>CM053771.1:42835186-42949956 GCA_028658325.1 Potorous gilbertii
GTTATGTTTTGTTTTCATGGTTTCTCCCATTCATTTGAAATCTTCTATGCAATATGACAAAAGAGAAAATGTATTAAATAAGAATGTATGTATAGAACATGTATAAGATTGCATGCCATCTTGGGGAGGGAGGGGGAAGGGAGGTGAAAAATCTAAGATACATGGAAGTGATTGTAGAAAACTAAAAACAAATAAATTATTAGAATTAAGAAAACAAAAATGAATAAAGAAATGAATTGTTTTTCTCTCAAAAAATATATTAAACCAATAGAGAAATGGGACAGGTACATTTGAGAAGAAAGGTAGGATGATCAGTGAGGGATAGCCATAAACATAATACATCTGAATGGAGCTAGATGGCTGAGAGGGACTGTGGAGAGGGACTAAAAGGAGAAGAAGGAAGAGTAAGAACTTGCGACTGGAATCTCAGAAAGGGAAAATTAGGGAGGAAATGGAGTGGGTGTGGATGGCTTCAAATACATATCATTAGTGTTAAGCACACTCATTTTTAACCTCCTTCTTTATAGAGAGTGAGGAAAGGAGAGGAAAACGTAAGGCAACAGGATGGAAGAAAATAAATACACAATGAAAAGTGACATGATCTGCCAAAAAAGACACAAATCTCTATAAATGACTACATGAACCATGAGTGGAACCCAAAGCAGAGACCTGATAGTCACTCCTCGGAGCATTCCTTGTTTAAACAGACACTAAACTAAGGATATTTCTAAATTTCTTTCTAAATTCAAAATTCTATGTGATTCTTAGAAATATAGTATAATATAGTATTGTACTTGTAGTATATTGTAGTATATTCTTGTGACAAGATCTACGCATTTCCTTTATTTGATAGAATGGGGAAAGAAAATGAGTTAAGGAATTTGGCTGTTTGTGTTTCTTTTTTAACTACTATATTAAAATATGAGACACTCTCCCTCTTGTAGTTGTCAGGCCTGTTAGATTATGACCTAATTAATGAAGGAGACTGTCTTTTGTCTCTTTTTATATCTCTTTTTATATATATGCTTAGCACAATGCCTATTACATAGGAAGTACTTAATAAATGCTTACATTAACTGACTTAGACAATAACAAGCATTCTATAAGAAACTCATGTTAAATTCAGAATTGTTTAGTCATTTTCAGTCATGTCCAACTCTTTGTGACCCTAGTTGGGGTTTTCTTGGCAGAGATACTGGAGTGATTTGCTATTTTCTTTTCCAGCTCATTTTACAGATGAGAAAACTGAGGCAAAAAGGGTTAAATGAGTTGTCCAGGGTCACAAAGTGTCTTAGGCTAGATTTGAACTCAGGTCTTCTGATTCCAGCCCTGTACTCTGGCCACTGTACCATGTAGCTGCTCCTAAATTCAGAGTTATCCATAAAAAGTCTTGCATAAAACAATCTGGAACACAATTTATTTTGGAACAAAATGCTACTATTATCTCCTGGCATTGCAAGTATATGTATTATATATTATTTGGAATATACTTAATAGAAATCTTATGAATGGTATGCTTTAAGTTGCAGAAATATTAGTAAGCAGGGAACTATCTAGCCTTACATCCTACACATGGCACTATCTATAACCAAATACTAGTTGTAAATCAAAATTTAATCAGTCTAGATTTAAAATTAAAAAAATACTTACAAGCTCCAACTCTATTTGACAGCACCACCAGGTAGTGGTTAATTATGTAAAGTAATCTCTTTAAAGAGGGCACAGACCTACAAAATATGGATTAACATGCTTCAGTTTTATATGAAAATCCAGAAGAAATGAAATAAACAAAAGATATGTTCCTTAATGGCAAGACGTTTTACAGTTTACCAATTAGAACTTGGCTCTTTGAGGACAAAGACTGTGTTTTATATTCTTAGTATAAATTAGTCAATCTTTAAATATTTATTAAGCAACCTACTGTGTGCCAGATACTATGCTAAATACTGGGGATACAAATACAAAAAAGAAAATCAGTCTCTACCCTCAAGTAGCTTACAGTCTAATGAGAGAAGAAAAGATAGCTAAAAAGCTGGGGTGGGGGAGGAGAGTAGAGGGGTAAAAGGGCAAGTATCAGATACTGGGCATCCACAATGCTGATCTTTCTTCTGCTACACAGTGAATGCTTAAATGCTTGTGACTAAGTAGAGGTTCTGTCACTCAAAACTGAACAGAGACAGAGATGTTGCAACACATACAGATAGTGCAGGTCACTGAATGAGAAAACATGACAGCAAATAGCAGTGGTACACACACACACACTCTCTCTCTCTCCTAGCTTCCTGTCTCTCTCTGTGTCTGTATATATATTATATATATTATATATATACATACACATATGTGTGTCTGTGTCAGATGTACATCATACACACACACAGACATAAACACACACAGAGCTCAAGGAACTTAGTTTTCATCATATGTTCCTAACAAAAGGGAGAAAACGTAAATTCAAAGTATTGTGTGAGACAGATCATACCAAAACTCTCAACCACTCTAAGGCAATCTGTGACCTACAACAACAGCTTTAACAGCACAAAGTGTCTTGGATTCATTCTATTTGACAGCTCATAACCTTAATTTTCCAGTTTTAATGTCAACATTCACCTCTCCCTACCATTCATACAACATTCTTCAAATGCAAAATATTCCCAATTATTTATTCACCAATCTCTCAAAACCCAGAGTGGGAAGAAAGAGAGGCCTATAACTTAAAACTTAACTGACAAGCATTCTCCTTGTTTGTATACAATTTAGGTCCCAGTCTGGTTTTACAGTGCACCAAAAAAAAAGAAAAAAAATCACTTCAATCATAAGACTCTTGTATAAAGTTCATTCCTGCCACCTTAGACAAATATAACTTTTTTGTGAACTTATGCCAGAAAATGTAAAATGAGAACACCCCTGCAAAAGGGGTGCCTAATGGAGACCTTGTCGCCACCTTAACCTCTTCTCTCTGCTGACACTGCCAAATCACACAAGCCCAAATCACTTCACACCTGGGTGATTGTGATAGCCTGCTGTGGGGTCTGCCTGCCTCAGGTCTCTCCCTATACAGCTACCATAGTGATTTTCCTAAAATCGACCACCTGATCATGTCACCCTCCACCCCCATCCCCACTAAACTCCAGTAGCCTCCTACAGCCTCAAGATCAAATGCAAAATCCTCTGTTTGGCATTCCAACAACCCCTTCCTTACCTAGCCCTCTTCTATCTTTCCAGTCTTCTTACATTTTATTCCCCACAATGTACTCTTCAATCCAGTGACACTGGCCCCGACTGTTCCACAAACAAGACACTCCATCTCTCAGTTCTGGACATTTTGTCTTTCTTTTTCTCTGGCTATTCTCATGCCCAGAATGCTCTCCCTCCTCATCTCTGCTTACTGGCTTCCTTGAAGTTCCAACTAAAATCCCTTTTTCTACGAGAAGCCTTTCCCAGTCGCTCTTATTTTGGGTGTATTTTCTCCATTAATTATTTCCTGTTTATCCTATATATAGCTTGCTTACCCATATTTGTTTGTTGTCTCTCCCATTAGAGTATGAACTCTCTGAGGGGAGGGACTGTCTTTTGCTTCTATCTGTACTCCCAGCTCTTAACACAGGATCTGGCACATAGTAAGCATCTAATAAATGTTTACTGAATGACTGAACTTCCATATAATTTTCATGTTAGTTTTTGAGAAGCCTTTTGTTCTGTATGTACAAACTCTTTTGTAAATTTAGCTGCAAGACATAACATTTAGTAAATATGTTGTTATAAATCCCTTGCTTATAAATAGCTCTTCCACTTAGTTGGGTACAATTATAAATACTTATTAATATTAATACATCTTCAATGCTCTTGAAATATCAAAACAGACAGTGTGTAAAAGTTGTGTGACAGTACTACATCAAAACTAAGAAGGGAAGACTTCAATTAAGCCCCAGCATGGAGCCCCTGCTTTGTTCTCACAACTCATGAGTGTATTACCAAGAAAACATTAAAATGGCTTACTATTAATTTCCTGCAGCAATTTTCTAAAACTCAAACCTAATATATTGATCAAGAATGCCTTAAGTTCTTATACCAAGACATCCATTAATGAAAAGTAATTAAAATAGTCACATAAAATACAAAAGAGGGTTGGGGCAAAGTTAATTACTACAACAGGAGTGTAGCAGACAGAAATGCACCCATCATTTTAAAAGGTTTGGATAAAGTATAGACTTCTCAATATGTGTAAAATTTGATCTCTGTTGATGTAGCATTCCACTTTTGAAAAAAATCCATTAAAACTGGGTTTTTTCCTTCATTTCCAAAAAACATTACCCAAAAAATTGATCTGTTCTGGGATTAGTAAACTGAACAGTATTAAAGAAAAAAGGGAATGGGGTGACAGAAGAACAGATGAAGGTAAAATTTTCCTGTCTTTTGGCATGCTGCAGTACATTGAGCCATTATGTACTGTTTTGCTCGGTCTTAAATTACACTGAATGAAGTTAATTTTGAAAAGTTCCTCCTTCAGATCAGCAGAAAGTCACATTCTTCATTTTCTTCATAGCTATGGCATCGAGGAAAGAAGACTGAATTTGGGCTCTGAAGTCTTAGACTCAAATTCTAGCTCTCTCTTCCTAGATATGGAATCTTAGGCAACTCACCACCTCCCAAGGCCTCTCTGGCTTGGATGACTCTCCTGTGGACATTAAGAAGAAACTAATATAATGAGCTATGTATGTCAGCTGTCTTATTCTTAAATCAAGAGGTGTTAAGAAATCTATTTCTTTCAAGAGAACTATAATGTTCTCTGAAGACAGCTTTCCCCTTTCTTTACCCCACCACTCCCTGAAGCTACCATACTGTACATCCTCTCCTTTTCACAGCCAAACTATTAGAAAGGGTGGTCATTTCACTGCTCTCATTTTCTCCATCCCATTCAATTCATCTTCCAAACCCAACACTCCTCTTAAACTGCTCTCCCCAAGGTTGCCAATATCTTCACTGCTAAAGTCATTGATCTTCTCCAGTCCTTATCACTCTTTTACCATACTTTCCTCCTTAGGCTTCCATGTTCTTCCCCTACCTCTCTGTCCCAACCAGGCTGCTCCTTCTCCTGCCCACTAGCTGTGGGCGTTGCCCTCACAGAAAATTCTGTCTCAGGCCCTCTTCTCACTTACACTCTCTCTTCACTGGTGAACTCATCAGCTACCATGAATTTAACTTATTTCTAAGAAAGTGACAAATTTATATACCTTTTCCCTCCCAGACAGCATTACTAGTTGCCACTTAGATGTCACTGCTGGCATCTCCAATGCATAATTACGTCCAAAACCTCCAATTTTTTCTGATGGCACCAACTTCCCAGTGACCTTGCTCCACAATCCTCGCATCTTCCTTGAGTATTCCCTTTCCTTGGTCTCCCATATCCTAATCCATTGCCAAATCTTGTTAATTCTATTGCTGCAGCATCTCTTGTATCTGTCTCTTCTGTCCATGAATACAGTTTTGTATCTACTCTTGCTCATGCCTTCACTGCCTCTTCACCTGAAGGTTCTGAATGCATTTTCTCCCCAGCAAAGTGGCCAAATTGATATTCCTAAAATACAGATCTGATCATGTCACCAGGCTCACTTATTAAAAAATCTTTAATGGCTTTCTATTGCATCTAGGATAAAATACAAAATCCTCAACTGAATGTTTAAAGACCTCCACAATCTGGATCCCATCTACCTTTCTGGTCTTGTTTCATTCACGTTGCTCCACTTCCCACAATCTCTTGCTCCAGTCAATCTGGCCTGCTGCTTGTTACCCCTGTGAGATTGCACATCAATTCCCTCTCTTTATACAAGCTGTCCCCAGTATCCAGAATATATTCTCTCCTAACCTCCACATCACAGATACCTGCCTAACTATACCTCAGGTGTCACCTCTCACAGGATACATATTGTATGTACGTATGTATCTCCCGGTAAAATGGAAGCTTCATGAGAACAGAAATTATTTTTTCTTTTATCCACAGCACCTTGCACAGGGTCTTGCAGATAAGTTAACTTAGTAAAACTTTGTTAAAGTGGATTTTTATACACAACTTGGCTGACTGAGAATAACTTTCCATATCAATTCATTCATAAAAAACATATTTTGCAAGTGCTGCATTAAACTTTGGGAGAGGAGTGTTGATTTATACATAGATTCAAGTTTAAAGCAGAAAAGGTCATCCAGTCTAACCATAACCACATGCAGAAGGATTTGCCCAAGGACACAACAAGGGGATAAATGACAGAGACAGAATGAAGTCCTGATTCAAGATTCTCTTTATGGCTCCACAAGGTAGCCAAGAAGTTCTGATACTTATCTACACTCAAGCTCCAATATGACAAGTTGGCATTTAAGGGAAGTCTGTCAGGTATTGAAAACTCAAATTCTGATCTCCATCAAAATTACCAGATTTCAATGGAAAAATGTGACAAACTCTCAACTGTTATATGAAATTACACCAGAAATTTCAGCAAACAGTATTTTTGTTCATCTCTATCAATGAGTAAAAACCAAATTCAAAACTGATAAAGACCAAAAGGCAGTACAAGAGAGTAGATCTAATTAGATGCTCCTACCAAATTGAAAGACAGAATCAGGAAGAGAAAAAACCAGTGTCCCTTTTAAATTGATTCTAAAGTTATGACTAATCCTTCCAAGATTTTGCTGGTAATTTGGAGGGGAAGGCCATTAATGTAGTCTATTCTAAACAGCCTATTTTAATATAACCTTTATAGCAACCTACATATAAGAACAGCACCAGATAAAAATAAGTTCCCCTCCTCCCAAACCACTGTGTTCCACATTGCTATTCTAGGTTACATCTTAATGAACTCTAAAACTTAAGTTCTCTGCATACTGCAACCAAAACTGATAGAGTCACAAAACTTCTCACCAATTTGGACACAGCAAATATATAATGAAGACTATCCCTAGACTTCTAGAGGCAATCCTTTTACCTTGTAACTTATATCAAGCTGGAATGAGGAGTGGTGAACTAGAACCTCAAGCAGCAGAAATCTGAAATCCACCAGACAGGAGTATATTAAGTGCCACTCAAGAATACTACATGCCAGAAGACAATCAAGAACAAGAATGCACATGATGACTCTTTGGACAAAAGTAGTCACACATGGGTTCAGATGAGGCAAATCAGATCCCTCAGACACTGAAAAAAAGAAACATTTTAAACATATTCTAACAGGTCCCGTGGGATGGTGGAGTCAGTCAAACTGTGCGTGTGCCTGCCTTTCCAGGTCACTCTCACTCCAGCTCTGAATAAACCTAAGTTCCTCACTCCCCAAAAATTAATTAAATCCTGTTTCTAATAGATGTTGTAATGACAAAATAAAACGTTTGTATAATTTTATTACAACTATCAAGGACAAGACTTCAATAAATAAAGAAAATTGCCACTGCAAGAATTCTCAACATCCTGAAGCTCCAAGAGGAGCCAATATATTATCTTTTAATTCTTATGCCCCTAGCACTTAGCCCAGGATGCTTAACAAAAATCTACATTGAACTTTATTTGGGAAATGTAGTTCTGAGGAAGTAGAAGAGGTGTTGCAGTTTACAGAGGCTAAAAACAATTAATTTTTACCTCTTCCAATGAACTATATAAAAAGGCTGTTTAAAAATGAATACTTTTAATTAACATATAAAAACTATAGGATTTCAAGTTACACTTGTCTGAGATTACTTCATCATGAAACAAAGTATTCAACTGCTACTACCTTAAAGAAAAAAAATCAAAGGTTATGCTAAAGACGTAAGTAGAGTGAAAGAGATTTCCAGCCCAAGACAGCCTGGAAGGATGACAAGAAAGATCTATTGCACCAGGCTCAGAGCAGAGCACAGAGAAGAGCAGAGTCTTGGCTGTGCAGCGCAGCAGAGGCAGGATCAGAGCAGGCTTCAGGGAATGTAATCACAGGTGCAGCTGCAGTTCCCAGATTATTCAACCCACAAATGCCAAAGTCAGTTTCAAAGGTCAGTGAGAATGTTCTTTCACCTGGGTGAGAAGGGAATTTGGTCTGGCCTTGCCAGCAGCAGCCGCTGCAGCTACTGCTGGGGAATTGAGACCCTGATTTGGATTTCAGCTCTGAATGGCAGTCCGGGAGGTGAGGAGGAGCACTGGTTGATGGAGCTGGTGAAGGCTGTTGAGAGGGAACCCTACCCAAGAAAAGCTTGTGGTTGCTCTCAGACCAGAGTGCATGCCAGGAGAGGAGTAAACTCCTCTCCCTTGATTGTGCCACCTTGTAGGAACTGAGAATTTACAGATCTCCAGAGTATACGCTCTGCTTGATAAAGGACTCAAAAGTCAAGTAAGTGGCTGGGAAAATGCCCAAAAAAGGGAGAAAATAAGACTACAGAAGGCTACGTTCTTGGTGAACAGATATTTTCTTCCATCCTTTCAGATGAGGAAGAACAATGCATACCATCAGAGGAAGACATGAAAGTCAAGGCTTTTGCATGCAAAACCTCCAAAATAAATATGCAATGGCCTCAGGCCATGGAAGAGCTCAAAAAGGATTTTAAAACTCAAGTAAGAGAGTTGGAGGAAAAACTGGGAAGAGAAATGAGAGTGATGTAAGAAAATCATAAAAAGCGAATCAACATCTTGCTAAAGGAGACCCAAAAAAATGCTGAAGAAAACACCTTTAAAAATAGACTAACTGAAATGGCAAAAGAGATCCAAAAAGCCAATGAAGAGAAGAATACTTTAAAAAGTATTAGCCAAATGGAAAAGGAGGTTCAAAAGCTCACTGAAGAAAATAGTTCTTTAAAAATTAAAATGGAGCAGACAGAAGTTAATGACTTCATGAGACACCAAGAAATTATGAAGCAAAACCAAAAGAATGAAAAAAATAAAAGACAATGTGAAATATCTCAATGGAAAAACAACTGACCTGGAAAATAGTTCCGGGAGAGACAATTTTAAAATTATGGGACTATCATGATCAAAAAAAGATCCTAGACATCACTTCCATGAAATTATCAAGGAAAACTGCCTTGATATTCTAGAAACTGAGGGTAAAATAAATATTGAAAGAAATCACCTCCTAAAAGAGATCCAAAAAGAAAAACTCCTAGGAATGTTATAGCCAAATTCCAGAGTTCCCAGGTCAAGGAGAAAATATTGCAAGCAGCCAGAAAGAAACAATTCGAGTATTGTGGAAATACAATCAGGATAACAGATCTAGCAGCTTCTACATAAAGAATGGAAGGGCTTAGAATATGATATTCCAGAAGTCAAAGGAACTAGGATTAAAACCAAGAATCACCTACCCAGCAAAACTGAGTATAATACTTCAGGGGAAAAAATGGTCATTCAATGAAATAGAGGACTTTCAAGTATTCTTGATGAAAAGACCAGAGCTGGATAGAAAATTCGACTTTCCAACACAAGAATCAAGAGAAGCATAAAAATGTAAACAGGAAAGAGAAATAATAAGAGACTTACTGAACTGTTTACATTCCTACATGGAGAGATAATATTTGTAACTCTTGAAACTTTTCTCATTATTTGGGTAGTTAGAGGGATTATACACGTGTGTGTATATATATATATATATATATATATATATATATATATATATATATATACACACACACACACACACACACACACACAGAGGGCATAGGGTGAGTTGAATAGGAATGGATGAAATCTAAAAAAATGAAATTAAGGGGTGAGAGAGGAATATATTGGGAGAAAGGGAGAAATGGAATGGGGCAAATTCTTTCTCATAAAAGAGGCAAGAAAAAGCTTTTTTCAGTGGAGGGGAAAAGAGGGGAGGTGAGAAGGAAAAAGTAAAGCTTACTCTCATCACATCTGGCTTAAAGAAGGAGTAACATGCACACTAATTTGGTATGAAAATCTACCTTACACTACAGAAAAGTAAGGAAGAGGGGCATAAGTGAGGTGGGGGGATGATAGAAGGGAAGGCAAATGGGAGGAGGGAGTAATTAGAAGTAAACACTTTTGGGGAGGGGCACAGTCAAAAGAGAGAATAAAGGGGGGGCAGGATAGAATGAAGGGAAATATAGTTAAGTCTTACACAACATGACTACTATGGAAGTCTATTGCAAAACTACACATATATAGCCTATAAAGAACTGCTTGCCTTCTCAGTGGGGATGGGCAGGGAGGGAGGAAGGGAGAGAAGTTGGAATTCAAAGTTTTAGGAACAAATGCTGAGAATTGTTTTTGAATGCAACTGGGAAATAAAAAATACAAGTAATGGTGCACAGAGATCTATCTTGCCCTACAAGAAAAGAGAGAAGATGGGGATAAGGGAAAGAAGGGGTTTGATAGAGGGGAGGGCAGACTGGGGGAAGGGGTAATCAGAATGCACGGTGTTTTGGGGTGGAAGGAAGAAATGGAGAGAAAATTTGTGGAAAATTTTGTGGAAATGAATGTTGAAAACAAAAAAATAAATTCATAAACATAAAAAAAAGACTTCTGGAAATAAGGAAAACTATTCCTTACTAAACAAAAGGCTATCAATAAACTAAAACCAGGGAATGAAACACCTGCAGATGTTCCCTGTGAACCAGAATGATTTTAAAAACAAGAGAAGTTATGCATTTTACATATTAAGATAGAGAACTAATCCAACAGGGTTCTGATTAATTATCCTAAACTAAACTAGCATCAAAATACGCACAATGTTACATACTCTGAAAAAGAGAGCACTGAAAATTCAATAATTAAACTCACAATTCTTTGGGCCAAATTTTTTAAATAGTACTATAACCAGTAGTATCACTAACTTTGAGGAATTCCTGAGCCCCCTCTGCTGGTTTTGCAGTTACAATGACTCCAAAACTAACTAGAGAGCTAGCTAGTTATTAAAATGATAAACAATATTAAAATATGCATACTTTTCCAATTAAAACATTCACTAATGAGCTTTAGACCTTCTTTTAAAAATAACAGAACATAAGATTCAACAAATGACAGTCGATATGGTGTTTGCTGCCCAACAACTCCAAGAGAAATACCAGGAGCAGAACAGAGGTCTATACATAACGTTTGTAGATCTGATCAAGACTTTTGACACTATTAGTCGTGATAGTTTATGGAAAATTATGTCAAAATTTGATTGCCCAAAGAAGTTCATCAATATCGTATGTCAATTTCATGATGGCGTATTTGCCCAAGTTCTGGATAGTGGACAATGCTCTTGTGCCTTCTCAGACACCAATGGTATGCTTGCTCCCGTGTTTCAATGAGGATGAACAAGCACAGCATTAAGGTCAACTACTGTACTTTTGGTAAGTTCTTCAGTTTGAAAAGGCTACAGCCAAGACCAAAGTGGAGGGAGTGTTGGTGCATGATTTTCTGTTTGCAGATGACTATACACTCAATGCAGCCTCTGAAGCTGAGATACAACAAAGTATGGATCAATTCTCTACTGCCTGTGCTAATTTTGGCCTAATAATTAACAAGAAAACACAGGTGCTCCACAGCCACCACCACACCATCCATATGTAGAATCATCAGTTACAACAAATGGAGAAGTTTTGAATGCTGTGGATAAGTTCACTTACCTTAGTAGTGTACTTTCCTGGGATGTACCTGTTGACAATGAGGTTGATGCACACATTGCCAGAGCTAGTTCACTGTTTGGGAGGCTCTGAAGAAACGTTTGGGAGAGAAGAGATATTAGACTGACTACCAAACTGAAGGTCTACAGAGCTGTTGTGCTGACCTCATTGTTGTATGCCTGTGAAACCTGGACAGTCTACCAGTGTCTACCAGCCAGGAAACTGAATCACTTTCATTTGAACTGTCTTAGGAAGATTCTGAGGATCACTTGGCAGGATTAGGTACCATACACTGAAGTAATTGCTCAAGCTGAACCGCCAAGCATTCAAACTCTGCTTCAGACAGCACAACTCCAATGGGTTGGCCACATTGTTAGAATGCAAAATGTACACTTGCCAGAAAGACTATTTTATGGAGAACTCACATGGGGCAAGTGATAACATGGTGGTCAGAAGAAGCAATATAAAGACACTCTCAAGGTCTCCCTCAAGAACTTTGGATTTGACTGTGCAACATGTGAGACACTGGCACAAGACCACTCAGCATGGCATGCGTACATCAGAGGGGGTGCTGTGCTCTTTGAGCGAAGCAGAATTGAGACAGCACAAAGTAAATGGAAGATGGGCAGATTTGGAGTATTCATCCCAAATATTCACACGGTCTACCTGTGCCCAACCTGTGATAGAGCATTCCGAGCTCATATGGATCTGATCAGGCACAGTTGGGCACGCTGAAATTTCACTTTATCATGATGATGTCATTTTGGTCCTCTTCAAGATCAAAAGACGACAACAACAACCAACCAACCAACTAACAATTTGCCTTTAAAAACAATTTCGCTCAATATCAGAATTAAAAGACATTATCACTCCTTTCTGTGAAGAATACATAAATGGTATATGGTGAATATTCTTTTAAGGAGGGTTGTTTGAGTGTTTATTGGTTATCTTTTCTGTTCAAAAATGTATCAATAATTTTAAGTTTAAAAACAATGTTGCAAATTCATGGTTCCCCCTTCTCTTTTAAAAATAAACATAGAGTTGGAGGCATTTTTTAAAGGAATGGGCTTTCACCAATTGGAGAATGGCTAAATAAACTGTGGTATACGGATGCAATGGAATACCACTGTGCTATAAGAAATGATGAACAGGAACACTTCAGAGAGGCCTGGAAAGACTTCTATGAACTGATGCTGAGTGAAAGGAGCAGAACCAGGAGAACTTTATACACCACAACCACCACAGTGTGCAAGGATTTTTTCTGGCAGTCTTAGAACTTCATTGCAATGCAAGAACTTAAAAAATTCCCAATAGTCTCTTAAGGCAAAATGCCTTCCACATCCAGAGAAAGAACTATGGAATTCAATCACAGAATGTAGCAGATCATTTTCTTTTGAATTACGTTTTGGTTTGTTTTATGATTTCTCCCATTCATTTTAATTCTTCTACACAACATGACTAAGGTAAAAATGTATTTAATAGAAATCTATGTGTAGAACCTATATAATATTGTATGCCATCTCAGGGAGGGAGAGGGGAAGGAGGGGGAGGAGGAGAAATCTAAGTTATATGGAGTGATTGTAGAACACTGAAAACAAATAAAATAATAATAAAAAAATAAAAGAATGGGCTTTGCTGAGAAATTGAGTAAATAAAAAAACCGTTTTAAGCTTCATGGTCCGGCAAAATACGTATCACACTGAAATTGCTGTTACTCGTATCAGGGAAAGTGAAAGAGCCAAATGATACAATAGGATCGAGCAAATTAATCTTCTATGTGGGAAGTTAAAAGGAAGGAAAACAAGGGTTAAGGCAATTGCCAAAAAGGAAGTCAAGTTTAAAAAGCAATGAAGTAATCATGAAGGGAAAATTAAAAAAAAGACACCAATATGATCAGAGGAAGGGCAATTTTTTAACTGAGTCAAAAACATGAACAAAAATTCTGAGCAACAAGTCTTCAACTCAAGTTATTCTGCAAGACGACAGCCAAATTCTAAAGTTAAAGCTTAGCAAATCAGTATATAATATGACTGCAATTCAACAAATATTTATAACACCTACTATATATGTACAAAACACTGGAGTTGCAAAGATAAAGTAAGGAAATCATTCCAGACAGACATAGTTAGCAAGAAGAAAACTTTTTTCCCTTAAGATGCTGATATAAAGCTGGAAGCTTCAGGCACTGACCATGGTACCAAGCTTCACCATTCTCCAGATGCTCAGAGCACAACCATTCCTTGGACTCTCAGATATGGGCCAACCCTTCTTGATTCAACTGTCCCTTTGATTGCCACAAGTCACAACTGTTTAAGCAAAACTGTCACATTTCTACCGTTCTTTAAGGTCTGCAAAGTGCTTTCTTGGAACAATTCTGTGAGGCAGGCAGTGCATATTTTAATGATGAGAAAAGTCAGATTCAAAGATATTAAGTAACTAACCCAAGATCATACAGTTTCGGAACTAAGATTTAGACCCAGGTCTCTGGATGCCAAGCTCAATCAGTCAACAAGCATTTATCAATCACCTATCATTCTAGGCACTGTGCTAAGTACTGAAAATACAGAAAAGAAAAAGTCCTGCCCTCAAAGAGCTTGCACTATAATGAGGAAAACACATACACATATAGAAACACAGAAGACATACAAATCAAATACAAGGTCCCCTTAGAAACGAAAAACTGAAAGTTTGTTGCTGTTTGCACTATAACCCAAAACAATACAAAATGACTCTCTTATGGCAAATCAGCAATTCCTAGCTTCCTTGATTTTTAAAAAGAATTAATTTCTAAAAATTGCCTATCTTCAGTGATCTCCAAGGTAGGGGCATGATCACCAATGGGAGGGTGAGAAGATCTGCAATCTACCATACCAACAGGTAATAAATTCACATTGCAGAATGTAATAATACTCCTCCCCAAATCCACATAAGCCATCTCAGAAAACCTCCAATCTTCCCCGTTCCTAGTTGTCTCTGCACTATTTTTCCTTTCAATGTTACATTTTATCTACTGTGTATTTGTTTGGTATGTATGTACACATGTGTACACACACACACATACACGTGCTAAATAAAGTGTGCATCTTGTCACCCCTGTTAGAATATAGGCTCCTTGGGGTCAGTACTATTGACACTAGCCCCACCTGCCCATCCCACCCCACCTCTGCCTAGGTAACATTAGGAAAATTCTTCCCTTATGCAACATACACAACCTGTTTCCCATCCCATTCCCCAGAACACCCTGTCAGCAGACACTCCTTGGGTTCTGTGCTTAGAGATAGTGATATGTGATTAAGAAGAGTTCCTTAATAATTCAGGGTGGAACAGCAAATGCTATGCACTTAGCACAGTGTCTGGCACATGGTAGACACTTACTAAATATTTGCTTGACTGGCTGAATGTGCAAAAAGTACAGGTATGGATGCGTTGTGACCTACATTACAGGTTTCACTGCATTATCCTCCTGCCAGAAAAACAAAAAACAAAAAAACCCACCCATCTCTTGAACTTCCCTATTTCTATTGAGAACATCTTCATCCTCCCAGTTACTCAGCCTCACAACAGGTGGATCGGGCATGCCAGATTGCTCACTTTCACTCAGTAATATATATGACAGAAGTTGCCAACAATATCTCCCTTATCTCCACTCACACAGAAAGCAACCTTGTCACCTTGGACCATGAAAACAGTCTCCTAATTTATCTCCCTGACTTAAGCCTCTCCCTACTCCAATCCATCCTGCCAAGGTGATCTGAAAGCCCAGGGCTGATCATGTCCCTCTAGTGGTTCCCTAGGACCTCTAGGACGAAGTAGAAATTCCCTCCTTTAGCACTAAAAGGTCTTCATAATCAGGCCCCAATCTTCCTTTCCAGGCTCATTAGGCATTATTCCCTTTCTTGCACTCTGCTGTCCAGACAAACTGGTCAAATTGCTGTTTCTCATATAAAAACAACTAAAATATCCAAATATGAACAGGACATTAACATGATGTATGTTAACTGTGGGGATTGAATGAACCACATTGACTCTATCTTGTGACTCAATTATGGTTCCAGTTCAGTTCCCTTTCTATTCAAGTATGGATCTAACAGTCCAATTTCTGTCTTGTGAGAAAATTTTATTCAATGATGGGAATTATGAGAAAATTTTAGTGCATTGTTTGAACCAAGCTTCTTCATGGCTGGGAAGCTATGACTTAGAGATCCTTCATTAAGAACCGAGGTGATGCTGACCAGAAACCCAATCAGATCCACAGATTGATACAAGTAATTTTCTTTCAATTACACATCTCAAGCAACTCATATGTTTTATTTGAAAACTGTACCCAAAGTGGTCAATAAATGTTTCCTTGTTTCTTTGACTGAATACAGACATTTAGATGGGAGTGGACACCTCTTCTTCTGATTTCAGGAAATGTACCTTTTTACTCTCCCCTTCCCAATGTGGAAGGTCCTTAATCTTTCTTCCAGTTAGAAATTCGATTACCCAAGCTTATATCCTGGTTTATATCCCGTTATTTTCTTTTAATTCATAAAAATCTATCTCCCCCTGTATTCAAATTCAGTACCAAGTTGAGGAGACATGATCCCAATTTGTTATGCAATTGGCAGGGATGGCTTAATAAACTACATTCATCAGCTTTGTCTACTCAGTATTTCAGATTTTACCCATCACAGACATTAAGCAGAACAACAAAGAAAACAGAATGAATTTACGTTAAAAGCTCTCTGCTCAGCTGAAATCACAAATAACTCACTTTTTGTCTTTTTTACATTGTGTATGAATACCTAGAGATATATTACTTGCTAAAAAGCTATTACCATTATGTGACTATTATACTGGATATCTTTCAATCTAAAAGTACTCAAAAAAAGAAAGAAATGTCCTGTTTGATGAAATGAACTAAATTACTAACAACTGTGATTTAAGTTTACTCCATCCCTCCAAGACGGACACAGGATTTTTTAAAAATAGTGATGCATATTTAATCATATTACTCAATAAATAGGATTTATGTACTGTTTTAATTTCTATTCTGTATGTTTTATGACATACATATTAATAACAGTACACATATAATTTATAAATACATAGTAAGTGCATGCTTAAAAATTTTATTATCAATATGGGTGTACACTCAAAACAATTTGCAGGCTTTTGTTCTAAGACAGACACTGCAAATTCCAGGTCAAGGCCTAAGTCCACCAAGGCAATCTGCTTAGTACCGTCAAAAAATCTCACTAAATCCAGTCTTTTATTTCCACTTTCTCTATTCTTAACAGACACACAGAGCTTTAAGACAAGAATTTTTTATGGTCTAATTTAAAAAAAAAAAAAGGAGCCCCTAGGCAGTTAATGAAACAAACTAGCAGTCTTGGGACATAGCATTAAAGAAACAAATTTTGTATGGCTTAGAAACTATAGGCATGACATCTTGTATAAGAAAGTTCTGTATAAATGGGTGTCCTCCAGAGAAAGGAGAATTCAGAATGCTGGGTAGCATGAATTTTCCTGAATTTTCCAAAACTCAAAAGGCTTTTAGTACTTAGCTATCATAGAAGGAAAATATATTTAAACCTGGCTCTTAAAAGTTCACATCCCTTAATACATAAGGTATTTCTGCATTTACACAGAAGTATCAGAAACAATTACCTTAAGAACTGAAATCTATACTGGCTAATATGACAAACAGGAAGATGATAAATGCTAGAAAAAATGTGGGAGAGTTGAAACACTAATTCATTGTTGGTGGAGCTGTGAGCTGATCCAACTATTCTGGAGAGCAATTTGGAGCTATACCCAAAGGGCCACAAAAATGTGCATAACCTTTGACCAAGTAATATTGCTTCTAGGGCTGTATCCCAAAGAGATCATAAAAAAGGGAAAGGGACCCACATGTACAAAAATATTTACAGCAACTCTTTTTGTGGTGGCCAAGTACTAGATATCAAGGGGATGCCCATAAATTGGGGAATGATTGAACAATTTGTGGTATATGAATGTAATGGAATACTACTACTGTGCTGTATAAGAAATGATGAACAGGTGGACTTCAGAAAAACCTGGAAAAATTTATATGAACTGATGCTAAGTGAAATGAGCAGAACCAGGAGAACATTTTACACACAGCAACAGCCACAGTGCTCAAGAACTGTTTCTGATAGACTTAGCCCTTCACAGCAATGCAAGATCTAAAACATTTTCAAAAGACTCGACGCAAAATGGCATCCACATCCAGAGAACTATGGAGATGGAATGCAGAATGAAGAAAGAATTTTCTCTTTTGTTATATAATGTCTTGTTTTAGTTTTTCTCATGGTTTCTCCAATCCATTTTAATTCTTCTATGCAACATGAGTAATGTGAAAATGTGTTTAATAAGAATGTGGGTATAGAACCCATATAAGATTGCACGCTGTCTTGGGGAAGGAGGGGGAGAAAACTTTTTTCATTTTTTTAAAAATTTATTTAAGTTTTCAACTCTCATTTCCACAAAAATTTGAGTTCCAAATTTTCTCCCCATCTCTCCCCTCCCCCCATCCCAGAACACTTTGCATTCGATTTGCACCAATGTGCCCTCCCTTCTAACACCCCTCCCTTCCCTTACTCCCAACTTCTCTCTGGTCCTATAGGGAAAGATAAATTTCTATACCTCATTACCTGTATTTCTTATTTCTCAGTTGTATGCAAAAACAATTCTCAACATTTGTTCCCAAAACTTTTGAGTTCCAACTTCTCTTCCTTCCTTCCTCCCCACACATCCACACTGAGATGGCAAGCAATTTAATACAGGCTATATCTGTGTAGTTTTGCAATGACTTCAATAATAGCCATTTTGGGTAAGATTAACTATATTTCCCTCCATCCTATCCTGCCCCCCATTTCTTCTATTCTCTCTTTTGACTGTGTCCTTCCCCAAGAATGTTTACTTCTAATTGCTTCCACCCTGCTTATCCCCTTCTCCCCTACTTTCCTGTAGTGTAAGATAGATTTTCATACCAAATTGAGTGTGCGTGTTATTCCTTCCTTGAGCTAAATGTGATCAGAGTAAGCTTCACTTTTTCCCTCACTTCCCCTCTTTTTCCCCTCCATTGGAAAAGCTTTTCCCTGCCTCTTCTATGAAAGATACCTTGCCCCATTCCATTTCTCTCTTTCTCCTCCCAATATATTCCTCTCATCCCTTAATTTTATTTTTTTAAGATATGATCCCTTCCTATTCAACTCACCCTGTGCTCTGTCTCTCTCTCTAAGTGTGTGTGTGTGTGTGTGTGTGCATGTGCGTCTGTGTGTGTGTATGTGTGTGTGTGTGTGTGTGTGTGCATGTGCGTCTGTGTGTGTCTGTGTGTGTAATCCCTCCAACTACCAGATACTGAGAAAAGTTTCAAGAGTTACAAACATTATCTTCCCATGCAGGAATGGAAACAGTTCAATTTTAGTAAGTCCCTTGTGATTTCTCTTTCCCGTTTACCTTTTTATGCTTCTCTTGATTCTTGTGTTTGAAAGTCAAATTTTCTTTTCAGCTCTGGTCTTTTCATCAAGAATGCTTAAAAACCCTCTATTTCACTGAATGACCATTTTTTTCCCTGAAGTATTACACTCAGTTTTGCTGGGTAGGTGCTTCTTGGTTTTAATCCTAGTTTTTTTGACTTCTGGAATATCCTATTCCAAGCCCTTCCATATCTTAATGTAGAAGCTGCTAGATCTTATGTTACTCTGATTGTATTTCCACAATACTCGAATTACTTCTTTCTAGCTGCCTGCAATATTTTTTCCTTGACCTGGGAACTCTGGAATTTGGCTACAATATTCCTACGAGTTTCTCTTTTTTGGATCTCTTTCAGGAGGTCACTGGTAGATTCTTTCAATATTTATTTTGCTTCTGGTTCTAGAGTATCAGGGCAGTTTTCCTTGGTAATTTCATGGAAGATGATGTCAAGGCTCTTTTTTGTTCATGGCTTTCAGGTAGTCCCTACTCCCCTCTCACTCTGGTTGAAAAAGCCCTCTCACTGACCTTTGGTGCCTGTGGGTTGAGGGATCTGTGAACCATTGCTTTTGCCAGGGATTTCATCCCTGAAGTCTGCTACAGTCCTACTCCTCCCAGTGCTGCATGGCGGAGGTTGGGCTGGGCTCTGTTCTGCATCTGGTGCCATAGACCTTTTCCCGTTGGCCTTCCAGGTCACCCTGGGCTGGAAATCTCCACTTTGCTGTTCTGTGGCTTCTGCTGTTCTAGAATTTATTGAGAGTCTTTTTTTTACAGGTATTTTATGGGCTGTGGGGGAAGAGCCTAGAGTATGTTCATCTTTCTACTCCGCTATCTTGACTACACCGAGGGGGATAAAACTTAAAACATATGGAAGTTATTGTTGAAAACTGAAAACAAATAAATTAATAAAAATGTAAAAAACGCAAGAATTGAAATCTATAGAATGTCATTGTTATAGCTAAAACACTCCCATGTTTCCCCTCCCTGCTCCTCCCCTCTCCTTCCCTCCCCTTTCCTTTCCTATCCTCAGGTGTTCTGCCCAGGGGAAGGTGCACTCCATGCCCAAAAGCTGTCTTTTTTCCTCTGGGTTTACTGGCTCCATTTCTTGTTCCAAGATCAAGCCTTAACCCCAGTTCACTCTGGAGCTCATAGACCCGACAAGTCCCCACTTACCCAGCACAGAGTGGATGTAATAACTAAATAGTAACTGTTTCTCTGTTACCCAGGAATCCTGAGGGTCTTCCCCTCCCACTTTGGTTTTTTTTATTAAAGGGGCATCCCTTGAGTAACTTAAAGAAGCCTATTCATTGAATGGGGGTATCTCACTCAAAGTGAGACTGTGATAAGACCGTAGCCTGAAAGGGCCAGGGTCTCACACTGCATGCTGGGCCATCTCCAGTTGTCCTGATGAATATCGGGCCACTGGACCCAGATGGCTCAGGAGAAGACAGTGAGGCTGGTGACCTTGCACTGCCCTCCCTCAAATCAAAGTCAACTACAATTCATGTCATTATCTTGATGTCATGGTCCTCTTCACAAACGAAAGACAAACATAACAACAACAACAACCCACGGTACACACCAAAACCCTCTTGTGCACTAATATATGCCCTTAAGGAGTCAAGGCCAAAAAATTCATCACCCAGGAATGATAATTTGTTATTAAATTTCTGTACCTGCAAATGACATAGTAGTTATAATTGTTTTATACCACTGGAACATGAGTCACATACCGTGAGATATCTAGCCAGCCTCAGCCATGCCTCTCATTCCACCCGGCCATCTTCTTTGTAAACCTCCAGACTACAGGACCTACAGAGACCGTACCCTGGGGGGTAGGGGTGGGGGAGAAATTGAGCCCTTTTAGCTTTAGAACTGCTACCCCCAAACCCTGGGCTTCCCTGACTAATGAATGGCCCTTTACATCAGAAGCCATGCTTCACATTCTAGCCTAGTTGACATCTTCTTGCCATCCACCTTGCACACATACAATATGACTTTACACTCAAATACCTATGAATCAAGGAACCATAAGGCCTAGGCCAGGAGTTTCAGAATTATATGGGTTAAGTCCCCCAGTGTAAGATCTCTAGAGTTCCCTGGATCATACAAGGATAAAGAACAAAAAAATGGCCAAGGTAAAATAATACTGAGGTAAAGTTTGATTCCTGTCATCTTAAATACCTCTTGCCTACCCTAAAAAATTAATCAAGCCCAACCAATAATTCCTTCAAAACATGTCTCTTTCTATTCATATGCCAACTACTTAGTTCAGGTTCTCATCAAGAGACCTGGGAGTCCCACCTTTGCAACTAGCTATGGAAATGTGAGCAAATCACTCCTCTCACTGCATAATATATTATGTATCCCAACTTCTATTACTACAGCTCTAATCATAACAAACACATCCATAGCACTTTAAGGTTTCTAAAACACTATACAAATATTTTATCATCACAGCAATCCTGGAAGGTGTTGTTGTTATCCCTATTTGAGAGTTGAACAAACTGAAGCAAATTAGGTTAAGTGACTTACTCAGGGTCACACAGACAGTAAGTGGCTGAGACCTGATTTAAAATCAAGTCTTCCTAACTTCAGGGAGAGCTGCATCACACATCTCCCTCTAAATCACAGGTACAAACCGCAGGGGCCTCTGGCCTAAACCAGATTAAAATATAATTGGGGTATGTTTAACAAAATAAATAAAAATTCAACACAGATAATGTTCTTTTGTGGTTTTCTAAGTCATTACATGGATAGCAGGAATCTGCTATTTGAGTTGTATACCACTGGTCTAAAGTACTCACATTTATATCAGTTATTTAGTTTATAGAACACTTTCTTCACAACTATGAAGTAGTGCACCTATTAACCTCTCCCATTTTACTGAGGAAACTGGGAACTGCATTTTAGGAAAGATACCAAATCTGAAAATCATCTAGGTAAGGCAACCAGGAGAGCAAAAGGCTGCAAAATCATACCATGTGACAAATGGTTAAAGGCACAGGGGTGTTTAGCCTAGAGAACAGGATTGACTGAGAGGGGACATCCAGCCAATCAATCAACAACCTTTCACTAAGTGCAAGGCACTGGGAAAACAAAAAATAAAATGGCCATAACAGTCTTTGCCCACAAGTAGCTCACTACAGTCTAACAGAGGAGATAAGACACACATATATAGACCAAACAAAAATAGAAATTAAATGTGACATAACACAGAAGGTAGGAAAGAAATGTGGAAACAAAGAGGAAACATTTTGTGCAGAGTAGGGCTGAATCTACCAGAAAACCAGGGATTCCAAGAGGTGGAATGAGGAGGGAGAGCATGCTAGGCATGGCTGTCAGAAAGTACAAGGGCACAGGGATAGGAGATACTACATGAAGAACTACAAAAAGGCCATTATCACCAGACCAGGGGAGGGGAACCTGTGACCTCAAGCCCACAAATCTAAGGATTTGTTCTGTAAATTTTACAATCAGTCAAAGGACTGTACTCAAGGACCTAGAGGGCCCCATGAGGCCTCCAGGCTGAAGGTTCCCTGCCACTGCACTAGACCACTGAGTACATGGGAGAGAACATGTGAGAAGACTGGAAAGTTAGGGAGGGGCCAGGTTTTCAAGAGATGTAAATGCCAGAGGAGTTTATATTTAATCTTAGAAATAAAAGTCACTGGTGTCACATTGTGTTGGAGGGAGATGCCATGGTCACACTTTAGAGATACATCTGGGAGCTGGATGGGAAATGAATTGGAGTGAACGGAGAAACCAATTAGGAAGCCACTGCGGTAGTTTAAGTGGGAGGTTATAGGAGTGTATGCTGTGGAGACAAGATCTGGCATCTGACTGGCTATGTGGGGCGAGAGGAAGGAGTTGAGTTCACAATACCAAAGCTGTGAATGTAGGTAACTGAAAGTTCAGGATGCCCATCATTTCAGAAACGGGGAAGCTCTGAAGAGGAATAGGTTTGAAAGAGAATGAGCTCTGTTTTGAATACGAGTTAGAATTGTTGACAGGACAGCCAGCTTGAAATGTTCTAGTTGGTGATGTGGGCCTGGATCTCTAGAGAGATGTGTAGTTTTGGGAGTCATCTGCAGATATAAGAAGTAATACCAGAGACCTAATGAGAGTACCAAGTGAGTGACTAAACAGAAAAAAGGACCCAACACAGATATTCTACAATTAGGGGGCATGGTATGGAAGATGATCAAGTTGGTAAAGCAAAGTTCAAAGGAAAAGCAAAAATCAGAAGACATCACAATAGACCAAATACTTGTTCTCTTAAGCGCAGATAGAGAAAAGATCTATACAGAAAGATGCTATTACCTTCAAGAGAAAACCAAGGAGGCAGCCCTTCAGAAAACACTATAATTTAGTACGGTGTTTCTTGAAAATAAATAGAAAGATAACTGACAAAACTTAAAAAAGGTGATATTCAAACAGATAAATTATTTTCTTGCAAACCTAGCAATTATTTTTTAAAATCAAAATTAAATAAATGTTACAGATAAGAATATCTCAGCATTAATCTTTCTTCAGGCAGCGTTTCAGATATTTATTTCACTGGAAAAATTGCTTTGCATATATCATGAAAAACTCAAATATTCAAAAGATGATTAAGCTGTAAAGAGTTGATTAAGATTCAGAAGGAAACAGAAAAGTCTAGTCTATAATGCCATACTGATGCATTTAAGACATTTTGAAATGAAAACATGCAAAATATTAAATATCCTAAACACCTAAATTCATTACCTGAATCTAAGAATTTCTATGTCTTCACAGACACTGGAATTATCTCAGTTCTACATATGACTAGAAAAAGACAGGTGAATTCCTGTCTCATCTAAATTCCAGAATAGATTTTAAAAAGTCTTATAAATGGTTTATGCTTTGCAGAAATAATAATTAAAGTCTCTCATTAAAAAATAAACCAACCTCTAAAGCCTCTTAAACTGGATGATAAAGACAATCATCCACCTCTAGTGCAGAACAGAGAAGCACCAGCAGTTCCAAGACAAACAGGAGAAAAAAATTTCACAAGTGAAGCTCTAGGACAAATTTAATTCAGGCAAAATTTTAATTCAAATCAAATTCAATAACTTTCCATTAAGTATGTGAGTCAGAAAATGCAAAATCAAGGCTACAAGGGCACCAATAACTTACGAATTTTGCAAGACATGGAGGAATGTCACAAGAAACTATTTTTAAAATAGGTTGAAATGTGAGCTAATACTGAACAATTTTAAAGTATGACTTAATCATCTGCAACCCTCTTCCCTTTACGTGTAGTAAATTATTACCTCATTTTTAAAAAGTGAAAATTTCCCTTTCTCTAACAAAAACAGTACCTTACCAGACCAAAAAAAAATCACAGTCAGAGGAAGAATTGAGTCTTCATGGTCTCTTCTACTTCAGAATATAGTATCTTTGGAACCTCAAATTTTTGGTATAGCACTACAAATTCTGAGTACTTAATGAACATATTACTATTCTTAACCCTAAAATGCATAAAGCATTTTCTTTGTAAATAAGTATCTGTTATGCAACTGATATCACATTAATTCAATAAAGTCAATGAACAGCAGAAACTACTTAAGCTGAAGTCACTGCACAGTACTTCATAAGTTCAAAAGTTCTTTCTTCACACAAAAGAATCTCTGACCATCTTATAGGAGTGGATTTCTACTCTCCATTACAGACAGAAAAGAGATACAAGATAGACACATACTTAATATTTCTAATTAAACAAGAATTACACCCCCCTCTACTCTTTAATAACATGGCCAAATAAACATACATAATGAGCTTCTTGTACTAGATCACTTCTAGTACTAGATCATCCAAACCATGTTAACTGTGGCAATGGCAATGCTTGTGTTTGCTGGCTTGGTATAAAACTCACTCTAAGAAACAGTCTAAGGCTCCCTTGCATTCTACGACTGCAAATGCCTTAAGGAGAGAAGGGTCACAACAGTGAATGAATAAGAGAAAAGAAATCATATGATAAAATTCCAAAAGGCAAACAATTTTTTAAAAAATCTATTTTTCAAAGAAGTTACTTGCCATTGAAAAGTAGACACTTCTGTGATGAACTTGGGTATCTATTTGCTGGCTGCAAATCTTGCTGGCAAGATTATAAAATAACTCACACTTATACAGCATTTTCATTATTGTTGAACGATTTAAAATAGTCACAAAATTACACAAAACAACATAGCACATAGTCTAGTGGTACAAGCACTGGACTTAAAGTCTGAAGATGGGAGTTCTACTCCCAGTTCAGCCAGTATGACTTGCGTCAAATCACTTAACCTGTTAGAACATAGATAAATTTTCTTGTCCACAAAATGAAGGATTGGGCTAGATGGTCTTGTCTAACTGAGTGTAATATCTATGAAACCTCAACAATTTTTGATGCAGCTCTATGTGCTCATCCCTGTGGATAACTGCTGGTACATGGGGCCTCCAGGTCATTCCACTCCATCTCTCAGCTCTAGGCATTTTTTTTCAGAGTACTTTCTATGTCTGGAATGCTCTCCAGCCTTTGTTGTGACTTCTGACCTCCCTAGCTTCCTTTAAATCCCCACTAAAATCCAGCCTTCTATAGGAACCTTTCTCCAAACTCTTGTAATTCAATGCTTTCCTTCTTTTAATTATTTCCTATTTATCCTATATGTGACTTGTGTTTTATATATATATATATTTGTTTACATGCTGTCTCCACCATTAGGCTGTAAATTCATTGAGAACTGTCTTCTGCCTCCTTTTATATCCCAAGAGCTTAGTACAGTGCACGGCACATAAAAGGTGCTTAATAAATGCTTATGAACCAAATGAATAAAAAGATGTAGATTGGCTACTCATCTGTAATTTAAGAGTCTCAGAAAGTTGTCTAACATGCTTCTAAGGCAGGAATCTGGCCTTTGGTCACACAACTAGAATGTATTACAAGCAGGACTTGAAACCCAGTCTCCTAACCCTCAAGGTCAGACCTGTCTCCACTAGAACTGCTTTTGGTTCAGTTGTTTCAGCCATGTCCAATTTATGACCTCATTTGGGATTTTCTCGGTAGAGATACTAGAATGCTTTGTCATTTCCTTCTCCAACTCATTCTATAGATGAGAAAACTGAGGCAAACAGGGTGAAGTGACTCACCCTGGGTCACACAGGTAGTAAGTGTATGAGGCTGGATTTGAACTCAGGAAGATGAGAGGCCCAGTGCACTATCTACTAATTGCACTCTCCACCACACCATGCTTCCTCAAAAAAGCTCATAAAATCCACAGGTTTTGTTGGCATTCTCCTTGCTTTTAACTAGGGTTACGGATCACCCCCTGAACTGTAAAGAAATCATGAGGCACTTTGCTTTTTGTTCTATATAAAATGAAGATTTTACCTTCTTTTAGAAGTTATAAATGGCAATAAAAACATTTTTTAAAAATTTAAAAAGTAACAAATAATAAATGTGACTCTTTTAAAATGAATTTTCCTGCTTATTTTCCTTTCCTGACTTGGAGTCTGGGAAAGATTCAGAAGAGAAAACATTTCTTCCCAAAAACCAAAATGCTAGAGAAAGAATGAAGCTATGAGTGACGCGAAGTTGCACCAGAACCTGATGTTTCAGCACAACGGAATATTCTCAGCAAGTCAGCATAATGTTAAAACAGCCACATCGATGTGTTTTGCTGCATTCAGGTATTCTTTTAGCAAAAGCAAGCAACAAGAAACCCCTAAGAAGATCCAGTTCTCTATGGAAAAGACTTCGGCTTTTGAAAGAAGAAAAATAATCAAGTTGTGAACATCCTGGTGTTAACGAAATTCAACCCAAACTGTCATTTTGACAATCAAAAATATGTTGAAGCAAGCAACATATCCACCCATTAATATGAGTAAAGTAAATTATATAACTGTCTCATAATTAGTTTGTATTTCCAACCGAAAACAAAGTTACAGGGCATAAAAGGATATAACATATGATAACAAGACCCAGAAGTTGAATCAGTCTGTACAAATGACTACGCTCAAAGTTAAGAATATGACAAAGCAGCCATCAATGTTAACCATAAAACCTGCACTGTCAGATTTTTTAAAATGTTAATTCCAAATAATCTATATTTTTCAAAAAAACTTTTTCTCCTTTGGATACATGATTTTCTAATTCCAGAAGAACTACAAGCTAACTCTACTTAAGTAAATAATTCAGAGTAGGCTCAATATGTATTGAGATCATGTTTTAACATTTTGCCACCGCATAATTCCAGCCCAAAGCACCACTTCTAAGTGCAATGCTAAGACTACAGAATCAATTTCACTATACAGCTGCAGAAACACAACTAGACCCCATGAGCAGGGGCTGAGGGGGGAAAGGCTGTTCTCCCAAGCAATGTCAAGCATTATACAACATTGCTACAAGTAAGCGAGAAAGGATCCTGACACACCGAAAGTTTATCTCCATCTGGAGCAGCCTGTATTCTACCAGAGAAAAGTTAAACCCAAACACTATCCCCATTGAAGAAAACAAAAGGATACTTCCCTAACATCAGGCCAATCTAAAGACTTAGCAGACAAAGAAAAGGGTTAATCGTTGAACAGCACCCAAGGACACTCAAACGTGAACTTCAGTTAAAACAGAAGGTCTCAACATTCCTAGAGACGAGAGCAGCAGGACCTTTCAACTGCTCTGTCTGCGTTTTCCTAACTGGCTCCCACCCTTCAGCACCACCTCTCAGAAACAAGCTCTCCACCACCCCAAACCTTTCTTTAACCAAGGAGCGCTCCAGCTCCCATGGCTTTCGATCTAAGAAGGTTCGTGGGATCCTCGGGCCAGCGCTGAGGGACCTCAGACTCAGAAACCCTTCTCGAGGCTTCCAACCCTTCTTCTCAGTGCCACTGGCTTGCAGTCCAGTCCCTGGTCCCAGAGGCAGGAGCGGGAGGGGAAATCCAGGGCACAGTGTGGCCTTCATCACTGTCGGAGAAGGGGGAAGGGAGTGACCCCAGATCCAGGACAGTCACTGCCAATACGCAGGGGAAGCCCCAGGAGGGGACGAGGCAGGGGCGGACACGGAGGGGCCGGCCTGAGCACCTTCGGCGCTACCGCCTTCAGGGGATTCTAGAGACTGGACTGCGAGGGGGAGGACGTGAAGACCCTCGGAGCAGAGACGGGGAGGGGGTTCTGAACCCTCAAAGGCCAGGGAGGAGGGGGAGGGGGACTGCGCCCTCAGAAAGAAGCTTGGGAAGAAGAGGGGATCAAGGCGGGGACTGGGAGGGGAAAGGGGGCTTTGCACCCAAAAGGGGGACTAGCAGGGATGGGGAGGGGGAGGCTGCACCTCCGAGGGGAGGCTGGGGAGGCGGGGCAGGGGGATCCCATAGCGGGAGGGGAGGCTCTGGACACCGGCAGCGGGGTGGCTCCGGGGGCGGGCGGGCCCGGGGGGGATGGGCGGGGGGAGGGTCCGTGTCAGAGGCTCTCTCCGCTCTCGCCGGCCAGGCCCCGGGGAGCGGCCTCACCTGGCCCGGACACCGCCCGCTCTCGCCTTCGCTCCGCGGCCGCTGCCGCGCGGACGAACGGACGGACGGAAGGACGGACGGACCAGGGGAGGCGGGGGGGAAGAGGGCGCCGCGCTGCGCTGGGCCTTGGACCGGGCCTCTCCCGCTGCCGCCTCCTCACGGCTGCCGAGTCCCCGAACTCCCCGGAGTCGCCATCTTCCTCCACTCAACGTCGCCTCCGCTGCCGCCGCCGCCACCGCCGCCGCCACCACCACCGCTGCTCCGGCCCGGGGAAGACAGTAAAACCGCGCATGCGTCAAGAGCCGCCCGGAGAAGGCCGGGCGGGCACGGCGCGGCGCGCGCACGCACGCACGCACGTACGTACGGAAGCACGAGACCCAGACGAGCCCGCCTTGCGTGAGGACGCCATGTGGAGAAGGGAAAAGAGAGGGAGCGTGAGGTCAGGCGGGGGAAGCGAGGCCCGAGACCTTCTTCCCGTCGTCCCTTGCGTTTGTTATTGTTCTTTCTTTAGGAAGAAGAGAAAGTGAACTGGAGAGATGCAGAAGGAGAGCCTGCCCGGGGTTCCAAAATCCCGAATTCCTTTGGGGTTCAGTCTCCTCAGATGTAAAACAGAGGGGATGAACTTCAGGCCGTGACCTTAAGGCCCAGTCCAGCTGCCCAAGATCTAGGACTCCATTCCCCCTAATCCACAGGACGGCCCTTCACCCTAGAAGATAAAAGCGGCGCAGGCGCAGACGCAGCGCCGGCCTCGGTTGAGACTGACAGTAGTCACCCACGTGGTGCTAGTGACAGCTGATGTGTGTGCGCACCTACCGTGTATCGGGCTCTGTGCTAAGAGCTTTAAAATTATCTCAGTTAATTATTGCTAGCATTTATATAGGACCTACTAAATGGGTGGAGGCCTGGCCTTGAAGTCAGGAAAAGACTGAATTCAAATCCTGCCTCCGACGTATACTAGCTGGGTGACCCTAGGCAAGTCACTCTGCTCCTCAGTTTCCTCATCTGTAAAATAGGACTAAATAATAGCAAGGGTTGTTGGGAAGGATCAAATAGATTGACACATGTAAAGTACTTTGCAAACTTGAATACTGTATATAAAGGTGGCATCATCATAGTCATCATTATCATATTGGCCTTCCAGTGTTGGCAGTGTTGTTCCATGAAAGGGGATTGCATTGGTTCTGCTTACCCCCAGAAGACGGCAGAACTGGGAGCCACGAAAGCAGTGGAAGGAATATCAAATTTAAGGAGAAAAAAATTTAAGTTTTGGTGTCAGGGAAAACTCCCTTACAATCGGAGTTCTCCAAAAGTTTGGATTCTATCAGAAATGCTCATAACCACCAGTTTTCCCCTCTCTTTGGAAGTCCTACTTTCTACTTCTAACATTCATTAGTCTTTAAATGAGGCAGCTCGGTGAAGTGGAGTCATTAACTGGAGGAATGAAAGATGAAGGACTTGCAATCCTGCCTCTGTGACATCTGAGATGTCTGAGTCCTCTGACCCATCCACTAAAGGCAAATAGAAATGCTTGTAGGGCTAACCTCACAGGAATGTTGTGAGTCTGTGAGACATGTGAAGTGTATATTTCAGGTGCTATAGAAATGTCAGCTACTATAATCAATAGTTCAACAGCCATCCATTCAACACCTACTCTGCTCTAAGGGGAGTTCATAGAAGGGTAAAACACAAGTTCATGCGATGGAGAAATATACGCAAGATTCATTTATTTCTTGACAAGTTTTGTTCTCACTTTTGTATCACCTCGAAGACTTATTTCGCAACTGTGTTTGTCAGTAAAAACATTTATTAATCAAATTTTTAGTCACCGTCTAGTACGTGCTAGATACTGTTCCAGCAGCCACCAATGTAAAAGAAAAAGAAAAGAAAAAAGCTGTTACCCTCCAGGAGCTTACATTCCAGAGGGAACTTGGAACTCAGGTCCAAAAGTTGAAGGCCAATCCCCAAGTCCATTGGACATAGTTCCAAATTGTTCTCCAGAATGGTTGGATCAGTTCACAACTCCACCAACAATGCTTTCGTGTTCTAATTTTCCCACATCTGGGAGATGTACTTCTTGCAGCTGGGTTAGATTTAGGCTGTAGAACTTTAAACCCTAATATTCAATGACTCTATGATCTTATCAATGTGGGTGTTCCTTCCTAATGCACAGATTGTAACGAATCCATGTCTGCCTATCCTGTACCACTCTTCTCTGTAATTACTCAGAAATCCAAGATTCATAAATTTGGAGCTAAAACGGATCTTGCTCAGAAGGCATTTGGTCTAATCCCCTCATTTTACAAGTGAAAAAATTGAGGTTCACAGAGTGTAAGGGACTTGACCAAGGTCATCCAGCTAGTAAGCACCAGAGGAAGGATTTGAACCCAGAACCTTTGACTCTAGCGGTAACGTTCTCTCTACTGTATCATTCTCTACCCACATTGCCTCCTTAAGAGGTCACCCTCCCATGCTTGAATAACATCTATAATTCTCTTGACTTTATACAGACAGAATATATGGCCAATGGCTTTAGAGCTCTCAACAAATAATAGGCCCATTTTTTTTGGTGGTCATCTGGGTTTCCGATACCTTTCTTTATTCCCATACTACTGAATGAATTTCTTACAATCACTTTGTGTTTCTTCATCATCCTTTAGGTTCTTTCGTAACGGGTATTCCATGGCTTGTAGCCATATAGCTCCACAATAAGAACAGTGTTGTTCAACATACAAATCTCTAGAATTTAGTTCTGGGTTTTGAGGATTGCCATGACTGAAAATTTCATTATTCTGCAGCCAAATTCGTGACTAATCAATCAACCAACATGCATGCATTAAACACCTACTATGTAGCAGGCACTATACTATGTGAAGTCAATTCAAGGATAAGAATGAGTCTAGACCCTGTAAGGGTTACAGTGTCTGGGTCTAGGTGTTTATATTCTAGAACTAATACAGTCACAGGCAGCTGGGCGGTACAATGGAGATAATGTCAGAGTTGGGGTCAATAATACCTGCGTTCAAATCCAGCCAAAGACATTAGTTGTGTGACCCTGAGCAAGTCACTTAATGCTGTTTGCCTCAGTTTCCTCATCTATAAAATGAGGTAGAGAAGAAAATGACAAACCACTCCAGTATCTTTGTCAAGAAAGTCCCAAATGGGATCATGAAAAATAGAATACAACTGAAATGACTCAACAACAACCAATGACAATCACAAACAATCAGAAAGGAGAACCAGAACCAGAGACTTTAGACCTGAAATGTCCTATTCCACACGCCTTATTGCTGAGAGGATAATTGTAAAGTGCTTCGTTAGCACCGTGCCTGACACATTGTAGGTGCTACATGGTGAGCAGGCAGACTTCAGAAAAACCTAGAAAGACTTGTGTGAACTGATGCTAAGTGAAGTAAGCGCAACAAGTAAGTATAAGAACATTGTACACAGTAACAGCAACATTGTTCCACGATTAACTTTGATAGGCTTAGCTCTTCTCAGCAATGCAAGGACCTAAGACACTTCCAAAAAATTCATAATGGAAAATGCTATCCACATCCAGAGAAAGAAGTATCAAGTCTGAATGCTCTTTATTGTTGGTGTTTTTTTTTGTTATATCTCATGGTTTTTCCCTTTGGTTCTGATTCTTTTTTTACAACATGATTGATGTGGAAATATGTTTAATATGATCATACATGTATAGCCTATATCAGATTGCATGCCATCTTGGATAGGGTTAAGTGGAGAGAGGGGGCACATTTAGAATTCAGAATCTAATAAAAACAAATTTTGAAAACTAAAAATTAATTTTAAAAAAAGAAGCACATCTCCCTCTCCTGGTCATGCAGGAGAACTGCATGAAGGGGATCAAGTTGAGGAAAACCAATAATGCAGAAGATCTCTAATAATGGATGATCACATCCATTTGAAACCCATGGCCCAAAGGCCCATACTCAGAGCTTACATGGACTTGGAACAATCTCAGTGGCTATCCTAGATAACCATGTTGCTCTTTGGTTAATTATGCTCCCAACCAGAATTTACTCTGGAAAATAGCGAATTTCCTGTATAAGCACTCAAGGTAACAATGGATAAATAAGATGCCAGTAGTCTTTATTCCACCCCACATAAAATGCAAAAACACATACAAAGGCTCACAACAATCCATAAACAATGCAGCAAAACACATGAAGAACTCATATAGCCCATAAATAGTCAACACACTTCTCTTCACAAATTTCACTTTGCAAAGAGTCCTATAGTCATCTGTGCTCACAGTGTAATTTTGTGCACTAGACTACTTCTGAAAGGGAAACAAAGGTAAGGGTGCCACTTGACATAGCAACTAATCCAGTTTTAATTCAGAGATGCCTAGATATATTTGACCTTAAAGTATTCACTTCTTTCCTCTACCCATAGGAAATGACCTTGGGGCTATTAGACAGGTCCCCTCTTCCTTATCTGACCCCCAGCAACTGAATAATAATAATATATAATTATATACATACACACATATGTGGTGTAGAAAATCCAAGTGTCTTTTTTCTTCTTACCTTGGACTTGGTCCACTCCTTGTCCCAGGGCTACATACATAAGCCTCTTATCTCTCTAAGAAATCTCTCCCCAGGAACTCCTTTTCTCTCTATGGAAAACCAGATTCCAGGACTCTTGACCTTGAGGTTTCTAAAGAAACAACTCCAGAGGCAGGCCTTGTTCAGAAAAAGAAAAAAAAACCTTACCCTTTTCTTTCTGGAAAGTTAGATTCTGGGATCTAGAGCTGAAACTCCTCCTTCTCTGACAATTGCAAGGGAATCACTTATTTGCAATCATGTGGCCATTGTAAAGTGAGGGATGAGGAAATCACATGCTCTTGTGCTCTTTGGAATGCCTATGATATGGCAGCAGTCTAGGTATCTGTGGACTATTGGCAGCATCCAGACCTAGCCCTTGAGAGAGCATGTCAGGGGTGTATGTACTCTGTTTTGTGGTAGTCATGGAGAGAGGAGCTGTGTAGCAAGAGTTCCTGAATCTCAATATCTGAAGGAATGTTTGAGGTCACCTTTCCAAGGTCTAAGGAGTTATCTTTTGAAAAGTCTAGAGAAGTGTTAAAGTGATTATAAAATTTGAGTTTATAATTAAGTAGAGAAAGGTATCAGAGAAAATTATAGGAAGGTTTTCATTGGCTTGTGGGATGAGATGTGCCTTGTCCATGGAAGAAAGATTTTAGAGAAAGATAGAACAGTTTTGCGGTTTTGTTCTTCTAGCTACCACACTTTAGGAAGGATTGATAAGCTGGGAAATGTCCTTAAAAGGGTAGCTAGAAAGGTGAATATCCTTGAGTTCATGTCATATGAGATTAGCTGCAGGCTTTGGCTGGAGAAGAATGAGATTTGTCTTCAAGTATAGGTGGATAGGTTCTCTTGGGGAAAAGAAATGAGACATGTGCTAATTGGCTCCAAAGGGAAGGAAACAAATATTTATTGTTGTTCTTACTCTTGAGTCATTACAGTCTTGTCCCACTCTTTTTGACCCCATTTGGGGTTTTCTTGGCAAAAATATGTGGCAATTTTCCTTCTCCATTTTACAGATGAGGAAACCGAGGCAAACAGCATTAAGTGACTTGTTTAGGGTCACACAGCTAGTAAGTGTCTGAGGCCAGATTTGAACTCATGAAGATGAATCTTTCTGATTCTGAGCTCAGTAATCTATCCACTGTACCACCTTGGTGCCCATTTCTTAAGTACTTGCTCTGTGTCAGGGAATGATCAGGGAAGACTAGTGCCTCTGGTGTGAGGACTGTTGCATCCTTTTCAGCACCTTTGGTGTCTACCTATTCACCCAGTTCTCATCTGTGACTCCAAGAAGCTTTAGCATGTGCAGTGGCCACCCCCAGTAAACTGTTTTGGCAGATGGGCTAAATAAGGCAGAGGGGAACAAGAGATCTCAAACCTGTAGGCGAGTTAGGGGAGTATCTACCCTGGGCCCTGGCAGAATGGGCAGATGAGAACAATTTGTTCAATGACCATGAAGGCAGCTAAAGCAGGCACTACAGAGTACTTAGAGCTTGGTCAGACAGCCAACATGCCAAAGTTATCTTCTGCATCCTGAGAATGGTCAGTCATCTTGACTTTTGTCTTGACGCTGGACTTCAATGATTCTGGAAGAGAATGAGGTCAATAATTACATGCAATTCTGCCTCACTTAAATCCAATTTATGTACAAGTCAAAAGACATCACCCATGCCATTTTACCATTTTTACCTACCTCAAAGTTCTGTGGCAACAGGTAAATGACAAAGTGGCAGGTATGGATACACTAGAAGCTATAGTCACAACTCTACACACAGGAAGTCAAGGCCATACAGTCATCTTCTCACTGGATTAAGGCAGCAGCGTGATTCAACAGCCTCCTGAGTATCTGATCAGCTTTTTTTAAGGAGCACACTGCTTACCTCCTGGCATGAAGAAGGGGCTAGAAAATGTGCCCTAAAATCACCCAACCCTAGCCTCCTTGCCTCAGCAGGTGGGGATCCCACCCTGTTGTTAAAATACAAAAAAAGTATTGCAAAGATTACTCCACTCACCATCAGTACATGGAATGTGCACCCACTTACAGATAAGATCTGAAAGATGAACAGCTCTTGTTGGGAGAGAGCTCAGAAGGTATTGCATTCAAGTAGTAGTCCTGACCCTGAGTGAAACAAGGCTGGCAAACAATCCAGGAAACTGAATCACTGACCTTTGAATTTCCTCAGGAAGATTCTGAAGATCACCTGGCAAGATGAGGTACTGGACATTGAGGTCATTTCTCAAGCTAAACTACCAGGCATTCAAACTCTACTACAGAAAGTTCAACTCTGATGGGCTGGCCACATTTTTTAAATGCCAAACATATATTTGTCTAAATTTTTACAGAAAACTCACACAAGACGAGCACAGAAGAGATTGAAGGACACTCTCAAGGTCTCTGTAAAGAAATTTGGAAGTGATCATGAGACACGAGCACAGGACCATCCAGCTTGGTATGTCCACATCAAAGAAGGTGATATGCTCTAGAAGCAATGCAGAATTGCAGTAGCTCAAAAGAAACATGAAATTTAGAGGTATGTCTACTTCAAATGTTAGTATGGACTATTGGTGCCAAACCTATGATAGAGGCTTCTGAACTTGTACTGGTTCAATCAGCTACAGCTGAACACACTGCACCTTGACCCCAACATAGTGATGTCATTTTGGTCCTTTCTGAGAGCAAAGAACAACAACCAACCATATAGGTGCCAGGCAATGTGTTAAGAATTTAACTAAAGGCATATAGAAAACTGAGTTAAATTTATAAAAAATAAGGGCCATTCCCTAGTTGATAAATGATCAAAACATATGATCAGTTTTCAGATGAAGAAATCAAAGCTATCTATATCCATATGAAAAAATATTCTAACTAACTCTTGATTAGAGAAATGCAAATTAAAACCATTCTGAGGTACTACCTCATACATATGAGATTAACCAATAGGACAGAAGCATTAAATGACAAATGATGGAGGCAACATGGGAAAAATGAGACTTTAATGAACCATTGGTAGAGTTATGAATTGATTCAACCATTCTGTAGAGCAATATGGAACTATGCCCAAAGGTCTATAAAACTATGCATTCCCTTTGACCTAGCAATACCAAAGAGATTAAAAAAAACAAAAAGGAAAACAAAATATGTATATACATACAAAAATAATGATAGCTCTTTTCTGGGGGTACAGGATTTGAACTTGGGTCTTCCTAAGTTTAAGTCCAGGAATCTATACACTGCACCACTTTGCTACCTACCCAGAACTAGGAAAAGTGGATAGAAATTATAAACTGGCAAATCAAAACAACTCTGAGGTACCACATCACACCAATCAGATTGGCTAACATGATAGAACAGGAAAATGATAAATGTTGGAGAGGATGTGGGAGAGTTGGAAGACTAATTCATTGTTGGTGGAGCTGTGAGCTCATCCAACCATTCTGGAGAATGATTTGGAACTATGCCCAAGGGGCTACAAAAATGTGCATACCCTTTGACCCAGCAATATCGCTTCTAGGACTATATCCCCAAAAGATCATAAAAATGGGAAAGGGTCCCACAAGTACAAAAATATTTATAGCAGCACTCTTTGTAGTTGCCAAAAACTGGAAACCAAGGGGATGCCCATCAATTGGAGAATGGCTGAATAAATTATGGTATATGTATGGAATGGAATACTATGCGCTATAAGAAATGATGAATAAGAAGACTTCAGAGAGGCCTGGAAAGACTTACATGATCTGATGCTGAGCAAAAGGAGCAGAACTAGGAAAACTTTATGCACAGCAATGACCACAGTGTGTGTTTTTTCTGGTAGACTTGTATCTTCATAGCAATGCAAGGACATAAAAAAAAAAATTCCCAATAGTCCTCTAAGGCAAAATGCCTTCCACATCCAGAGAAAGAACTATGGAATTCAATCGCAGAATGCAGAAGATCATTTTGTGTGTGTGTGTATTATGTTTTGGTTTGTTATATGATTTTTCCCATTTACTTTAGTTCTTCTACACAGCATGACTATAGTGAAAATGTATTCAATAGGAATGTATGTGTAGATCCTATATAGAATTGTATGCCATCTTGGGGAGGAAGGGGGCTGGTGGGAGGTAGGTAGGGGGGAAAAAATCTAAGTTTTATGGTAGTGATTATAGAACATTAAAAATAAATAAAATGAATATATATTTAAAAAAAGAAATTACAAACTGACAAAGTTGAATATGATGTAAACAAAAACTTCCCAAGAATCAAAGTCATCAAAAAATGGAATGGATTGTCACAGGAGGTGATGGGCTCTCCTCAATAGAAAGCTTCAAGCAAAGACTGGTTGAATACTTGGTGGGTATAATTATAAAACATTGAGTTTAGAGCCTATATTTGTACCATCAGAACTTAGCACAGCATATGGCAAATGGTAAGCATTTAATAAATGTCTTATCATTCATTCATTCATTCATAATGGTCAATCAATCAATAAACATTTATTAAGCTCCTACCGTGTGCCAGTCACTAGAGATACAAAATCAAAAATGTAACAAGCCCCAAAATAAAACAATCCTTTCCTTCCAGGAACTTATATTGATAAAGATGATGATGATGATGATGATGATGAAACTAATGATAGTAGTGACTGTCATGATCATGAATATGGCAATAATGATGAGAATGATCAGGGATGACCTCTGCCACTCCTTGATACCTCCTCATCTTATACAATAATTTTTAAGTTTAATTCCTTCCAAAAATTTTCCAAAGAACCACCCAACACCATTCTGTCATTTTAAAAAACATCTCAGGGGTATGGATATATCAGACAGGAAGGCAGGCAATGCAACAAATATTTATTAAGACCTCCATCACATAAAAGGGAACTAAGAGAGTGGGGAAGTAGAAGGAATAGGTACAAAATTCTGGTGAGGAAGTACAGAAATGCAGAGTCAGCAGGGGCCAGCCTGGGGGCCTCCCCTAAATGGAGACACCAAAACGACTTCATCAATGGAAGACATCAAAAATCATAAGATTGAAGAGTCCTCAGCAACCATTGTAAGGTTAATGGGATATTAGATCTTCCCCACCCATTAACAGGCCTCACATGAAGGCCTGGTGTAGAGCCAATTAGGCTCTGCCCACATCTTTCCAATTAAGTGTTGATTAAATGTTGATTGTGTGACCACAAAGTCACAGTACCAAGGTTAGAGTCCTGCCTTTGACACATGGTGTAAAAAAAAACCAACCCAGAATACCCCATCTTTAGTGATCTTTACCATAGAGTGCAATTACATGACTACAGTTTGGTAGAATGGAAAGGGTCCTTGATTTGGGGTCTGGAAGACCTAAGTTTATCTCCCATCTTTATTATTTACATGCTATGTAATCATAGGCAAGCCACTTAGCCTAGCTGATATTCGGTTGCCTCAGCAATTAAATAGGGATAATAATTTCTGTAGAACTTAACAGCTGTTGGGATGTTACAATGAGATCATGTATCTAAAGCACCATGTAAACTTTAAAGCATTATACAGAGAGCTAGGTGGTTCAGTGATTAGAGCATTGGGCATGGAGTAAAGAAAAAGCTGGATTCTAATCCTACCTCAAATATTTACTTTGCTGTGTGATCCTGGGTAAATTCCTTCACCTCTCTCTGCTGTAGTTTTCTCATCTGTAAAATGAGGATGAAAATAACACCTACCTTCCAGGGCTAGGATAAAATGAGGTAATAGTTGTAAAGCTTGCAAACTTTAAAGAGCCATGTAAATACTAGTTATGATGACTATGAAGCAATTTCTAGTCTTACAGAGTTTCCTGGGTCATGAAAGGGTTAAGTGATTTGTCCAGTGTCACAGAGTTAGCATGTGTCAAAGGGAGGACCCTGGTGCTGTGACTTTGTGGTCATCCAACTTTTCTTTGAAGTCTTCCAGTGAGTGGGAACTTATTGCCTCCCTAAGCAGCACATTCCAGTTTGTGATAGCATTAACTTACTGCACAGTTCTTCCCTATATCACCACTCAGATGGTCTAGCTGTTAACATCTCCATTTCTCATTGTTACTAGCCCAGCTTTTTTGTGCCCAGCTCCAAGACTTCAATAATACCTTGATAATGTTACATAAGAGAAGCTATATACATATATCCATTAGATACAATGTGTTTTAAGAGTAACTTTCGCTTTTTATTGTACATTAATTTCCCAATATATCTCCCTATCCTTCAATTACAATATTCTCTTGTAACTCCAGCATGTTGTGTGGACTTTTGAGAGAACATGAACAAGAGTCATGGGTTGCAATCTGCATTGTCAGAGGGACTCCCATATTGATGTGATAGCAGATTCATTTGAGCATTTTGTTGAGCCGATGGCAGCATATTTAAGTAGAAAAGACTAGCAATCAGTGAGAGATATTGGATTATGACAGTGGACAGCATACTGGCTTTGAGATCAGGAGACTGGTGTTCAGCTCCAGGCTCTAAGACTTTTACTCTGTGTGTGGGTGTGTGTGTATGTGTGTGTGTGTGTGTGTGTGTGTGTGTGTGTGTGTGTGTGTGCGTGCTTGTGTGGCAATCAGGGTTAAGTGACTTGCCCAAGGTCTCGTAGCTAGTAAGTGTCTGAGGCTGGATTTGAACTCAGATACTCCTGACTCCAGTGCTGGTGTTCTATTCACTTTACCACCTAACTGCCTCAAGTGTCTGTCTTTGTGGCCTTGCCTTGGACTATATTCTACTTAAAAGTAAATTTGGAAGATCTTATCCTAACTCCTGTGCTCATAGATGAGTCTTAGGTCTTGGAGTAAGTCTACATCTCCCCCTCAGGATTATAGTGATATCTCTAGCAATGAGGTAATATATGTTTAACCACCAGCTCTCTGGAAAAAAAAAGTACTAATGATGCACTTTTAAGGGCAGCTAGGTGGCACAGTAAATAGAGCACTGGCCCCAAATTAGAAAGACCTGAGTTCAAATGTGACCTCAGACATTTAGTAGCTGCATGATCCTAGGCAAGGCACTTGCCTCTTAAAAAAAGAAAGCCAAGTTTGAGCTTCATTGTTAACATTTTCTAAAGTATTTAGATGATAAGTTCCTTGAGGACAGAGCCTGTCTTTTGCCTCTCTTTGCATTCCTTGTGCCTGCACACTGCCTAGGACACAATAGGTGCTTAATAGATATATTAATTTATTGAGAGCAGACAATCAACAAAACAATAAATCAAGCCCAGATTTCTCACATTTATCAATTTCTAAAGTATAAATGTTCACACTAAAAATGTAACAATCAGCTCCAAGTAGCACATCCCTGGTTCTCCTAAGGACTCGGAGATGATTCCTTAACAAATCCAGCCTTAAGGAGCTTTTAGAAAGGGATCATTACTAAGATGGTACTGTAAGAACAGTTGGCACAAGAGCACCCCACACACACACTCTCCCACAGGCTAGTGGAGGACCTTGCGATCATGCCATAGGGGAATCGACTGAAGAAAGTGAGAATGCTTGGCAGAGAGGAGAAAATATAAAGGGGAGAAGGGGGAAATGATAGCTATCTGATAAAGGATTGTACTATGGAAAATGGATTAGTCACCCTCTCCCACAAGTACCTACAGAGTCCAGGAGAAAGTGAGTTTAAGCTTGGAGAGCACATGGGCCAAAGGAGCACCTCAGAGCTCCTGGTTTGACTGCCTTTCTCCCATTTGTGGGGTGCTCGAGAATCTCTCCTTACACATGATCTAGTTGATAGGGGCCACAAATGCTGGTCGGGTTGTCCTTGGTGTCCAATGCAAACACTGACCTTAGTTGATCTGAGAATGCCTCAGGGGACTGACTGATAGAAAAATGGAAAAGTGTATCATCCTCTGGACCTTTCAAAGCTCACAAGGTCTGCCTCTATCCAATCACCTAGGGGAACAAGACCTAGAACAAGGCCTCTCTTCTTGCTTTCTTCCCCCCACCCCAGGGAGTTCTGACTCAGGGGGTTTTACTTGAAGGTCCCTCTTGCACCAATCTCTTGAATAACTCCAGTTCTAAATAAACTTAATAATTTATAAAGTACCCCTAGAGAGTGATCATGTTTCCTTCTCCTATCAGAGCAAAATTCCTGAGCTACTTCATTCCTTTGCCAAGGCTTTGTCACACTTGTCCTAAAGCAGGGATTCTAAATGGGATTTTTTGGGCCATAGGCCCCTTTAGAAGTCTGGGAAAGCTTATGGACCCTTCCTCAGAAGACTGTTTCTAAATGCCTAAAATATAATTCTTCTATGCAACATGACTATGGTGAAAATGTATTTAACAGGAATGTATGTGTAGAACCTATATAAAATTGTATGCAGTCTCAGGGAGGGATGGGGGAAAAGTCTAAGTTATATGGTAGTAATTGTAGACCATTGAAAATAAGTAATAAATAAATAAATAAATAAATACCTGAAATAAAATACAGAGACTTACAAAGGAAATAAATTATATAGAAATCCGATTATCAATTTTTTTTTAAGTTCAAAGACACCAGGTTAAGAATCGTTGGTCTTGATTTATACTAAAGTCTATGACTGAGATTGTGTGTTCTTTGGGTTTTTTCCCCACCTGGTTAAGGGACCAGGACATTTTCTCATTTACTTTATTTTTTCTCATTTACTTTAAAAGAGGCAAGGTGACTATAATGAGTAAATCAATCAATCCCACCTTTACAGTAAAAATAACAGTGATTTGAACTAACTCTCCAAAGCTCTTTTCAAATTGAAATCTTATGACTATCATTATAGATTTTTATGTCATTGGCATAGAATAGGTGACAAGCTGAGCCCCTAAACATAGGGACAAGGACCAAACTTTCAGGAACAAAGAGTTTGTGGAGGGAGTAGAAGGAGAGAGAATGCATGACAAGAATTAGAGAGGGAGGAGACCAAATGGGAGCCAAAAAAGAAAGTTGAAAAGAAAGGATGCCCATAGTATTCTGCCCTGGTCAGATTGGAGCCTTAATTTTCAGTTCTGAGTGCCGTATTGGAAATTTATCAACTTGTAGGGCATCTAGGCAAGACTAGTGAAAGACGTTGTGATCATACCACAGGAGAATCAATTGAAGAAAGTGAGAATATTTAGCAGAGAAGAGAAAATATAAAGTGGAGAAGGGGAAATGATAGCTATCTAAAGGAATGTACTGTGGAAAAGGGATTAGATTTTTCTTGGTTGACCAAAGACACCAGAACTAGGGGCAACAGGAGTGGGGCGAAGAGGAAAGAGAGCTGGATTTTGAGTCAGAGGACTTGGGTTCAAATCTTGCCTCTGCCACTTATAACCTCTGTGGCACTGGGCAAAACAGCCATTTCCTGTGGTCTTCAAGTCCCTTATCAGTAGGTGACTCGATTAGATGACCTCTCATGTCCCTTTCAACTCTAAGATCCAAAGCTTCAGAGACAAACTTAGGTTTGGTATGGGGGAAACTTCCTAACAATAAATTTTCATAAAAAGGAATGGGCTGCCCTGAGAGGTAGCGTGTTCTCCCTCCTTAAGTCTGGTGACCACGGGTGTAGAGAAGATCCTTATTCAATAATTGTTTAGCTAGATGGCAGCTGAGTTCCCTTTCAGGTCTGAGATTTTGTGACACACACAACAGAGGCCAAGGAGAATCAGAATCACTTATGCTGCTGACATTCCAAGACCTAAGGCCTCTCTTGTAGCTACCAGGCTCATTATATTGGTGCGAGGCTTAGTGCCAAGAATAAGTCACCCCATCTCTTGGCTCCGGGCATTCTCTCTGACTGTCTGCCATCCCTGGAACATTCTCCCTCCTCTGCACTGACTGCTGACCTTCTTGCCTTCCTTTAAAACCTAACTAAAATCCCACCTTCTACAGGAAGCCTTCCCTAACCCTTCATAATTCCAGGGATCTTCCTGCTTGAACTGGCCCAATGTGTCTCAGAACTCCCAGATTCGAGAGATCTCTATTGCAGGCAATCATCATAACGTTCATAACAGAAAACTGAACTTCTCCTCACCACCAAAGGAAGATTTTTGGAATGATGAGATCTCACATGCCAAATTTGGGGAAGTTAGGTCTGAAAGTAACACAGCTAGAGCTGAATTCCAAAGTACAAAAGGACCCCTAGGTTGCAAGTCTGAGGGACTTTGAGAGCATACCCTGTATATATGTCATTGCTGTTGTACAGTCATATTCAGCTCTTTGTATCCTCTGGGTCCCCCAGGCTTGCAGCCTAGGAATCAGCCTGGATTCCTCATTACCTCTCTCCCTCTCTCCCCACCATAGTCAAGCCATTGCCAAGATCTGTCAATTTCACTTTTTCACCATCTCTCCAATATGCCCCTTGTCTCCTCTGTCACTGCCCCCACCCTGGTGCAGACCCCCTATCACCTCACACCTGGACTATTTCCATAGCTGCTGGGTCTGCTTGCCTCAGACTTCTCCCCACTCTAATCCATCCTCCATCCAGCCACTAAAGTGATGTTTCTAAAGCACAGGTCTGATTGTATCATCCCCCTAACTCAATAAACTCTAGTGTTTCCCTGTTGCTTCCACAAGCTAATACAAAATGCTCTGGCATTCAGAACCCTTCATGATCCAGCCGCGCCCCCCCCTCCAACCTTTTCAGTTTTCTTACACCTTACTCCCTAACATATGCTCTTAGATGCAATGACGCTGGCTGCCCTGGGAATAAGACATTCCATCTCTAGGCTCTGGGCAGTCCCTCTGACTGTCCCCCATGCTTGGGGCACTCTCCCTCCTCTGTTCTACCTACTGACCTCTCTGCCTTCCTCAAAATTCCCACCTTCTATGGGAAGCCTTCCCCAACCCCTCCAAATTCCAGTGTCTTCCCTCAGTTAATTGTTTCCTTTTTGTCTGGTGTATAGTCCTAAGTGAGCATTCACTGGGGCCTGGGGGTGGGGTGATGGAATGGGACATTTTCTCCCCTACCAATGAAGTCCACAAGACCTTGAGGGGGCTTACCTTTAAGAATAAAGCACCTAAATCTGGGAACTTGATTTGTGCTGGTGGCTGCCAGGAAAGACTCCTAGGGACGGAGAGACTAACTGATATGCAAACTCCTCATCTGACAGAAAAGGGATTGGGGACCATTTCTTTTGATCTTAATCTACAGAATGGCTCTGGGTTGGTTTGGTTTTTGTTTTTGTTTTTTTACTTCCTGGAGCCCTCTTCTTTTGGAGGGGGGAATAAGGGAAGGGAATAAGCATTTGTATAGCACCTACTATGTGCTAGGCACCTTTTGAAGCATTTGACAAATATCTCATTTGAGTCTCACCACAGTCTTAGTATCATTATTTTACAGTTGATGAAACTGAGCAAACAGAACTTAAGTTACTTTCCCAGGGTCCCAGGGACACTAGAAAGTGTCAGAGCCATATTTGAACTCAGGTCTTCTTGACTCCAGGCCAACCACTCTATCCAGAGTGGCCTCTAGTTTGTCTAGGAAACTACTGTATTCCTTATACTTATAACAAATATTTTTTTAAAAAAGAAAAAGTGGAAGAAGAGAAAAAAATCAGCAAAATCAATGAGTACATAGAAAAAACTGCACATGATATGCAATGTTCCATAGCTCTGGATCCTCCCCTGCTGCTTTCCGAGCTCTTCAAAGAATGGGGAGGAGGGAATCTTCCTGAATCTCTTCTCTGGGGCCTTCTTGCTCTTTGTAATCTTGCAACATTCATTTTTGACTGTTTTATTGCTGTTCTTTTGATTTATATTGTTGCATCCATTGTGTATATTGTTTTCCCAACTATGTTAACTTCACTTTGCATCAGTCAGTTCACGCAAGTGTTACCATGATTCTCTATATTCATGATATTTGTCATTTCTTACAGCATAGCAACATTTCATTAAATACATCTACCACAATTTGTTTCCAATCCCCATTAAATGGGCATCCACTTTGTTTCCAATTCTTTGACATTCAAAAAAAAAAGATACTATAAATATTTTGATGTACCTCTCCCTTTATTTTTATCCGTAATCTTCTTGGGGTAAATATATGCTTAGCGGTGCCATCTCTGGCTGAAAGGGTATAAGATATTTTAGTTACTTTATCTGTGTAATTCCAAATTGTTTTCCAGAAAGGCTATACTGATTCACAGGTTCACCAACAATGCATTCGTGTACCTCTCTTTCCACAAAACTCCAATATTTCCATCTTCCCATCTGTTGTCATCATTTCCAATTTGAGGGATATAAGAGGTTAATTTAATACCTTTTACCTAACCTGCATGTTGGAGAAGCTTCTCTAAGACACTTGTATTTGAGACATATAAATAGTGGTAATAATTTAAATTTAGAATCATAGATTTATAGCTGGAAATGAACTTCTAGGTCATCTCTTACAACCCTATCATTTTGCATTAGAAAGAAACAAGACCCAGAGAAGTTAAATGACTTACCCTAAGTCACACAGGTAAAAACTCAGAATTTGAACTCAGATCTTCTGACACCAGATATAGCATTCTCTCCATGGTACCACTCTTACAGATATAAGGATGGGATAGAAACAACTTCATTTGAATGCTGATACCTTAAGTAAGAACACTTTTTAAATGAATCAATCAGAACTCGACCTATACATCTCAGTGAATTAAAGCCATTTTTGTAAGAAATCTAGATTCACAAATGGAGAGAGACAATTCTTGTACATCTTTGAGGAGCAAAGAGAGAACTGAGCTGTCAAAGACAATAGAGATATATAGAGGCATTGGCTCTACAGGCACCTTAGCTCGGAATCCCCAGGCTAACGGACAATCCAAGAAAAAGGCAGTTCTTTTCACAACGTCCCCTCCCAATGTCTGCCTATACAGTGATACTATAATATAATCTGGGATTCCTTACCCAAATATTTCCAATAAACTGAATTTAACATCAATCATGAAGAAGTTAGGCATCAAACATAAATAGAAGATCAGGCAGAGATCTGCCTAGATGTTAGGAATTTTTCTCACGGGGGACTCAGGGTGATATTGATTGAATTCAGAATTTTTTATTTAAAATAAAATATTTAAATCCAAAGAAGATGGAAGCAAAAAGACGTTAGAAGTTATTATATTCTTTTCACCACCATTAGTATTTTGCCCCCACTTAATAGTATTTTAATTTTTCCAATTACATGTAAAAATAGTTTTCAACATTCACTTTTATAAGATTTCGAGTTCCAAATTGTACTCCCTTCCCACTTCCCCGGAACAACAAGCAATCTGATGTAGGCTATACATGTACAATCATGCTAAATATATTTCCACATCAGTGATGTTATAGAAGAATCAGAACAAAATGGAAAAACCATGAGAAAAAGAAAAAGAGAGAAAATAGCCTGCTTCAATCTGCATTCAGACTTCATAGTTGTGATGTCACCATCACCAGTCTTAAAATGAACTAAAGACATAGAGTTGATGACATAGCCACTACCTCATTTGAACCTTACAACAAGGTCTCCAGGGTTGTAATGCAGCAGGTGTTGTTATCCCCATTGTAAAAGTAAAGAAACTAAGGTTCAAAAGGTAAGTGATTCATACAGCTCTTCAATGTCAGAGTTAGGGGATGAACACAGATCTCAACTCCAAATTCAGCCCTTTTGCACTACAGGACATCACACTGAAATATCTAGTTCTTGTTTTTATCATTGGTTGTCCTTCTTTTCCAAGAAGACAGACGACATCACACTGTTGGAGCCAGGGTATGGAGTCTATGGCTATGACTGATCAGTCCAATGCCAGTTCAAAGGGTGATGTCACAGATCAGGCACTTGAGGTCTGTTAGAACTTTTAGAGTGAAGTGGCTATGGTTTTGTGTAGCTTACATTCCTTTGTCCTTTTACAATTCTGCTTTACTCATGGAGTAAGGCTCCTTCTTTGCTGTGGGCTAGCCATGATGTGTAGAGAACCTTGAGGGGTTTGAAAGAGCCCCTTATCAAGAGTTCCCCTCCTCCAAGGGAGAGTAGCTGACTTGAGAAGTTAAGTGATGTATTATTCTCAGGTGCACATTCTTTAATTCGGGTGTTGAAGTTCCAGGAATCAGGACCCCTGCTATACAGGATAACATTCTGATAAAGAGGCCTTGAGGCCTCCCTTTCTACTTATCACAATCTGTTCTGTTTCATGCCTCAATTGCTACCCCTATGGTTTTTTACTATTTAAGCACCCCGATCCCCTAATTTATTGGCTCAGTATGTCCAGAATAAACTCAGCTTGTTCAGACTGCTGTGTCCCGCCTGTCTTTTCATCCTCGCTCTGTGAGCCCCATAACCCCCCCAGACCTGCTGGACTGCACTGGCCACAGCAATGATGGACTGTCTCGTACCACTATTTTCCCATGTCTCATAATCAATATTAGAGTTCTCCAGTGATACCTTGAAAGTGTCCTTATACTGCTTCTTCTGACCAACATGTAAGCACTTACCTTAGCTCACTGAAATATCTAGGCCACAGGTGGACAACCTGCAACCCTGAGGCCCCACTTGAAGACTTAGAGAGCCACATGTGTCCTTGAGACCAAAAGTTCCCTATCCTCGAATCTAGGCAACTATGCAAAGTCATTGGTCATTCTTCTGGGTGTCCCAGGAACCTCCATTTTCTAAGATACTAGGTAGAACCACAGAATTTTAAGATTTTAGAGCTGGAAGGGACTTTAGATATATAGACTTTTCCAGCTTAATCCCTGTGTGACAATGAGCAAGTTATTTCCCTTTCCCGGGCCTGTTTCCTAAGGAGTTTTACTAGATTTTACTACTAAGTATGAGTAAACTTGACTTTTTTCACTAGATTTACTACTACACAAATCTACTAGGTCATTACCCCATACCTGGAAGGCACTTCATCACCTCTGCCTCTTAAAATTCTTCATTTCTTTGGAGACTCAGATTAAGTGCTACTTTCTACATTGAATCTTTCCTGATGTAAGAAATGAACCAAACTTCTGTTTCCACAAGAAAATATGAATTATACTATATTTATTATTTACTATATATACTGCATACTATATATGTGTGTGTGTGTGTGTGTGTGTGTGTGTGTGTGTGTGTGTGTACTATATTTATTATTTAAGTCCTATATTTATTTGCTGGGAAGATAGAGAAACAAATGAATTAGAAATTAGATGAATGTGTATCTGAAGGCCAACAACTCTTTAGATAAAATCCACCACTTCAAAGACAAGAAAAGAATTTCATTACTCTTCTTATGTAAATGATGAAGGAGCCTAAAACATCCTGGATTTGGCACCTTTATCAATGAAGGCAATTCCTTTCAAAGAATTTATAATATATCATTCTATAAAGAAAATGAGGAATGTGGCCCATGTCGGTGGGTGAACCCTGAAGCATCTAGCCAATGGGAGGCAGGCAGGAAATTCGAATTGAAAGCAGGACATATAAACCTTGCATTTGTCTGAAGTAGGTGTAGCAGTCCATTAGGAACTACTGTTCAGTCAGAAGGAATGAAGCTTTCCAAATTTCACAACAGGCATTGTTCTCCATTTAAAGTGAGAAAGTTTCTAACACTGATCCTTCCAGATGTTAGAGTTCCTGCTTCCCAAACTATTTTCTGTATATTTTCATATTTGTCTTTGTGGTTTCCCCTGAGAGAAGATAAAATTCTTTAAGACAGGAATTGTTTCATTTTTGTCTTTGTATTTCTAGTTTGTAGGGGTGCCTGGCACATTATGCTTAAGCAATCCTTACTGATGGATGAATTGATTGATTACATCAATGGCCTCCAGGTAGGAGCTGGGGCCTCACTGTGGTTGCAACTGTAACCCTAGGTGATTTGTGGCCTGATAGAATATGGGAAAACAGGTCACATTCCCTCCCTCTCTGCTGATAGACAATCCTGAGGTTGTCTTCAACAAAATTACAGCTGTCATTATCTCCCAGCACTCTGATACCCCCTTTACTGTTTGAACTCACTGAACCTTCTTCACTGCTCCTTCCCCCCACTCTAGGGAGATGAATGTTGACCCATTAGGGGAATTATAACCTAAACTACCACCAACTACAGCAGCTGATAAGGAGCTATTGGGAAAATTGCTCCCTTTCCTACCTACCTTGGCATCTGAGCTTGGGGCCAGGGAACACTGGGTAAGAACCTCACCTCTCCACTTTTTATTTTGGGTGGAACAGATTGAATCAGACATGGTGAGCAAGCATGGATGGGTGGGATCCACATGGCAGAAGTAATTCCATGATTTTGTCCTCAAACCTCCCTATTATTGCTTAGGATACCACCATATTTCCAGTCACCCAGGTTGGAAACCTTTTCTTCAATTCACTTGTCTCACCCAGAGGTAAATGTTTAAGAACTGGCTCTCTGGGGAAAAAAATTAAAAAAACACACACAACCAACAACTGTACAAATAACACATTAGTTTTACCTGCATTGTTGACATTTTCTCCATCATTTTCTTAAGTCTATACAATCAGCAAAACAATAAATCAAGCTCTGATTTGACATTTTTGCCAATTTCTGAGGCATAAATGCTACCACTAAAAAATAAACAATCAGTACAAGCTGCCCTTCTCCCCATATCCACATACCTAATCAGTTACCAAATCTTGGTTCTCTGTCTACATTTCTTTAATCTAAGATCTTTTCTCCTCTTCTATAACTAACGCTTTAGTTCAGACCCTCATCACTTCTTTCATAGCAGTATCCTCTTAGTGGGTTTCCTTACCTCAAGTTTCTTCATTCTACTTCATCCTCTGCTCCCTGCCAAACTAACTTTCTTTAAGGGTAGGTCTGACCATGTAGCTTCCCTACTTAGTAAATTCCAGTGGCTTCCTACTTAAAGAAGCCTATTAATTGAATGGGTATATCTCACTCAAAGTGAGAATGTAATAAAGGGCCAGCATCTAACATTGCTTCCTGGGCCATCTCCAGTCGTCCTGATGAATATCAGGCCACTGGACCCAGATGGCTCAGGAGAAGAAAGTGGGGTTGGTGACCTTGCACAGCCTCCCTCACTCAAATCATCATCTTGACATCATGGTCTTCCTCAAGAACAAAGGACAAACACAAGACAAGCCTTCCTACTGATTCTAGGATCAAATATTATTTCATCTTTATCTCATAGTTTTGAATGTCAATTTTACATGTTTTATAATGTACATCATTGTTAATATAGTAGTACGGGCAGATAATTTGTAAATAAATATATGCATTTTGAGCTACATGACCAATTTTTTTTACCAATGGGGTGCACGGTCAAAAAGTCTAGACACTACTGGATTAAATGACTTCCAAGAAGAGGTTTATTGCTCTTAGCACTCTTCTAGACAATCATTCCAAGCTGCCATCTAACACTCATTTTGGAGATAAGGAAACTGAGGCTCAAAGTGGTTGAGACTTGCTAGTAAATGGTGGATTTGAGGTTCTGTATAAAGCATAGGAAGGGCAGCTAGGTGGTTCAGTCAGATTGGAATCAGAAAGACTCCTGACTTCCTGAGTTTAAATCTGGCCTCAAACTCTTCCTAGTGTTGTGAATTTGGGCAAATCACTTAACCCGGTTTCCCTAAGTTTTCTCCTCTGTAAAATGAGATGGAGAAGGAAATGGCAAACCATTCCAGGATCTTTGCCAAGAAAACTCCAAATGGAGTCACAAACAGTTGAACACAACTAAAATAACAAAAATAGAAGCCTAGATTTAGAGATGGGAGGGATCCAAGAAACCAACTAATCCAACCACCTCATTTCCTAGATGAACAAAAGCTCAAAGAGGTTAAATGGGTTAAATGTTTATACAAGTTCAAGTCTATGTTTATAGAAGTAATAAGTAGCAGAACTAAGATTTGAACCCAGGTCTTCTGAGTCCAATCCAATATGCTTTCCATTGTACTCTGCTGGCTCTGTTTATTGATTTTGCCATATTCATCTCTTCTCCTCTCTAAAGCACTTTGGTTTTTGGTCTGGACCTATGATTTGATTGGTTTAGAGAACTCCTGGTGTGAAAAAGTCCTTCACTGGTAGAGACTAAGTAACAACTAGGGTGTTGCCTGGGGCACTGAGATGTACTGGGTCACATAGCTTGGATATGTCAGAGACTTGACCATGGCCACCTTGATGGACTCCAAAGTCATCCGCTGCCCTAGGATTCCTTTTTTAATGCATTGATCATGTGATACCCTTGAATATTGAAGTATATCTGTGCCATCATCATTTCAGTATTTCCTCTCAACAAAGCAGATTGTAACCCCTTCATATCTATCCATCTTATGAGATTTCCACTTATGTCTTCCCAAAGGCTTATCATAGGTGGGCCACCCAATGAGCTAGAGTAGAAGTCTTCCTTACCTTTTCTGGACCTATGAGAGGAATACTGAGGTCATTCACATATCATATTCTCTTTCATACAATTCCTCCATGACACCCTTTATGTTCTTAAGAAGCCCTTGTTGGTCATATGTTGTTGCATGCTCACACTTGTCTTTCAACCACCATGAACTTTCAGTTGCTTCTTTGTGATTCATCTTTAGTTCTTCAGAGAGTCATCTCCTGGTTTTTCTTCAGCCATACAGCAATTCCAGTAAATCATTTGTATGGTAAGGATGGTCCTTTGCTGTTTTGGGAAATTTGGGGTCAGTAAAAGTGCTTTGCAACTTTCCAAAAGCAATCCAGCCCACTCTCTTCCTTGTCAACTCTAGACTCAGGTCATTCTCCTTCCATACTCTCTGTCCCGGATACACATACTGAAAGACAAGTTCTAGAGGGTGCCCATAAAGATACAAGTTGAAATTTGGTTTGCCAAAGGAAAAGGCAAATATTAACACTGTATCTGAATTTTAGGCATGTCTGCCAGAAATAATTTTTATTCATTTATCATTATTCTAAATTCAAGTATTTTTAGCTTTCAGAGGGAAATATCCAAACTGGTAGAGTCCTCTCATGTATTCTCATATTTCTGTCTAACACAAGACATTTTTAAAGAAAAAAAGACATAGCACTCTTGAAGGGGCAGTGAGGCTCAGTGGATAGAGTGCCAGGCTAGGAGTCAGGGATACTCAACTTCCTGAGGTCAGATGTGACCACAGACACTTAATAGCTGTGTGACCTTGGGCAAATCACTGAACCCGTTTGTCTCGGTCTCATCTGTAAAATGAGATAAAATGGAAAACCACTCCAGTATCTCTGCTGAAAAAAACCACAAATGGGGTCACAAAAAGTCACAAAAAACTTGACTGAAAAACAATTAAACAAGGAATCTTGAAATGGAAAATGTTGCAATATGATAAAGCACAGCTTATGGTTTCCTTTTTATTTCTTCTAAAGGAACAATAATCAGTCTTTCCAGAGCTCTCCTAGAGTAGCATTTTCTAAAACCATTCAACTTTATTTTGATCATTCCCCTCAGGAACTTTCCCTTACCTGGTTTCAGGTGACATGAAGTAACCAAAGGACCTCTTTGGATAAAGGGGAAAAGAGAGCATTGTCTTTGAGTGGGCCATAATTCTGCTTTCTTCAGGGGATAGGGAAAGGCAACCACAATGATTAGCCTGGAGTATTTCTCATTTTAAGTCTAGTTTCCAGCTTTAATTCATTTTCTAGGTATCTTACATTCTTGACTCATTACATATTAGCTTAAGAGAAAGGATTTTAATAGCAGGCATTTCATTTCCTGAGAAGTTTAATTAACTAGTATAAGATTTCTTTCCTTCAGGAAAGGGTTTTAGACTGCATAAATATTTATTTATTTATAAATAAAGTAAAAGGAAGGTTTTCATATGCTTCCAAGGGTCTTTCCAGTGTGGATGGACAGGCCAAATTCATATGAGTCAAGCAGGGGTATGTTGGTAAATAGCTCTCAGAAAAAAAATGTATGCACAACATACTTTAAAGTTTAATCTCCAATATTAACAGTTTCTACTTAAGTCTAAATAATCAACAGAATAAATGAAACTCTTATTTGTACAGTTTGCCGATTTCCATGTATAAATTCTCGCAATGAAATTTGAATTGGTTCTCTCAAGCTTGTTCTAGCTGATTGTAGCTAGTTCTAGTTAAATCAACAAATATTTATTAAGTGCCTTCTAATGTGCTGGCACATAGTGATAGCTGTACATGTGCACTAAGTACTGGTAATACAAAGGCAAGGGAAAAATAGTCCTTGCTCTCTAGGAGCTCATAATCTAATAGAGGAGACAAGGTAAATGATTATATCATATGGGGTGAAACGAGAAACCACAATTATTTGATATCTTGTAGAAACTGTAGAAATCCTTCAACCACCTGGTATCTTAATATTAAAATATCCCCAACTCCTATATAAGGATGCAATAAAGAGGATGGTCTCATCCACTGTTACAACATTACTTACTGCCCTTAAATAAGAGACCCTACAGTTTTGTCTTTCACAATCATAAAAGTACTTGATCTTTTCATCTTGTCTCCTTGCCCTTGAATGGGGAATATTTTCTTATACCTATAAACCAAGCCCCAAAGTTCATTGGCATGGGACTCTCTCCTCATTGGTGGAGATAAACCCTTCTTGCCTATATGAAGGGCCAAGTAGAGTTGGCGAAGGCAGGAGAGAAGAGAGTTTTGGTCTCTTTACTCTTTTTTGGTTTTTCAATCTCCTCCTATCTTCTGGCTTCCAGCTTCAAGAGAGAAGAAACAAAATGTCAACCTCTCTTTAGGCAGATGAAAAGAGAAAAAGACTCTGGAAAGAAGTCAACATAAGAAGGGTTGGCAATGTCTATCATGTCCTTATTCCTAGCTTGCTATACTAGAGACTTTGGGGGATTTCCCTTCGGTTGAGTGAGAGCTGGGGTTCTCAGTTGAGCTGTTACCTCATTCCCAAAGAAAGAACTCCTTTCCTCTTTATTGTCTGGTATAAATAGATTTTGCCATCAACTTGGATAAATGGGTTTCTTTGCTACTGGTTATGTGTGTTCATTGCAGTATTTGGTGAGAAAGGAAGTCAAGTGTTGAATCTCCTTTACCTATTAAGAAATGGCAATCAGGAGTTTAACTTGAATCTAAAAGTTATATCGCCTAGACTAATAATATTTAAGGGAGCAGACAGATATAATTCTAACCCAGTAATCTCTCTCTCTCTCTCTCTCTCTCTCTCTCTCAGGAGACTAACATGGCCAGACTCAGAAGCCAACTTCTTGCTTCCCTTCCTGAAAGGAATTAAAGTCTACTTTGGAGAAGGGTATGGGGAAGAGATACCAGGGAGGTCTATTCTTTTGCCTCTGCAAGCCCCAAGCCCCATACCACATTCCAATAACAAAGCTACTTGCATTCCAAATATTCCATTTCTCCCTTGACCTATCCCCTCTCATTCTCTACTCCTCCTAGAAAAATGCTGTATTTTTCTATTCTAAATTGTTGCAGAATGCAGTTTGATTGACTGTGTATGCTAAATGAGTTGGAAAGGCGATAAAAACTGAAATCTCCACCCCAGGAATCTGAATCTGTTATCAGCAGGAACAGATTCCTTAGCATGCTAATGAAACCTTTTGGTTTCAGTTAGGCCTCCTATCTTTGACCCTCTGTCACTGAACTCTTCTCCATTGATGATTACTCCTGATCCCAGAGGTTGTAGAAAGAAGATATAGACTGGATAAACTGGAGATACTCTCAGAACTACAGTACTAAGATTAAGGGTGGGAGGAAGCCTTCTAGCAGAAGGTGGGACTTTAGCTTCCATGGAAAGGAAGTCTGGGAAGTAAAGAGATGGAAATGAGAGAAGAAAGAATTCTGAGCACAGGGGCCAGCCAGTGAAAATGCCCAGGTATCTTGGGTGAGAAACAACAAGGAAGCCAGTGGCACTGTATCATAGAATATGTGGAGGGGAGAAAAGTGTAGGAATACTGGAAAGCAAGAAGGGAGCAAGTTATGAATGGCTCTAAAAGTCAGAAAGCATTTTCTATTTAATCCTGGAGTATACTGGGGAGCCCTTAGAGTTTGTTGTGGTCATCATTTGTCCTTTGTTCTCCAAGAGGTAAAGTCTTGATTCCTGTATGAATTGGATTTAAGTGAGGCAGATCGCCAAAAAGTTATCAGTCTCACTCTCTTCTCCAGTTAACGAAATCCAGTGGCAAGACAAAAGTCAACTAGCAATGGCCCAGGAGACCATTAGTGACTTTGGCCTTTTCTAAATTAAGGTCTTTCCCAGGTCTCAGTTTGTGTGAGGCAACACCCATGCAATGACTCTAATTAAGAACTGACAGTCTATTGAACAGGGGGATAACCTGATCAGACCTGTGCTTTAGGAAGATAAATTTAACTGTGAAAGATGGAGTAGAGTTGGGAGGGATATAAGGCAGAAATACCAATCAAAAGGCTACAGCAACAATCTAGGTGTAAGGTGATAAAGAACTGCACCACAGTGATAGCAGTGTCAGAGAAGACAATCCAGAATATAAGAAAAATGTTTTGAATATAGAAATGACATAACTTTACAACTGATTGGACAGGGGTAGGGGTCAGGAGGTGAGAGAGAGTGAGGAGTTGAGGATGACACCTAAGTTGTGAGCTTGGATAACTGGGAGGTTGATGGTACCCTTGATAGTAATAGAGAAATTAGGAAGAAGGGAGGTATGTGGTGAGCAACAACAATGAGTGCAGCTTTATACATGCTGAGTTTAAGATGTCTATAAGACATTAAATTCATGTCCAATAAGTAGTTGGAAATATAAGATGAGGTCAGGAAAGAGGTTAGGGTTGATAAACAGGTCTGCAAAATCACCTGCATGGGATAAAAATGGAATCCATGGGAGCTGATAGCACCATCAAGAGGAATAGTAGAGAGAGAGAAATGAAGAGGGCCCAGGACAGAGTCTTGGGAGACACCAACAGTAAGAGGATGCAATCTGGATGACTAGGCAGCCAAGGAGACTGAGAAGGGCAGTCAGATAGATAAGGAGGAGGAGCAGGAGAGAGTAGGTCATAAAAACCTAGAGAGAAGAGAATATCCAGAAAGGGAGAGTATCACAGCCTTCAGAGGTATCAAGAAATAGAAAAGTAAGAAAAAGTCCTTTAGATTTAGCAAATAAGAGATAATTGGCAACTTTGGAAAGAGCATGTTCAGTTGAATGATGAGTTAGAAGCCAGACTGTAGAGTTAGAGAGTAAGAAGAAAGGAAGAGGAAGCAATTATTGTAGATGACCTTCCTAAGCAATTTAACCACAAAAGGGAAGAGAAATATTGGGATGATACTTAATGGGGATATATGAATCAAATGAGCATGGGGTACAAATGGGCAGGTTTGTGAGTGGCAGCGAATGAAGATTACTGAAGGAGAAGATGTCGAGGGATGGGTGTGTTTCATCCTTTGTTGCCGAAGTAGACCATGCCATCAGAGAAATAATGACATGACTTGCACTTGACTTTGTTTTGAGGGAGGGAGGGCTGTTCAGGTCACCAGTCTCACTTCCCCTCCAGAGCCGTCTGAATCCAGTGACCAGATATTCATCAGGATGACTGGAGATGACCCAGGATGAGGCAATTGGGGTTAAGTGACTTGCCCAAGGTCACACAGCTAGTAAGTGTCAGGTATCTGAGGTGAAATTTGAACTCAGGTCCTCCTGACTCCTGCTCTATCCACTGCACCACCTAGCTGCCCAAGGAACCTGAGGCTCAGGGAAATTAAATGACTTGCTCAGTGTCATATAGATAGTAAGCATCATCAGAGGTAGAATTTGAACCCAGAACCTCTGAGACCAGAGTTAATTCTCTTCATGTAGTACCACAATGCTTCAATAATAGCTAGCATTTATATGACACTTTTTGACTTGCAAAGCACTTTTTTTTTTGGCAGCAATCAGGATTAAGTGACTTGCCTGGAGTCATACAGCTAGTAAGTGTCTGAGATCAGATTTGTACTCAAGTCCTCCTGACTCTAGGCCCAATGTTCTATCTACCGTGCCACATAGCTGCCCCACTGTCAAAGGATAGTCTGCTGGAAAAGGCAGGGTAGAATGAGATCACTTGTACATGCAGAAGGGTTTGTCTTGGAAAGGATATATGTCACCTTTCCATATGAGACAGAAGTAAAGAAGGAGACAATGGCAGGAGATATCCCAGTAACGTGAGATGAGGAGCAGGAGAGAAGAGGGAGCCCTCTGAGAATGGCTTCCATTTTTTCAATGAAATATGAACCAAAGTTCTTAACTTTGAAAAGATGAAGAGAGGGGGAGCCATGGGAAGTTTGGGGAGGATGATAAAAAGTTTTGGAAAACCCATTGTGGAAAGTGGGAATGTGAATTGATTAGCATTATCTCATCACAGGGCAGAGCTGAAATTCTATAACATAAATTTGCTGTGAATCCACAGTTTCATGATTTTTGTCTGTCTTTATTCAGCCAGCACCACAGAAACAGGAACAAAAGGAGTATATTGTAGGAGTAATCTAGGACTAAAGTTGGGTGAAAGGATAGAGAAGAAGATAGTGTAGAATTGACATGGTTCAGGATGGGGAAGGGAGGGGAGTAAAGCTAGTGTAGAAGTCAGAGGTCTTTGTCCCACAGTACACACAAGGAATAGGGTTTGGAGTTGTAGGGCAGAGAGAAAGGAGAAAAAAACAAGATTCTAATCAGATAAAGGAATTTAGAGTTCATGAACATGGAAAAGGAGCATTTGTGGGTAATAGAAGGTTGAAGGGTATAACTATATGAGTAGCTGAGGTGGGATAAAGGAGCGTAGGTCATAGGAAATGAGTAAATTGAGGAGCTGGGAGGTTAGGGTGTTTGAGGGTATATCAATGTGTATGATGAAGTCCTCTAGTGTGAGGGCATTAGTTGGGGAGGACATAAAGGCCATAAGCCAGACATTTCCCTAACAGAGGAAGGAAAAAGCATATCTTGGAGGTCTGCAGATAACAGCTATCAGAATCTTGACTGCATGATAAATATGGGATTGATGAACATTGGAGGAGGAGGAAGAGAAATTCTGAGTAATGGAGGCTGGAAATGGTAATAAGCACGGAGAATTCCAATTCCTTCACCCCAACCAATGAGTTGAGGGCATGAATGATAATGCCATTGATGTGAGAAAGGATGGGAAGGGAAGCTGAGTCATTAGGAAAAAGCCAGATACAAGAAGATTGGGAAAAAAAACAGGTTTAAGATGAAATTGAGTTTGTTTTTTTTTAATCTATGTAGCAGGCATTACAGAGAGCACAGTGGAAGGAGTGGATAACTTTTGAGTGGGAGGCTGGGGAGGAATGAGTTAAGAGGGAAGGGGACTAGGAAGCAGGAAGTAAGGGATGGGAAACAGGATTTAAATGATGACATCTGGGAGATTCAGAATCACTGGGATGAAGAGAGGGTGAAGGACCAGGGATTACATGCCTCTTTCAAGAGACTTCAATACTTTGTAGCTTTATGCAAGATCATTGGAAATCAGAACTTCTGGAGAATTTCATCATCCTTAGGGAATATTTTGGTATTATACTTACCTGTGTCCTTTCTATCAACTAAGCAAAAACCACATCTTATTTTATTGTGAGAGGCATCTGGCTCTAACAGAAAGATTACTGACTCAGAATTAGGAAACCTGCACTTGAAACCTACCTCTTGCTTACTAACTATGTCATCATGGGGTCGAATAACTTAAGTTCTCTATGCCTCAGTTTCCTCATGTGTAAAATGGGGTTAATAAAAGTTGCAGTAACATTTTCTGTTTTTTTCCTTCTCATGGTTTTTCCCTTTTATTCAAATTCTTCTTTCACAACATGACTAATGTGGAACTATATTTAATATGATTGCACATGTATAGCCTATGTCAGATTGATTTCTATCTTGGGAAGGAGGAAGGGAAGGGAGGTAGAGAGAAAAAAATTTGGAACTTAAAATCTTATACAAGTGAATGTTGAAAACTAAAAAAGAAAGTTGTAATAGCTCTCTGACAGAAAGAGAATGCCAATGTTGTGGTGTAATGACTTGGAGTCAAGAAAACCATTCAGATCCCACCTCTGACACTGAGCATATTGGGCTACCTGATCCCTCACAAAGGTTGTAACTAAAAAAGTGGAGCTATATTCTGTCACTTTGGTCTCTGTGCTAAGTGAGGCCAGTCAGCTCCTGATTGGTCTGAGCTAGTTACGTATTGTAGGGTCTCAAAATCAGAGGCTCAAGGGAACTGTTTGCCTTTGGAGTCTATCTCTCCTTTCTCCATTAAATGATGCAACACCTTGTGCAGAGTATGCTGGGTAGTTCCTTCCCTGATGCCCTATAAGAACCTCATCTTCTGGACTAAAACAAGGAAGCAAATTTCCACAGAGTGAAGTTTACCAGGGTAAAAATCTGATTTCTACCACTTCCAAGCTGTGTGACCTTGAGCAAGTCATAACCTATCTGAGCTTTGGCTGCCTCATCTGCAGTATGTACAATGAGCAAGCATGAGTTTAGAGCTGAAGGTGAACCATCCCTTCCATCCCTTGGCAGAGAGGCTGGTGGGTAATAGGTGCAAAATGAGCCATCCACTTTCAGATAGGTTCATGTATTGATCTGTTTTGATTGACTGTGGGAGGGTTCTCTTGTAAACAAGCAAGTCCCTGGGAAGCATTAGAGATGAAAAAAGAGAAAATAGCATCAACAAAACATTTTAAAAGAACAGGGCACTGTAAACATAAAATATAATGTTACCAAGAGTCTCGCCAATTGTACCGTACCATCACATTCTGTTTCCTTTTCTCTGATCTGGTCACCTCCCAGTCACAGCCCCTATTTTGCCTAGACTATTGCAATAGCTTCCTCTCTGATTTTCCTGCTGCAGGTCACTTCTCTCTTTAATCCATCTTCCACAGAGTCACTCTGATCAGGTCACTCCCCTACTCAACAACCTTCCATGGCTCCCTGCTGCCCCCAGGATTCAATACAAACCCCTCAGTCTGGCATTTAAAACCAGTCTGGCTCACACCTACTTTTTCAGGCTTCTTTCATATTATTTCATATCATTCCCCTTCATATACTGTATGTCCCAGTCAAACTGGCCTATCACCTGTTTTCCAAACTCAGCATGCCTTCTTGTCCAGCTGTCTCTCATGCCAGGTACTTTCTCTCTCTCCAGTCTTCCAGCTCTTGGAATCTCTAGCTTACGACTTGCTTTATGTGCCACTTGGGATTCCTAGTGGTTAAGTGCACTCTCCTGAAATGAATTTTAATTAATTTAACTATTTATATATCACAACCTCTTCACCTCTGTAGTAGGAACTCGGTAAATATTGAATATTAGGAATTCTAGGATTGAAGGCAACAATCCTTTGAAAGTAGGTGCTATCAGTAATCTAAGACAATTCCAAAAGACTAAAGATAGAAAATGCTATCCACATTCAGAGAAAGAACTATGAGGTCTGAATTAAGATTGAAGCATACTATTTTCTCTCTTGGTTTTTCCCTTAGGTTCTGATTCTTCTTTGCAACATGATTAATGTGGAAATATGCTTAATATGATTGTATATGTATAGCATATAACATATTGTTTGCTGTCTTGGAGAGAGGGAAAGGGGACTCAAAATCTTATAAAAGTGAATGTTGGAAACTATAAATAAATAATTAAGAAAAAAGAAGGTAGGTTCTGTTATCCCCATTTTATAGGTAAGGATCCTGTGTGTGTGTTTGTCCTTTGTTGCTAAAGAAGACCATGCCATCAGAGAAATGGTGACATGACTTGCACTTCGCTTTATTCTGAGTGAGGGAGGGCTGTGCATGTCACCAGCCTCACTTCTCCTCCAGAGCCATCTGAATTCAGTGACCAGATATTCATCAGTGAGTGGAATAGGTTTAGTGAAGACTTCTCAGATTGTAATTCTCCCAGGGGTGAGGTAAGACTGAGAGGCTCAAGGTCACAATATTTTTAGAATAGAATAATTCCATATAAGGATATAAAACTGTGTAGTACATTAGGGTCTCAATGATTGGATAAAACTTATATAATTCTTTAATGTCTTCATTTCAAAAGGGATTGGTTAGATTTCGCATGTAGAATGTAAGATCATATTCTCAGCTAATGAGAATAATGGTCAGTGGGGGGGTAGGGACTTGCGTTAGAGTCTATATAAATCACTGCCCTTTCTTTGTCTTCGGCTCTCCTGCTCCAGGTGAACTGGTACAAGGACTGCCCCGCTTCTCGAGAATCGAATAAATAAACTTTCTGTCATCACTTTGAGAGGCCTCTGAGTAATTGATTAAGTAGGGACCCAGCCATCCCACACAATCAGGATGACTGGAGATGACTCAGGAGGAGGCAATTGGGGTTAAGTGACTTGCCCAAGGTCACACAGCTAGTGAGTGTCAGGTGTCTGAGGTGAGAGGTGAACTCAGGTCTCCTGACTCCTGCACTGGTGTTCTATCCACTGCACCATATAGCTGCCCCCTAAAGAACCTGAGGCAGAGATTAAATGACCTGCACAGGGTCACACAGCTAGTCTTTTCACTCTCTTCTTAACTCTCTACAATCAGACTTTGAACCACTTCATTCAGCTGGAACTGCTCTCTCTAGAGTTACCAATTATCTCTTAATTGCCAAATGCAAACCTTTTCTCAGTCCTCCTGATCCTGCTTGACCTCTGTGCAGCCTTTGTCTCTCCTCCTTTGTAATTTTTTCCTTTCTAGGTTTTTATGACACTTTTTCCCTAGTTCACTTTCTACTTATCTAACTGAGTCTCCTCAATCTCTTTTATTGCATCTTCTTCCAAGTCACACCTTCTAACTATGAGTATTCACCAGAGATCTGTCTTGGGCCCTCTTCATTTCTCCCTCTAGATTATTTCACCAGGTTTCAGTTATCATCTCTATATTGATGATTCTCAGATTGACTTGTCCAGCCTTAATCTTTCTGCAGATTTCCAGCCTCTAGTGTCCAGTTGTCCATTAGACATCTTGAATTGGATGCCCTATAGACATTTTAAACTCAACATCTCCAAAACTGAACTCATTATCTTTCTCCTAAACCATTCCCACCCCCTAACCTTCCCTATTACTGTAATAGCCCAGTCCCTCAGGCTCACAATCTACCTGATGTACTGGATTCCTCACTATCTTTTACCCTCCTTCCCCATATCCCATCTATTGCTGAGGCCTGTCAATTTCACTTTTGCAACATCTCTCTAACACACCCCCTTATTCTTGTGCAGGCCCGTATTCCCTCATGACTGGATTGTTGCAATAGCCTGCTGGTGGGTCTGCCTGTTTTAAATTTCTTCCCCAATACAGTCCATCCTTCATTTAGTGACTAAGGTAATTTTCTGAAAGGTCTGATGATGTCAACCCTTCCCCGAGGGCCGTCCCCCCACCCCTACAATAAACTCCCCATCACCTCCAGGTACAAATATAAAATCCTTTAATATTCAAAGCCCTTTATAGTCTAAGCTTCACTCCCCTTCAGCCGGTAATTAATATTTATTAAGTGCCTAGTAGGTGCCCAGCCTTTTACTAAGTACTGGGAATATAAAAAATGGCATGGGGAAGTCTCGAGTAATGACGAGGCGGCTGCCCTGGGGGTCTTGCCTGAATGGGTGATCTAGGAGGAGCTCCGCACCATTCTGCATTGGAGAGGGAGGGGGCTCAAGGGCAGGAGGTACTGGAAGGATGTGTGAGTTTCACAGTTACTTTCATCTAGCCCGAACATGAGTTTCCGTAGACCATGATGATGCCCAGGAGGGGCAGCCAGGTGGGCAATGATGAGGCTGCCCCGGGACCCTTCCTTAAATGGAGGTTCTGGGAGGAGTTCCTCAGTATTCTCCATTGGAGGGGGCAGGAGGTCCTGAGAGGAAGTGTGTTTCACAGTGACTTTCATCTAGCCCGAATATGAGTTTCTGGAGACCATGATGATGCCCAGGCGGCGCAGCCAGGTAGGCAATGATGAGGCGGCTGCCCCGGGCGCCTTCCTTAAATGGGAGATCTGGGAGAGGCTCCCCAGTCAGAGGGGAGGAGGGACCCCATAAGCCAAGATGCGGAGGAGGTGTGAGTCTCAGAGCTGAGATTTCGCTTTTTCTCTGGCTGTCCGTCTCCCATGCCCTCCTCACCTTTCCCAACCCCTCTTTATTGGGATACCTTCTCTGTATTGATTATTTCCTACGTGTCCTGTCTCTAGCTTGTTGGTATATTAGATGCTTGCCTCCTATTTCCTCCATTAGACTGTAAGCTCCTTGAGGCCAGCGGCTGGCCTTCACCTTTCACAGGGCTAAGCGCTTGACTATGTTTACTGACTTATCTACTGTGCCCAGCGCTTCCAACTCCGGCGGAAAAGTTCTCAAGGCTTCGCGACCCTCAGACAACATGGCGCCGCAAGAATCACTTGCCCACACTCCAGTCTCGCCGATCTTTGGACTTCGCTTTTGCCGCCCCGTATTACGGCCGCTCGCCCTTAAGAAAGATGGCGCCACAAAGGCTTCGCTGCCCTTCCCCGACATGTCCGCCGGCGGCGGCGCGTGCACGCTATCCCGGGACCTCTTCCGGGAGCGGAATGAGCCGGGCCTCGGGGTGGGGGCGTGGTCGGGGGCGGAGACGGGGCGTCAGAGGCCCGAGAAGCCGTGCGCGGCCGCGCCCGTGGCTGAGGCGCGCCGCCCGTGCGGTGTGGGGGTGGGAAGGGGTGCAGGACGTAGGGCGCAGGCGCCGGGAGGGGGGGTGGGAAGCGGCGAGTAAGATGGAAGATGAGGAGGTCGCTGAGAGCTGGGAGGAGGCGGCCGACAGTGGGGTAAGGAGGAGCCGCTGGACCGCGGCTGGGCCGGGCGGGACCTGGCGCGAGGGGGAGCCTCGGGGGACCGGCTCGGGGGGATGGCTCTCCCCGCAGAAGGGCACCCCCACGCCGGGCTGGGGCAGGAGAAGAGGCCCCGGGCCCCTGAGCGCCTTGAAGGCCTCTTAAAGGGGCCGCGCTCCCTTTCGTTCGCCGCCTCTGTCGGGGTGCCCCTGGGCGTGCGGGGGGGTGCTGCGCTGCCCGGCGGGACTTTAACCTTTCCCCTCCCCGGAGCCCGGTTACCCCCGATGCCCCCGCCCCACCCCGCCAGACACCATTTTAAACTTGGTGGGCCTTGCCCTGCCGGGCCGCGGGGCAACGTGGGCGGCCGGCACGCTCCGTGACCCCGGCGTGGAGGCACCGGACGCGGGAGTGCGGACCGAGCCGGGTGCGGGGAGCCCTGTGCGGGCCGCCCCTTTCAGAGGGGGGGTCCCGCCAAATGCGCCTCCCCCGCAGGCAGCGCCGCGTGCTGTGGCCGGGTCGGGGCGTGGACGGGAAGTGCCCGCGCTCGGGCTGCGGGGGGAGGGGGTCCGGAAGCCGGCTCCCCGTCCGAGCTCGGGCCTCGTGGGCGGCTCTTCGGGGCTGGGAGGCCCCCTCCTCCTCCTTTGTGGTCGGGGGGTCCGCCCCCGGGAGCGCGTCCCCCCCCCGGGCCGAGCGACCTGCGGCTCTGAGGGCGAAGGAAGGGCCGGCCCGCGGGGCCCGGGGGGTGCCTTTCTTTTACCGACTTCTCTAACTGGTGCCTCCATCGATAGAAAGATCGCCCCGCACGGGGAAGGAGTCACGGAGGCAGGGGACTCGGGAGACCCTGGAAATCAAACTCACCCATTCTCATTTTACTGGGGGGAACCTGAGGCCCGGAGAGATTTCTTTTTCCGAGGTCGCGTAATAGGAGGGAGTTTGGCCCTGAACCCGAGTCGGTTGGTCCTCAGCCTAGATTTTAGACTTCCCTAAGAGAATGCCAGCGCCTCCGGGACGGGAACTTGGTTGTGAGCCTGGATTCCCACCACGAAGGCAGTGCCTGCCTTCCACGTGGATGCTTCCGCGCGCGGATCTGGGCTGTCGGATTTAAACTCCACGCTTTTATCTGCCGCGTGTGGAGAAGGCACGGTGGATTTTAGGGAATCTAGAGAATGGAAACTTGTACCTCAAGAGATGGAGCCTCCGTTCTTGATTCCACCGAGGAGGAAAATAGGATCTGAAACTGACTTGTCTGAGATTGCTTGCAGGTGCTAAAGGTGTCAGCAAACATGAGTTAAGTGCCTACTGTGTACCAGTAGCTTCCCTGAATCTTAGAGATACAGAGAAAGGTCAAAGCTATTTCCTGCTTTCTGGGAGCTCCCAGTGACTCCTAGTTCACCATACTGCTCTGCTGGAAAGCCTTGTTAAAGTGCCTAATTATTCAGACCTCGCCTGGATCTTAAAGCTGATGGAGGTCCAGCCCCCTGCTGTTAGATGATGAAACTGAGACTTGGATAAGTTAAGTTACTTGCCCAAGATCGCAAAATGTAGAAACAGAGCCAGAATTCAAATCCACGTTCTCTGACCTAATGCTCTTTCCTCTGTGTTACATTTAGGCCTACACTTGAAACATTTTTTTTTTCCAAGTTATGTCCCATGCTTTGTGACCCTGTTTGAGGGTTTTCTTGGCAGAAATGTTGGAGTCGTTTGCCATTTCCTTTTCCAACTCATTTTACAGATGAGGAAATTGGGGTAAACAGGTTTCAATGACTTAATGGAGGTCACATAACTAGTAGGTGTCTGAGGCCAGATTTGAACTCTGGGAGAAGAGTCTCCCTGACTCCAGGCCTGACACTCTATCCAGTGTGTCAGCCAGATGCCTCCACAATGAGACTTTACTTCAGGTTAAACCCCTAGTCTTGCCCATCTGAAGGCAAAGAAAAGACTGATATGGAGGTGTTAGAAACTGCCATCCTTCCTATAAAATGATTTTTACATTGATGCTTCATTAGAAGGGCATCCTATTGGACTTGTTTTCCTAGTATTTGCATTAGTCTATCCACCTCCCCAAACATCCTTGTATTAGCTCTCATCTTAAGGTTTCCCAAGTTTTCCTAAGATGGAGGGGTGGTGCACGTTTAGAGGGTCTTAGATTTAGAGCTCTCAGGGAACCTTGGAAAGATAGTCTAGTAACAACGCAGTTGAACTCTCCCATTCTTCCAGATGAAGAAAATGGGACCCAGGGACATGGTGACTTGTCCAAGGTCACATGGGTGGTGAGGGACAGAATCTAACTTTTTGACTTGGAGCTTGGCTGGCGTCTGACACCTGATATGATGATGCCAAAAAGTCATTTCCTTTCCTTTAATCTTTCTTGGCCCTACTCGGTGATTTATGAGGTAGGAACTCTATGGTTACTGAATTGGATTGTATCACACCCTTGTTTGGGAGCTTGAGTTGGGGCCTGATGGTGTGAGGGAGGTAAAGCTTCCTCGGGTAACATTTGAGACCTGGTAGTTGGCCACTACCTTACTTGGAATACTCACCTGATTGTCTCCTAGCAGTTGTGTTGTAGAATGGATAGTTCTTGCTAAGAATAATAACTAACGTTGGTAATAGTGCTTTGAAGTTTACAAAGTGATGTGCATCTCGGGGCAGTCCTCGGAGGCCTTTGTTCTAGTCTGGGAGCTCCCTGAGGGCTTGTCTTTTGCCTCTTTTTGAATCCCTGGTAGTTAGCTCGTGCCAAGGCCATAGGCACTTAATAAAGGTTTACTGATTGAATATTTTACAGATAAGGAAACTGAGGCTTATTACATGCTTGTAGTCATATAGCTAGTACTTGTCAGAAATGAGTGAGATTCTCATGCCCAGGTCTTTCTGACTTAGAACTCAACTCACTCTATTCCTTCTGATGACCCCAGTAATCCTAATTATAGCTGTTTAATATATCTCCTAAATTAATGCTGCTAACTAGCAGCTAGGTGGTACAGTACAGAGCACTGAACCTGGAGTCAGGAAGACGTGAGTTCAAATCATCCCTCATATACTCTTTGCTGTGTGTCCCTGAGGAAAGCACATTAGTTCTGCCTCAGTTTCCTTATCTGTAAAATGGTGGTGATAGCCTGTACCAAATAAGATCATAGATATAAAGCACTTTGAAAGCCTTGAAATGTTATATAAGTGCTACCTATTATGTGATTTGAATTTTCCCTTCTTAGAGGCAGTCTGGTAAAGTGGATATAGGACCTGGAAAACCCTAGGTTCAAATCCCACTTCAGATACTAGTGACTGTCACCTTGGGCAGGTCACTCAACTTACAATGGAAATGGGTTTTTGTGGCTATCTGATGAGTTTGTGTATACCGTACTTTGTAAAATGTGGAAAAGTCCTTTAGTTCATGTTTCTTCCCTGTATCTCTTCAGACTGAGCCTCTACCCAGCCTCAGCCAGCCTCAGTATAAGGTCAGACAATGTTGGAGTTGGAAGGGCCTTCTCACCACACTAGATTCCTCAAGGCATTCAGACCTGGGAGCCTGCGGAGCGCTCCAGACCACTTAGGTCTGAACCTGTGATTACGTTACTTCCTCCGTGTGTGGGGATTAGGACTGGTCTATAAACTATTTATCCTTTTATTGTTGCCCTGGGACACTGAGAGTGTAAGTGACTTGCCCAGGGTCGCTCAGGCAGCGTGGGTGAGCCCAGATCTTGGAGGACTCCATCCAGTGCCTCCCCACCACACTACTCATTCACCTTGTGGACAGGACCGCCCTTCTCTTTCTCAGTCATTTCTTCCTGTTTTCCCTTCTTCTGGGGTCTGAAGGAACACTATCTGGAGCCATCTTTGACATGCTCGATCTCCAAATGCTGGAGTCGTGCCTCTCTTCTTTCTCTTCATTTTTTTCTGTTTAAACAGCCTCTTTTTTTCATCTTCTGGAGCCAACATTGATCCTCAAGACTTTTACAAAAGATCTGTCTCTAAGTGAATATTCCTAGAAGTCATGTTTACTAATGTATCTGTCCTCTAAATGGTTGTAAGCTAATTTATTTTTCTAGGATTGAAGGATTTTAGTCATAGATCTGGAAAGAATGAGGCAAAAGTGTCTATCCCTCTTATTTTACAGGAGAGGAAACTGAGGCCCAGAGGGCTTAGGTGACTTGCTCAAGTTACTAGGTACCCAACCCCAAGTCCTCTTTGGCTGATAGCTCCAGCCGGCTACCTTGTCCCAGGTAATCAGTGAGTGAGTGTAGGGAGCATCTTTGTGGAGGGTGAGTGGTCGTCACCTTTCATCCTTTCCACCAGTGAGGTGTCCAGAAAGCAAGCTGCAATGATACCTGTACAGAGCAGCACCTGGAAATTATAAGCTACTCTGTAAATTAGAGGCAAACCAAGTCTGAAGTTCTAATTCATAACACTTCCCTCAAGAGAAAACTGAGTGAAATTGGATTTTATTTTTCTGCTGTTCTACTCCCTTTTCCTCTTCTGGTTACCCTACCTCAAGAGGTGCCTCAGCACCTCCAAGTCTGTTTTCTGGGCCTTTGAAATTTTTCTTAAATAAAGTGGCTCACCTTTCTGTTGCCTTTCAAAAGTTTACAAAACACTTTGCTACAGTGGCCCTTTGAGGTCAGTCACACAGTGCAAGTAGTATTTCCATTACACTAATGAGAAACTAAAATTATATTTGGATACTGGGAGATTGGCTTTGAGAAATTCTTTCTGTTGGTGGAATGGCTTTCACGTGGTCCTTAGCTAATTTTATCTGTTATAAATTTTTCCTAAAACTTTTTCCCAAGTTGCCCCATTCTTAATCAAAGAGATGTTTAAGGAATATGGCCTTCATTACCAAGGAAATGCTTTAAAAAAAAAACAAAACGGGTGGAGACTGGGCAAGGAATGTTGGCAAAGAGTTTGAAAACATGAGATCGAGCTGTTCTCAACTCTCTAAACTGTCTTTGTTGGCTTAAGCAAATCTCAGTGTTGTACAAACAAACAGCATTTGATAGAAGTAATCTCTGTGACTGGGGAAACACGTCAAGTCCATGCTGATCTTGATTTCTGAAGCTAGTTTACAGTTGTTAAAGATTCAGGCTGCAGTTCCATTGGGTCACATCGCCAAGCCAGGCCCATCAGCTCTGGGGAAGGCCACTTGACTCCAGATAGTTGTAAAGTCTGAGTGGAGGAAGCCTTCTGTCCTATACATCCTGAGGGCCTGCGTATTGATTCACCTTTAGATAGGATGGTGGAGTTCACAAAGAGCTTTGGGGAAGATATTATTTCCATTTCAGAGAAAAAAAGACTGAGGCTTCTCCAGGGGAAAGGATCCCCAGGCTTACTCACAGGTAATTAAGTGACAGCCAGGAGTGGAATTAGATTTCCTGATTTCCCTCCAAGTGCTGATTTTTCCAGGGCAGGTAATAGCAATGTAGCTATTGAAAAGAGGTCTTTTTAAGTAGGAAGAAGTCCAAGCTGGTTTTCTGGAATAAGAACCCCAAGTTTGTGTTTTCCCAAGCCCTATTCCTGAGTAGGGAGTAAAAATGAGGACCCATGACTTTGTTTTCTTTTTTTCCCTTCCCGAGAGAAGAGACTAAAGGCATTGTTTCAGGGCAGTGAACACTTGTGGCAGCTTTGGAGTCTTTGACTCCAAAGGTCCCAGGTTTTAGAATTAGAAAAGGGTCTTAGCAGTCTCTTGTCTAACTCCAGATGCAAACCCTGAAGCCCAAAGAGCTGAAGGGACTTGCTGAGACCCCCATTTCTTGGAAGAGAGAACTCAGTTGTGAGGGACTGTGGCTGCCACCTGCTCTGTGCACTGGTGGGGCATGAAGAAAGGACAGAGAAAAGAAAAGACAAGAGGGGGCTACCTGTGCAGAGCAGCTCCCCAGCTTGCAGGCTTCCCATTGCCACCACCTTCTTCGAGGATCCCTCAGATCCCCTCCACTTTGTTCAGACCCAGTTCCACAGATTGATGCCTTTGTTAGGCTGTGAGTTCCCCGAGGGCAGGGACTCTAAATACCTTTCTGTAAGCTCGGCACAATGCTCCCCACTTAGTAAGTGGTTCTACACATGCCTGCTGACCTACAGAGAAGAAGTAAGATAACCTTAGAAGGGAGCATCATTATGAGATGTGGCAGGCTGAATTTAGAGCCTGAAACCCAATTCTAGTTGTTTCACTGGGCAACTCTCACACGTGCTCTGGATCTCTCTGTTCATCCTTGTAGAGTGGGTATAAGACAATGCATTGTACTGCAGATAACAGATCGTACATTTAAAAATGCTATAGAATTGTCAGTTATTGATCAATCCAAAGCACACACTTTATTTGGGACACATGATCTTCCAAAGGCTGGGCTGTATTTCTGTATCTCTGTCTTGGCTTGCTCTTGTTCTGGCAGTTCAGAAGACTGCCATCTGTGTGCTCAGCATGACATGCCCACCTTTGTCTGCCGCCACTTTGAGCTGAATATTGATTAGCATGTTCAGTGCCCTGGTACTCACTGGGTGCATTCTGTAAGTTGCCTAATTCATACATCACTGGACTTGGTTGTATGTTCTGGAGGTGTGAGCGTTTAGGTGGTGGTAGTGAGGGGGGAAGAGAGAGAGACAAAAGGTGTGTGTGCTAGGTGGAGTGTTTGTGTATATGGGTGTGTATTCTCTCTCCCTAAACCCCTTAAAGTGAACTTAAATGAGTTTCTCCTCAACTCTTTCCTGGTCTTTCTTGAGCCTGACTGAGGGCCAGTGCCCAAAGGGCTGTCTCAGGCTCCCTGGCAGGGTGCTATTGTGGTAGATGGAGCTCTGTTCTCAGGCAGGACTCCAGTAGCCCTGCTTTTCTTCCTCAAAAAATACTTTGACTTCTTTTCTCCAACTCCTGGTGAAGTCAGGAAAGGGAAGGCTCCCTGGTGTCTTCAGCTGCAAACTGGCCTGACCTGCATTGGAGCTCCTTGAGAAAGGGGATTTCTTCATTCTTGAAGTTTTCAGTCCTCAAGCAGTTGAACCTCAAGGACACTGAGACAGAAGGGCAGCCCCTGCCTCAGGAAAGCTTTTGACTGAGTTTGGTGGCCTGGTGAAGGGATTCTTCTATACTTTGCTCTGCTTGCCAGACCAATTCCTGCCTTGCTTATTTCCCGGTGAGGATGAGTTGATGTCTGTGGCCAACATACCTAAATAGTGACTGAAGTGATTTAATTCTGATGCATCTGCAATGTCAATGTTAGGTCTCCTTCTGTACAGGTCTTCACAGGACTATTGGGAGGAAAGCACTTTTGAAACTTTTAGATGATAGCAGAGTAGTGTCTTCTTCATTCTCTTGTAGCAGAGCCTTGTGTCCTTCTCTGTGATCTCAGGATCTCTGCCATCCAGCCCCTTCTCACCCTTCCCATGGCTGCCACCCTTGCTTCTTCCCCTTACCTACACTGATTACAGCCCCCTGACCTTCCTTGGCCTCCCTTGAATCATCTTCCACATAAATCATTCTAGTCCCATCACTTTTGTGCTTAGAAGCCTGCAATAGCTTCCTAGTGCCACATTCAGTATCAGATGGCTTTGGTATTCAAGGCTCTCCACAGTCTGGCTGAAACTTCTGTTCCAAATCAAATGGAATCTTTTCTGTTTCCTCTGCTATGGACAGCGACCTTATTTGCATTCCCAAGACCTAGCTCTGCTGTTAGTTCCCCTGGGAAACTTTTCTTGACCCCAAACTTTGCACCATTCAGGTGAAAGGCTCCCCCTCCTTGAATTTCTTACAGGCCTCTCTCTGCCTGGATCCTGCCTTTGACTTTTATTCAGTTTCCCTTCAGAGTCAGTGATTTGCCTTCCTGGAAACAACTTGAGATCAGGGCCTGGGGCATGCCCAGCTCTCTCTCCAGTGTCAGGCACAGGATCTTCCATAGAGTGGTCCCTCTAGAAGCATTTATTAGAATAGATTGGATTAAAATGGGATGGCTGGGACTTATTCATGTGGACATAGCTCTTTTCACCAGAAATTTTAGTCCACGGCAGTAAATCAGTCTCCAGCTCCCATTGTTGATCTGAAAACTTGGTTAAAGAAAAGGCAACAGACTCAATGCATGCATTTTATGAATTAATTAATTAATCGATTCCCTATTAAAGTTAATGGTAACATAATGCATCATGGAGCCAGAAATGTTCTGGCTACCGATCCGATACAAAGAATTGGGCAGCCTTAAATATGTTTTAGGACAAAGAAGTGTTCTGTGTCCTTCAGATTTATGATCTCCATACGTGATTAACTAGACCATTAGAAAGGAATTTCTTAATTGCATAGGTTGTAAATACAATAAGATAACAGAGTTTGACAAAGTTTCACATAGAAATTACGACCCAAGATGTCTGTTTTCTTTACCATTAACATGCCACAACATAGTATATGTCTGCAAATATTAAGATATGGAAAACGTCAATATCGTTTGATAGTGTCTTAGGTTAAAGGTCTCTTAAGGAATGCTTTGTTGACGTAGGAAGATGCATTCTCTGAGTTTGCTTCAGAGAGAACAAAGAGATTATTCCAAAATTTTATATTAAACATTATCACCATCATCCTTTTTTTTCCCCCTTGTAAACTGCTGGTCCCCAGAATGAGGGAGCCATTTCCTGAATCCTCGAGGCTCCGCAGCACAACACAGGAAATAGCAGGCATTCCCTTGTTAGAGGAATGATAAATATACACAGCTAAACACTGCCTTTCCCCAGGGGCCTTGGTTCTCTAAAGACAAAGTGGCAACCTGTTTCTGGGGAAGAACAATGTTCTTGTGGGACAGCTGCTCTTCAGAGGCTTTCCAAGAGCCATTCTCTGCCCTCCAGCTTGGCCTCCCACTGGTTCCAAGATATCTGTGATATCCATCTGCCTCCTTTTCTTTTTCCTCTTCGGGGGTTTCATTGAGTAGCCACTGGGCCTCAGCCACTCACCCTCCTATTAGGAAAGCTGGGTTTGCTTATATCTTCCTCTGACCACAGGATTAACCAATTAAATGCAATAGAATTCAAATGTAAGTTTTCTTTTTCCTTCTCTTGGAATTGACTGCCTATTTTCTTAAACATAATTAAAACAGTAACCTGGAGAATATCATAGTTAAGTTTTCCTGCAAGATGAATATCTTTGGGTCACTTTGACTCACAGCTAATGGATTTGGCAGTGCCATTATGCCAATGAAATGTTGCCTTTCTTTTTAAAGGGGGCTTGACTACTCTTTCTTGTTGTCATTATGCAGGTGCCACCCTGGGACAGTACTCCTTTGGGCAGAAAAAGAACCTTTGAGTTCTCTCAGAGGAGAGGGAGAAGCCCATATTCCTTGTAACCATCCCACCTGTGATTCTTAGAAATGTAGAACTTTCTAGTTAATAAATATATTTAATCGAGTTGAAAACCTATGAACTACAGAGAGTTGGGAAGCAGATCAGGAAGGGCATGAGTTTCAGTTTCACTAGAAGGGAGCGTGTGCGTGCGTGTGTGTGTGTGTGTGTGTGTGTGTGTGTTTCTTCCATGGTGTCTTGCTTAAGATATGGCTGTTCATTGTGTTTCCCCTACCCAATAAGCTCTGCCCCACCATTGCCACTCATTAGGGGAAAGAACCAGAAATGACTCCACACACTTCCCTCCCCTCCTCTCTGGGAGGCACACAGTGCCTTTGACTTTTGTATATTAATCTGGACTAGCACCTGATGGAGGTATTGTTTCCTTGCAGTCTCCCACTATCTGGTTCTATAGCTATGGAGCCACCCCAGGAGATCTGGTCCTAAATGTTTCCTTGTTTGGAGGACCCTTGGAAATACAGTCTACCATGATGAAATGGACTGGACCTCTCCTAAAGTGCTTTATGGTGGGGCAGATACCCAGGCTGCCACCTATCTGTTGTCTCCTAGGATCCATGGGAGAGAAGAACTAGGAGAATCAATTTGTTTGCTGAATTCCATTTTTCCACCTGTAAATGAGGGGAGAGCGAGTTAAATTAGGTGTTTTCTTAGGTGCTGTGTAGTTTACAATTTATGAAAAATGTCTCAGGCAGAGACTTTACTTTTCCTGAAAGATAAAACTGCCTGTTTGTGTCTGCCAAACCAGATACAGACTGTAGCAGGCAGAGGTTAGCCATAGAGATACCTAGAAGTTCACAGGACAAAACCCAAGAAGGGCATTGGGGGTAAAAATCCCTGGCCTCCTGTCTACACATGAAGGGCACCAAATGTATATGGATGAACTGCAAACTAAATCAAGGGAGGCAAATTTGACTTACTAGGCATCACTGAGACTTTCTAGGAGACCTGGGACTATGATTGCAGGGATCATGGGTGGAGTAGGGGAGAGTAACCATTCCCATCTTAGCTTTGGGGTAGAGGAGAGGGAAGCTGTCAATGGTCTCAGGTCTGGAAAACCATTTTTCAGTCAAGCCAGGATCCCATGGCCTAAAAGTTCTACAGGGAAAGTCAGATCAGGAGGGAGGGGAAGCTATTAGGGTGAAATTTTGAAGCTGTAAATGGGAACTAGGTCAAAGAAGAGGAAAAGCTGGAGTTGCCCAAACAGACTAGTGTGGATGCACAGGAAACTCGTGAGCCAGCTTGGACTTTGAAAAGATAGGCAGAAATTGTAGGGAAGGTTTGAGTAGGTCAGAGTAGTGTTGGCAGTGCCTGTGTTCAGAGCGTGGTGCGCTGAAGCTGGCAAAGGGAGCTGAGGATCAGGACAAAGCCGAGATGACTGCTCCAGGCGGATTGAGTGCCCATCACCCACAGGAGATCTTGCCTTGATTGCTTTCTTCTCTGCCAAGAACGACCTTGGGACCACAAGGGATAAACATAAAAATGGCCAACAGGGAATTGATATTGAGTATGATTTAGGGACTAGGAAGCAAGCTGCCTTATATCAAGGAAAGAACATTGGAAGAACTGGCCTTGTAGAGAATTGAGAGGCACCACAGGCTTGGGGAAGGTGGAATGTTGCTTGGATCATCAAAAAATGAAAGGGGGTCAGCAGGTTCTGGGCTGGGGACCTTGACATCCACTCCTGGCAAAATTTTAGAACATATCATTCATGAAAGGCACAGCTATGAAAGACAGCCCAGGAAAGACAGCTAAAGTGAACTGGGACATTTTTATCAAGAACCTGCCCTGTAAGGCTGACCCGACTGACTCTTTTGATAAAGTGGAGGATTCAAGATCAAGGGAACTTGATAGATGTCATTTTTCTATAGTATTTGGTAACAATTTGCAGGAGGTCTCCAGTGGAGTTGCCCCAAGGATTTGTGCTGGTTTGAAAACAATCTGGAATTTTTGTCCATAATGAGATACAGTGTGGAGTGACAACCAAAAAGCCAGTGCAATCTGCTGAACTAAGGTCAAGGGAGAAGAGAGTGGTGTCCAGGACAAGGAAGGTCCCGTCGTGCTTCCTCCACCCTGGTCAGACATTGGAGAGAGCTGCCAGAGGAGGAAAGCCAGGATGGCCAGTTAAGGATCTGGAGTTTGTATTGTCCGAGGATCAGTGGACAAAACCCTGAATGTTTAACCTGGAGAAGGAGGAAGGACCATGAAAGCTGTCTGGAAGTCTGTTTTGCCCTAGAGGACAGAACTAGGTACAGTGAGAGATGGAAGGGAAGACTTCTCTAACTGGAGAGCTTTCCAGAAGCTGATCCGTCTGCCTCTGAAGGCAGGACCTTCCTCTTCATTGGAACTCTAGCTGAGCTCAGGCACAATGTCAGCTGCAATGGAGGAAGCTCTTTGTTAGTTCTGAGTTCTGACTTGATGCTCTTCTGTGAAGGACATCATCTTTGCAACTTTTTGATTTTGTTGAAGATGGCTTAAGAGAACGGCTACTGAGATGTTAACTAAATTCGCCTAGCAGGCACTCAATTGTCGGTCTTCTCCCAAGAGAGCAGTTCGTTTCCAAACTCGAGACTGGGCATCACTTTTAGCCTTTTGAATGCCACTTGCATTTATGCTAGGAGTTTAACTGAAAGGTGTGAGGTGCTTAGCCCTCGTTCTGTGATTTGACTCCCAGAGAAAGTTCTGCCCCTCTGACCAGCCAGGCAAAGACATTGCTGTCTGTGTTTGTTTTTTAGTTGTGTACTATGTGTCCCAAATGATCTTCCCTTGAGCAGGATCAGGGAGCTCTAGCTCCCTGTGGTCAAGAACTGAGGGGAAAAGGGGTGAAGAGTGGTTCTCCCCTCTCAATAAAGTTGTTTCTTTCAAATCTCTAGTTTGCTCCTTGCAGTGTGTGCCATCCAGCCTGAGGCAGGCTGGGTAGCCTTGCTTGGCCCTGCCCGATACAAGAGCAGCCGTAAATTCACCTCTGCTCCTTACAAGTTGGACATTGGTCGCTGTAAGGAAAACAAAGTACGACTAATGTGAGAGGCCTATTAGTACCATTAAATTAAAAAAAACAGATGTGCAGCTGCTGCTGAAGGGATTTTAGGTAGATTTTCAGAGGCGGATTCTGATAGGACTGATAGGAGGTGACCAAAGACTGTCCTCAGACTCCCAAGACAGGTGTAGGAAATAACTAGTCTTTCTTGTCTGGACCCACTTTCTCTTATTTGTCCAAGCCTACACTTTCCTCTTCCTTCTTCCAAAGAAATCTTTGAATCTGGCCATTTCAATAAGCCATACTACCATAAAATTCATAAAGGACCAGCCCTCCAGGAGCTTTCGAGTGATACCCTAGATCTGAAAATGAGACCCATGATTGAACTGGGGGATGTTTTCCTAGGCACCAACAAGCCTTAGGTAGTAATGGGGAGCACAGTACCAGGCAGAGATCATTTCCAGCTATGTCGTCCCATAAGAACAGGCTGAGAGTCTGTGGTGCGGGACTATTGATGGTAGATCTATGAAACTGGCACAGGAAGCTGGAGAAGAAATTAGACCCAGGAGAATCAGCCAACTGTCTGAAACATTGACGGGATAAGGAGGGACTGGACTGTGAATCTGTCACCTTAAGGCCTTGACCTCTCCTGAGTACCTGCCACCTGTTCTTTGGGCTTGTTCAGTGAATGCTGAACTGAATAGTGTCACGTTGGGAACTGTAACGTACAAGATTCCAAACCCCTTCCCTGGGATTTCCCACTCATGTGAGTGACCCAGCCAACTTAGTTAATGTCTGTGGGCCTCGGATTCCTCGGCTGTTGAGGAGGGCAGATTGTTGATCTTTAAAGTTTCTCTTCGAGCTCCAGATCCTCTCATTTTAATATAATGATTGGTTGCTATAGAACATACTCTGGATGATCAGGCTGCGTTTGCCTCTCCCACACTTCTCTTTGACTAGAGCTACTATTTTGGGGGGAGGCCTGATAATAACATTATAAGGAGGGGAACGTAGCAGGTTTATTGTAGGAACTTCTCAGGCTGGGGTTCTTGGAGCCAAGCCTGCTAATAACATAATGAGTGAGGTAAAGGAAGTCAGCACAAGGGGCCTTAAAACCAAGTTGGGTGAAGCCTTTCAGTACAGCTCTACTATTTGGAGATCATGTGTCTTTAGAGCACGTCTGGACTTGAAGGCTACTAATTGATTTACTTCATAAGGGCAAGAAGCCCTTTGAAAAAATTGGATAATGAATTAGCCTGGGTCTTTCTGCTTGGTTACGTAGTAATGGATCTGAGAAGCTCCTGGAGAGCAGTCCTAGGCCCTATTTAAGCTGAGCCCGCTTCTCTTAGATTTGTGGGTTAAGCCCTAGCTTTACTAAGCCACTAAGCTAGTACTTTCTCTGAGGGATATTGGGGGTTAGCATCGTTGCCCCCAGGCTGGAAACGCAGCAGAACCACTCATAGAAGGACTGTTAGCTTGGCAGACAGTTCCAGAATAAAAGCTCAGCAGCTGAGATTTGAAATGTCAGGTTCAGGAGATACAACTTTTCCCCTCCTGACAGCCTTTTCCTAAGAGGTGTTAATTGCAGTTTTCCATCCAGATTCTGTACTTGTCATGGGTTTTGTGGGTATGTCCTTTCTGGATTATAAGAGTGCTTATAATCATAAGCGTGAGATCAGTAAATTAATGATGTGTGCCTTTGCAGTTTCTAGTAGTCAGGTTAAGTACAGAAGAGAGGATGATGGGAAATTGAGTACCTGAAGAGGTGGTAGAATTGAAATATGGTAGACCTGTACAATTTGGAGAAAAGCAGAAAATATCACCCACTGAAATAGAAGCTCCCAAGGATCAGCTCGTGGATGAGGTTCATCATTTGTAGAGCTATCCCCCTGAATGACACACCTAAGACATACTACTCTTTGTGTTGCTGATGAGCCTGGAGTAGTTTCTAGAAATCATTGGTGTATATCCTTGAATCTTATTCTATAGGCTTTGCTTTGATGTAAAAGATGCTAGTCTCCTGACCTTTATCCCAGGATGAGGAATAAAAAAAGAAACTTGGGGTCTTTGACAGACTAGAGTCGTGATCAGAATGGATTGGTTGAAGGAGCCACAGAAGCATTTGAAGTTAGCTGTGCAGATAAAGGATCGGACTTAACACTGCTCTGGACTAGTAGGCAGCTTTTTGTATATAAGAAAGAATGAGAAAATTAGAGCTGCCCCAAACTAGGGGAGGTTGTTTAAGGACGCAAAAAAGTCCTGATCAGGGACTTAGAGCATAGTTGTCACAGAGTCCTTCATTAAGGCCCAAGCTGTATCATTTCCCTGAATGTGCTCTCCCTTGGGCAACTTGATAAAACACACAGTGATTGGATATGCCAAGCCCAGGACCAAATTTGGGATCTGTGAGGGCTCTCACTAAAGTTCAGGCACTTTTGGTGAGTCTCTTTTCTGAACACACTTTCCTCACCTCTCCTCATTACCCCCTGGCTGGGATAATGGTTAAGGCTCAGAGAACAGGCCTGGAACTCCCCTGTTCTGTTTAGACAATATAGAGGACTACCCTCTAGCTCTTTCTCCCCTTTCTCTCCACCTCCCTTTCTCAAATTTCCTTTGTTCCTTCCCCCAAGTTGTGATGGGCTAACAGAGGATCCAAAGAGGATCCCTATAGCCAGGTTTTTGTAAAGTTCTGCTCCTTGCTCTTCTGACTTGCATCTTTTCCCCAATATTGAACTAGAGGAAAATAATACTAGTAGACTTGTTGAAAAGCTGGTTCCAGTCAATATTTGATGGTGACTGCACTTTGTAAAATGGATTAGTATCAAGGATGTTGATCTCTTGACCTCTTCAGTTCCCTAAGAAGGTCTAACATGAGCTCACCTGTAGCAGCAGCAGCTTCCTGTAACCATCCATCCCTGGCCCCTTGCTTGGATCTTGGCTCTGTGGCATCTCAGGGCTGGCACTGGGTTCCGCGGAAATCTTTCTTTCAGTACTAGGAAGCCATTTAATCCTATATCTCTCAGTCCCTTAAATGTGTGATGTATTTTTATGGTAAGTCGTCTTCCTTGAGGAGGCCCCTGTACTTTTAGCCAGGATTAAGCTTTGGGACAAAGGACACGAAGGCACTTGCAACATAAATGCATCATCTCTTTTCTAAGTGCTTGTGTGTCTTGGCCAAAGAGGGGAGTTTGTAGGCAAGGACACCATCGATGATTAGGCAATGAAAGACACCACTAGGAATTCTCTTGGAAACCTTGGCCTCTTCAGCTCATTTGGATGACATGCCATGCATCTTCTGTATGAAGATAACTCACAGCTAAAGCCACGGAATAATAGCCAAGATCCCAAATGCTGACCCTTCCTAGCTCTGCTTGTGAGCCAGTCACATCACTGCTCTGCGGCTCTGCTTCCTGTAAGAGGGAGGGATCAGGCTGCCTGACCTAGCAGATTCCCCTTAAAGCTCTGTGATTCTGTAATCTCAGCAGGCTTCCCTGATACATACATGTGAAGCGCTCCGGACGAAGAGAACCAGCTGTCTTTCCAATTCATGTTCCCACCTAGGGGTAGGGTGTGAGAGGGAACTTCTGTCTTCTCACTTCTCCATATATGAATTGATCAGTCACTGCTTGACTGAGGAAATGCCATGTATGAGCTCCTTGGTGTCTACCTCAGAGTCTTTCACATTCAGCCGCATTTTACTTATTTTGCAAGAACAAATGTGTGCTTGGCCCTGTCCTTTCCTGCTACTTACAAAACCTTGCTCCATCAATCTCCCCTTCTCTCATTCTACTGACTTACTAGTTCATTCTCTTTTGCCCCAAGCATGCTCAGGCCTCCCCTAGTCTTACAAGCAAAGCCAAGGGGGCAACAAAAGGCTTTTCCTCCACTGCTGCTCTTCAGTTTCTCTATTCTTTGACCATGACATTTCCTAAAAGAGTAGTCTATAATCCCTGGCTCTCTGTCCTTTGTACCAGTTACGAAGCCCCTTAAAAAACCTTTCAAGCAAGCCACCGAGATTGCCTTTGCTCATCACATTTTTAACTTTCTGCACTTCCTTGGAGGATTTGGCATTGTTAGCGACTTCGGCCGTGTCAGAACACTCTCCGGAGCTCCTGGTGATCACCTCTTGGAGGTTCTCCTGCGTCACTGAAGTTCCTGTCACTTTTGTGGGCTTCTCTTCTGCCTCTTGTTCCCTAAATGGTGGTTCTGAAAGGTTCTGTCCTTGCCTTTTGATCCCTTTTCCCAACTGTTTTTCAGCTTTCCCAAGTCACATCTGTTCCATCTCCTCCATCTGTCTCTCATCAGCTCCCATGATGCACACATGGCAAGCACCTTAGCTCACACCTTCAGACACCTGTCTGGACTGACTACCGCACTAGCCTTCCTTCTAATGTGACTCCCTGTCTCCTCTCCCGTATTTCCAATTTGTCTGTCCTCCATGAACCAGTAAGCACCTGGCTGACCAGGTCCCTCACCTCCAAAAGCTTCAGCAGGCATTGTTGGTAGTCTGCAGACTAAAACACAAATGCCACTCTGTCTGGCATTGGAAGCTGATTCCAATCTCTCCTTACTTACCTCTCTGCCCTCTCCACTCCAGGCAAACTGACTCACCTAGCTCTTCCCCAGATATGCCATTGCAGCTCTTGGCTCTGAGCAGCTGCCTGGGAATGCCTGGCGCCATTCAGGTTTCAGCTCAGATACGGCTTCTTACCAGAGCCCTTTTCTTAGCCCCTGTTCCAGCCCTGCTGTTAGCATCCTCCAGCCAAATTACTTAAAAGTGTATAACTCTCTCTACATAGCTGGCTGGCTGTCTCAGGTTTATATATTCTTACCTGTGTATGTGTTGTTTTTTCTCAGTAGAAGTCCCTTGAGGACAGGAACTCTTGCTTGCTTTCTATCCCTGGCACACAGTAGGTGCTTAATAAAGGCTTTTTGAGTTAACTTGAAGTAAATTCAAGTCATGCAGAGGATCGTTAGATCTTCTGGTTTCCCAACATAGACTCTCCAAGGCCTCGGTTTCTGACCCAATTTTCTTGACAGTGTCATGTAGTTCCAGGGTTTGTCTTTATGGTAGTACTAAATAAAGTGTGTTCCAGGGACCTCTAGGAGTCTTTCAGGGAATCAACAAGCCCAAAAATACTTCCTAATATTAAGATGTTTTAATTCCATTATTGCTAAGTATAACCCACACAAACAAAAACTCTTTAGAGCGTCCCCATTAATTTTTAGGAATATAAAGGATTCATGAAAACTAAAAAGTTTAAGAAGTGCTTCTGTCTAGCTAACTCCTAAGTTAATTTCCTGAGCCCCAGGCACTTCCCACTGCACTCCTCCAACCTGAATGATCCAGGAGCCCCTCATATTCATCCTGGGAAGTCCCTCTGGCATACTATCAGTATCCAAGTAATTCAGGCTTGAAAGTCAAGTCAGCTGAAAATTAATAACAAACTGTTTAATGTTATTAACAGGAAATATGTGTGCTTTACTTTTGATTATTAGTAGTTTATAATGTATAATAATAATTAATAATTTTGTTGACAATTCTGTCATACCTAGGGCAGAGAAATCAGGTGCTGAAATTTAGAGGGTCCTTACAGCCCTTGTCCTTCACAGCAACATGGAAACAAGCTTAGGATCTAGTTGTCAAAAATAATTAGCTAAAATAGGAAACTCTGAAGTAGTGGTCTCCTCTGCTAGCAGCAGCCTCCCAGTGGCCTCGGGTTGTTGACCGTGGTGATTCCCCTCTGTCTCTCTGCCATATTTGACTGCGTATTTTATGGCTGACTCACGTCGATTGCCCGGAGCTCAGAAATTAGTGTATAGCTTTAACCCTTCAGTGCCTTCTTCCTCTAGGTTAATCAGTCTTTGGACACGATTTACGTTGGATATTCCTAAAACATGGCTCTTTGATGTCTTGTCATTCCCAGCTCACAAACCTCCTGTGACTTCCCATTGCCCAGAGGATACAATGTGAGCACCTCAGATTGGTATTTAAGGGTCTCTTCCCCAAGCTGGCTCCAACCTGTATTTTCCACCTGATATATCTCTCCGCCCCCCTCTCCCCCTTCATGTGGTCTCCCTCAAAAATGTCAACCCCCTTCCATGGAGTTTTCCATTACCCCACAACTACAGATGATTTCTGTCCTTCAAGACGCATAAATCTTTGTGTTGTTGGAGTTCTGTGTGTGCTCAGTGGCCATTTCAAGGGGAATACTGGGAGCTGAGAGACCTGGACTCCCCAATTCTGGTAACTCTGGACCCTGACTCGATCCTTAGACCTCTCTGAGCCTTGTCTCTGCCATCTGTAAAAGGGGAATGACAACACTTGGGCCTCCTGCCTCACCACAAACTTGAGAAATGCTGTCTGATCAGGACTTGATTTCGCCGTCTGTGGCCACCTTTGACTGTCTTTGTCTTCTTCCACTTAGAGGGTTAAATGGCATTGTGCTGACCTCTCTATATTGATAGTCTAGTTCCAGGGACAACTCAATTAATATACTGAATAGTTCTGAGAATAGTTCAGTGCCAAACTCCCAGGGTCTAGTTCAGTGCCAAACTCCCAGGGTCTTGCTCCAGCTGATCCTTTAACATTGCCAACTGGATTATTGGGAGTAGCATTGTGAGAGAGCCAGGATTTGGAAGGCATTGGAAATACAAGTGGGGAAAGAGGGGCAGTCCTGGTATGGAAGGCCTTTAAAGGCTGGCCAGGGGTGGAATTTTGTCGTTGAAGGAGCAGGCAGCAGGTGAGCCATTGCTGACATTGAGTGAACAGGTGACTGTGGACTAGCTGTTAGGAAGAGGATTCTCCCAGTGACTGCAGGCTGAACTATAATGACAAGAGCTTTACTAAGGCACCTGAGGGCTAGCTAGGTAGGCTCTCTGCTGCTTTAGCACCTCCCTTACTCTCTAAGTACCCAGTGACCTTAGACCTGCCTGAAGTCCCCTCCCTACGACAAGAAGACCCTCAGCCAAATGCTTCCAAATGAGAAGGCTTATTCTTTCCCGAATTCTGCTGGATTCTGCTTGAAGGGTTTTGTGCTATGTATGGTTCAACCAGTTCACATTGAGTCTTCTCTCTGTGTGAATAATTGATGATCCTTGGGAGTATTTGCATTTTAAAAGACATCTTTTGTTTAACTTAATGAATCTCTACTGAGAATTTCTGCCTGCCTCCCAGGGACTGGATTCATTTTTCAGGCTGAGGGGAAGGATGGGTCTTTGTTTTTGTTTTGGGAGGAAGTACTATTTTCTAAAAAAAATTCATTTCACAGTTATGGTCTCCATTTTTTAAAAAATTATTTTATTTGTTTTCAGTGTTCTACAATCATTTCCATATATTTTAGATTCCCCCTCTCCTTTTTCCCTCCCCCCCACTCCTAAGATGGCATACAATCTTCTATAAGTTCTACACATTCGTTACTATTAAATACATCTTTCATGTTGCATAGAAGAATTAAAATGAGTGGGATAAACCATAAAACAAAACATAATGTTCTGCTTCATTCTGCTATCCAATTCTTCCATAGTTCTTTCCCTGGATGTGGAAGGCATTTTGCCTCAAGAGTTATGGTGTCCATTTTTAAGTTCCTTTTGTGAAAAATGGGCTCATCTTTTTAATCAGGTCTTGCTTCCTGGAGTATCCAGATTAGTGGTGTTTGGGGAGCTTTTTGTTTTATGGGATGTAGTGAAAAGAGTGGTAGGTTTGGAGTCAGGAGACTCCAGTTCAAATCTCACCTCCCATATTTGATAGTCACGTGGCTGTAGGCGCATACTATAACTACTGAGACACAGTTTCCTCAAGTAAAATGCAAATCCTAATATTTGCACTACCTGTCTGTCACCAGGATTGTTGTGAAGAGTGCACTTTATAAACCAATATGAGTTACCACTGGGCCCAGAGAGGAGAGGTTTGGTCTAGCTTCTCTTTTCTGGTGTGAGCTCAGGGCTGCATGTTGTTCTCATGCTTGGCCTCCTGTCCAGCATGGGCACCTGGGCTGAAGACCCTGCCAGGTGTCAGGGAGGTGACATTCCAGGGCTGTCTCACTTCGGTGACCCTATAGGTCATCTCAGCAGCTAGTCCAGCCTCTAGCCAGACAATAGTGACCTGACAGTACTTGACAATGCCCTGGATTCTTTTTTTAAAAATAGACAATGAAACTTCTATTTGAGAGATATGTTTTTTTCCACTTTTTATATACATTTTTTCCCTCTAGGAAATAGACAGACGGTTGGAAAAAAAACTGAAGATCACCCAAAAGGAGAGGTAAGATTACTCTCTGCTCCGGAGGACCCTTGCTCTCGTCTGTTTGAGAGTTGGGAAGTCATTGCTATTTTTTAGCTGACCCCAAGGTTTAGACTGTAGAGAATGAACTCTCCCCTTTGATTTGGGAAATAAGAACTTGAGACAATTAGGCATGTCCAGTAGCACAAGCCTCTGGGAGGATCTTTGGATGACTTCTTACAAGTGTGCTCCCTATCAGGACAGGGTTCCAGGTCAGAGTGGGGGGACTGTCTTCCAGATTAAAGGGAATTAGATGCCAGCCCGTGACTCTGGTTTGCTTCTGTGCCCTAGCTAAGTCAGGAGATGGCAGCCCAGGGCTGGTCTCCAGTTGGGGAGTAGGCCACAGTCCTCCTCTAAAGAAGCTGTCGGGAACGCTCAGCGCTGCCTCTTCTCTAGCTCTCCTGGCTTCCCACTTCCTTGATCAGACTCCTGGCTCCAGGTCTGTCTGTTTGCTCATCACGGTGACCGCGCGCCACCTCCTCCATTACAGAATGTTTTTCCATATCATCCCCATGCTTGTTCCAACTCAGCTATGGCAGCAGCTGCCCTCCAGTTCCCAGCAACCAGTGCTCTGCTCTAGAAATAGATTGCCCCGATGCCAATTTGGTTCTGGAGAAGCCAATAAACTGTCGTTGGGAGGGTCTTTGTGGGCATTTGGGGTTATTTATGGCTCTGAAGAACTTCATCCTCCTGTTTTGAGCCCCTTCCCACTTGCTTGTCTCTTCCCTGCCCTGTGGTGTGACTGGGACCCTCTCTTTTGGAGGGGAGTGGGGCATTTTGTGGACGGTTCCAGATGTGGCCTTATGGAGGAGGAGGCAGGCCACTTTCCCGGGCACGGGCATGCCCTCCCTGTATTTCTGGGATTATTCTTAACCCAGGCCCCGCCGCTGGTCCAGCCAGAGTGAGCAGCTTAAGCCCAACAACCAAGAGGTACTCTTAACCACTTTTGGGGTCTGTCAATGAGGAGTATAAGCCCTATGCCCAAAAGCATGTGGGAAATCTTTCGTAGGTCCCTTGTAGCCTGGGGGTGATTTGAACCCTTCAGATCTCATGTGGTGGGGAGGTACTGCCATGCTGAGGTGTTGTGTTATTGCAGGGTGGCTATGGTCCTCTCTGAGCAAGGAAGCTGGGATTCTTGTTGGAGCAGGCTTGCTCAGAGAGCTGTGTTCAGGATGTGCATTTTGTAGCTATGGGGTGCCAAACAGTCACTAAATCACAGAATTTTAAAGTTAACAGGGGTCTCAGTGGCCATCTAGTTCAACTCATACACCCAAAGAATCCCTACCACAACATGCTTGACAAGCGGCCATCCAGCCTTTGCTTGAAGACCACCCAGGAGGTGGCACCTACTGCCTCTCGACAGCCCTTTCCACTTTTGGATAACTTGAATCATGAGGAAATTTTTCCTTCAAATAAGCCTAAATTTCTCTCTTTATAATTTCTACCTTATTGCTCTTAGTATGGCTTTGGGGGCCAGATGTCCTGGAGGAGGCAGTGTGGGAAAACCTCTTGTCCCATCCTGGCTTGAGTGGCCTTTGAAAGAGACCAGGGGCTTCAGCCTCCAGCAGCAGTTTCATGTGTCTTGGCTTAGTGTTGGCTTGCTGTCTGGGGCTGCACTACTTGGCGGTTTGCTCCTTCTCTGAAGCTGGGCATGGACCTTAGTACCACATGCAGGTTAAACATTGCACTGGAGTCTTATAAGAATTTTGAGGCCACCTTTGCTTTCTCCATCAGCAGGAAATCTACGTCTCCTCCCAAAGTGCCCATTGTGATTCAGGACGATAGCCTTCCCTCAGGACCCCCTCCTCAGATACGGATCCTCAAAAGACCCACGAGCAACGGGGTTGTCAGTAGCCCCAACTCTACCAGCAGGCCAGCCCTCCCTGTGAAGTCCCTGGCCCAGCGTGAAGCAGAATACGCTGAGGCCCGGAAGCGGATCCTTGGTAGTGCCAGCCCTGAGGAGGAGCAAGAGAAGCCCATCCTTGACAGGTGAGCCTTGTGGGAAAGTCCTGTTTCATGTGTGGGCCCCAGGTCCTCCTGAAGGAGTCCCAGAGCAGAAGAACTGCATTTAATCTTGTGTTACCTTGTTTCCTGGGGCCCAAAAACAGCTCCATTTAGTGAGCCTGACAGGCAGATCTGGGTTCAAATCCTGGCCCTGCTGCTTGTGGCCTATATGGCTTTGGACAGGTCTCTGCCCCACTGTTTCAGTTTCCTACTCTATAAAATTGAGGTTGAAATGTAGGCTCTCTTGGGCCCTGCCAGCTCTCCCACCTGTGATGTCGAGGCTGAAAGGGGAAGGGACTAGCTCAGAGTTATATTACAGCACTGTCAGGACTTAGACATAACCTCAAGTTTTTTGATTGTGACCCCTGAACCTAGATGCCTGTAGGGTTCAGGTTGTTAAATAAAAATAGCTTTTACAAGGCTCAGTGTATTAGTGGTTTGTTGGACCCAGGCTTACTTTGGATAGTGCCACCCCTGACTCTTTGGAGTGCATCTTGCTTGCAGTCACCTCCCAAACAACTGTAGTTTTCCTTAATCTCTTCTGTATTTGTCCCCACACAATTAAACCCTTCTTGAAACTATTTTGATTTCTTGACTGTACTATCAGGAAAGATGGCAACATGTAGTGAAAAGAGCCCTGGGTTTCAGTCCTATTTTTCTCTGCATTAGCCAAAGCACTTCCTCTTAGGACTGAGTCTTCCACTGAGAGCTTGAAAGGGTCAAGCTAGGGGAACACGAGGCACCAGCCAACTCCAGGCCTTCTTACCTTTTGAGGTAGAGAGTCATTCTGCCCTACAGTACTTGCTAAAATTTCTTCTAAAGACTCTCAAGGGGGATGCTTTGTGTATTAGTTGTTCTGGAATTTAAGTGATGACAGTGGCTGGTCCCTGAACCCTCCCTCACCCCTGACCTCTTTGATTTTGTGGGCATTGGTCACTTTCCCCTCATGCTTCATTTATTTTTCCAGAGTCCTAATCTGTCTGTGCAAAAGTGGCCCAGGTTTCTGCCTTGGGGTAAGCATTCTGTTAGCTCCTGGAGAGGTGCTTGGCCACCTTTGTCATTAGGACTTGTCAGTATCTCATTCCAGTGCTTGGGAGAATTTTCTGGCCCCTTGTCAAGGACAGACTGTCTGACTCAGTGAATTTGGGCAAGTAGGCCACCTTTAGCAGTGATCTCATCCACAGACATGTCCGGGGGTGAAAGCACCAAGCCTGGAAAGCCATCAGCCAGGGAGCAGGAAGGGCAGGGTCAAGTGTAGAGGACCCTCCTGCATCTCTTGGCACCAACTCAGACCTCCAGGCTTGGTGCAGAGGATAAGCACAGCCTGTTAATACTCCAAGACTTAACTAGGGAATGATGGGTTTGAGTTTGAGGAAAGAGAGAAGCGAGGAGTGAGGGAGAAAGGAGGAGACTGAGGGAGGTAATGCTGGGGGAGGGAGGGCACATGCATCAAAGATGACCTCCTACTCCGACCTGCTTCCTTTTAGGCCGACCAGGATCTCCCAGCCCGAAGACACCAGACAGCCCAATAATGTGATCAGGCAACCCCTGGGTCCTGATGGTTCACAAGGCTTCAAGCAGCGCAGATAAATGTGGGTGCAAGAGGATGCTGTCGCTGCTGCCCCCACCACCACCAGGGTCGTCCGCCATGGGTTGCACTGCCGTGGCGGACAGCTGGACTTGAGCAGAGGGAACGACCTGATTTACTTGCACTGTGACCCCCTTTGCTCCGCCCACTGTGACCTTGAACCCCATGCACTGTGACCCCCGACCCCCTCCTCCCACTGTGATTGGCACATCGACAAGGGCTGTCCCAAGTCGCTGTAAACAGAGAAGGTGGGGGCATGAGGTGGGTTGGGGGCCCCCCCGCAGACTCAGAGTGGACAGTCAGATGGTGCCACACGGGGTGAAGCCAGTGCCAGCAATAACAGTTTATCATGCTCATTAATTTGGGATTTCAAAACACAAATGGGAACGCCCCCAAACGTGCATGTCTTCATCATTTAAATAGCAAGTTCCATTTGAAAGGATTGTTTTCTTTTTTTTCTTTTCTTTTTTTTTTTGTTTGTTTGTTTCAGAATCTGATTTGCAAGAAGTGCATGGGAGGGGTTTTAGCTGTTAAATGAATTTTCGTTTTGAGAAGGGTAGTTGATAGTCTTCTAAGATGTTTCAGTGAATTTGCAGAAACATTAACAGATCGGATTTTGGCAAGCTTAGCTTCTTGTTCTTTGTTCCTATTGCTGCCCCAGGAGCCCCCTGATTCCCCCATTCCCATTCGCCTGTCCCCAGCTGAGCCTCAACTTGTTGGGGTCCTTCAGTGAGACCAGGCCAGAGAGCTGGGACTGGCAGGAGGCACCACTAGTATTCATGGAGGTGGGGAAAGCAGACAGATGTGCCCTTCCTTTCTCCCCAGGCTGGTCTCCCACCCCAGCATTCACATGGGCTATTTCTAGCCAAGAGTTCAGAGTGAGGGAGGGAGGGAGACTTGTCATACCCAGGTTTACAAACAAGGAAAACTAGATTTATTCAGTATTTTGGTTTCTTATCCAAGGAAAATATGAGGAACGAGTTTTGTTCCAAGGCCTCTGATGATAAACCATCTGTATAGTGTTGTCAGAGGGTAGCTTGATTTCCTAGTGACAGTGAAGTTTGAACTCTTAGGAGCCCAGGGCCCACTGTCGCTCATCTTGGTACCAGTCCAGAGCTACACCTGGCATGTTTCCTTCTAGGAGTCATTGCTGTGGGGACTAACCATACCCAGTAACTTTGGAAAGAAGCCTCTGGTCATGCATTGGTTCGTATTGACAGACTGGTTCTCTGTAGGTTGAAGCTACAGTGATCACTCACCTCGCCTAGATGCCCAGCCTTCCAAGTGGGGCTGGATTCTGGAAAGTCAGCTTGGCCCCTTAGACCGGGGCAGAGGAAGTAGGTGTTGCCTAAAGCAACTTCCCCCTGGGTACAGGGGTGTCCATGCTGCCTGTACACTGGGGACATGTCTGCCTTTCTTCTCAGTCCCCATCTACTCTCTTCTACTGCACTGATTCTTCCTATGACTTAGTTAGTAGCCAATTCCCGCTTCTGATTTTAACTGACAAGTTTCCAAGGGATTGGGAGATTATTGTGTTTCACAGGTAGCACGTGTGCACTGCCAAGCCATATTAGACCCAGTGTGGCAGGTTGGGTTTGCTCAGGGGGAGCCTGAGCCTTACCTTGTTTCAGTGGTGGTGTGTGTGTTGTCTCTGCTGTCCTGCCATGGGGTCAGGCCCAGCAGGGGTAAAGGACTACAATTAGGAGATGGCCTGCTGCTCTTTGCTGTCACTGCCTGCCCAAACTGAGGGTCTAAGTGGGTTGATCCCAAGGAGGAGTGGTGCCACAGTGAGTGAAAGGGACATGTGACTACCATGGGCCCATAAAACAGTGGCACCAGATCCCCTCCTTTCCCAGGTAGTTACCTCCAGGAGTGGCAGAGGAGAGGGGAGGCCTGCTCTCCTTAGTTCTGTCCTACTTCCCTGAGTGTACAGTCTACACAAGTCATGGGCCCAAAAAGATTGAGGGTAGGGAACCCTCAAGGCAGGCCCTGGCCCCAGAGGGCCCCAGGTGCCTGTGCCCACACATGTGTATCTCAGACCCAGGAGGTGGCTTCCTGCAGCATTAAGGGCATGAGGGTGGTGAGAGCCCCCTGGGCCTGGAGCTTAGCCCTCCTTTGCTGAGGTGAGACTCAGCCCCCTTCTGGGCCCCCAGCAGCTCCTGCACCAAGGCTTTGCCTTGATTCCCTAGAGTGGGAAAGACGAGAGAAGGAAATAGGAAACTCTATTATGTGTGTGAGTTGTGGGGTTGGGTCAGGGAGATGGGAGAAGGAGGGGTTGGGCTTTCTGTGGTTGTCCACATCTTTCCTAAGTGCATTTCCTTTGGTTCAGTTTTGTTCTGTTTTATTTTTTTATTTTTAAAATGAGCTGTGGGCTTTGGCTTAGGAAATCCGGGATGGGGGTGGAGGGCAGTAACCCGAGGCTGCTGCCCCTTTAGCTACCTGTCCTTGGTAACATCCTTTCCCCCAGCTCCTCTGACCCCAGGGGGCCAGAGCCCCTGACCTCCCGGCTTAACAGCTTCCAATGAGCCACTTCTCCCACATCAGCCTAGCTAACCAAAGGAGCTGGGGGTGCAGGGGCTGGCAGTCAGCCCCTCTCAGCCCAGTCAATCAGGGTGCTCCCCACCTGCAGGCAGGAGGCAACACCCCATAAGCCCAGCCCGCCCCTCCCTGATAGGTGGGGCCACACTTGGCCACCCCTGGCCCAGAGGCTTGAGAGACCTCTTGGAACTTTGTTTCTAGTTGTTGTGTTTGCCCCCAGGGTGAGCCAAGGCCCCCCTTGGGTGTGTTCAAGGGAGGAGAGTAGGGGAGGGAGGGAGAGATGCCATATATCCTGCAGTTCTGCCTTGCTGGAGTAGCCGGGCAGCTCCCTGAACTCCCACCCCTCTCTGCGGGTCCCCAAGTCAGCAGATTAAGCATTTTATAAATTGTATTTTAAATAAATGTTTTAAACTTGTCAGAGCCTTGTTACTGGTTTCTTCTATTTTTTCAGCTCTCTAGTATGAATTATAAAGTGTGAGTCTTAAGAATCAAGGACCTTTTGTCCTCAGAGACAGTAACACTAGCTTTGTGATCTTGGACAATTCATTTGCTTTTCTTCTTAATTTATTCCCCTCCCATTACTGCCCCTCTGCATCACTTCTCCAAAAGAATTCCTTTTAGAGTTTCTTCTGGCTCAATAATAGTTCATTACATTTGTATACCACAATTTGTTTAGCCACTCCCCATTAGGATACCATCATGGTTTCCAGTTTGGGGCTTCATGAAAAGGAATACCAGATGCATTTTTGTACAAATAGGTCTTTTTTCCCCCCTTCTTTTGGCTTCTTTGGGATATACTCTTAGTGGTATCATTGGACCAAAGGCTTGTGGGGTGGTTCTTTGAAGGGATAAGTACAAGTTGCCTCCAGGATGGCTGAACTGGTTCACATCTCCACCAAGATACGCCTTTCCTCAGCCTGTCCAACAGCTGTCATTTTTCTCTTATCTTATTTGCCAGTCTGATAGATGAGAAGTGGAATCTCATAGTTGCTTTAATTTGTATTTCTCTCTTAGTGATGTGGAGCTTTTTGGAGTGACAACCAACCATGGGTGTTTCCCTCAGTTTCTTCCTTTGAATTTCCTCATTTGTGAGGTGGAAATAGTCATCCATCCTCATCCGGCCTACTTCTGAGTTGTGAACCTTAAGACACTCCGGAAATGTCAGCTTGTATCATCTCCTCCCTTGGACCTGTTCCCTGACAGTCCTTCCATTCTCTGCATGTCTGCTTTTCATCAAGTCAGGTGGGCCTCCAGTCCTACTTGTCACAGCTGGCCTCTTGCATTGGTGCAAAGCTCCTTTGATTAAAAGTGCGCATGTGTATGTGCCTGCGCCAGTGAGCCTCCAGGATTTTCATTCCTACGGTAATTTCTAGAATGTTTTTTGGACAGTCCCCTAACTGTCAGCAGCATGCTGAATAGCTTGCCTAGATTTTAGCAAGTGAAGATATCTCTTGGTATTCTTGTGGAAGAAATGGAATCATGTAGGCGATGCTAATACAAGTGGATGAATTCAGGAGTCATTGAATATCATTACTGACAAGTTCCTCCCCCCACCCCCGCCCCCGCCAATATCCTAGGGATCTGTAATTGGCTTTGCTGTTTATTTAGCATCTTCATCCATAAAGGTGGGTCAAAGGATAGATGGCATCATTGTCCAATGTATAGATGCTCCCGTTAGGAGGAGGAGCGCACTAAATGACAACCCAGAACGATCATGACAGGCTGGAAAATTGGGCTGGACATCACAATAGGTGAAATTAAATAGGACTGAATATCAGATCTCAGGACCAGGAAAGCAACTTTACAAGGATGAGAGGGAGAGAGTCTGAAAAAAATTTAAGTGGTCTAAAATCTCAAGGGAAAGAATTTTTTAAAATGGGAATTTAGTAGAATAACAGATCTTAAATTAGATGTTAAGTCAGGAATACTTAAAAACTATTTGATACTATTTAAAAAGTAACTGAACAGAGTAGCTAAGGAAAGGTTAGGAAGACATGACTGCAGTCACTCAGTATTTAATTAAACCCAAGAACAGAAATTATTTGGATTCCCTACTTAACAAAGATTTTGGGGGAAAATGGAATTAGGCTTACACCAACATCTTCACTATATATTGTAATGAACTCAAAATGTGTGGGTGGTCAGAATATTTAAAAGTTACACTGGTAAAAAAAAAAAACCCTAGAAGACCACAACTATGGCACAAGCTGGGGGTAAGGAGATGGAATACATAACATCGCACATCACAAAAGAAAATATCTAACTTGAATTAAGTACCTACTTTTGCTGGCCACTGTCCTGGTGATGCAAGGGCCAAAACTAAAAGTCTTTCGAGTTGCTTACATTCTGTCAAGGTTTTGCAGGAACAAAATTAACCACATTAGGATAGGAAGGGAAGTGGTTAATGAGGAAAAGAAATGTATAAATTAGTCCTGATAAATACCTGATATCCAAGCCAACAACTGCTCTCCAAATTGTCAAAGGATATGAACAAATGCTTCTCAACAGAATTCCAAACGATTTTACTAAGCAAGAGTGCTCCAGATTAGAGAACTTCATGTCAAAACAACTCTCAAAGGTTTTGCTTCACTCCTTTCAAACAGATAAACATAATAAAAGATGGGAATAGTAGACCTTCTAGGGATTTTGGAGAAATGGCCTGACACGTTATTAATGGAACTGATCTAACTCTCCAAGGTCATAGGGCCATAAATTTAGAGCTTGAAGAAACCAGCCTTCTACTTCAACCCCTTCATTTCACAGATGATGAAACTAAGGACCAGGAAAGTGCCTTCCGCAGTAGTACAGATTATTAGAACCAGGATTCTAAAACACAATTTGGAATAATATTAAGGAAGTGAAAATGCCCATGCCATTTTCTCATATGTATTTTATCGCTAGGCATTGACCTTGGAAGGGTCGATGAGAAAAGGTCCCTCATTTACTAGAATATTCATGGCAACACTTTTAGTTGCCAAAAAGTAGAAATAAGGCAGATGCAAAACTAGATGAGGCAGATTGGAAATACAACAAAATAATACTGTGCTGCAGGGCAGCTAGGTTATGTAGCAGAGCACCAGAGTCAGAAAGACCCGAGTTCAAATGTGACTTTAGATATTCACTAGCTGTGTGACTCTACCCTGCTTCCCTCAGTTTTCTCATCTATAAAATGGGCTGGAGGAGGAAATGGCAAAACACTCCAGTACCTTTATCAAGAGAACTCCAAATAGGGTCACAGAGTAAGACATGACTGAACAAGAATACTGTGTTCTAAGAAATGATGGCAGTGATGAATCATGGAAAGACAAACGGATGCAATGTGAAATTGGTAGAACCAGGAAAGCAATGTACACAGTGACAGCAGTGTAAATAAAAAGGACAGAAGAAAAGGAACAGTGCTGGGAGATTGGAATAACCAAGCCTGGCCCCAGAGAGAAATCCCTCCTCTCTTTGCAAAGATGGAGGTTTGTGGGTAGAGAATGCCAAGTATGTCAGACTAGGTGGCTTGGGTCATTTTGCTTAAGTTCTTTATTTTTCTCTTTAATGCTTTGTTAGAAGGGAGGTCTTGCTGAATTGGGGAGGACAGAGGGATATATTAGGAAATATAGATAATACATTCCTAAAAATGAAACCCCCAAAGCTGGAGATTACAGGGGAAGAAGGCAGCTCCAATGTGAGTTGAGTGTGAGACAGCAGTCCTAAAATGCTTAGGTGTTCTTGAAGCTGCATTAAGACCTAACTTGGAGGAAAGCTAGGTAGTAGAGTGGATAGAGCACTAGGCTGGAGTCAGGAAGACCTGAGTTCAAATTTGGCCTTCGGTACTTATGTATGACCCTGGACAAGTCATTTCACCTCTGTCTATCTCAGCTTCCCCAGTGTAAAATGGGGACAACAATTGCCCCTACTTCCCAGGGTTGCTGAGAGGATGAAATGAGATAATTGTAAAGCACTTAGCATAGGGCTTGGCGCGCACACACACACAGTAGGTGCTTAATAAATGCTCATTCCCTTCATCCTTTCCTGCTGGACTCTACCTAAAAATACTTCCTGCCTATGAGTGCAGGGGGTTCTGCTGAATGAGATTTGAACTCAGGTCCTCTCACTCTAAATCCAGTTTTCTTTCCACCACCCCACAGTGTCCCCTGAGTCATGCCAAGTTACAGCTAGGGTAACCCTGGGCCTCAACAGCTATTGTGAGTCTGATCTGCACCCCAGTGAGTTGCCTCTATGGTACCGTGGCTCGCTGGTAAAGGCTTCCATGAGGAGGTACTCATTCCATGCTCATTTAGCCCTTCCACCAAAGATGCCCCACAAGGCGAAGGCGGCCTTTATGCAGCTTTCACTCGTCTCTGCTCTCTTAGGCTAACCTGAGCCAATCGAATTCCTCTTACATGGATCTGCCCTTTGAATACTGGGAAATGAGTCTCCATAGCTTCTTTTTCTGGGCTTAATTGTTCCACTTCTCCCCATTAATCATTGTAAGATGGGGACTTAAGGCTATTACGCTGACTGGGGATAAAGGTCAAAACATTTATTAAGTGCCCATTATGTGCCAGGCTAAGCAGTTTACAAATATTCTCACTGGATCCGCACAGCAACCCTGGGAGGTAGGTGCCCTATTTTATAGCTGAGGAAACTGAGGCAGAGGTAAAGTGATTTGTCCAGCGTCACACAGCTACTAAGTAAGACTGTATTGAAACTCAAATCTTTCTGACCCGAGGCCAGACATTCTATCCTCTGAGCCACCTAGTTGCCTAGGGTGGTCATCCTCTTAACACTTTCCTAAGCTCTAGTGCCCCTAGTTGAACAGAATATTCCAGATATGGTTTGCCCAGGAAAGGATAATTTTCTAATTTTTGAGAGTTAGGTCCTTTTTTGTTTGTTTGGGTTTTTTTGGATGAGGCATTTGGGATTAAGTGACTTACCAAGGGTCACATAGCTGTGTCTGAGGCTGGATTTGAACTCAGGTTTTCCAGTACTGTATCCACTGAGCCACCAGCTGCCCAGCAGAACAAGATGCTTCCTTCTTGCAGAAGTCAGCCCTACTTGAAGATAGCTCTCTCATATTTCCCCACCCCGCCCCCGCCTGGCTCCCCCAACACGCACACACAACCTTGAGCTTTTCTTTTCTAGGCTACCCCCCTCCACCCCCCGCATACGCCTTGTTACTCCAGACGATCCTCACAGGGCTTGAACTCACGTCCTTTCTCAAGCTTCAACATCTGTAGATATGGAATCTATTCTTATCATTAATAGTAATTATCACTAACTGCCCCCTCCCCTCTGGAAAAGGAAAAACCCAAAGAGAGTCTAGTTACTGCAAAGTCAAGGTGGTAGAGGTGGATGTGGAATGTTTAGGGGAGGACAGAGGTGGTCTACGGTGAAAGTCTTAAGGAGCTAGTGCTGTCCCTTGGGATTCTGAGAAGACCGTATAAAGGTGGCTCCCAGGGCTCCAGCTACCAGGAGACCTTTCTTTACCCAAGTCTTCTTCAGAAGTAACCTGGAGCCTAATTAGGGATTAGTGGTGGCAGTGGGAGAGGTGCCTCAGCCCAGGGAGGAGGGGGACAGAAGCTGCTGAGGGCTGCATTAGATGCATCAAAGGCCCTGTTACTGAGTGAGGTGCTTGGACTGAGCTTTCTTAGGAGGCAGACCCCCGTTATAGGGCTTCAAGTGTAATGGGAAGTCAGTTCCCTGCTCTCAGGGATATTTGGGTCTGAGAGAGGGAGTCCCCTGTCTGATGGTGGACACAAAGACCCTACGTACTGGGAGCCAGGAGATCAGGAGCAGCACGTTTCTATTTATAGACTGGGTGGGCTGAACAGGTAGATTGGCACTGAAAGTTGCCTTCTATCCTGGGTCCAGCTGCACCTGTTATTTGGAGTCCCAGGCCTGGGGGGTTCCCAGCAGCTCTGTGTGTGTGTATGTGTTTGCATTGAAACTAGTCCCTTAACAAAGAGTGGGGTGGAGTTCCCTGTAAAGAAAAGTGAATGACTGGGGCAGGGAAGGAAGGAAGACCAGGACTCCCAGGAGGGGCAGTGAGGAAAGAATAGAAAGAAGCAGAGCTAATCATTTGGAGAAGAGTTAATTCAGTCTCAGATGCATGGTTGGGAGGCAAGGGAAGGGACTTGAAGAGAGTTATCTATCCAGAGTGAGCCACTCTCCCCCTGAGAAGCTAGGCCCCAGCTCCTAATCTTCCAGGACCAAGGGGAGATGAAGAGTGCCTGACATTTAGGCCCACCTGCCTCCCTTGGATCCCATCTGAAAGAAGGTCCTGAAGTCAGTGGTCAGGTCGATGGGCTTATACTCTTCCAGAACGACATGGGACCCCTGCCTCCGGCGGGCTGCCTTCTTGTCTAGCCTGGGGCACAGCGGATAGGTGGTTGCCTGAGGTATATAAGGACTCTGCAGGAAGGTAGCTGGTAGAGGGGAAAAAGAGCCGCTATAGAGGCAGCTGGCAGCTGAACCAGGTCCTCTAGTTCTTGGTTATCTGGTCCTAAACCCAAATTGTCCCTTGTGCTTCACACCCAGGATTCAACACGCCCTCCTCTTGAAGCAAACGGGGCACCCAGTGCAGAGTCCCTGAGAGTTCTTCCTCATCCCAAAATGCTACAGAGACCCAATTGGCCTCCCACCTCCACGCCTGGGCAAGAGGAAGCCCAGAACCACAAATAAGGCAGATGACAATTGGTCAAAGTTGGAAGAGAATGTAGAATGTCAGAGCTGAGGTGGATCTGAAAACATAGTATATCAGAGCTGAAACAGACTGTCATCAATGGGAGGGTCCTTAGAACATAGTAGAACAGAACTGGAAGGACCCTTACAGCATGAATTGTCAAAGCTGGGAGGGACTCTAGAACATAGAAAGTCAGAGCTGGAACCTCCACTTGGCTCACTAGGACCCTCCCTTCTCTTTTACAAGCAAACTCCTTCCTCCCAGATGTCTTCCTCTTATCCTTTTCCCATCACCTGGAACATTAAAGGCAGTAGATTCTCTCTGGAGGGCAAAACACCACCAGCCATCTTTCCCAGGGTTTGCCACTGTTTGATAAATCACTGTTGACTGTCTGATTTTAGTTAAACTATGTAACCTCCCAGTGGTCTTTGAAGTTCCTTCCAACTCTGGACCTATTATGACCTCTCCCCTTCTCCCCCTCGCTCATACACATGCTGGAAACTGCCTCCACATCTTAGAGGAAGAAAAGTAGTCTCTTGATGCCAAGACCAATCCTACTACCTGCTGAGTCTGTTTCTTTCTCTGTCAGTTTTAATCTGTCCCTATCTACTGAGTCTCCTTTGTCCTTAAAAAACCAAAAAACTTGTTTTAATTTTTTTTCTCTTTTTTTCTTTCAAAATTTATTTGTTATAAGAGATGACTCTAGGAGAGGACAAGGAGAGTCACACAGGGAAATTTTAGGAAATGCAAAAACAAAAAGATAGGAGCACATCAAACAACCACCAACCTTCACTCGATTCCACGTCCCTCTCAATGATTCGCCCATCATCTCTTTCTCAGTTTGTTCCCTGCTTTTTATTGCCAGATTTCTAGAGTCATCTGCACTCATCATCATTCATTCTTTGCTTCCTTGTAACCCGGCTTCCCACTTCCCACTTCTCACTCCTCTACTGAAGGTGTTCTCTCCAAGGTTCCTAGTGTACTCTCACCTGCCAAGGCCAGTGCCCTGATCTCAGCCCTCATCTTCTTTGACTCTCCTGGTGCTTCTCACACTGTCAGCTATCCCTTCAGCTAATAGCTTGAGAGGAATGCAGAATCAAGTGAGATTTTTCTGCTTTGCTTTTTCATGTGTTCTTATCTTTTGCTTTCAAATCCCTAGATATGTCTCTTAGAGACTTTCTTCTCTTCTGTCTCCAAGTGTCTGACATGCCTCGGTATCACAGGAGCACAGATTTACAGAATTTGATCATTTGACAGAGTAGGAAATAGAGGATCAGAGAGGTCCTGTGAGTTCCCCAAGGTCACACAGCTAAGTCATAGTAGTTAGAAGAGCAGTAAGTTTCAGGGTCTTCAACTCCTTTGCTCAGTCATTCAGCACCTCTTTCCTGTCCTCCTGACTATGGATGTTCCCTTAGGGGTTCTGTCCTGGTCCCTTCTTTCCTTTCTTTACATGCCTTCTAGCTCCCATGGGTTTAGTGAAGAGCTAGATACCTATGGTGCCCACCCTATCTATCTCTTGCTGAACTTGCTGACTGCTGGACAGCTCCACCAGCACAGTCTGTCAGCCTCTCAAACTCAACAGGTCCAAAATAAAACTCAGTGTCTTTTTTATTAAAACCCTGCTACCCCTCAACTTCCCAGTTTCTGCTGAGGGTACCACCATCTTCTCAGTCATCCAGAGGTGTAACTTTGGAGTCATTCTGGACTTCACTTTTCCCTTTGCTCCTCACATGAAATCAGTTGCCATGTCTTGTCAGTATTCCATCCTTGCATTTATATAGTCAACAATCAGTCAACAAGTATTTATTAAGCACCTTCTGTGTGCCAGGTACTGTTTTTCAGGCCTTCATCATCTCTTGCCTGGGTTGCTGCACGGCTTTCCTAGTTGGTCTCCTGTCTCCTGTCTTTCCCCCTCTCCAGTCCATGTGACTGCCCATAGAATCTTCCTAAGGCACATGTCCAGCTATGTCTAATGTGCTGAACTCTTCTACTCAGAAACCATCAGGCCTTCCCTAATACAAAGAACCCAGCCTGGCATTTCAGGATCTTCATCATCTGACTCCAATGGGCTTTTCCAGCCTTATTTCTTAGACCATGGCTCTCAACACCATTATTCCAGCCCAACTAGAAGACTCAACATGCTCCCTCTGTCTGCGTCTGGGTACGAATCTTCCCTGGTGCCTGGAATGTACAACCTTCTCCACACTGCCTCCTACATCTCTCTTTGTCCTCATCTCAGTTACCACCTCCTCTAAGATGTCCTGGTGCAGTAGCAGACAATGTGCTCCCTCCGTTCCCTCCACTGTCCTTCGAATCCTCCCATCTCTGCCTCTGTCTCTCCCCCTCATCCCTCCCTCTTATTCCTTCCCTACATGGCTCTCCATTTGCTTCCTCTTTATTGATCTGGGCACATGTTGCTATACCTCCCCTCCTCCCGCTGAGTAGAATGTAAGCTCCTGGAGAATGGGAGCAGTCTCATTTGTATCTGTGCATGCCCAGCACCTTTCTATAGTATTCCACATCTATTGAGCATTTAATGTTTACCAGGGATTCACTTAAAATGGAAGTAAACTTGGAGTATAGAAAGAACAAGCATGGACCTTAGATCACAGAATAAATACTAGCTCTGGGAGGACCTTAGAACCGAATGTCAGGGCTGGGAGGGCCCTTAGAACACAGGACGTCAGGGCTGGGAGGGCCCTTGGAACACAGGACATGAGGGCTGGGCAGGGCCTAAGACCAGAGAACCTTAGAGCTGGAAGATATCTCATTGATCATCTCATATAAATCTCTCATTTTATAGATGAGGAAACTGAAGCCCATTGAGTGTGAGGTGGAGGGGTGGGGCCATTAGAGAATGGAACAATTCTTCTAAAGTCACACAACTAGTTGATGATAGAATCTGAAATAGAATCCATATTTCCTGACTCCTAGTCCAGGGGACATGAAGGATTCCCTGGTGAAAGCTTCTTCCTAGAGCCCCATGCCACAAACAGGTGGAGAACTCGACTCCATTTAGGGGGGGAGAATGGAACAGCTTGGGCCCCTAGCTCAAGGAACAGGAGTGCCCACCTCTGCCAGGAGCTGACATCCACACCCTAGTGAAGAAGGAAGGTGGAGGGCAAGGGGGCTCACAGTAATTTTGCTGCTTGATCCGGTCCACGATGGTCAAGACCTTTTGCTCTTGTGCACCAATGTCTGAGGTTCGGGAGAAGGCTCTCTTGTAGGAATGAGGTTGTCGGGTAGCGTTAACAGCATGTTCCTTATACTTTGGTGTATATTTCATCTTCTTTTGATAATAACTGGGAAATCAGAGACCCCCCCCACTTAGCCCTGGGCCCCAAGGCAATGGGTAAATTTCCATGACATGAATTCTGGGCATCTATGTGGCCCATTGGCTAGGGCAGGGAATGGACTGGTGCCTTGAGGTCCATGAATCAGTGAGTCTATATCTGTGAGCTTTAAGGTTCATAGAGAAAACACTTTGCTCATGACAGCCCTATAGGAAAAGTAATGCGCATAGTATTTTACCCATTCTCCATAAGAAAAGACTATCTCTGAGCCTTGTTTAACCTCCCGTGGTTAGAAAGAGCTGTCCAAGTCTTGGGCTAGAGATTTAGGTTCTTAGAAGAGGATGCATTTAGATCCAGGTCAGTTTAGAGATGGAAATGACCTTAGAGACCAAGTTTGACCTCCTCATTTTACAAACGAAGGAACTGAGGCAGACAGAGATAAAGTGACTTGCCCAGTCACAAAGCTAGTAAGTGTCCCAGGAAAGATTTGAACTCAGATTTTTCTGATGCTGGCCACACCACCACCTGGCTGCCTCCACTCGACTGCTCTGTTACAAGTTTCATTGGTGTAGGGAGCTCCCAGTATAAGAATTCCCTCCTCTGAGCAGATCTGCAAGTCATCTGTAATTTATCTTCTTAGATATGTAGGTTACCTGGGGCCACTTAGGGGCTGAATCATCTGCTCAGGCTCACAGACAGGATAGGAACCCAATCTTAGTGGTCTAAAGTCAGACATCCATCTATTGTACCATGCTGCCCATATTCCACATTTTATACTGAAAGGCATCTTGACATAGCAAATAGAGGACTGTTCCTGTGATTTTTAGATATATATGCATATTTATATACATACATACATACATATACATATATATATTTATATATGTAGAGAAAGAGAGATTTAGAGGACTGGAGAGAAAGGTATAGAAATAGGGATTGATATTTAAAGATATAGATATATAGAGACAGAAAGCTAGCTAGAAAAAAGGGATAGAAAGAAATCTAGAGATAGAAAGACTTAGAGAGATAGATGTAGAAATAGATATAGAGAGATGTAGAGATAGATATACAAAAGACAGGGAAATATTGCAAAAGAAAAAGATAAAGAGAGATAGAGAAACAGATGTGTATAGAGAGACATAAATATATAGCTAGATATAAAGAATCAGAAATACAGATAGCTATAAAGAGATAGAGAAATATATAAAGAGATAAGATATAAAAGTAGATTATAAGCTGTATAAGGATACAGATAAATATATAGAGACAGAAAGAGCTAGCTCTAGCTAGCTAGATAGATAGACAGACAGACATAGGAAAAGCTATACAAGTATAGAGAGATAGAGATGGCGACATAGAGAAATACAGTCACAGAAAGAGATAAAAGATAGCTATCTTATAGAGGGATAGAGATAGAGATAAGGATACAAAGTTCATCTGACTTAGTAAGTTAATCCTGGACAGATGCTTAGAGTACACAGAAATAGAATGACTGGGCTGAAGACACACAGCGGGTACATGTCAGGAGATGGATCCGAACTCAGGTTTTTCTGAGTCACATAGCAATATGTTTTATTAATAATGATATCTTACAATTGCATCATGCTTCCTATTTGTATAATGCTTTACATGGCCCTTTTACTTCCATCACTTCATCTGAATCCTTACTACCCTCCTGTGAAGGAGGCAGGACAAAGATTATCAATCCCATTTTATAGGGAGGAAAAACCCTTCCTCCGACTGAGTGATGATCAGGGGATGTTCCCAGGTTCAGGAGGTAACCAGAGAGAGCCAGGACCTGAGGCCAAACCTTCTCCCTCCCAGGATATCACCCAGTCCCCTCCTCCCACCCTCTCTCGCTGCCCCCAGGCTCACTTGGTGATCTCTTCCATGGAGGCTTCAGGTAATGCCAGCATCTCTACCAACTGGGACAGGATTTCAAAGAAGAGAGTGTGAGGGTTTCGAGTATTTGACGAAGGGCTGCTGTTCTGTTCTGGGGGAAGAGTGGGAGGCATCATCAACTTATTAGCTGTCGTTTTCTTAGGTTTTTATCTCCTAATTATCCTTAACTACAGGTCTGGGATGTTACCCCCTCCCTACACTGACTGCTTATTAGCTGTCGTTTTCTTAGGTTTTTATCTCCTAATTATCCTTAACTACAGGTCTGGGATGTTACCCCCTCCCTACACTGACTGCAACTTCTCTGAGGTCAGGGCCTCTGTTTTATCTTCGCTTTCACTCTCCATAAGGCTAGCATAGCACTGCACACAGTAGGACCTTAATAGATGTAAGTTGCATGGATGAATGTATGAATGAATCCTCTTCTAGCCCCAATATCCTATGTTGGTGACAAAGCTGGTGGGATAGGAGGAGGGCCCTGTGAGGTCACCAACCTTGCAGGCCTCGGTCCTTCTGTACAGTACCCTTGCCGTCTTCTCACACAGTTTATTCCCAACCCCAACCTCACCCACAGGGGCCGCTTCTCACCCACAGAGCGGTAGAACCGATGAGTGTCTGTCAGAACAGACAGGAAGTCCTTGAAATCCACATGTCCATCACCTGTAGAAACATCCAAAGGCTTACACAAAAACCTTTCTTCCCAGCTCCCACCCTGGGAGGCTTCTCCCACCCAGCCACTCAGAAATGCACTATTTGCAAAATATAATTGTCTTCCCCTAGCCCCATAGAGCGAAAGGTCATGTCTTACCTAAACTTCTTTTTGCCTTCTTGTTTAATTGTTCTCTTTAATCAGTAGTCACTTAATAAATGCTTGTTGGATAAGTGAATGAATGAGACTAAACTGAATTTGCGCTTCTTTTCTTTCTTATGCAATTAGAGCTTCCTGAGGTTAAGGCCTATGTCTCCCTATCAAATTGGAAAGCTTCTCAGGATGGGGACTCTGTGTGTGTCCCTGTGTGTGCATAAACTGGGAGCTAGGTTAAGTAAAGGGATTGTGTATCAACCGTCAGAATGGGGACTCTCTCAGGGAACATAGGATCATGGATTTTAAGCTTAGAGTTCGTTTTGGACCAACTGTCATTTTAAAGATTATACTGAGATGCCTGTAAAGGGCCTACATGGGGCCCAGGGATGTAGCTCACTCAAGGTCAACTCAAATGATGTTGTAAGTAAGTGGAAGGTCCAAGATTTGAATGCATCTCCCTGGACTCTAAATCCAAGACTTCTTTGTACACTGAATAGGCCCTTGGTCTTTCCTCTCAGATGGAGAGCTTCCTGAGGGCAGAAACCCCACCCTGTCCTCTGTTCTCCACCCCCAATGTCTCTCCTTCCTTTGCTTCCTTTCCCCTCGGCAGGGCTGGGACTCAAATGTTTTTGCATCAAAAAAACAAAAAAAAAAACCAAACCAAAAAACAAAAAACCCTGTGTCATCTGATGTAGTTTGGTGCTTCAAAGCATTTTAAAAATTGGGTCCTAGGAGAGGCCTCCTAGTTCCTTTGCCCAGGCATCCACAAGACAGTGGTTTCCTACCAGTAAAGCTGTAGACTGGCCAACAAGGCATTGTCTTGGGGTCTCAGTTTTCTTTTCTCTACCATTAAGGGGTTGAATGACAACACATTTCTTCCAGCTCCACATTTTAAGATTCTATGACACTCACTTAAAAGAACTGGTGAATGTGTAAACTGGGCTGAGCAGCATTACAATCCCCATCTGACAAGTGAGAAAACTGGGGCCAGGAGGGGTAAGGTGAATTGGCTAAGATCCCACACTCATTTATCCTAAGCAAGTTAGTGTCAGGGCCGGGCCTAAAACTCAGGTCTCATGACTTCCAGTGAAGGGCTCCTTTCAACGGTGTCAGTCCTAAGAACAGACAGAAGCTTGGGGAGGGAATTATCAGAGCAATAGAGAGGAGGCTGGGATCCTTGGGAAAGGACGATGGGGTCTCTTGAATGTTTGCTTACCATTCACATCAGCACTTATCAGGGCATCAGCCATCTCTGACTGGGTCCTGGGTATCTCCACCATTGATAGGATGTTCTTCAGGCTGTGAATGTCAATTTCTCCAGGACCGCAGAAAAACTTGAAATACTCTCTAAAAGCTATGGGGAAGATGGGGTACATTGATGGAGGGAGCTAAGAAAATGAGAGCCATTGCCCCACGGATATGAACAAAGGTTACAATTTCAAAGGACAAAGGAAGTAATTCAAGCTATCCTCAACAAAATGAAAAAATACCCTAAGCCACTAATAATTTACAGATCAAAGCAGCTTCAGAGCTCTACCTCATGTCCATTAACTGGACTGGCAGATGACAAAAAAGGAAAAGCATATTGGAGGGGCTTTAGGGAAATAGATATCCTTGTGCTATTGGTCTGGTCATTCAGGAAAACACTGCGAAATTGTGCCCAGAAAGTTACTAAACTCTGTGTAGCCTTTGGTCCAGCTCCCTCTCTCTCTCTATATATATATAAAAATGAATGTATATATGTGTATATACATACATATACATATGCACACACGCGCACACACACACATATTAGGTCTATACTCCCACAAAAAATCAAAGAAAGAGGAAAAGAGCCTATAGGTACAAAAATACTTATAACAGACCTTTCTAAGGTGGCCCCAAACTGGAAACTAAGTAGATGTGGATGTCCTCCTATTGGGGAATGTCTAAACAAATTGTGATATTTGAAAGTAATAGGATATTACTATGCCATAAGAAATGATAAAACATACATTTTCAGTGGTCACTAAGAAGACCTGTTCTGGAGCAAAGTAGGATAAACTAGGAGGACAATATATACAATGATAACAACGATGTAAAGGAAAACAATTTTGAAAGACTTTAGAACTCTGATCAATGCAATGATGAACTATGAGTCTCTTGGATTCATTTCTTTTCTTCTTTTTTTTCATTTCTTTTGAAACAAAGATGAAACATATCACTTAGAGAGGGGAAGGGAAAGGAAGAAGTATTTAAATAGTGCCTACTATGTGGCAGGCACTATGCTAAATGCTTTTTACAAATATTATCTCATTCCATTGCACCATCAGCCAACTCTGAGACTTAATGAACTTAAACTACAGAGGAAACATACATTTTTAGGCATGGTCAATATAGGAATTTGTTTTCCTGGACTATGAAGTTATGGATTAAGGACCTTATTTTTTATAGTTTTGTTTTTGTTGTTTTTTTAAATTTGTGCAATTGAGTGGGGATCCTTAGTGCAGAGACAGATTAGTAATAAATGCTGGTTGAGTGAATGACCCCACAAAAAGAGAGAAGAATGGTGTCTCCCCATTCTTTCTCATCCTCCCTACTCATCCACTCCTGCAGGAGAAACACTCTTCAACTAATTCAACAGCACTGCACTTGTTACTGAGAAAGAAAAAGTTGAAGTAAAACCCATAGTCTTCCTGGTGAAGCTTACATGTATAGATAGTAAAGAGAATTCGTTGCTGAAAGGAATTAAGACAAATGTTAGTAATCCCTTATTTTTCTTCATTCAGCTCCTGTGATATGCATGTCCTACAATTATGGGATTTTCTCACTCATGTCACAAGTTTAGACTGAAAACAGCCTGAAAAGGGGCAGCAGGAGAAAAGTTTTTAAAAAGACTTTCTTTAAAAGTATCAATACTTCTCTACAGCTAGCTGTCTGGGGTCTGCATCACAAAAGAATTAAATTGTAAACTGGGGCTATACACTAAAACGTGGGTAGATCCCCTCCCTGTAAGGGGAAAAAGATGTTTTGCAACTAACAACCAGCAGATGGCACCAAAGAATAACAGCCCAGCTGAGAGTGGAGGTGCCCACTACATCCTAGAGGTTGTTGGCAGTTCCATAGCTTTAGAGGCATGAATTCCTTCTGTTATTTGTGTTTCCCTCATATATGTTCCCTGGCCAAACATTATCCTTACATATATGCTCTTCCTTGCAGTTTCCTGATCATATACATTCCCTCCCCTTTAAAGTGGTCAAAGGAATTTTACTATTTTACTATATTGTTGAATTACACATCTTTCACTTTGAATTAATATGTCCTCTGGTTGGGTTAATAAATGAAAACACATCAGTGGGGGCTCATGAGCCATGCTTTTGGGCAAACACTGACCACAAAACATCTCAAATATTTTGGGGGGAGGGCCACATAAGGGGAACCTGAGTGCTGCATAGTATGTTAGGATATATGATATGACAGATAACATGTGTCTTATAGATAAGCTCATGAGAGAAGATGCGAGCAAAGTGCTATAAGATATCCTTGATGTCTTTCACTACCTAGATATTTTGTTTTCCTTTTGCCAACTTGTGACTATGAGGAAGAGGCTGCAAGGTGGAAGAGGAAAGTGAGGATGGTAAGTGGGCATAGACAGATTATGAGTTCATACAATTCAGGACTAGAACCACAACATTTCTACCACACTTTTTAAAGCACTTTAAGGCAGGTATTGCAAGTTTAAAGAAAAGAGACTCAGAGAATCAAAGTGACTTAAAATCATGGGATCCAAGATTCAGAGCTGGAGGGAAACATAGAGATCATCTGGTCTAATTGTCTCATTCTGTAGGTGAAGAGGAGGCCTAGAGAGAAAAAAATGACTTGCCCATAGTTACAAAGGTAGAGATTCAAACCCAGGAAAGTCAGGTGAAATCCTATTTTGGGGGGGGTACGGGGGAGGGTTTAGGGAGCAGCAAAGTTGATTAGGAAGCTCTGGTCAATTGAGTGCCCTCCAACCCATTTGATGAAAATATAGAACCTTAAGGAGCAAGTAACAGTATTCCCATACTGACCTCCCTGGCTTCCTTTAAGTCCCAAATAAAATCCCAGGTTTTTTTTGGAAGTCTCCCCAATACCTCTTAATTCCATTGCCTTCCCACTGTTAATTATTCTTATTTAATTTGCATGTAGCTTGTTCGGGACATATTTGTTTACATGTTGTCTTTGCCCATTAAATTACAAACTCTTGGAGGGTAGGGACTGGGTTGTTGTTAGCAGGTGCTTAACAAATGTTAATTAATGAGGACAACAGAATGTTGACAAAATTATAGATTACAAGGGGCATAGACCCTGAGAAGATGGTGTTAAACTCTCAAATGAAATTTAAACAAGTGTTAAAACTTTGTTAATCCTTTCAGAGAGACAAGAATATTTCATTGAATAGGATGGAATTACAGGATCAGCCCAAGGATCAGCCACACCCCTGGTGTGCCCTTTAAAAGCAGGACATTTGTGGTCTCTGGGGAATCAGCTGAGACAGGAGACAACCTTGAGGGGTGTGAGCTCTAGCAGTCAAGAAGAGAGCTTTCTGTGGAAGAAGAGTCCCGCTCTTGGGAGGGAATTGTTCCTTACTCCTTGAGAGAGGAGTTCCCCCATAGCAGAGCCACTCACCCCAATGGAAAAGTCACTCACTCCATAAGGAATCCTGCTCCTCAGCCCACTCTATGAAAATGAAGAGCTTAAGGAGCAAGTAACAACTACTGGGAGCAGGGGAGCAGCATTAAGATCCCAACTATTTCCGGTTGTGGGAGAGTGCACCTCAGGCACAAAGGGGAGGAATGTATAGTGCTATTCTTGTAGCTCATCCCATCCCAGAATCTATGAGCTAGAAGAAACAGCAGCCTTCACACCCTATCCAGAGGGAAAAGATACCTAACAAATCATCACCCAACTTCGGCTTGGGCACCACCCCTGATGGGGAGCTCACTCCCTCTTGAGGCAGCCAACTCTATAAAAGTTACAATAGTTGGGAAGTTTTTCCTGGTATTGAGCATAAATTTGACCTTCTGCAATTTTCCACTGATTTACTCTGGGACTAAGTAGAGCACATCTAATACTTTTTCTCTATGGTACTTGAAGACAGCTATCATATTCTCACTGAGTCGTCTTTTTCTGAGGCTAAGAATTACTAGTTTCTGCAGCTCACCCTTACGGAGCATGAACTCAAAGCCTTTCATCATCCCCATTGTTCTTCATTGGACAAAGTCAAGATTATTAGTGTCTTTCCTAAAGCTTGGCACCCAGAAATGAATATAGTATTTCAAATGTCATCTGAACTATGATAAGAAATCTGAACACAATTTAGCCCTGCTGAACATTCCAGGGACACTGAGATTTAGATTTAGGCAAAATATTTAGACTAGTATGCACATATAATGTCACTAGGAGAAGTGCCATGGGTTTACTCCATACCTGTTGTTTGAATATAATGGATAGGATACTGGCCTTGGAATTATGAAGAATTAGGTTCAAATCCACATCAGACCTTTACCAGCTATGTGAACCTAGGCAAGGCATGTAACTTTTCCCAAACTGTTCCTTCATCTTTAAAATGAAGGTGGCCCTTCCAACTTGAAACTGATGATCCTATGGTGGAGGAGGAGAGTCAGGGCTTTCTACTGATTTGTGCTTGGTAGTCTCAGAAGATGGGAAGGTGGCAAAGAAACCAACAATATGTCATCTGACTGGGAGACCAACTGCAGGAAAGCTACACTTTAGCCATGGCCTTGGTCCCCAAGAGTTCAGAAAGAACAAGCAATAGTATGACGCTTTGATAAATGATCAAGAGCTCCACCTAAGGCCTAATTGTTACCAAACCGTGTTGTCCCAGGAAAACACAAGCTAGTAGAACAGTAGACCCATCACATAGCAAGAAAGACTAAACCATCTGCCAGGTTACAGAATAGCTCCAAAGAATTGAATGTGGCCCCCAAAAGGTGATACATCAAAACCTTTTGTCTCTTATAAGAGAGCTTTTCAGAATTCTTGACAAAGAGATCAAAGGAGAGTCAAGGAATTGGGTCTCCCAAGAGGGGCCTATCCACCAGCAGCAGATGGACAGATAATCCCAGATAATGACCTAAAAAATGGAAGACCTGGGTCAAAATCTGAATGGAAGTGAAAGGAAGACTTTGGTATTACTTTGAGCACTGGACAGTGATACCAAGTCTTCCCTCACCTAAGGGGAAATCTTTGCCAAGGGGCAAGGACTTAACTTTCAGAGACTTCTCTGTCTGCTATTCCTTTATTAAGGGAATAAGCACCACTTATAGAGAGACTCATCTTGGGGCAAGAGACTACTCTTATTAGCCAGGCTAAAATCCTACTTTCAAAAAGAAGCCTTTCCCAATCCCTCTTAATTCTAGAGCCTTACCTCTGTTATTTCTAATTCATCCTATTTATATCATAGTTGTTTACATGTTATCTCTCCCATCAGAATGGAAGTTCCTTGAGAAAGGGACTGTACTTTGCCTTTCTTCATCTCCCCAACACTTTACATGGTGCCTGGTATATAGTAGAAACTTAATGAACACTTGTTGATTTGACTTGGCCTAGACTGTCCATGGGTCCAGAATTGGGACCCTCAGACCAAGAGGCCTGAGGACACCAGGTCACATACAGATCATGAAAAGACTAATACTGACCACAGAAGTATCCAGATTACTTGGTCAGTAGTTAACTGATCTATAATACCCTAAGATATATAGGAAACTCAGCAGTACATGCAGGTATGCTGTTCATATCAGGGAAGGACAGCACCTAGAATGTTAGGCACACTTTTCATGTAATTCTGTTATGTAATCTTGTATCACCTATTGCATATCATATGCCTTGCGTATACCCCTATTATGTACATATGGATGCTATATAATGGGTATCTACAGACTGTACATAAATGTCTACCACAATTGCAGAAACTACCCATTTGTTTACTGTGGTGAAGGATGAAGGAACCATGTACTACTAAGAAAGGACTTGTTCTTTCATAATGCTGTGTGTATACAAAGCTCTGACAGCAGAAATTGTGTAGAGGAAGAAGAGCCATGAGGAAGATGGAAGAAAACTTTTGAATGTCGGTAATGTGGAACATGAGCAAGAAACAGCAGATGGAGGCAGCCCCTGCTGGCTGAGAGTCAAGGAATTCCAGAAGCTATAGGATGAACCAGTTGAAAAGTGTCTGTGGCAGTGGCCAAAAAAGCAATGTCATTGATGGTTAGGAGCTGAGCAGATCTTCAGGGACAGGCAATGGGGAGACAGGCTCAAGATCTATGATTCCACTCATGTAGCTGGCATCTTTTTAACTGTGATTCTGTGAGCTGATGGTGACTGGGATAGACCCTTGAGGCTAGGGAAGAAATGAAACTATTCCCTTGTTACTCAGGCTGAGAAACAAGTCTCTTTTCCTCTCCTTTTTATTCCTCTTAATAAATATATTCTCTGTTCCTTACCTTGCTATTTTTTTGGAGACAATTGGATTAAGTGACTTGCCCAGGGTCACGCAGCTAGTAAGTGCCTGAGGGGACTCTGGTCCTCCTGACTTCACAGCTGGTGCTATATCCACTGTACCACCTAGCTGCCCCCTTACTTTATGTAATGTTAATGGGAGATAAGATCTTCCCCACCCATTAATAGTCTTCACTTGGAGCCCATTAAGGGAAGCTTACTTAGTGGAGGCTTGCTTGTAGGAAGGCTTTTACACCTTTTGCTGATTTCTAATTAGGCACTGAATCAAGAGGGTTGTGAAGTTTTCTGGCTCTGAGAGGTGTATACACACTCCGTGGTGAGGTTTTGCTTTGGGGAGGGGGCTCGTTTATGAGAAGGATTTTGTGATTCCATAGTTGAGACTGATCATCCATATGTTCAGACCCCCCCCCCCCCACTTCTCAGATGTGAAAGCTCTCTCAATCCAGGGATGTATGTAAAGTGCATAGCAGTATTGCTTTGATTCAGGCAACAGAACTCTGTCTGTTGGTCTTTATTTCTCTGCTTATATTTTCTGTGAAGTTCAGGGTATTGACTTTTACCCGAACTAGCAAATGTAATTTTAAAAGACTGTTGACACCTTATGTGCTATCTTTCCTAGCGAAGCAGACCTAAGAACCTGTGCTAACAGCCATCCTGGGTATGCCAGTGTGGTTGCCTTTAAACCTTGCTATTTTGATAATCATAGGGTAATGAATACTGCTGGAGAACTGGAAATAAGCCAGATCCTAAAGTTCCTAGAGGGATCTCTGGGTATCCAGGAAGGTAAACGTTGGTGACTGAGACTTTTACAATAACGATTAGATTGATAACCCTCTAAGACTGGACCTGGTCCATAGGAGTCTAGAAGTTATTTTTCCTGGGTGACATAGGCAACAGGTTACAAGAAGCAAAGCCAGAGCTCAAGTTCAAGTTTGACTCTGAATCGAATCCTCTTTCTACCCAAACACACCACTTCCTCCTTACCTCCAATCAAACCCCAGCTCTATTCTGAATCCCTCACCTTCCTCTTCTTTCTGAGTGAGACTACCGTCCTTCCACTCCTTGGAATTGGAGGCAATAGGGGTTGAGTCACTGTCCTTTCTATAGATGTGGGAGCTGAGGGGTCGGGCTGGAGCCTCTAGCCTTTTTATTGATGAGGCAGTCATAGGCCTATGGGGAGGGAAAGGGAAAGGACTGAAGTTACGGGAAAGGAGGTGAGGTGGAAAGGAAAAAAGGAGGAAAGAAAAGTCCAGGTTCCTCTCCAGACAGAAACCTTGCCCACCCAGTCAGGCTCAGGGCCCTTGATGCAATAGAGGTACCAAGAACCCAGGATTCAGGCTCCTTAGTGATCAGAGAGAAATTGGAAGACATAGAGAAGGGGGAGAGGGCAAAAAAAAAAAGACCTAGAAGAAGAATGATAGGGAAGACAGAAAAACGGAGGTAGAGGAGAGAGATATAGAGGGGGAGAGATAGAGGAGAGGAGAGAAAGTCAGAGAAAAAGAAGGGGATGGAGATTTTTTTTTAAAAAGAGAAAGAGAAAAATAGAAGAGAGGAGATAGAAGAGACAAGAGAAGGGGGAAATATTGGAGGACAGAAAAGGAGAGAGAAAAGAGGAGAAAGGAAGAAAGAGCGGAGGGAAAGCAGAGAGGGAAAAACACAAAGGAGGAGGAGATGGAGAGAGAGAGAGAGAGGAGAGAAATTGAAAGAAGGAAGGAAATTTGAGACAGAAAGTGAGATGGAAACAGATATAAGGAAGAAGAGACAAAAGAAGAGAGAGAAATGGAGAAGAAAGAGAAAGGGGACAAAGACAGAGGAAGAAAGAGAGAGATGAGGAGAGACAATGACTGAAACACAAACCTAGGAAATAAGAGACAGAGGCCAGAGGAAAGTAGAGGAGAAAGACAAAAGTGAGAGAGACAGGGGTAAGGAAAGAGAGAGGAAATAGAGTGCATGGCAAGGAAAAAGAAGAAAAGGAAGAGGAGAAATAGAAAAAATATATATATAATATGATACTGCTTAGGGAAAGAGAAGATAAAGGAAGGGATCCAGAGAAGAGAGGGGAGACAGCAAAGGAAAGAAAGGACAAGCTAGCCAAAGACACAGAGAGACAGAGGCTCACAGAGATCAGGCTTAGGATTCTCAGGATCCCCAAGACTTAACTGTCTCCTCTGCTCTGGCGCTGGGCTGACTGAGAAGAAAGAACCCCAGCTCCTATGATCACACCAAAGGCAACTCTTTAGGCAGCCCTTAAGGTGGGGTAGAGACTGAGGGCATTTCTGTGGGCTTGGCAGAGCCACGGCTGGAGGGGCAGGATGCCCCATGCTAGGACTTCTTACCTAGTCTTGCTGCTTGGCTTGTCCAAGTTCCGATGCAGCTCTGTCTTCCTCCAGTTCTTCTCTGGACTGCTTGGCACCAGTGCCAAGGGTGAGGTCTGGGAAGAGTTGGATGCTAGGTTCAGGGATGCAGCTGACCTCCAGGATGTGGTGCCCCAGGTCTGCAGCTTCCATGTTATGTAGGATTCGTCTTCTTCCTACAAGAAGGCATTTCATTCCCTTTTCTCCAAGGACTTACTGACCTCCAGAGGTCAGGAGAGTATTTCTTGATAGTTGTGGCAATTTCCTTCTTCCTTGAGCTTAACCTTTTGCTCCCCCCAAACCAGGTTCTAACTCCTTCTGCCCTTTCCCCTCCTCACCTATCCCCATTCTCCCTAACATTACACTTTTATACTCCCCAGACCAAGGATTAAGCCGGTGTATCCAGCAGGACAAGTAGATCCTGAGTCAGAAGACCTGGGCTGAAATTCTGGCTCTCTTCATTAGTCTTGCAATATTGGACACATCACACTTCCCCTCTGTGAACCCTGAAAATGAACTAGACTCATGATTTCATCATTTTAGGGAACTCCTGGATGAGTATGTCAAAACTGGACAAGCCCTTAGAACACAGGATGTCAGAACTGGACAGGCCCTTAGAACACAGGATGTCAGAGCTGAGAGGGCCCTTAGAACACAGGATGTCAGAGCTGGGAGGGCCCTTAGAACATAAATCGTTAGAAATGAGAGGATGTCAAATCTAGGAGAGTCTTTAAAACATAGATTGAAGCTAGAAGGGACTTTGGAACACTATGTTCAGGACTAAAACAGAATTTTATGGCTGAAAGAGGCCTTAGGATATAGAATGTTGGAGCCAGAAGGGCCCAGAGGGCCCAAAAGACCTACTCAAGGCCACACAGTAAATATAAGAACTTGGATTCAAACCTATGTCTCCTGAGTCCACATCCAGACCTTTCCCCACCACTAGTCTGGGAGGAGGGTTCAGAGGGAAATATGACTCTTTCAAAATTGGTTCTGGAAATTAGTTCTGCTTCCTCTAGGGTTTAACTTCATTAAACCTACAGCTAAATGAGGTCACCCTGACCATGCCTTGAGTGTAAGTGAGCTTAAGATATTCAAATATAAAAAGGCCTGCCCCCACCTCCCAGCTCTTATCCCATGTTCTTCCCTAACTGAGACCTCCAGATCCCACCCTCAAACTTCCACCTGCAGTGTCCCTTCTTTACCTTCCAGTCTTCATCAATCTCTTCCTCCCTGTCCTCCTTCTGTGGACAATGAACAGGAGGCACTGCTGGGCTTTGTACCAACCGGGTCTTAGGAGCCTGTTCCCTAAGCAAGGAGGGATCAAAGGGACAATGTCAGCTTGGTCTCTTCCTTCTAAGTTCAGTATTAGGAAGAAATTCCAAATTCAAATGTGCCTTGGTGGTAAGCAATCAGTTTACCACTTCTAGTAGCTATGATCAGAGGCTTGTCAGAGGTGTTGTAGGTGGGATTAACATCACAGTGTTTAGAGGTGGAAGAACCTTAGAGATTATATAGCCTAATCCTTGTGAATTTTTATAATTAATTTTACTTATTTAAAAAAATTATTGCTATCATTTGATTTTATACCACATGCATTTCCCATTGTACTCCCTTACTTCCTCTCCCAGAGTGCTGCTCCTTATGACAAAGAATTAAAAAGAGGGGGATAAAGTTCAGCAAAACTACTCCAGAAATTGGAAAAAATCTCATGTTATATACTGTGCTCCACACCCACAGACCCTACTTCTGCAAAGATGGGGAGAAGTGCCTTCCATTAGAAAGAGACAAAGTTTGCCCTCCACAGA
>CM053771.1:42950456-42995444 GCA_028658325.1 Potorous gilbertii
CCATTCCCCAATTGATGGGCATCTCCTTGATTTCCAGTTCTTGGCTACCACAAAGAGTGCTGCTATAAATATTTTTGTACATGTGGGTCCCTTTCCCATTTTTATAATCTCTTGGGGATATAGTCCTAGTAGTGATATTTCTGGGTCACCATTTACTTTCTTATGCTGATCCACGATATATTGAAACTGAGATGCAGAAAGTCATGGTGTGCAACTGTACCTGTAACACGCCTTCCCACACTCATATGTGTATTCACACGTACAGCCACACAAACATAAACTTTTTTGTCCCTCCTCCCCAAGGGAGAGGGCATTTCAGTCATGCTTAGGAAGGGAAGGTTGGGCCCTGGAGGTGGTTTCCTCTCAGCTCACCCGGCCCCAGTCTCAGAGTGGGGTTTCCTTCCCTTAGACCTGTCATTCAAAGGCTCTTTCTCTGCTGCTTCTCCCTATCCCAGGGTCTGCTCTGACCCCTCAGAAGTCAGTGCAGTCAGTCTCCCTTTTGCTCCTCCTGCTCCCTGGCTTGGAAGAGCTCAGGGTGTTTCCCGAGCTGAGACTTCACCCCAGCTTACTCCTTTGTGGCACCACTGCTGCCGATGGAATCTAGCCATGGGTACTGCCCCTGGAGGAGAGACATCCCCACCCCCAAAACATATGGGTCTCCATTCCTGCTCCATTGAGGGGAAACCAACCAGTCACCACCCACACAAAGCCTCCCAGTCCAAGGGCCAGTGGGGACCCTTCTGATGTGGGGGTGGGGGGAAGGAGGCAAGCAGGGGTGGGATTGAGAAGGGCAGGGCAGGACAAAGGCAAGGATGCTCAGAGTGGAGTTAGTAGAAGTGTGGGATGGGGTGAAGAAAATGCCTCGGGAGGTCTCTGGGGCCCATAGCTAGCAGAATATTTTCAGATTAGCTCTGAGATGAGGCTGAGAACGTATAGCACCATCTGAGGGAAGAAGGAGCTGGGGCTCAGGAGAGGCCAAGAGAGAGGGAGAAGAGGTTTTCTCAGGGGCAGACAGGAAGACTAGGGATGTCTTTACCCTACTCCTAGACTTTTCGTGAACAGAGCCAGCTTCTATTATATGTTACATAGAGGAGTATGTAGTGGTAAGAGCACTGAATGGAGAGTCAGAAGACATGAGTTCAAATCTCAGCTCTGTCATTTACTACCTGTGTGAGCCTGGGCAAATCACTCAATTTTCTCACCTGTAAGGATCCTTCTAGTTCTAAATCCTGTGATGTGAAGGGGCATTGAAGGTAATATCTTTACACTTTGATAATGACCCTGAAAACTCATCCATTTGGGTTCTGCCTCCAACAGTGGAGACTTGCTCATCCCAGGTGACTCTTGCCCAATTCCATGGCCTCTCAAACATCCTAAGCATGCCCTTGCCATGTTGGAAGGTGATCCTGATACCTGAGATTTTACTACTAAGGCCTAATATATTGAGGCTAAGGCAGTATTCCTTGCCCTATAAAGACCAAAATTCTCCCTGAGTCACTGAATGGCAAGATAACACTAGTCATTAACACTTGATTATAAAATTAGATTAAGTCCCTTATCTTCAATTCTAAACTCCACAGGGAGAGTAGAGAGACAGGATCAAAGATTGGAGAGGGACCTTGAGTTAATGTTGGAATGGCAGATGAAGAGAGGGTAAAAGGGGGAGGCCAGACCACATTCAGATTTTAACCTTAGCTGACCCTGTGGATGACTCCTTTCCCAAACTCAGAAAAGCTCAAGGACACAGAGAATAAGCTCGAGCACTGATGGAGCTAGTGAGCAGGGGCAAGGGCATGGACCAATCCCTGATGCATCCCCAAGATAGATGTTCACTCTGCATTACCTGACTGACTCCTGGTGTGATTTTTGGAACGCTCTCTCGGCTATGGTTGACATTTCTCCTGTTCGTTGCTAGTGGGGGCTCCAGAACATCCTCTAGCTCTGCCAGCTGCTGTCCCTGAGCTGGGACAGGGATCTGAGAAGGCAGCAGCCGCTGCACCTGAGTTCCCTTGGAAACAGTCCCCAAAAGATGTTGTCCATTCCATAAACTTAATAACCCCTGGACCAACCCATCTGGATCCTGGAAAACTGTCCTGCTCTACAATGACTGGGATTTCTGGAACTCTAAGCTAGGGGCAGTCCTAGAATTAAAGAATCTAAGAATGTGAGAGACCTGGAAAGGGGTCTCAGAAAATAGAATAAGGGGGCAGTTAGGTGGCATAGTAGATACAGCACTGGCCTTGGAGTCCAGAGGACCTGAGTTCAAATCCAGCATGTGTGACCCTAGGCAAGTCACTTAACCCTAGTTGCCTCAAAAAGAAAAGAAATTAGAATAAGGCTGTGTGGTTACAGTGAGACCTGAGTTTCGAATGAAAGCTGGGGATCAAATCCTGGATCTACTATTTACTACTTGTGTGCTTTTGGACAAGTCACATCAACTCTCTGGGCCTCAGTTTCCTCATTTGTAAAATGAGGAGGTTGGACTAGATGACCTTCCAGATTTAAGCTGATGAGCGTGTGGATTAAAGTAGATGTGCTATGTGTGGAAATGTGTGCTTACAGGTTCATTCCTTCATGTGTGTTCAGGGATGTACATACAGGTGGCTATTGGGTATACATGGGTATGTTACAAGTATGTATGTCTGCATATTTTGGTCATATGTATCTTAGAACATAGAATGTGAGAACTAGAAGGGAGGTGATCTACTCCAACCCTCTTATTTTATGGGTGAGGAAACTGAAACCTAGGGAGGCAAGGTAACTTGCTTAAGGTCACCTGGTGACTTAGTGACACAACCAGGACTTTGCCACACAACACCCACGCTCTCACTTGCACCGAAGTGGCCTTAGAGTCACTTAGGGCAATGGACTTGGAGTCCCATCTTTGCTAGAACCCTCCATTTTCCCCTTGGACTCAGTAACCATGCCCTCTCTGCTTCCTCCCCACATCCCTGATTGGTGTCCCAAAGGACCCCTGAGCTCTTACTTCGCACCAGGCAAGCCGGGCCCTCAAGCTTTCCCCTCTTCCCCTGGTGGTCCTCCCTTCTTCCATTTGGGCTCGAGGAGGTTCTCCTATCTCCTTCTCCCCCATGGGCTTCTCCTGACTCACTCTTCTAATTGTTGTCTCTTCTTCAGAACTTCTAGGCCCTGATGTTCCAGGGGCTGAATTTAAAGGGACAGGCTGAATCACACCCTCCTCTGGAGCAGAAGATGAAAGGTCTGGGGCAGGCAGGATGACAAATTCATCGTCCATAACTGGGTTGTAATACGGACTTTTCAAGCCTGGTAGGTCCTGCTAGTCAATTACATATTGCTAAACAAGGGTATGAAGGAAAGCTGTTAAGGGAAAAAAAATTGAAATATTCATTAAAAAAAACTATTCTGAACCTATTTATTCAATATTGTATTTAATCACGTGAGAGTTGAGGTAGATCCTAAAGGTTGATAAACAGACCTGGAAAGGGCTCCTCAAGTCCTCACACCATAGGTACTAGGCCTCTTTGAATACCTCCTACACCTCAAGAGGTTTCAAGTTGCAGCATGCGCAGTGGCCACACCCCAGAAAACTGTTTCAGCAAACAGGCTAAACCAGGTTGAAGGTAATCAACAGGCCTCATACCTGTCTGTGAGTTAGGGGGATGTCTACCGCAAGCATCCACCCCTGGTGGAATGGATGGATGATGTCAATTTGTTCCAATAGCCATGAAGGTGGCTGAAGCAGGGGCTGTGGAGCACTTAGAGCTTGGTCAGACACTGGAAATGTCAAGGTCATCTATTGCATCCAGGCCACCACCCACTGGCCTGACTTTTCTCTTGCCCCTGTACTGCAGTGACTCTGGAAGAGAGAGTGAAGCTGATGACTTGTGCAACCCTGCCTCACTTAAATCCAATTCATGCATGAGTCAAGACATCATGCTGCAGTATCATTGGTCCTCTGAAAACAAAGGACAAAAAAGTACAATTTTATTTAATCAATCAAAATGTTTATTATTAACCCAATGTCTTCTTTTTATTTTATTTTTTCTTAATTAGATGTAAAAATATTTTAACATTCATTTTTAAAAATGTTGAGTTCCAAATTTTCTCTCTCCCTTCTTCCCTTCCCCCTTCCTTGAGAAGGCAAGAGATTTGATATAGATTATACATGTGAAGTCAGGCAAAACATTTTCCCATATTAGACATGTTTCAAAAGAAGACACAGACCCCCCACAAAAAAGCCCAAAACAAATAAACCTAGAAAAATAAAGTAAAAAATGTATGCTTCAATATGCACTCAGGTTCCAGCAGCTCTTTCTCTGGAGGTGTATGGTATTTTTCATCGTAAGTACTTTAGAACATTTTTTTCAAATGACTATAGATAGCTTTGATTTCTTTTTCTGAAAACTGCCTATTCATACCCTTTGATCATTTATCAATTGGAGGATGACTAATATTCTTATAAATTTGACTCAGTTCTCTATATATTTCAGAAATGAGGCCTTTGTCAGAGAAATTTTCAGTCAATTTCAGCCCCTCTCTCATCCTAGTTTCCTGTTTTCCTTCTAATTTTGACTGCTTTGGTTTTGTTTGTGCAAAACCTTTTTAATTTCATGTAATCAAAATTATCCATTTTGTATCCTGTAATGCTTTGCATCTTTCTTTTGGTCATAAAATCTTCCCTTCTCCATAGAATTGACAGGTAAAATTTTCCATGCTCCCCTAATTTAGTAATGATATCACCCTTTATGTCTAAATCATGTACCCATTTTGACTTTATCTTGGTAAACAATGTGAGATGTTGATTTATGCTGAGTTTCTGCCAAATTGCTTTCCAGTTTTCCTAGCAATTTTTGTCAAATGGTGAGTTCTTGCTCCAAAAATCTCAACTTTTGGTTTATCAAACACTAGGTTAATATGTTATTTACTACTCCTAATATTTTCTTTTCTTTATAACTATTATTTTGTGACATTTTCAAATCTGATATCTCTATCACCATCATATGAATCTACATTATCATCACTTAAAAAACCATTTTACTCTTTCCATTTATTCATCTTGATATGTTTCATGATCAAATTTGTCAAGCTGCTTTAAATATCCTGCAGGAATTTTTAAATTGATACTTCATTAAATAAATAAATAAATAAATATGTTAGCTTAGGGAGTTTTGTTGTCTTCACTATATTTAGCCTACTGGCACAGTGGATAGAGTACCAGGCCTGGAGTCAGGAAAACCTGAGTTCAAACCCAGCCTCAGACGCTTACTAACTGTGTGGCCCTGGGCAAATCACTTAACCCTCTTTGCCTCAGTTTATTCATCTGTAAAATGAGCCAGAGAAGGAAATGACAAATCACTCCAGTATCTTTACCAAGAAAACCCCAAAATGGGGTCACAAAGAGTCGGACACAATTGAAAAATGACTGAAATTAGCCAAAAGCAAAATACATTCATTCATTTACTCACTAATATCTCATAACTCTCATTAGATTTTGATCTGGAATAGACCTTTGAAGTAATAAAATCCAACTCTTTGATCTAACATAGAAGAGGTGGCTTGGTAAAGTGAAAAGAAAACTGAATTTGGAATCAGAGGACCTGAGTTTGAATTCCAGCTCTTCCACTTACTGCCCATGACTCTGACCAAATGATTTAACTGCTCTGGGCCTCAGGTTCCCCATCTATAAAATGAAACAGCTAGACTTGATGACCTCTAATATCCCTTCCAGGTCTAAATAGAAGATACTATAATGTCTGTGTAGCTAGGTGTCTCAGTGAATAGAGTGCTGGGTCTGGAGTCAGGAACACCTGAGTTCAAATCCAACCTCAGACACTTACTAAGCTGTGTGACCCTGGATAAGTCACTAAACCCTGTGTGCCTCAGTTCCTCATCTATAAAATGAGCTGAAGAAGGAAATAGCAAACCTCTCCAGTATCTTTGCCAAGAAAATTTTAAATGGGGTCACAAAGAGTCATACACGACCAAAAATGACTGAACCACAACAACAAAATTGATCTCTCCCACTTAACTACCTGTGTAATCCTGGGCAAGATGCTTAGCTTCTCTGGGCCTCAGTCTCCTCATCTGTAAAAAGGAGAGAGTTGGAGTAGATGACCTCCAAAGCCCCTTCCAACTGTGATGCTAGGAAACTGAGGGTTCTGAGCATAGGTTCTCTGACTACAAACTAGAGTTTCATAGCTCTCTTGAATGAACAAATATCTTGTGCCTTGAGTTAGGTTAATGCCCAAGTAACTAATATATTTTTTTCTTGCTCTTAGAGATGGAAACTTCCTTCATCATATTTTCTAGCTGTCTCACCTGTGCCTTCTCTTGAGATCTCCTCCAGTACCTCCTACTGACATGGAAGTACCCTGGACCCTTTCTAAAGCCATGGCAGAGAAACATACTCTCCAGCATATCTTCACAAGCTGGAAAACCTGCATGGAAGACTGTCTTCCAAGGACTCTCCTAGTTAAGTGCAGAAGCACATTGCCAAGGTGGTTTAAGGAATGGTCGTTTTTTGACCACAGCAATTTTGGAAGACCTTTTCTTTTTAACTGAGAAATGGAGAGACAACAATCTGCATTGGTGGAGAGAGCACTCATGCTGATGAATTACAGGCCCTTGAAATCACTGGTGTCTAGGATTTTTGTGTCTGGACTTAAAATGTCATCATTTTGCTCTGAAAATTCTCTCCACCAAGGCAAATCAGCGACTCCTCTGTAACCTGTAGTCTTCAAGGCAGCAATCATGCAGCCAGAATGTGTCAGAGGCAAAATCTGAAGCCAAGTTTTGAACCCAAGACATTCTGACTGCAAAACTGACCCTCTGTCCCCTATGCCAGTGGCCTCCAAACTTTTTTGATCAGTCACCTCTATTACTAAAACCTTTTTGCACATGCAAAAAGCATACATTTACGTACTTATAATTAATCATTAAAATATGTGTTTACATAAAATATAACGAAAATTAAATTAAAACACAAATTGGCACTTATGTGTCAATAATTATGCATATTAATAAAACTTACATGAAATTGAAAATGCTTAAAGAATGAGATAAAGTTGAAATCATATTTGTTCCCAGAGTCAGTGGGAACCTACGAGAGTTTTTTGAGTGACCTACACTTTAGCAAAATCACTTTGGTGGGTCTGTGGAAGATGGTTTGGAGAAGGGAGAGGCTGGCAGGGACAGTGCCAAGGAGATCACTGCTATCCAGAGAAAATGATGGGGACCTGAGGAGGGGACAGGCATGAGAAATGTTGTGGGGTTAGAAATGATCCAAGTTAGAACCTGGTTGGATATGTGGGGAGAGTGAGGGTGAGGAGTAGGAGGAGTGTATGGCAAACAGGAAGGCTGAAGAAGGGAAGAGGCAGCATGAGGAAACTTATGTCACATAAAGAGGCATGAAAGCCCTATTACAGTGGAGGGAACGAAGGGAGGGGGTGAGAATCGCTCAAACCTCTCATTGGGTTTGCCTCAAAAAGGGAACAACATACACTCTTGGTTGAGGATAGAAGTCTATGTTACCCTATAGCGAAGTAGGTGGGCAGTGGGACAAGAGAAGGGAGGGGACCTGAGAGAAGGGAGGGCAGATTGAGGGAGGTGGTGGTCAGAAGCAAAGCACTGGTGAGGAGGGACAGAGTGAAAGGAGAGAGAAAAGTATAAACAGGGAAAATAGGATGGAGGGAAATAGGCAGTTATCATAACTGTGAATATGAATATGAATGGAATGAGTTATTCCATAAAATGGAAGTGGATAGCAGAGTGGAAAAAAACCAGAATCCTACAATATGTTGTTTACAAGAAACACATCTGAAACAGAGAGATACACACAGAGTAAAGGTAAAAGGCTGAAGCAGAATATATTTTGCTTCAGCTGAAGTAAAAAAGTAGGGAGAGTGAACCTGATCCCAGACAAAGTAAGAGCAAAAATAGACCTAATTAAAAGAGACAAGGAAGGAAACTACATCTTGCTAAAATGTACCATAGACAATGAAGCAATATCAACACTAAACATATATACCCCAAATAGTATAGCATCCAAATTTCTGAAGAAGTTAAATGAGTTGCCACAGAAGTCCCCAAATTTATTTGGCCTACCACCCTGTTTTCAAAAATTACTCAGTGCCACCCTGGATATCTATTTTCTTTAACCCTTCAACGTTTTGCTTTTCTTTAATTTGTGTAATTTTTTTTTAAAAATCATATTTTTTTTTAAATGACACATCTTAAATTTAACTATTCGTTGTAAATTTGTGGGTTTTTTCCTGCATTGAAATTTTGATGACACAATATTGCATCATGTAACCGTACAGTATCATACTACCAATGCATGCTGGATTTCCTGACAATATGCAACATACTTGCCTGCCAACATTTGCTTATTAAGACGTATGGGCAGACTTGACCACTGATAGGTTAAAACTTGCATTTTGTGTGTTTATTTGGAAAGTAATGTGTTCACTACAACTTTAACTCTGTTACACAACAGATGAAACATATGAATGGTTTCAAAATTTTCTTCTTTTCTTTTTCCTTATACTTTTACTGCCACCTTATTTTCATTTAATCCCCCCCAACTGCACCTGAGGTTACTGCTGCCCCCCTGGATCATTCCAATGCCTCTGGGTGGTGGTTTCATCCACTTTAGGAACCTCTGAGTTATAGTTCCTATATATAGGAACCTCCGATATATATTTCTATATCTGAGAAATAGATAGTAAAACTATACTAGTTTTCCCTCTCAGAAGTAGATAAACTTAATCACAAAATAAACAAAAATGAAGTTAAGGAAGTGAATAGAATTTTAGAAAAGTTAAATATGATAGACTTCTGGAGAAAAGTGAATGGGAACAGAAAGGAATCTACCTTTTTCTCAATTGTACTTAACACAAAAATTAGCCATGTATTAGGGCAGAAAAACCTCACAATCAAATGCAGAAAGATTGAGTGCATCCTTTTCAGTTCATGATGCAACAAAAATTACATTTAATAAAGGCCACAGAAATATAGATTAAAATTTAATTGGAAACTAAATAATCTAATCCTAAAGAATGAGTGGTTCAAACAAGAAGTGAGAGAAACAATTAATAATTTCATGAAAGAGAATGACAACAATGAGACAACATACCAAAATTTATGGGATATAGCCAAAGCAGTACTAAGGGGGAAATTTATATCTCTAAATGCTTTCATCACTAAGACAGAGAAAGAGCAGATCAATGAACTGGGTACGCAACTAAAAAAGCTAGTAAAAGAACACTTTAAAAATACCTAGTTAAAACTAAATTGGAAATCCTGAAAATCAAAGGAGGGAGCAATAAAATTGAAAGTAAGAAAACTATTGAATTAATAAATAAAACTAAGAACTGGTTTCATTAAAAAAACCAATAAAATAGAAAACCATTGGTTAATTTGATTTTAAAAAAAGAAAGAAGAAAAACAAATGACCAGTATCAAAAATTAAGAGTGAATTCATCACCAATTAAGAGGAAATTAAAGCAACAATTAAAAGCTATTTTATCCAGTTGTATGCCAACAGACATGATAATCTGAGTAAAAAAGATAAATATTTACAAAAACATAAATTGCCCAGATTAGTAGAAGAGGAAATAGAATATTTAACCCCATTTTAGAAAAAGAAATTGAACAGAAAGGCTAATGTCATCGTATTTATGATCCAGCAAGGGAGTGCAATACCTGAATTGCCCATAAAGCGAGACTTTTAAATCACCTATATTTCTAAGAGGCAACTGTCTTTCCTTTGGCCACCAAGGGAGCATACACAGCCCACAAATATTTAGGCTGATCCACTCAGCGGATAAGGGAAATCACTCTCTTATGTGCCAAAATCATCAAAAACTCTGTTATTTCTCTCTCTCTCTTTCTGTCTCTCTGTCTCTCTGTCTCTCTCTCTCTCTCTCTCACCCCCCCTAAACTCCTCTCCCATCCATGAATAATAGAAGTCTGTGATTTACTCATTATTTTCTTTCTTTTTAGTATTTGTTCTGGCATTTGACTCTTTGTGAGTTTTGATACATAGATACAATAAGTTTTAAAAATAATAACTGGCCTTTATAAAGTGTTTTACATTTGCAAAGCACGTTCCATGCATGATCTCATGTGAGCCTCATAATTCAGTGAGGTAGATATTATAAGAGTTATCACTATTTCATAGATGAGGAACCTGAGGCTTGTAGAGAGTTAAACAACTTGTCATACAGCTGCCAAGCAGAGAGGCCAGATCTGAAAGTAGGTTATTTTCACTCCAAGACCAATCAAGGAGGCCACCAGATTTACTTACCATTTTTCTACATGGTACACATATTTTTTTACATTTTTGATGAAGCTCCTCCAATTCTCCTTCAAAAGCTGAGTTCCCAGGAGGACAACGACCTCAGGCACAAAGTACTCTATGGGTCTCCACACTTAAAATTATAACTCACGAGTCCCTGCCACAGTGATTGCCCTTCGATAGATAGCAAAGGGAACAAGTAGCTTAAAGCAAAGGCATTTACTGGAGTAGTAAACACTTTTTTTTAACTTTAGAGCATTCTTCTTTACCCTTACCCCAACTCCCCACCCCCATGGAAAAGGAAATGACAAACTGTTTCATTATCCTTGTCAAGAAAACCCCAAATGGGGTCACAAAGAATCATCCACAAATGAAAAGCCACTGAACAATGACTCCCTCCACCCCTCCCACTCTGCCAAAAAAAACCCCCCTAAGGAACATGGGGTGAGGGGTGGAGGTGGTGGATGATACAGTAACTATTTTCAAATACTGGGAGGACTATCATGCAGAAAAGAAATTAGATTTTATCTGCTTGGCTCCAGAGTGTTGAAATAAAAACCGTGGACTAGGGAAAATTTACTGCCTAATTTAGAACTATTGAAAAGTGGAAAAGACTTCCTTCCGAGGAGGTGACCCTCTACGAACATCTTTAAGCAAAGGTTGGATGACCCCTTATTAGCAATGTTACCTGTATAGGGCAAGCAAGCAGCTGACACCCAAAGGTGAGGTGGGGGGGCAGAGTTCCTTCTCATGGTGGTTCCTGTCCTTTGAGGTTTCCTTTAGGTACTTTAGAAGGGCTGGGAGCAACACAATTACAGTATCCCATGATCATGTGAGCCCCTCTTCTCTCACCCTCAATCCATATTAAAATAAGAGCTAAAAATGTTGGGGGAATGGGTCATTCTATTTCTCCATCACTATACAGAACTTGAGGGCCCTGAAAACACAGGATATCAGAGCTGGGAGGGTCTTAGAACACAGGATGTCAGAGCTGGGAGGGCCCTGAGAACACAGGATGTCAGAGCTGGGAGGGTCCTTAGAATACAGGATGTCAGAGCTTGGAGGGCCATTAGAACCCAGAATGTCAGAGCTGAGAAGTATCTCTTAAGTTTTCTTATCCCAGAAAAATGTCTTGCTCTGATCTTTTGCTGTTATTATTTTAAAGTTGTTTGGAGGGAAATGTTGGGAAAATTCAGCTGGGTGACTGCCCTTAATCTGCCACCTTGGCTTTGCCCTCTGCAAAACCATCACTCTTTGCAGAGGATGTGAAGGTATACTGAAAGAATCCTACAGAATCAACTAAAAAATTAGTTGCAGTTTAACAACTTTAGCAAAGTTGGAGGATAGAAAATATGGAAGGAGAAGTTCCATTAAAAATAACTGTAGACATTACAAAATAGTTGAGAGTTTACCTGTCAAGACAAAGTCAGGGACTATATGAACACAATTATATAACACTTTCCACACTAATAAAGACAGATCAAAACACCTGGAGAAATATTCATTGCTCATGGGTAGGCTGAGCCAATATTATAAAAATAACAGTTCTACCTAAATTAATTTATCTGAGTGCTATACCTATTAAACTACTAAAAATCATCTTACAAAGTTAGAAAAATAATAAAATTCATCTAGAAGAACAAAAGGTCAAGAATATCAAAGAAATCAAAGAAAAACCGTGAAGGAAGGTGGCCTAGCAGTATCAGATTTCAAACTATGTTACAACATTGGTAATTATGAAAAACAATCTGATACTTGCTAAAAAGTAGAGGAATGGATTAGTAGAATAGCAGTAATGAATGACCATAATACTCTAGTATTTCATAAACCCAAAGATTCAGATGTTTTTAACAAGAACTCACTCTTTTGCAAAAAGTGCTGGGAAAAATGAAATCAGTTTGTCAGAAGGTAGGCCAACATCTCACACTATATATTAAAATAAAGTCAACAGGGGTACATACATAAAGGCTGATATCATAAGCAAATGAGAGGAATAAGAAAAATTTTACCTGTCAGATCTACGGAGAAGGGAAGATTTTATGACCAAATAAGAGATGAAAAGCATCACAGGATATAAAATGGATAATTTTGATTCCATGAAATTAAAAAGATTTTGCACAAACGAAAACCTATATAGCCAAAATTAGAAGGAAAGCAGGAAACTGGGGTGGGGGAATTTACAGCAAGTTTCTCTGATAAAAGCCTCATTTCTCAAATATGTAAGAAACAGAACCAAATTTATAAAAATAAGAGCCATACTGTAATTGATAAATGGTGAAAGGACATGAACAGGCAGTTTTTAGAAGAAAAAATCAAAGCTCTCAATAATTACATTAAAAATGCTCTAAATAACTATTGATCAGAGAAATGCAAATTAAAACAACTCTGAGGTAACCTGTCACACACAGCAGACTGGCTAATATGACAGAAAAGAAAAATGACAAATCCTGGATGGGAAGTGGGAAAATAAGGACACTAATGTGCTATTGGTAGAGTGGTGAACTGGTTCAATCATTCTGGAGAGCAATTTGAAACTATGCCCAAAAGGCTATGAAAGTGTGCCTATTCTTTTACCTAGCAACACCACTACTAGGTCTACATCCCAAAGAGATGAATGAAAAAGCATTGAGACCTGTATGTACAAAACTATCTATAGCAGCTCTTTTTGTGGTGTCAAAGAATTGGAAATTGAGGGATACCCATCAATTGGGGAATGGCTACAAAAATTGTGGTATGTGACTTGGTTGCTCTGATCAGGACAAGACTGTGGCTACAGGTGACCTCCTTCCTCCCCTCCCCACCTCCTCCCTCAGCCCTCAGGGGATACCTTCTTTCATTCTTCTGAGGTTATTCCGTTGTTCCAGACAATTCCAAAGGACCTGTGATGAAAAATGCTACCCACCTCTAGAGAGAGAACTAATACAGAGAGCAGATTGAACCATAGTTTTTTCTCTTTTTTTATATTCCTTACTTTAAAAAAAATTATTTTTTGTAGAATGGAAATACTTTTTGCATAATTTCAAATGTATAGTTGATATCATAGGTCTTGCCTTCTCAATGGATGGAGAAGCATTAGGAGAGAATTTAGAACTCAGATTTTTTTCCTTGCCTTAGTTTTTCAATTTTATTTTTTCCCTATAATACGTAAAAACAATTTCAGCATGCTTTTAAAAAAAATTTTTGATTTCCAAATTCTTTTCCTTGCTCTCTTTTCCCCACCTTGAGAAGGCAAGCAATTAGATATAGATTATAGTTGTTTAGTCATACAAAACACATTTCCATATTAGCCATGTTGTGAAAGAACACACAGACCAAAAAGATATGAGAAATAAAGTTTTGAAAAGTATGCTTTGATGTGCATTCAGACTCCATGAGTTTTTCCTTTGGAGGTTAGTAGCATTTTTGATCCCAAGTCCTTTGGATTTGTCTTGGAACAGTGGTATTGTTGAGAACAGTTAAGTCATTCACAGCTGGTCATCCTTGCACCATCACTGTTACTATGTTACACTGCTCTCCTGGTTCTGCTGACTTCACTTTGCATCAGTTCACGTAGGTCTTCTCAGGTTTTTCTGAAACCATCCCGCACAGCATATCGTATAGCACAAGATTATTCCATCATAATCATATGCCACAACTTGTTCAGCCATTCCCCAGTTGATGGGCATCCCTCAGTTTTCAAGTTTTTGAGGCCCCCAAAAGAGCTGCTATAAATATTTTTGCACAAGTCCTTTTTTTAAAAAAATCTGTCTGTAGTGGTATTGCTGAGTCAAAGGGTATGCACAGTTTTATATGATAAGAACTCAAAATTCTTAAAGATGAATTTTTAAAATGATAAACAAAAAGGAAAAAAAAGGACACAGAACGTCCGGGCCAGAAAGCGACTTAAAAGAGGGCAAGTCAGGGGGAGGATCTTAGACCAGGGCCCGTCAGAGGGGGAGGGGCTCTAGAACAGGGACGTCCGAGGGGCGGAGCTTTATTATCGGAGGGGCGGGGCCTTGCAAAACGGACCGTAAGAGAAGGGAGCTCAGAGAGGGGAAAGTCGGCTACCGAGGAAACTGAGGCTTCGGCCAAGTCACCAGTCTCCAACGGTGGAGGCCCAATGTGGCTCTGTGCTGTTCCAGGAGCCGCATCCAGCCCTCAGACTCCCCTGTCTGCCCTAGTGCTCATCGCACAGCAGGGAGCGCGGGGACTTGTGGGGTGGGGTGGGGGATGGGAACGAGGCGGGTCTCGCGCCCGCCGCTCTAGCACGCCGCTTCCGGTCATCGAGCCCGGCCTCCCGCCCCTTCCGGGTGGGAGCCGGATGTCCGGGTGTGCCGAGATGGAGGACTGTGAGTACGAGTCGGTCCTGTGCGTCAAGCCGGAGGTGCACGTCTACCGCATCCCGCCGCGGGCCACCAACCGAGGCTACAGGTGACCGCCTGCCTCCCCTCCCCGCCTCCTCCCTCGGCCCTCAGGGGATGCCACCTTCCGTTCTTCTGAGGCTGTTCCGTTCTTCCAGGATAGCCGCCCTCCTCTGGGGGCGGGTGATTTCCCCAACCCTGTTTTTCCAGATTCACCCCCTCGGTTGTCCGGAATGACCCCACTCCATTAGAACCCTGGGTCGTACCAGGGATATCTCAGACGCACAAAACGTCTTGGTTGGGTCAGGGATGCTGAAAGACCTCAAACCCTCAACCCCCAGGACGCCCTGGGGGAGACGCTTCCCCGGGCTGGGCCTCACTGTCCCCCTCTGTAAAAAAGCGAGGTGGGGGCCCGTGGTCCGGTGAAACTGACTCCTGAGGAAACTGACCCTTGGGGAAACTGACTCCTGGGGAAACTGACCCTGGGGAAACTGACGGGGACTTCCCTGAGGCCCCGCCCCCTCTCAAACCCTGGCTCTCGGTCCAGGACGGGACGCCCCAGCCTGAGCCCTGCTAGGAGGGAGGTTCCCCGCGAGGTTGCCGCGGGTCCTGAGGGTTGGACCCTGCCTAGCCCGTGCCCTCCTCCACTGCCCTGCCCTGATCGTCTGGGATGGGGGCTGGCCCGTCTCTCGGCCGTCCCTTTTGTAAGATTTTCTCAAGGTCTTTGATAGAACAGACCTCGCTATGGGTGACAGCTGGGAAGGAGCTTTAGAAATGAGTCAGCCTCTGTTGAGCACCTACTGTGTGCGTCGTGAGTAGGGTGGGGCTAAGGGAGAGCAAAGTGCTGGTCCTCCTCCTAAGGACTGCACCCCTTATTTTAAAGCAGAATACTGAGGGGCCCAGTGACTTGAGTCATTGCTGGCTCTTGACTCTCAGCGCAGGCTCCTCCCAGCACAGCCCAGAGCTAACCCATCTCCGAACTTGGTTACCGGATCGTCCGTGAGCTATCCTAGCATGCTAAGGGGAGGGTGCCCAGCCCTCCTAAATCTGTGGAAAGAAGGGCAGAGCAGCACTGGCTTTGGGATTGGGGAGCAAGTCTGGCTGTGGCTCTTCCAGTGCCTCTCTCTCTAAAATGAAAAAGTTGGCCTTGAGGTTGTACCAAGGCCCTTTTGGTTCTGTAGGCTATTGTCCCACGCCCCTTAGGGGGTGCTTTTTATAGTGGAAAATGACTTTGAATGCTGCTTCCATTTTGTGATCTTGGCCCCCCTCTCCCCAAGTATAACTTCAGCACCAGCCTGTGTTGGGAAGGACAGGGTGGTGGGTAAGCTGGTTAGGGAAGGGAACTCTGCCTCCTTTGTTCCCTCCCTCCAGAAAATCTACACCTGTTGTACAACCTGTTGTATTGGCTTTCCTGGGCACTCGTCCAGAGGTTTTGTGCTGTGGGCCTTTTGACAAATTGATTGGTTGCTTTATCAGGACTTGGGAAATAACCCTTTGGAAATTTTATTTTGCTTTGGGGTTTTGTCTGAGATGACTTGTGGGTTTGCCTTGACGCAAGGATTTCCTGTTTGTTGAGCAGTCTGTGAGCCCTTAATTGATCTGTCCTTAACTTTTTCAGATTTGGAACATTTTTGTGACACTTGCTCCCTGCCCCCCAAAGTGCCATCAGCACATGTGTTTTAAAAATTCACATCAATGAAAGTCAATTTAGTTTTTAAGACTTCATCGCACCACACCCTAGAGACGTTGTAGACACTAGGATCTTGAGTCATAGATTTAGAGCTGGGGGGTCAGAAGAGGTCATTTAGTGAAACCGAGGCTGGGAGATGATAAGTTAGACAAGTGGGTGATGCAGTGAATAGAACAGTGAACCCAGGGTCAGGAAGTGAATTTTAGGACTTGAGTTCAAGTCCAGCCTCAGATACATCCCAACTGTGTGATCCTGGGCAAGTAATTTAACTTCTATCTGTCTCAACAGGGTTGTGAGGATCAGATGAGATAATATTTGTAAAGTATTTTACAAACCTTAAAGTGACATGTACATCCTAGCTGTTGTCTTAAGGTCAGAAAGGCAGTAAACCTTTGAGTTTTGAACCCGAGGTTTCTGACTCTGGGGATTTAGATGACTGTTTTTGTTGTATTACACTGTCTTTCTCGGAGTTGTGGCTAAACCAGGGAATCTGCCTTTGCCTTCTGGTTGTGCCCTCCTTGTGTGACTTCAGGGATGTTGACTTGATGAATAATTTTGCTCTTTTCAGAGGGCTTTTCTTCCCCAGATCCTGTGAGGTGGGCAGCACAAGTGTTATCCTCATTTTACAGATATGGACACTAAGGTAGAGAAAGAGGAAGTGCTGTAGATGTAAGTGACTCAGTTAGCACCATTTACCCACAAAGCTCTATGTCTTGATCATAAGCTATAAGATTCTTCAGGAACAGGAACTGAAAATTGGGCCTTGTGCAAAGACTAGCTTTCATAAGGCTGTGCTCATGAGCCAGCACTGAAGCGGACCTAAGCACGTGCTAACCTTTCATGGAAAAGCAGGGCTCTTGTGACTCAGGGTATTTCCTGAGCTGCTTCCTCAAAGCAAACCTGAGGTTAGTGTCTAAGAATGGACGAAAAGAGTTTGTCGTTACTCCAAGGCATTCCTTCCCCGACTCCTTTCTGCCAGTAATACCCTTCATTGGTAAATACCCTGATCCTTATTTACTTCTCATTCACATATATGACCTTTTCTTTCTCTTCCTTTCAAGACTCCCTCCCTTCTGTTCCTTCCTTTAAGAATTCATAGGTTGTAGCCCTTGCGAGCAGCCAGGGTGTCCAGAGGCCCTCTAGAGCAGCCCTCCTGTTAAAGGTGAGGAAACTGAGGCTCAGAAAAGAGACATGCCAGCAGTCTCTTCTGATTGGCTTTGAGTCTGCTAAGGGGGCCTCTCCCATTTGCAGTCCTGCCTCTCCTCCACTGCTCAGAAGCGTCTCTCCAACATCGATATGACATGTCCATCCTCTCTTGAAAGACCCATTTATGTTTTTGTGTCACCTGCGCTTTTCACACATTGGCTGCCTAACACTTGTTTGATGTAATTGAAATTCTCAGGGGTTCTTTGTGGGTTACCAAATACATTTTATAAACTCTTGATTTTGAGCCAAGTTGGGAGGGACCTCAAGGGTCATCTGGTACAGCCCATACCTGTCCCATTACCTGACACGTGGTCCCGTGAATAATAGCTTAACAGTCCTGTGACAGTCCATTCCATGTAGCCAAAGCTCTTATATCAAACCTCAGCTGGTATGTTGGCTGCTTCTACCCATTGTTTCAGTCTTTGTCCTTTGGCACCAAGCAGCATTATCTGACCTCTCTTCTACCCTTCAGGTACTTAAAGGTAGATATAAAGTGCCCTTTCCCTTTCACCCAAGTTTTTTTTATCTCAGTAGAGATAAAAAGTCCCACTTCCTTTAACCCAGAGATTCTTAAAATGTGGTCCTCTGACACCCTTTAAGGGGGTCAATAAGGTCAAAATTTTTCATAATAATACTAAGACATTATAATTTCTAATACAGTAAATATCAGCAGATATAACCAACATAAAAGCTCTTTTGGGGATGGGACTTGATCATTTTTAAGAGTATAAAAGGGTGCTGAGATCAAAAAGTTGGAGATTCACTGCTTTAATTTCTCCTTGTAGGACATGAACTGGAGTCCCTTCGTTGTTCTGTCCTCAGGACATTTTCCCTTCCTTCCTAAACCATGTCTCCCAGCCTTCAACACATTATTTCAGGGGGGCCTATGAACACAGTGGAAGACATGGGAACTGAAACCCTTTTTCCTGGAAGTTCCACACCTCTTAATGCAGGCAGAAATAGCATTCTCCTTTTTGGGTGCCACTTCCCACATGCTTTCAAGATTCTCTACCATTTGTGGGCTTAGAGTTGTTCATTCCCCCCTTCCCCCACCCCTTTTCAGGACTATCTCTTGACCATCTGTCTTTCATGACTCAATTTAGTTGGGCTAAGTCCTCCCTGAAGGCCTCCCTGATGTGACCACTTACTCCACCCGTATTATTAGATTCATAGGGTGACCTCTCTTCAGTGCTCCCAGCGCTTCTTCTAGATGTCTCCTTTGATTTAGTTATATTTTTTCTTTTGCGCAATGAAGGGCCCATTCCCTGACTACTTAAAGAGGCCTATTCACTGAATGGGTGTTACCTCACTCTTAAGTGAGTCCCTGAATAAGCCTTAGCTGAAAAAGGCCAAGGTCTTCCATTGCATCTTGTGCCGTCTCCAGTCATCTGATGTCATGGTCTTTGAACACAACAAGAGCTCCCAACTCTTCTAGACATCTCCTTTGCCTCCTCAATAGAGCATAAGCTCTGAGAACCGGAGTTGTGATTGACAAGAACCCAAGACTCAGGACTTTCATTTTTTCAAGTCTTATTGCTGCATTTTATTTTGTCATAACAACCATTTCCTTGTATGCCTTCCTCCCCCATGGTATCCTTCTTGGCTGCAAAACTGACTTGCAGCATGACCACATCTGATGGTGGATGTAATATTGTGCTCCTATAACCTCTCAGGTGAGAAGAAGGAAATGGGTTTTGTCATCATTCCAGGACCCCGATTTTCCTTTATCCTTATTCAGTTAAACTGCCTTAGTGTTACCAGCTTATATTGTTCCCTCACGACCCTTCCCGCTCTGACCCGCTTCTCTCTGAGCCTGAATCTTTAACCTGTTAGCATTTTGCAGCATAAGGGATATCTTCTAGCAACTTGCTCCTTCTTTGAAAAGTGTACTGAATGAAAAGGTCATTCCTGAAAGAGTTAGGAAAGCCAGCTCCATCCTCTGGGGCTTAGGGTGTGCACTGCCCTCAGCGGACAGTGGATATGACCATACTCCGGCATCTCAGTGGGTTTTTGTCCCTCATAGGGCTGCAGACTGGCAGCTGGACCAGCCATCATGGAGTGGGCGGCTGCGGATAACAGCAAAGGGCCAGGTGGCTTACATCAAACTGGAAGACAAAACTTCAGGTAAAGAAGAGGGGAGGCCTGAGTGTCTTTCTTGCTTCCTCCCATAGAAATCTCTCTTGCTATTGGAGATTTTCCATGCTTTTATAGCAGTGGTCAGAGAAGCCTCTTTAGGAAACAATATGCTCCCATCCCAAGATCTCAGCCTAGTGTCCCCAGTCTATAGAAAATATTTCTATTTGAGGGAGCACTTGCTCCCTTGGGGTCCTTGAAGGTCCATGTATGGAAGGAAAACATGAAAGGAGACCAGGAAGAGGTGTACCAGCATCTCTTTATACGTTTCTTGTGGAAAGCCCCATAGCAAAGAGAAACATCAGGTCAGATGTGGATCTTATGGCGTGTAACTAGTTTACTTAGGAATTTCACTTCCATAGCTGAGTAGTTCCTCACAGTGAAATATACCCATTAACTGAAGGGCCAAAGCCCTTCCTTGTGCCCCCTGGTCAGCTTGCATAATGGTGATGGGGAGGGCTCATATCTGTCCAGTGCCTGAAGGTTCTTTAAGAACTCTTCTAACAGTGTATGGGAAGCACTGTTAATGTTATCTTTTTACAAATGAGGAAACCAGGGCCTAGGAAAAGTGGTTTGCCCAGGGTCACACAACGAGTAATTCCTTGAGTTGCTATTGAACCTTGGTATTTCTGATTCCCAACTTGAGTGCTGTTTCCAATCTGCATCTATACTGTGCTGTATTGAGTAACCCTGGCTTATGGTTTTTGAGCTGGAAGGGACTGGATAGAGATTACTCAGTCCAGATTCCTGGGTTTATAGATGAGGAGGCAGACCCAGAAAGGGGAGTTGTCATTCCCAAAGTCACCTGATAAGGGACAGAGCTAGGGCTCAAACTTGGATTTTCTGACCTTAAGTCTCCTATTATGTTCTACTATATCAGCCTGTCAGAAATGATTTCATGTGGAGAACGGCCCTCCAGAATCACGGATGGGTATAGACCAGACCTAAAAACAAAGCAGGCTCTAAGCCGTGGAGAGTCACAGGCCTACCTCGGAGATACTTAGTGGGTTCAGTGCCAGTCACTGCAGTAAAGTGAATATTGCAATAAAGTGACCATCACAATAAAGCAAATCACATGAATCTTTTGGTTTCCCAGTGAATATAAAAGTTATAGTTATGCTATCCTGTAGTCGTTGTGTGAGTAATACTATGTCTAAAAAAACAATGTACATGCCTTAATTAAAAAATACTTGATTACTGAAAAATACTAACCTGTCATCTGAGCCTTCAGTGAGTTGGAATCTTTTTGCTAGTGCAGGGTCTTGCCTCAGTGTCCACAGCTGCTGATGGATCAGGGTAGTGGTTGCTGAAGGCTGGAGTGGCTGTGACGATGTCTTAAAATAAGACAATGAGCTTTGCCACGTCAGTTACTCTTCCTTTCACTTGAACGCTTAAGAGGCCATTATAGGATTATTAATTGGCCTAATTTCAATGTTGTATCTCAGGGCCAGGGAGGCCTGAGGAGTGGGAGAGAGAAGAGGGGAAGGGCCAGTAGGTGGAGAAGTTAGAACACACGCAACATTTCTCTATTAAGTTCACCTCATGCCCCAAAGCAATCACAGTAGGCACATCTGTGATCACTGGTCACAGATCATCGCAATAGATAGAATAATAATGAAAAAGTTTGAAATATTGTGAGAACCACCAAAATGTGACACAGGGTCACATGCTATTGGAAAAATGGCACTTCTAGACTTGCCACAAACCTTCAATTTGTGAAAAACACATCTGACAACAATAAAGAAAAACCCAATAAAATGAGTTTTGCCTGTACTTTCCTTTCTACAAAGCATATGAAAATGTTCATTTTATTTCAAGTTGGTTAAGTCTAGGATAAAATAAAATTAAAAAGAAATATCCTTCTGGGGAAATAGTTCACAAAGTCCCAGGCCCACCTATTTTCTTCAATATCACACAACTTTCTATTTTTATGGAGAGAAACCAAACCTGCACATACCCACCCTCCTGCAGTCAGGCAGTGTAATGGGAGAGTTTGGATTTGGAGTGAGCTGACAGGGCAGATCTTCCTCTTCTGCTTCATAGCTGTATGGTCTTGGGCAAGTCCCTTAACCTCAGTGAGTTTTAGTTAACTTCTTCATGTGTGAAAGGTGGGAGGGAGTAATAGTGATACTACCAGTAGTATTGATATAATGCCTACTGTGTGCCAGCCACTGTGCTAAGCATTTTACAGATATCTCATTTGATCCTCGCAGTGACCATGTGAGGAAACAGGCAGACAGATGAAATGATTCACTTAGGGGCACACAGCTTGGAAGTGTCTGAAGCTGGATTTGAACTCGAGTCTTCCTGACTCCAGGCCCAGCTGCCTAAGTCGGTGTCACTGCTTACCTCCTGGGTGGTACCACAAGGAAAGTACTTGGTGATATCTTAAAGCATTACAGAAATGCAATGTTCGGTTAGATAGACCAAGTCCCTGCCCAAAACGAAATCAGGTCAGTCTTCTACTATCATTTTTAAAGGTGCTGAAGACAAGTCAGTTCTGGCTGAAAGCAGCCTTGGCCAGAATGGCTTGGGACAGTTCTCCAGAGTGCCTGGGGAGCCCCTTAGCGAGAAGTATTGGGCAATACCAGTAAGGATCATAGTGGTCCCTGTAGACCGTGCTTTAAAGTGATTATCTCACCCGAGTCTCTAGAATCCTAGGAGGTCCTATGACAAGGACTGTTACTATCTCCATCTTACAGATGGGGAAATGGAGGTTCTCATAATCACCCCACTGAGTGAGTGTCAAAGACAGGATCTGAACCCGGCTCTTCCTGAAATGTGAGTCCATGTAAGTTCTCCAGGCAGTAGTTGATGTTTATTCCTGCTGCTAGGACGTGTTACAAGAGGTGGCACAAGTACTGGATTAAGGAAGACCAGGGCCTGAGGCTGACATCCTCTGCTCACTGTGTGACCTGGAGCAAGTCACTTCTCTGGACCTCTGTTTCTTTATCTGTCAGATGAAATGCTTGGACTGAATAATATCTTTCATTCCACCTATCAGTTCTATGACCTATAAATTCTTACGACTTCTTTTTCCTCTAGGGGACTTGGCTATAAGAGTAGCTCCTGGACTGACCTCCTAAAAGGAGTCTTTTGGATCCTTCAACTTCATATTCTGCCATTGGGTTTCTCCACTTTGTGATCATAGATTGTTAGTCTACAAGGTCAACTCTATCCCACCCCACCCCTGCCCCTTCAGACTTAGAGGCAGAGGGAGAGGGTGAAGGCTTCTGGGTAATACCCTTGGTTTTACCTTGTTCACTTTTTGTAACTTCATAACATATTTGTGGAGCTTTACTTTTGAAAGCACAGTCTTCCCAGTGACCCTCAGAGCCATGTTGTGCCACTCTTCTTAGCTCCATTTCCTGATGAGACCAATTGAAGCTTGCATAGCTAGTCAGCATCCAAGCTCTGGATTGGGGTGCCAATGCTGCCTCTCACCGTGATGATAAAGTCATCACAGTCAGAAGATTGGAGCTGGGAGGAATCAGAGACCATCTAATTGAGTGCCTGCATTTCAGAGAGAATTAATCAAGACTGAAAAAGGGGGAGTGCTCCAAATAAGATCTTTTCTGAAGATGTGTAAGTGGGAGGGCCCCGCACTTCTGCCTTCGTGAGAAGATGAGTCTCATGCTGGCCAATGCTGATGTTGCTCTGGTGGATCCACAGGTGTGCGCCTTTGTGAAAGTGCCTCCATGGCCTTTCAGCCTGGCCACCAGCCCAGACTCATCTGCCATTCTTTCTCTTGGTCAGAGGTGGCCTCAGGTCATTGTTCTTTCCCATTGATGTGGGTCCTTCCAGCAGCGATGAGCCTGTTTCATGTTTTCTGTTCTTTCTAGTATTCACTCCAGCCTCAGCTCACACTTCCCCACTGTGTGCCCAGGGTCATGGTACGGCTATCTCTCTGAGCCTCAGTTTCTACATCTGGGAAATGGGAAGAGTAGTGGCCCTATTCCCCACCTCACAGGGTGTTTTTTTGAGCAAAGTGATAGATAATTGGAAGGCATGTGGTGTGACTAGAATGCTGGATGTGGAGTTGGGAAGACCTGGGTTCCGACCTCCTTACTTACGTCTCCTAGCTAGTCACTTCCCCTCTTGTTTCCTCAGTTGTCTAAAATAGGGACAGTAAAACGTTAGAGCAAACTCCAGTGAGGGAATGCCTCCAGAGAGCCTTCTAGAAGTCAGTTGGGTAATGCTTCCTGGGGCGCTTCTTGGTTTTATGTAGCATTCCTATTCCCCCTTTTACAGGTGAGCACACTGAAGGTCAAAGAGGGGAAGGGACCCCCGAAGTCACTCAGCTTGCAGATTGTGGGCCTGGGACTCTTGGATCCTAGCTCGTTCTGCTTTCTACACTTGGCTATGTCTTTGTTTGCTGGTCATTTGGTCAGCCTCTTATTAATTGGGATACCCTGTGTTCTCCCTACACCAGACATTTATTGATTGACTTTAGTGAAGCCAGCCCTCCTGAGGGCTGCCCCTGTGGAGGGAGGCCTGAGGTTGAGTCTGCAGAGCAGGCCTGGCAGACTGAGGGGGCGTCTATTCTCACTGCTCTGATGAGGCCGTGCCTGGTGGGAGGCGGGGAGGGCTTGTTCTTGATGCTGACTCCCACTTTCAGGAGAGCTCTTCGCCCAGGCGCCCGTGGAACAGTTTCCCAGCATTGCTGTGGAGAGTGTGACAGACTCGAGCAGATACTTTGTTGTCCGGATTGAGGATGGGAGTGGTAAGTAAGAGGCACGCTCTGGGGGGAATCCTGCCCTGGAATGACAGTGGGCTTCAGGGTGCTGTGTTCCCCACAGGGCGGCGAGCATTTATTGGCGTTGGCTTTGCTGACCGCGGGGATGCCTTTGATTTCAATGTAGCGCTGCAGGACCATTTCAAGTGAGTAGGTGGCCCCCCTGGAGAGTTTACTTCTCAGATGGGAAGATTTCTATCAAAGATAATGAGATTGGAGCCCACTGCTACTGGCTGATATGGCTGACCATCAGCAGTTCAGTTAGACCTGAAGCACTATGGGACAGGCCCATTCAGCGTTCTCTTCCCTCCTTTCCTGAACTGTCTGGGCCTTCTTCCCCTTTACTGGGGCCAGTCATTTAACCTGCCATAAGTTCTTGTTGCCCAAATGCTGCTGTCATCTTTGCCCTCAGTTTTGCCCTCTGTAGGGACCCCCTCTTCTTACTTCTCCTTCCTCCACTTACCCCAGGCTTCCTCTTCTTCAGGGCTCACTTGCTCTGACTACCTTTAGTCCCAAGCAACCACTTCTTTTTCTGACTGTTTGACGTACTTAGACTAGGGGTGGGGACCCTGTGACCTCAAGGCCACATGTGGCCCTCGAGGTCCTCAAGTGCAGCTCTTTGACTGAATCCAAACTTCATGGAACAAATCTCTTTAATAAAAGGATTTGTTCTATAAAACTTGGAATCAGTTAGAAAGCCACCCCCAAGGCCACAGGTTCCCCACCCCTGATCATTCCCTTCATCATACATGGAGAATGGGAAGGGGGCAGATGCTTGATTTACATTCAGAGGACCTGGGTTCATATCCTGCTTCTCTCTACTCGCTGTGTTCCCTTGGGCAAGTCTCAGTTTCTTCATCCATCAGCCAATGGATCTGGACAGCGTAGTCACTAAGGTCCCTCCCAGCTCTTTCTCTGTGATCCCAGCGTCCTGTAATCATTTAGTACTTAGTCTTCCACTTGTGAATGGGTTAATTCCCAAAGTGTGAAATTGGTCGTCTAGAACTTAGAATGTAGTTTTCCATCAAGTCTTCTTGATGGCAGCTGACTGCATCTTTGCACACCCTCTTTCCCTGGGCAGCCAGGCTGCTGTCTGGCTTAGCTGCTGCTCCTCCCTCCATTTATCCACACACTTCTCATCTTCAAGCCCCACCTTGTCCAACTCCTTTAGCAGCTCACAGACTACCCCACCAACACCTCAGTAAACCTCAAGTACAGTCCTTGAGGGCAAGACCCAGGTGCTCATATTTGTGTATCCCAGTCCTGGCCAGTGCTGTACATATGACATGATTCCTTAGGTCACAGTGGTTGAATGAATGAATGCCTGAAGTAGAAGGGCACCCTTTTCCCCATCCCCAACCCTGGAAGTTCCTGGCTAAGGATTGGGGCTCTGCCTCAGGGTGCTGGCCCAGGCCATTTGCCTCTGCAGATAATTGTAAGATGCATGTGTGCTCTTTGCCCTGAGGGTCTTGTCTGACTGGGTTATGAGCTCCACAAAGGCAGAAGCTGTGTCTTCTCTCCCTTTGGGTCCTCTGCTGCATTGTCTCCTATATGTCCAGATACACAGGAGCTACTTATCAGTGACTGGCTACACGTGTCTGTTGATTTATAGGGTACGATCTTGGCTTGTCCTCACTTTCCCTCACCTTGTCTCATTCCTCTCCCTAGGTGGGTGAAGCAGCAATGTGAATTTGCCAAACAAGCTCAGAACCCAACCCCTGGCCCCAAACTAGACCTGAGCTTCAAGGAGGGCCAGACCATCAAGCTCAACATTGCGGTGAGGCCCTGTGCTTTTCCCTGGTGCTGTAGACAGCTTGGACAGAGCCTGTGCTTTGGGTTCCTGGTGACCTGGGTACCTGACATGTCTTGCCCAGAAACTCAGACTCAAGGGCAAAGCCTTGGAAAGCTAGACCTTGAAATTGTCTAGCATAGCAAAATGACTTGGCTTCTTAGGGCTACATAGTGAAATTCAAGAATGGGAAATCAGCGAAGCCGATGAGCAGATGTGCTTGGCCAGAGCCAGAGCCTCTCCTCCCTGGTGAGCAGCCAGTTAGACTCTGTTGTGAAGAGATTTGGTCCTGCTCAGTGAGTTTTTGAGAGGGACTGTGAGGGGGAGGGGTTTGTGACTCAGGAGGAAAAGCCAGTTGGGTGTGAGATGGTGCCCTTTGTTCATGTTGCTGTGGGCAGTAGACCAGCACCTGACTGGTGGTCCAGAACAGCTTTCATGCATGTCCCCACAAGTTCACAGACTGCCCTTGAGAAGTCAGAGCTAAGTGAGACCTTAGATCTGGAAGGTCAAAGGCAGAAGTGACTTTAGGATCCTGAGTGTGAGAGCTGAAAGGGTGGTCCTGGGAGGTTGTCTGGTCCTGCCTTGTCAAAAGGAGGATGCAGAAACTCACAAAGGGCTCAGTGTAACATAATACTTTCTTTTTTAAACTTACATTTATTTGTTTGTTTTTAAATAACATTTTATTTTCCCCCAATCACATGTAAAAACAATTTTTAACATTGCTTGGTTGGCTTTTTTTGTGTGTGGAAGTTTTGAATTCCAAATTCTGTTCCCTTCCTTTCACCTCCCCCTCTGTGAGATAGCAAGCAATCTGGTATAGGTTACATATGTGTAATCATGTAAAACATTTCCATATTACTCACAGAATGCTCTTTCAGCAGACTTAATTCCACGTTGTCTAACCCCACTCCAGACTCTTTGCAGTAGACCATGGTGGCTTTCTTACACGTTGTATTGGAGATGACCCTTTGAAAATCAGGAGGTGGAAGTGGGGCACAAAGCGGTCCCTGCTTCTAGGGAAACTGAGGCTTCTGGATCACTTGAGTACTGAAGTTCTGAGCTCCAGGAGGGCAAAAGCATGATTATTGGGTTTCAGCACTTAGTCTGACACCACTAGGAGGAGCCTCAGGAGTGGAGGACCAGCCAGGCTGCCCAGTGAGGGGTTAGCCACTGCAGGCTGGAAACAGAATCAGTCATTTTCTGTGATAATGCATCTTGGGATCATGTCTGAGAGGAGGCACTATACTTTGAACCTTGGAGAGATAGACTTAGTCTCAAAAAAGAAAAAAAGGAAGGAGAAAAGAAAAGAGGGGCAGGGAAGAAAGGTGGGGAAAGGAAGGAGGGAGCTAGGGAGGGGGGACATTGCCACCACTCTACCCAGGTTATGCCACCCAGTCTGACCCCAACTCCCCAGGCTACAATATGGCGGTCCTCATGCCTCTGAATGCAGCTCAGGATTGTATTCCTTTTCTTGACTACAAACCATACTTAGTGGATGGACACCTTAAGCCATCTTTCCTTTTATGCATATTAACTGGAGGTGAATGTTATTGGAGGTAGATAGGTTGGGAACATGGACCAGGAAAGCCATGGCCCAAGGACTTGGCTCTTGGGGGCACCTGTTACCTGTAGCCCCTGCCTTGTCTGTGTGCCCAGAACCTTCTCTTCCTTCGTAACTTGTTCCCTCCTTTTTTTTTTCTGTTGATGCCGGTGATGACTTTGGAGCCCCTTCAAGCTGGCCATCGGAGGACTTGTGGGCCAAATTTTTGTCATAACAAAACACAGTCATGGCAAAGTTATTTGGTTATACTGAGTTGTGTCGCATCAGTAATGACGAGATAAACCTTACCTTCATTTTCTATAAAGTACAGAAATTTTAATTGCCCCTCCATGTAGCACAATGGAAAGAATTTGGGCTTGGGGCCATAGCCCTCAGCTAAGAGTCCGGCCTTGCAGACTCCTTGGGTGACTGGGGGCATATCACCCATCTCCCTGGGCCCCAGTTTCCTTAACTGTAAGTGATGGTGTTGGCCTCCATGACCCCTGAAATCCCTTCTAACTTCATATTTATGATCATGACCTGATCAAGGTGGTATCTGTTTTAACAGACTTTGCCTTGTAGTGCTTTAGACACCAACAAGATTATATGGCCCAAATGAATTATGTCAAGTCACAAAGTGTCGTGAGCAAAGGTTATACTGGAGCATGCTGTAGAGGAGCATCTTGTTGGATAGGATGACCTCTCACTCTGGGCCCTTCTCCCTCTGAGATGTGGGTCAGCAGTACTCACCACCCCCTCAGACCCCTGGATTTTACAGGGACCGTTTTCAGGGCAGTGTATGGCAAAGTAGCTGTGGCCTAGTGGAAAGCTTCCCAGTGGTAGAATGAGTTAACCTGAGGTCAGTGTCCATTCTAAGGCAAAATAGCAGCCCCTGGAATGTAAAACCTTGGAACTGGGAGCACTTAGGACTCAGACTATCCAAGCCAAAGAGACTAAGTCAGCTCTTGGTTCCTTTCTAGTTATAACCTATGATGTCAACATTCAGTGTTTTAATTTCTCTTCTAGCTTGCTAAATTGAATTCTGTTCTTATCTTTAGAACGTGAGAAAGAAGGAAGGATCAGCAGGAAATGCCAAGTCCCGGCCGTCCAACAGTGCAGGAATGAGCCTTCTGCCTCCTCCCCCAGGGGGCAGAGTTTCTGCTCAGCCCCCGCCCTCTGGGGAGCACTTCCTTGGAGGAGCAGCTGCTCCAAGTGCAGGTGAATGCCAGACAGGGAGCCTGCTTGGCCTGTTTGTTGGCAGTCTGCATCATTTTTCTCCTGGAAGGGGCACAGTTATTTCTGTACACTTAGTTCCTTGCATATCCTTGGGACTGGGTACCTATTAGGAAGGATGAACCAGGCAAGACAAGAGCCAGTTGTGCTGGAGTCATGGGGTCGGCAATGGCTCCAATAAGCTTGGGAGTCACCAGATCTCAGGAATCCCATGTGGTATCTGCTCCTTCCTGCTCTGCCCAACTTGGTTGTCCAGCTTCTTGGTCTCCTTGCCCAGGTCATGCCCACCACCAGTGGGTGTCCTCTTAGGCTCTTCCCTTCTGTCTCCCTTACTCCTCTAGTTATCATCTCTGTGCTCTTGGTTCCCTAATCTGTAGATCCCACCCTGATCTCTCTCCTGCACTGTGGTCCCACATCACCGACAGGGTGTCTTGTAGACAAGTCACACTCAGCATATCCAAAACAGAGCTCATCATCTTTCCCCTGGGTTCAGTGTGGGCGTTATCCTCCTCCCTGGCACTCACCCCACATGCCAGATCTTGAAGTTTCTCCCTCCACAGCATCTCTCCTGTGAATCCCCTTCTTTTCACCCACATAGCCATAAGCCTGTCTAGCTCTCACCTGTCTGTGGCAGTATGTGGCCTTCTAGCTGGTTTTCCTGCCTCCTGTGTCCTGTACTCAGCTGCCAAAGTGATTACCTACCCAGATCAGCCTTGTTACCTCCAGGATCCTAGAGCATGGACAGGTCTCTATCACCCAGCCCCTTCCTTCCTGGTCAGCCTTATTATTCCATGTCATCTCTACAAATGACATAGCTCCATATATCATATGACATAGGCCCATGCCCAGGAAATCCCATCTCCCATCTTCACCGTGCCTTTGCGCTAGTGAATGCCCTGCCCCTTCATCACCATTTCCTGTTTCCCTGGCTTCCATCAGTACTCAGTTCACATGCCATCTTCTGCAGCAGGCTCTCCCCCTTCTTCCCCCAGGGTCAGTCACACCACCCATCTAGAACCATATGTAGTTTATATGTAATTAATTGTCAGCACATCTCTACCCATATAATGTGAGTTCCTTGAGGGTCACAGCTGTGCTCTGGCTTTTCTTTGTATCCCCAAGTTTCATCCAGCTCTTGGCACATGGTAGGTGTGTCATACTGGGCTCTTGAATTACCTCTGATGTGAGCTGAGAGGCTGCTTAGCCATCTGTGTTTTCCTTCTTCCTTCCAAAAACTGTGTGTGGTGTTTCTTCCCTTCCCTGGGCTGGGTCTTTTCTGAGCAGGCCCCTTCCAGGTCCCCAGAGGTGAAGGGGCACAGAGGGCCATCTCCCCTTTCCTGAAGTAGCTCTTGCTGGTGTCATTGACTTCCTTTTCCACTCCACTAGCTTCTTCTAGGGTTAACTCTTCTCTCTAGGTGTCTGCTCTTCTCTCATGTTAGTATCTATTCACTATCTCCTCCAGTTGCCTGTTCCTGAAGGCAGAGGATGCTTTTTCATAATTTTGTCTTTGAGTTTCTAGTATGTTGCCTAGTGCTTTGAGTACACAATGGATGCTACATGAATGTTTGTTGGGTAGAAAGGAATTGAGCCAGATCTCCAAATCAGAAAGTCAGTAGAGGTAAAGAGGCCTCAGAGGGCCCAAGAAAAATCTCCCAAGGTTCCTTGCAGAAGAGTACCTTTTCTGCCTCAGGTTTTGCCCAGACCTTAGGGCTCTTAAGCAATAATATGGGTTCTTGCCAGCTTGGTAGGCTGATTTCTCAGTCTCTTTTGGATGTCATTAGAAATGGGCAACATGACCAAAGGGGTGGCTGACAGCCTGAGCAATCAGTTGTCAACAAGCTGACAATTGGATTGCCACACAGGACAGTGTTAGAACCTGAGGGGGTGGGGCATGCTTTACTTAGCTAGAAAATTGACTTACTGTGTGATAAATGAACATCACTGTGTTTCCTTTTGGGCCCTGTCTTTCTTTACTACTTTAACCCAAAAGGTGGGTTGGATAAGGAGAGGAAATGCAATGTTACCAGTGGTTCCTACTGGAAATGAGATGCTGAATGGAGGGGATCTTGGGAGGGTTTGTTTGCTAAGGGCCCAAGGATCCTGAGAAATAGTGGGGAGAGAGACTTACCTTTGGCTCTCCCTCCAGCACCTGCTTGTACAGTGTTGTTCACATAAGTAGTTAATTCAGTTCAGCAAACAGTCAACACCTACTTTGTAAGGGAGTCTTCTAGGTAGTGATTGGAGTTTGACCGTAGGAATCAGATACTCATACCTTTCTCTTTTCTTCTTTTCCTGAACTCTGGAATTATTGGCAGATGCCACTTTACCCTGGCCACAGCCCAACCCCACCACTGCTGCAACAGCTGATGTCTGGGGTGACTTTGCCAAAGCCTCAGGGTAAGAATTATGTTGACTCAAACTGCCCAAATGGCCTTGGGGTGGGCAGTGTCTTAGGGAGCCTAGAGTTGGTGAAGATCAGAAGCTTCCCCAGTTCTCAGAAGGCAGAGGGGGTACATGGGCTCCTTATCTCTGCTCTCTTTGAGATCCCTTTCTAGGTAGGAAAGGACACTTGTAAAGAGCTAATTCTTGCACCACTGTTTGTGAAGGCTCTTAACATTAGATATTTCGGAGGATATTAGAGCTGGGAATTAGCATTATTTGTAAAGAGGATATCAGAGCTGGGAGGGCCCTTAGAACACAGGGTATCAGAGCTGGGAGGGCCCTTAGAACACAGGATATCAGGGCTGGGAGGGCCCTTAGAACATAGGATGTCAGGGCTGGGAGAGCCCTTAGAGCACAGGATGTCACAGCTAGGAGGGCCCTTAGAACACAGGATGTCAGAGCTGGGAGGGCCCTTAGAACACAGGATGTCAGAGCTAGGAGGGCCCTTAGGACACAGGATGTCAGAGCTGGGAGAGGCCTTAGAACACTGAATGTCAAAGCTGGGAGGGGCCTTAGAACACTAAATGTCAGAGCTGGGAGGGCCCTTAGGACACAGAATGTCAGAGATGGGAGGGCCCTTAGAACATAGGATGTCAGAGCTGGGAGGGCCTTAGGACACAGGATGTCAGAGCTGGGAGGGCCCTTAGGACACAGGATGTCAGAGCTGGGAGGGCCTTAGGAGGCAGGATGTCAGAGCTGGGAGGGCCCTTAGAATAGAGTTTCCTGTGTGGAAGGGCCTCATTGGGAGTCTTCTGTTGTCTTTTGCTCTGTATCCCTGTCCCTGCTATGAGTTCCCTGTAGAGAGGTGCTACTTGTGAGTGTTGCTCTTTCCAAGGGTATGAAGCAGTTCTTTTGTTGATGCCTCTTGTGCTTTACCTGTTTTAAAAACACTAAAAGCAGTTTCCCCTTCCCAGGTCCACTTCAGGCCAGACTCAGCAGAGCTCCAGCTGGGTCCAGTTCTAACCTGGACCCGGCTTCTGCTTTCCCAGTGTGCCTCCTGGAGAAGAAGCATCTTCATTGTGGACCAAAGGATAGAGGATCCAGATTTCCTCCACCTCTTCATGTGGAATGTGCCTCCTTTCTGTCTTCCTCCTTTGCCTCCCCAGGTCCTGTTCCTCTGTCTCTGTGGCATTGCTTGTCTGGGCATTGTAGAAGACTTCATGATTCAGCACTGAAAACAGACAACCTGGGGCAGAGCCCAGGAGCAGGGACCCAAGAAACTGAGGGCACATCCTGCTCTCTTCCTCCAGGGCTGGATGGGGTCTGGGACTCTGGCTGCAGGCCTCTCGGGTGCACATCCATTATCTAATGCAGACCCATGAGATGGGGCCGTTTGCTTCCCCGTCTGAAGCCTCTAACCACAGTGTTTACATGTTTAAAGTGAGGTCTAGGTTGGCGTTGGACTGGTTCCTCCACCCCTCTCTTTCTCCTTCCATCATAGTTACTAAAGTCAGGTCCCAGTCTACCCCAGGGGAATGGAGGCACCTCTTTAGGTTTCCCAGTAGCCTACAAGGTGAGACTCAGACCCCTTAGAAAGAGATTGTATTAAACCTTTCTTTTCTAACATTTGCTTTGCTGATCTGCATAATCCACACTAACCATGGGGAACTGTCCCTTCCAGGACCTCAGGAGGGATTCACTTTTGGCATCCATGGTTCCCACCTGCTCCCCCTCCTCAGAGGTTCCAGGGGTTCCCTGAGCTACCAAGCAGAAACTGGGGGTCTTGAGTGGGCAGGTGGGGAACTACTCTGGGAGAGTCAAGCCCAGCCTGTGGCCACTCAGGAGATCCTTTTCTTCAGATCCTGCTAAAGAGCCTGGTTGGGCTGGGCCCACTCCAGGTGGTTTCTGAGTGCCTTGTTGTCTAAGGACAACCACTTCCTTTTCCTTTCTCCTACATGCACTGTGAATGAAAGGGAGGAGCCACACGGAGGGAATCGGGGCAGGTGTTACCTGCACTACCATTTCTCTGCAAGTCTCTGAAGTTCCTTCTCACGTCTTGTACTCGTACATTGGCTTTCATTGAAAAGGGTTCGGTATTTTTGGATTAGATATTTTGCTTGGAAGTCCTGAGTAATGGAGAGAGTGACAAAAAACTTGTTACAGGATTAGAGTGAAGATTTTTAGATAAGAAAATGTTTGCCTTTACTAGTTTGTGCCAGAGATGAGAATGTTTTTGGCCATGTCATGTGTGTTCACTGTGTGGCTATTAGGAGCCTTTGGCTCCTGTGTGCCTATTCAGTGGAAGCTGGGGTGGTTTCTGAAGCAAGATGTGGAAATGTTTGCTGACTTGTTTTAAGTGCCTAGAGTAAGGCAGTCCCTGGGGGGACAAGCTGGATGAGAATAAATGATATTTGGACACATTTGTCTCGGGCGTGTTCATTAAGCAGATGTTTTCTCAAACTTTCATGGATCAGGTATTGGCTGAACTGTTGTGGAAGGTACGTTCTTCTCTGCTGTGATCACGCCTAGCCAGATGTTCACAATGTGATCATGCCTGCCAGATGTTGCTGATGAGAAATTTAGAGCTGGAAAGGGCTTTGAAGTGATAACTTCAAATCTGCACACTCCTTTGAGATTGGCATATTACCTTCCTCCTTTGTAACAACCTGTGAGGTAGATGAGGCACACGTTTTTACCCCACTTTTGCAGACGAGGAAACCTGGACCCTGGAGCAGTTGGAACTTGCCCCCTTGTCAGGCAGCTACTAAGGGGCCAAGGTGGGATTCAAATGCAAAGCTCACCAGCACTGACTGTTCTGCCTTCAGTCAACGAGCGAGCATTTATTAAGCTCCTACTATGTGCCAGGAACTGTACTCAGCACTGGGATCAGGAGGGTCAAGCTCAGGGAAAGGAGACGATGACTTGCTCAAGGTCCCCTGGGTCTTCCGCCTCCATGTATCTTTCCTGTTCTTTCTGTTTATCCCAAGCTGCCTGTCCTAGTGTCCTCCTCATGTGCCCCGACATCATGATTGGCATTTCTTTAGCACCTTCACATTTTTGAAAGACTTCACTTACATTGCCATGTGAGCTTCCTGTCATTTGGACCTCATGATGCCTCATTTTTCAGATGAGGAAATAGGTCTGGGAGGGAAGTGATTTGCCCAGTCTCACCCCGCTAGGAAGTGGGTTGGGTGGGATTTGAACCCAGGCTGCTCCTGAGTCCCAGGTCAACTTTTCCTGCCCATGATGCCATAGGCAATTGTGCTGTAGATTTGTTACAGAGAGGGCGATGCTGAGTCTCTTCCAGGCACGCTTGAGAGGAGACTGGACCTAGTACCCAGACATTGTAATGCTGTAACCAGAGACTGGTTATTGATTACAGAGAGGAAGTTAAGTTTGGGACACTGACTCGAAGGCCAGAGATTGAAATTGTCTGTCATAGGAAAGTAACCTGGCTGCTTTAAAATTTGTAGATGGTGCATGATGTGCCAAATACAGTTTTTTGAAGTCCAGCGGACTTGTTAGAATCCTCTCAGCCCTGCCCTTTATGACCTGAGCAATCTTGAGCAATTTAACCTTTGGGGCTTTATTTCCACATCTGAGCATGAAGGACATGGAAAAGATACTGTCTAGTGACTTATAATTCTGAATCTTAAGATCCCAGGGTGAGTGTTGGGAAAGGAGGAGAAGGAAAGAGGGTGAACCCAGATGATTGCAGATGATTTATCAGGCTTCTTCTAGCTCTAAAGCTGATCAAGAAGACCTGAATTCAAATCTAGCCTCAATAGCTGTGTGACCCTGAGCAACACACTGCACTTCTGCCTCAGTTTCCCCAACTGTAAGCCCCTCCCAGGATTGTGAGGATTGAATGAGATGTGTGTGAAATGCCATATAAATGCTAGCTGTTACAGTGACCCCAAGATGAAGAGGTTGGATGGGATAATCCCTAAGGCCCCCTTTAGCTCTCATGCTGTGGGACTCTGGCTTAGTGCTTTAAGGCCAGTAAATCTTTTGTGCCTGTTTTCACTTAGTTCGCACCTGTAGTTGGTCAGCACATCTGACCACACGCAACCAGCAGGTTGGCTTTCCTATCCAGCTTTACCTGGCACCTGAGCTGGGATGGTACCACTGATATTCCACAGTTAGGGCATTAACTTCACAATACCTCCTGTAGAGTTTCTTTTCAAAGGCCTCAGCATGCCAACAGCCTGGACCCCTGGAGCTGTTAACCAGGCAGGATGAGGAGTGACTGGCAACCCTGACCGGTTCTGAGGATCTCTGTGTGTCCAGGTCTGAGCAGAACCCACAGACAGCTGAGATGGGAGCCTAGCCCGACTAGGAAGAGAAGTCAGAGAAATGGGCCCAGTGTGATCATGGGAGTGCCCCCTTTGTGTCCCCAGAGCAGTGGGATGGGGGGAGGAAGTAAGCTGGCTCTCGCGGATCAGCTGGCATTGGCATCTCCTGAGCCTACATGAAGGCAGTCCCAAGGACAGATCAATGAAGGAAGCAAGCCTTTATTAGCATCTTCTGTCGGGCTTTAAAAATGTTGTCTCTTTTGATGTTCTTGACAACCCTGGGCAGTGGGTATTTTTTTTTAGCTTACAAGAGGCAACTTTAATAAGATTATTAAAATCTATTTTGTAAGTTCTTACAAAGGACTAGTATTTTAATACATAGGAATATAATGGCCAAAGTAAGCATTTCTCATGGATGTAAATGAAATTATTTTTTAATTTCTTAAACAAGTCACTTTAACCTTTATTGGCATTTATTGCTTCAGTTCTAAGACAAGAAAACTGAATGAGATGATGCTCACATACTGAAAATATTTTTATTCATATTTGTGAGATTGTTTATTGCTGAAAATGTACTTACAAGATTAACTATGTAGCAAAAATATGTATTCTATCTAAATCGTATGATTTAGAGCTGAAGGGACCTCAGCAATCACCTGCTTCAAGTCTCCTTTTACAAAAGAGGAAACTGAGGCCCAAAGAGATTAACTGACTTGCCCAAGATCACAAAGACAGCAAGAAACAGAGCTGGGATTCTGAACCCATTTTACAGTAAATTGTGAAACGTGAGGTTTGTTAGCTTACGTTTTAGTCGTTCGTTTAGCTGTTTAATAAGCTCTAGAGAAGCACAACTACTTGTGGGAGGGCAGAGAAATGCAATGAAGGATCACTTTAATTTCATTGACATTTATGAGCTGCCCATGTCCGTGCAGTCAGCACCAAGACTTTAGTGGAGAAAAGATGACCTGTCCAACCTAGATAGACTGAGGCAGACCCCCACCCTGCACTGCGACACTCATTTTCATCCCTTAGTTTATTAACATTTTAAGAAAAAGGCAAAATAATTTTTTTAATGACTGCCACACTGGCAATAGGCAGTAGGTATTTTTGTTAACCTATTTTACAGTTGAGGAAACAGGCGGGCAGAGGGGAAGTAACATGCCCAGGGTCACACAGCTAGTAAGTGGCTGAGTCAGTATTTGGACTCCAGGCCCAGCCCTCCATCCACTCTGCCACCTAGCTGCATTGGAGGTTACAGTCAGTCAATAAACATCAAGTACCTACTATGTGCCATGCATTGTGCTAAGCCCTGGGAATGCAAAGCAAAAAAAAGCCCTTGCTCCCAAGAGGCTCCCAGTCTTAACAGAAGATTCATTAAAAAGAAGTGGAAAGGGGGTAGGGAGAAAGTACCCATCCAGAGGCCTGTGGAAGTCCTGTGGTTGGTTGGTACCCTAGGCCTGGTCCTTCAGTGGAGCACCTGGGAGGGGCTCTCTGGTGTCCACCCCCACCCTCTCCAATAAGAGGGAGAGAGCCCCAGGGGCCAGGGGATGCTGTGAAAGCATGAGTCTTGCAGAGAGGTGAGTGTCTGCAGATAGTGCTGAAGGCCAGGAAAGTTAATCAGACCTACATTGATGAACCTCATCTTTATTAACTCTAAATTAGGATTTAAAGCTGCCCCTGGCCCTCAGAGGTCTTTTGGTTTTATGAGATGACACCAAAGCTCAGAAAGTTTAAATGGTCACAAGATCATAGGTTACAAGCTGGAACAGGCCAAAGGTGTCCAGTCCAGCCTTCTCACTGGGCAGATGAGGAAAGAGAAAGCTTAAGTAGCTTGCCCAAATGTGGAAAGCATCAAATGTGGAATTCAAAACCCAGATCTGATTTCAGAGTCAGAACTCGTCTTCCACTGTTAACAAGGCTAGCTCCTGAAGGATGTTATCATGGAAAGTCTTTTCTAATCCGAAAACCTCTGATTTTACAGGAGATTAAGTGGAGAGTCCAATACTAGACCTATGTTTGGGCACAGAAAGACTGTACCTCCTTCAGGTTCCTGGCACCAGAGAGGGTGCTTCAAGGCTCAAATAATCCTATGAAGCAGAAATGCAAGTTCATATACGCCCATTTTGCAACTGAGTACACTGGGGCTCGGTGAGGTTACTGACACTCAGCTAGAAAGCCAGCACCCAAACCCAAGCCCTCTGACTCATAAGTCTAATCATCTAGTCCCAAAGCCCTCATTGTGCTGAGGACCCGAGAGAAGACATGACTTGCCCAAGGTGACACAACTATAATAGATTTTTGTATAATGCTTCAAATATTTCGTTTTTATCTTTTCAACTTCCAAGAGGCAAGTACGACAGTTTGTAATTTTGTTTTGTCGATCCTAGGGTGTGGGGAGCTGGGCTGGTGTTTTAATCTGTGTAATGATCTCCAAATGACAGAATACCCCTGCCCTTTTTTCATTTTTTTTTTTTAAACCAATGCAGTCGGGTTCATTTTCTGCTTCTTAACAGCCTTAGAGCTGCCTGAGGGAGCTGCCCAAGGTCACATATCTAGCAGGTGTCAGAAGTGGGATTTGAACGTAGGACTTTCTAAGTAGGTTAGCCTTGGCACTAACCACTGCACCACAGGGGCAAAGCCCGAAATCAGACTCTGGTCTTTCTAAACCTGCTGTTGTTTTCATTATGCTTTGGTGCCTTAGGCTAAGGCTGGGATGGAAAACCTGTGCTTGGCAGACCAGGTAGTATAGACCAATACAATGGCATTTTTCATTTTTAATGCAATAAGAATCCTAAAGAGGCAGCTAAGAGGAGAATGCTGGACCTGGACTCAGGAAGACCCAAGTTCAGATCCTACCCCTCTACTTTTACAGTAGGTTTCTAGGTGAGTCACTGAACCCCTCTTGGCCTCAGTTTCCTCATCTGTAAAATGAAGACTCCATGGCTTCAAAGATCTCTCTGATCCGTAATTTGGTGATCCACCAAGTAAATAGAAAGCCCTGCCCTGGCCCCTCTCTTTTGTGAGCTACCCCCTACTGTGATGAGGTTAGGGATAGAGTTTTATGGGGAGTGAGGGATGAGGGTGGGGTGGCGTAACCCTATTCTGGGCTGAGGTTGGAACATCTATGGATAAAAGGACCCCTCTTGCTGGAGGTGACTGTAACGTGATTGGGCCCCAGGTTTAGAGAAACTGCATTTGGAAGCTGGTTTGTTCAGGTGTGGGGAACCCGTGGCCTCAAGGCCTCTAAGGTCCTCACGTGCAGCCCTTTGACTGAATCCAGACCTCAGAACAAATCCCTTTCATAAAAGGGTTCTGTAAAACTTGGACTCAGTAAAAAGGCCGCACCCAAGTACCTAGAAGGCCACATGCGGCCTCCAGGAGGCAGCTTCCCTAGCCCTGGGCTACTTGCTAGTAGCTGGGTGAGCTTGGGGAAAATCAATCCTTCCTTTGTCTAGGCTCCCTAAAATGGTGGTGGTGGGGGCGGACGAGACGGCCGCTAAGGTCCTGAAAGTTCTAGAACCTCCCTTGGATCCCCCCAGGGTGAGTAGGGGAATTTGGGGGGCTAGTGAGTCCAAATCCATTTTCCAGAACAAACTAAGGGATCGCAGATTCTGGGTGGGCAGGGCCTTCGAGGGCCCCTTCATTTTACAGGCATAGCAGGATCTGGAATCGGAGCTTCAGGGAGGGAAAAGACGCCCACGGCCCATGCAGCCCAACCCATCATTTCACAGGCGGGGAAACTGAGGTCCGGAAAAGCCTCATCCTATGCAGGGGCTTAAGGTCAATCTGGTCCAACCCCGAATAGGGATGTCGTCCGAGGTCACTCCGGATCAGAACCCACATCTCCGACATCAAAGTAAGCCCTCCTTTAGACGCGGGCCCCGGATCACAGGGTCCATCCCCCTGACTCCGGGCCGCGTGGGCTGCCCCCGCAGCGGTTTTTCTGGGATCGAGAGGTGTGCGTTATTGGGGCGGGGGTCGTGACGTGGGAGCCTACGGCGGCGGCGGCGGCGGCGGCTGCGGCAGGATCTCGCGCCCCGCGACCCAAGTCCCGGGACGTTTTGGGGAGGTACCGGAGGCCGGCTCCTCCCACTGCCCACCCCCAGGACGCCCCCCGCCCCTTCCCCGGCGGCCGTGAAGCGCGGCAGCCCCGCCCCGGGCCTCGGTCGGGCCGCGCGGGCAGCAGGGCCGGAGGTAGGAGGGCCCAGCGTGGCCGGGGATGGCCGGGTAGGGCGGGAGCCCGGGCTGCGGTGGGTGCGCGGGGATGCGGCGGCCGGACCGGGCAGGGAGAGCGCGGGATCCCCGGGCCGCGCGCGTTCGGGGCGCAGGGGAGGAAGCTGCGGGCTGGCGGGGGAGGGAGGAGCTGGACCGTGGGCTCCCGCGTGGGGGGCTGGGATGCTGCCCTGCCAGCTCCGGGCCCCGCCCAGCCCGGTGGGAGGGGCCCGCCTGGAGCTAGGGCTGGGTGAAGCCCATGGGGCCCCGCCGTCCATCGCGCCCACGGGCACCGTGGCGGGATCGTGCCCGAGATGGGGGGAGGGGAGAGCCGGGCACGGTACCAGTGGGTCCACTCCAAGCACAAACCCTGCCCTGGGCATGGCTCCTGGCTTGATTCTCCCCCGCAGCCGAGGCCGGGCCGAGGCCGGGCCCTGGGGCCAGTGCAGCCGGCTTTCTCCCCGAGACGGGGGCTGGGACCAGAAATCCCGCCCTTAGACGGTCATCCCCTTCCCATCTCTTATCCAACCTGCATTTATTAAATGCCCCAAGGACAAAGCAACGAACCCGCCCCTGCCCTCGGGTAGCTTACGCCCTGTGGGACCGCAGTCCGCAGCGTCTCTGCAGGACCGGATCTCCGAGATCCGGGAATCCCCCCGGTGGTGCAACCAGGACTGTCCCGCTAACCCAAGGCGAAACTGATACAATGTAATTTCCTGGAAGGAAGAACTAGTAACATGTACAAAGGAGGGGCCGCGTGTGAGCTCAGCCTGGAAGAAAGCGCCGGAGGAAGAGCGGGGAAAGCAGGGGCTTCACTCCTGCCGGGGGGACACGGTCTGTGGGAAGGCCCAGAGATGGGGAGAGGCCGGTTATGAGGAACGGTGAAGGAGAGCCACGTACAGCCCATTCACTTTACAGATGGCTAGAAACGCAGAAATGCAGGGCTGTGGGGGGGGGGGGGGGCAAGAAAAAACACTGCCTCCTGTTTGGGAGAGAGAAAGACCTCTTTAAACCGGGACCAGAGCAGTGGGAGAGCTAGGCTTAGCGAATGGAGGAGGCCTTCTGGTTTCAGCGCCCTGATTTTGCAGGGAATGTAAAAAAAAAAATTAAGTCACCAAGCATTTATGAAGTGCCTACTGTGTACCAGGCACCATGGTAAGCTCTGGGAATACAAAGGCAAAAGACAATGCCATAAGGGAGGGTAACCTGGTATAATAGAAGGCATGGTTACCTGGGAGTCAGGAGACCTGGGTTCAAATCCTGATACTAGCTTGTGACTTTATGAGCTAGTAAATTATGGATATTGATACCTAATCTCCCCACCACACAAGGTCGTAAGGAAAGAACTTTGGAAACCTTAGAGAATTACAAACGTGAAATTATTATATGAAGGCATTACAGAAAATGGAAAAAGTGCCACATATGGAATCAGAGAAAGTTGTTTCCAAAGTGGCTTTGTTCCTACTGCCTGTGTTGCCTTGGCTCAGGTCTCTGGGCTTCAGATTGCACATCTGTAAAATGAAGAGGTTGAACTAGTAACTTCCGAAGCCCTTCTTTCCAGTTCTAAATCTATGGAGTATGCAATAATAGTAAACAGTGCTTATTAATGAATGCCAATTCTCTGCCCCACTCCATCCCATCCCCAGCCAGCAAATACAATCCTGCAAAAGCACAGATCTGACCTTGGGTGACACTGACCTGCTCAAGAACTTTCTATGGCTCCCTCTTGCCTTTAGGATAAAATGCAAACTTAGACTTCAGCCTCCTTTTGTAGGCTTATTTTATTTTATTCCTCTTGACACACTGAATTCTGGCTAACCTGCCCAATTTTGTTTGCCTTCATCTCTGCATTCCATCTCCCAAGCCTGGAAAGCACTCCCTCCTCACCTCCACATCCTAGCAGCTGTCTTCTCTAACCTCCTACTTGTCATCGCTCTCAGCCTCCTCAAATTATGTTGCATTTTTTTCTTTCAATACTATAGAGGGTAAGCTTCTTGAGGGAGGCAGCTTCCCCCCTTTGTATCCTCATTGCTTTAGAGACACCAGTGCACACACACACGCACACACGCACACAAACACACACAGAGTGCACACTTAATAAATGCTTGCAAATTGAATTGTCTTTGAATTGTCAAGCAATGTTATCCCAGAGATTAGTTGGCAGCTAGCCTAGAGCAAGATAATAGTTCACATTTATATTGGGCTTTAAAGAGGGCTTTCTTCACCACAGTCCTGTGGTTACCGTATCATTATCCCCAATTTATGGACAGGACTCAAGAGTTAAGAATGGCTAGAGCCAGAATTCAATAATAATAGTCTATAATAGCATCTTCAGGTTTGCAGATTATGTAATTTGATGCACATAGCAACCCTGGGAGGTAGGTACTGCCATTCCCATTTCACAGAAGAGAAAACTGAGGCAGATTAAAAATTAAATGACTTCCCCCGGGTGAAGTAAAATTTGAACTCAAGTCTGACTCCACACCCAGCGCTCTAGCCACCGAACCATCTAGCTGCCTGAGGTATTTACCTCCAATTCTAGCATTTTGTCCTTTCCAATTATTGGATTTGGTTGAGGCGGGGGCGGGTAAGATGGTAAAAAGTTTCAAAGTAGAAGGAGTTGCCCAAATACCTCACACACTTCACAGAGGCCATTTGGCCTCTACCCAAAGAACACTGCTCTCCTCATTTGCCACCATCTGTTTATTCTGTGGTTTAATATTGCCCCTTCCCCACCCCGACCTCCCACCTGAATGCTCAGCAGGGGTTAATACACGCCTTTAGACTTGACTTAGCCAAATACACACCCAGCCCAGAGACCAGGCTGGGACTGGTTTGCAGCAGCAGAATCCAGCAGTACTGAGCCTTGGCTCTGCCCAAAGCCCTGTGCTGAGAATAGGAGATCCTGGCCAAATTCCTCATGTTTCTCTAGGGGAACCAGCCCTCAGAGCCACTGCCCATCCTGGCCCTTTCTGCCTTTAACTCAGATACTGTGCCAAATGGAAACAAAGCTATGGACTGCTGACTGGAGGCAGGTTACTGAACCGAGGCACCAAAGGATTCTTTATTTTGTGGGCTATTTGTGAAAGATTTTTAACTGAATACTGAATGTCTCTCAAATATGGTTTTAATCTCCGTGGTGGTGGATAGAATAATGGTTTGAGCCATACCTCGGACAACTAGCTTGGGATAGTTACCTATGAATCTCAGTTTCCCCATCTGTAAAATGGGCGCCCATCTCACAGGTTTCTTGTAAGCACCCACCAATATAATATATGGAAAGTATTCTCCAACCCTGAGTTGTACAAATATATCACTGTTCCGAGAAACTTCTAATGGGGTTAAGGAGTTAAGCTCCAGCTATATATTGGCTGTGTAACTGTGGATTTGGCTTATAGATTGGCTTAATCTTTTAGTGATCCAGGTACTAAAGCTACAAATTACACAATAGTTTCTGATATTCAGAGAGGGAGTTTCTACCCTGGTCCTTCCTCATGTCCATGAGATCACAGATCTAGACAAAAATTTTTTAAAAAATATTATCAGATGAGGAGACTGAGTCCAAGAGTGGGGAAATGGAGTGTACAAGGTTGGAGGGCATGTTATTAGTAGAAAGGGAATTCGAACCCAGATCCTTTGGCTCCAAATCCAAGGTTCTTTCAACTCTCTCATTGCTTTCTAGTTTCTGCTGGGATTCTTTCTGGGCACAACTCTGGGTTATCCACCACTCCTTCCTGCCCAGCTTCCTTTCCTTCTGAGAATATCTCTGCCTCAGGGTTGACCTCAGACTGATGGTCTAATATTAGAGCGTGGAAGGACCTTAGAAATCATCTAGGTCAGTCTTCTAGGAGGAAACAGGGCTTCTAAAAAATTCTAAAAGGTGTAGCTATCACCACTATTACTACTGCTACTACTGCTGCTGCTACGACTGCTACTACTATTTTGATGGCATATTCAAGAGCAACAAGCAGTTATTATGTGCTTACTGTTTACGGAGTACTGTGCTGGGAAGAAGCAGTTTCAATAAAACAGAGCTCCTGCCCTCATGGAACTTGTGGATGATTTTTAACTGAGTCCTCCATGTCCAGCATGGGGAGAAGACAGGTCTTTGTAATGAGACTTGCTGAGCAAAGCTTATCAGTAATAACAGCTAGCATTTATATAGCACTTACTAGTGCTAGGCACTATGCTAAAGTGCTTCACAATGATTATGTCACTGGATCCTCATGACTATCCCAAGAGGGAGTTGCCATTATGATTGTCTAATTGACAGATGGGGAAACCGAGGCAGGGTTAAACGACTTGCCCCGGGATCACAAAGCTAGTAAATGTCTGAGGCTAGATTTGAAGCCAGGTCTTCCTGACTCCAGACCCACCTCAACACTTTGCTGGCTCTAAACAAAAGAGCATTTAAATTAAGCTATAAAGCCTGAAGAAGAATTCATTCGATGGAGTGGAGGAGGTGAGGAGACAGGAGATGAGCCTTCTGCTCTAAAGTTACCTTCCACTTTCTTTCTGTGTGTATCTTGTGTGTACATAGTTGTTTGAAGGTTGTCTCCGCCATAAGAGACTGTTTCAAACAGCGCTTGGCACAGGGTTGTTGTTCAGTCATTTCATATTCTTCATGATCTTTGAAAACCTGGGGTTTTCTTGGCAAAAGAATGACTCAAGAGTAGCTTATCATTTCCTTCTCCAGCTCATTTTACAAATGAGGAAACTGAGGCAGAGTTAAATGACTTGCCCAGAGTCACACAGCTGGTTCACATTCATATTGGTTTGAGGATTTGAACTCTCCTGATTCCACCCCCAGCACTGTGGCACCATCAAGCTTCCCTGGCACATAGTAGGCACTAAAATTGATTGATCTGCTTGATTGAGCTGAGTTGGACAGGAGCCAAAAATGATTGATAGGTCTAGATCTTGGCCCCTCCTGCATGCTCAGAGACCTTGCTACCATCCCAGTTGGGAGGCACTTTCCAGTTACTGTAATCCACATTCCTCAGTTTCCAGGTGAGGACGCTGATTTCAATAGTGGATGATTGATTTGCCCTAGGACATGTTCAGTAAGGGGCAGGCCAGGATTTGAAGGCTGTAGAAGTTGGAGGTAGTGGGGGAGAGGGGCTTTGAAACCTGGTGGTGGGGGGGGGAGGTCTTCTG
>CM053771.1:42995544-43035544 GCA_028658325.1 Potorous gilbertii
CCCCCCCCCCCCCCCCCCCGCCCAAATATGGTTGGTTTCCTTTGTAATCTTCAAGCATGTAAAGATGGGCTTCTGTGGGAGGGGCCCAGAAGCCTCAGGACAAAAAAGGTTAAGGACCCCAGACTAGATAATAGCTAAGGCCCTTTCCATCTCTCAAAAACCCTTCGATAACACATGGAGGACTCTAGGACCCAGAAGTGTTGCAGGCGGATAAATGAGGGGACTTAGGAGAAGGTGGAGGGGGATGAAGGAGAACTTGGCATTCTGGGGTCCCTCCCCTCTCCCGCCTTCCCTGGTCACATGTGGGGGGTGAGAACCGTCAGTCAGAGATTTAATTATAATCTGGATTGGCCCAGAGTCTCTGCTGAGGGCAGCAGGGGCAGGGGCAGCTGTCACTATCTCCTGAATAAGGAGGAGGGCATCTCTCTGTGCCCGGCACTATATACCCAGTTCTTTCCCCTGGCAGAGCACAGGAAAAGGAGGTAGAGAGGATTGGATGCCGGGCACTGCTGGGGTCCCACTGCCTCTCCCCATGAGCTCTGGGGATGAGGGGCCACCGGTGGCTGCACCACCGAAGTTGGAGACAGTTATTCAGGTGGGTCCTGAGGGGGTGGGGTGGGGATGGCTTGGGCAAGGATCAGGGGCCACAGGACCATCCAGAGTGGGTGAGTGGTGGGTATGGAACGAAGATGGCCCCTGGTTATGGTAGGGGGGAGGAGAGCTGGGGGAGGAAGAGGGTCCAAAGCAAGTTATTGTAATAACCCAGGTGAGAGGGGATGAGGACTTGATTCTAGGATTGTGCTGTGGGAGTGGAGATATTCAAAAGATTAAGCCTCGGCATTGAGTTTTTGGTTCCTGGCTCTCCTACTTACCACTGCTGCTCTGGCTAATGAGAATTTTTTTAACCAGACCTATGATTTCATCAATGTAAGGAACTGTGGGAAAGGAACCTGCCTCTACCAATTCAGTGAGGCATCTGCTCTTGTCTTTAGACAATCCCTTAGTGCACTGAGAGATTGATGTGCCCAGGGTCGTACAGCAAGGATATGTCGGAGGTGGGGCTTGAACCCAGATTTTTCTGGCTCTGAAGCAGGCTCTAACCGTTATAAACATACTGCCTTTTAGTAAGAATATCTGACATCTGTGGTATAATAATTACTGACTCAATCTTAAGGTCTCCTATCTTGAGAATGCTTGGCTTATGTTATCTCATTTGAAATATTTAATTCTTCATTTGAACCTCCCCACAGTTCTACAGGTTGTGGAGGAAATCTCTGCTCAGAAAGGTTGATTTTCTTATAATTACAAGCCAATGAATTTCAGAAGTAAGATTCAAACCCAGGGCTTTGTGACTCCCTAGTCTAGCACTCCACCCATTCAGCTACATTGCCCTTTAGCTAATTATAGGGCCATAGGCAAGTCAGTCCCCGGCTCAGTTTTGCCATCTGTAAAATGATGGCAAAGTACTATAAGTACTATAGTACTTGCATGAATGAATGAACGAACGAATGAATGAATGAATGAATGAAAAAGCTGTAAGTGCTTTCTGTGGCACCTCTAAGGTATTTCCCACCTCTAAATCCAGTGATCCTAAGGGAATAAATGCTAAAGGGTTTTCTGTTGGTAATTTTGGGAAGGGAAATATCCTTTCTGAGAAAGGAGTGAACCATGGGATTTCCCTCTCCTCCAACCTTTTATTGCTGGGCTCAGGCCTCAGTTTCCTTCTTATTCTTTTTCCTACCAAAACCAGTCCAGACCCATGTGCTATTGAGCCTGGCTGATATGCCATAGGCTAGAGGACCTGGGTATTTTCCTGTGTGAAATTCTCAGGGACAGAAGGTGAGGTCTGAGAAGGGAAAGGAAGGCTTGGGTAGTGAATCTCTGCTGAGAGCTGAGTCTGCTCTCCCTGCTCTTCCCACCCCATCTCGCCTATCACACATACACAATTTGGGTATTCCCATCCTGACTGTGACTGCTTAGGAGTTTTTCTGATGTGGAAGGACCCTGTGCCCAGGTATGATCTTCCTGGAGCTAGAGAGAAGGATGAGATCACCTTGGCAGATCCCTTCCTTACTATTCCTGGGAGTGTTGGTGCAACAGCAAGAGCTCTAGGCTTGAAGTTTAAAGTGTTGTTGACTCACTTTGACATAGGCTGAGTCACATCTTCTCTTAGCCTCAGTTTCCTCATTGTTTAAACCAGAATAATAATATTTGTATTTTAGAAAATCATTACAGAAATGGGAAGTGATAGTTCATGAATCTTACATACATCCTGTTCTCTCCACTCACTGGGTCACATCATCACCACTCACCTAGGTAGCAACAGCTACCTAATTGAACTCCGTATTTTGCAGACTCTCCCCTCTCTAATATATCCTCCATATTCTCCTGCAGAAATACTTTTTCCAAAGCAAGCATAAGTCTGACCATGTCATCTTCCTCCCCTCCCCGTTTAAGGATTTTCACTCACTTCCTATTGCCTTTAGGATAAAATACAGACTCTTTGCCTTGGTGCTTAAAACTTTTCACAGTCTGAATGTAGCCTCCCTCCCCAGGTCTGCTTCATCTCACTTCCCCTTCACACACTCCATATTCTAGCCAGACTGGCCTCTTGGTCTTTGCGGAAGTCATTGTTCTGTCTCCTATCCCTGTGGATAGCCTGTCCCATACCTGCCATGCCCTTACTCCTTAGGGTACCTGGATTCTTTAAAGACTGTAAGGTCTTTACAAATACCCCAGTTGCTATCCCTGTCTCAGTTTATGTGTATATAAGTGCGAATGTGTATGTATACATATATATACACATATATGTGTATACATACACACATACATGTCTTGGAGTCAGAAAGACTCCAAGCATCTGATATTAGCTATGTGGTCCTGCAAGTCAGTTAACTTAAAGACGGAGATAATGATACTCCTGTCTTATAGCATTGTGGTGAGGATGAAATCATCTTACCAAATGTGAATGAAGTGTTTTTCAACCTTCTCAAGCTGTAAAAAGGTCGGCCATTTAGAAGCAGCTGATCATAAAAGATAGAATTTTAGACCTGGAGCAAGACTTGAATTAAAATTCTGCCTCTCACATACACCAGTTTTCTGAGCCTCATTTTTCTCCTCTTTAAAATGGGGAAAATAGCCCCCTATTTTTCAGGATTGTCATGAGACTCAGATGTGAGATAACAGTTGCAAAATGCTTTTCTTTTAAACATTTTTTCTTTTTAAAACTAGATTTATTTTAAAAAAAATCTCACCAAGCATTTATTTTCTCTCCCTCTTTCCTACCCTCACCCCAAATAAAAAAATAAAAAAGAAGAAAGAAAAACAGAACCTTTTAAAAAAGTTTGCATAGTGAAGAAAAACAAATTTTCATATTGATCATGTCCAAAATTCCATGTCTCATTGTGCGTAGTCTGTTCCTTCTCTTTCGGGAAGTAGGTGGCATTCTTCATTATCTGTCCTCTGGAATGCTTGGTCATTGCATCAATTAGAATTCTTAAATCTTTCAAAGTTGATTATCTTGTGCTGTCCTTGTGTAAATGGTTCTTCTGGTTGTGCACCCTTCACTTTGCATCAGTTCATATAGATCTTCCCAGGTTTCTCTGAAGTCATCCCCTTCATCATTTCTTAAAGCATGATTTCTTAATGTCACCTCCAAATGCCATTCCCCAATTAATGAACACTCCCCAAGTTTCCAGTTCTTTGTCACCACAAAAAAGTGCTATACATATTTTAGTACCTATGAATTGTTTTCCTTTCTTTGATCTCTATGTAAAACTTTAAAGCCATATATTATATACATGTGGTTGTGGTTTGGCTGTTATTACTGTTTACATGTTGTACCTGCCCTGCCTTCCAGGACACTGCCAGCACCTTGTAGGTGCTTATAAATGCTTGTTATTACGTAAAATGTAAACTCTTGGAGGGAGTGTATTTTATCTCAGTATTTTTAGCATCTGGCATACTGTCTTGCATACAGTAGGTGTTTAAGAAGTGCTTGTTGGAAAAAAGAAAAGAAAAGAAATGCTAGTTGGGTTGAATGAATTTTTCTCAGGCCACCTCCCCACCTTCATCTTTTGGGATCGTAGAGAGTCTTAAGACTTTAATTGTTGATGTGCCTCCTATGTTGGGAAGCAGCATATTAAGACAAACTCCTAAGACTTTTATGAGGCTTGCCTAGCTCCCTTCTTTCCTGGTCCCAGACACTCAGGATATCTCTGCTTTTCTCCCCTTAGAAACTGGAAAGCAACCTCCTGACCTCGGAGGAGGATAAGGGCCTCACGGTGCAGGACCCAGCCCAGGACACAGGGCCCTCTCGCCTGCCTGCCTGCATCCGTGAAATTGTCACCCGGAATCTCTCTGAGCCTGAGAACCCAGGTATGGACCCTGGTTTGTGGGAGCACTTCCATCCCTGGGCACATTTGGGTCCCCTTAGATATCCCAGGCCACTGAGAGACTTGGAGATCTTCAAAAGGCAGGGATCCAAAGTGGTTGTTGCTGGAAACCCCATAGAGTTGGTGTTTTATATGCCCTGGGGAGGAGGCAGTTTTGCAGGGTTTCAGTTCCTAGAAAGCAATGGCTCTCTGGCCAGAGGAGGGGCAGCACCAGCCTATTCTGTGCATCTCAGCTGTGCCTATTTACCTATCGGGTGGCTGTCTCCCCCCTATCTGGAGGGACTCCTCCACCAGATAAGTCTTGACTCTTTATATCCTCCATTGGGTTGGATGTCTGAGAGGAGAGGAGGGCATGGATAGGGTCTGATTTCTCCAGCTTCTCAGGACTGAGCCAACAATGCTGAGGTCTCTTTCCCTCACTTCTCCCACCCCAGAGGCTGCTCAGTCTCCAGAGATGGCATCCTTGCTAACACTCCAGGAAGAAAATCGAATCCTGCAGCAGGAACTATCCCGCATTGAGGACCTGTTGGCTCAGAGCCGGGCAGAACGGGATGAGCTGGCCATAAAATATAATGCCATCAGTGAGCGGGTAGGTGCTTCGGGAGCCTGGGGGCTTAGAGGAAAAAGGCTGCTGCCTTTGGAAAGGAATGGAGACACCAAGTCTGCTCATCTGGGGCTTGTTATGGAAATGACCTCGTTGGGAGGAAAAGGGGTGGACAGAGTAACCTGATGATTCTAAGTCCTTTTACTCACTCGTATTTATTCCTCATCCATGATCTGGAAATTTAGATCTAAGTCAATGAGCCAAAATTGAATGAATGTGTATATTCCGTGTGTATATTTCAAGAGTATGTGCATGTCTCCATGTCTTTGTGCACATGTGTATGATAAGTTATTATACAACTTAGAACCATAGGATTCTAGCTTTCAGGCTAGGTGAGACCTTTAGAGGTTACCTAGTCTTCTAGATAAACCACAAATTTGGACATTTTTGTGGTCCAGCCAGACTGGCTTTTCTGTTGCTCCTTATACACCACACTCCACCTCCTGTGGCCATGGAAGAATGGATCCTAACACCTTTCTACCCTCTGACCCCCATCCCAATGTAGTATCTCCAGTCCATCCTCCAAGCATTTGGCAAAGTGATGGTCCTAAAACAGAACATTGCCCCCACTCAAGAAACTTTGTTGGCTCCCTATTCCCCCTAGAATCAAGTACAGACTCCTCTGTTTGGCATTGAAAGACTTCCAGAACCTGGCCCCATTCAGACACTTGGTTCATTCAGCAAGCAATTTATTCTTTCCATTCCTACTAAGTGCCAAGCTTATATATCATTCCTACTACGTGCCAAGAGATGAAGGCAGAAAGAAGGTCTGATGACTGATATTGGGTGAGGGAGGGTGAAGTCAAAGTAAAGGATAATTATCTTATATTGTAAATGTGGATGCCTAAAAGGAAATGGTGCCTTTGGTGAAGGAAAGAACATTTTTTTCTTTTATGGAAATGTGGAATTTGAGATGCCTAAAGGAATTCCAAATGAAATGTCTTGTGGGCAGTGGATAATGTAGGATGGGATTTCAGACTGGAAATGTAGATTAAGGGAGTCCTTTTCATAGAAATTAGAAAGAAATCCCTGGGAGCTGATGAAATCACTAAGAGAGAGGGTGGAGACAGAGGAGGGTCCAGGTCAGAGGCTTGAGGAGCGCCCAGAGTAGTAGCATTGAGGAAGCTTTGGCAAAGAAGCTGCAAAGGAATGGTCAGACAGCATTTATTAAGCACTTGCTGTGTGCCAGGCACTGTGCCAAGCGCCAAAATACAAAGAAAGGCAAAAATACAGTCGCTGTTGGGGCAACTAGGTGGTACAGAGGATAGAGCACAGGTTCTTGGAGTCAGGAGGACCTAAGTTCAAATGTGGCCTTAGACACTTACTGGTACACACACACACATATGAACATGGACTGTATTTTATACACACACATAAATACACACACCTATGAACATGGACTGTATTTTATACACACACATAAATACACATACCTATGAACATGGACTGTATTTTATACATACACGTACATATGTGCATACACATACACACATATGTGTATATACAGGATATACAGAGACACCCAGGTGGTGCAGTAGATAGAGTTCTGGACCTGGCATTAAAGCAGGTGTGCCCAGGATAGTATCACCACTACTGTTTAACATACTCCCAGAAATACTACCAAGAACAGTGATAAAAGGAAAAGAAATGGATGGACTAGAAGTAAAGGGATGTTTTTGCAGGTGATAGGATGATTTGCTTAGAAAACCCTACAGAGTCAACTGAAAGAGTAAATTCAGCAAAGTGGTAGAACAGCAAAGAAATACACCTAGATCTTTGGTATTTCTTTATATAATCAATGGAACAAGCCAGCAAGAAGGGCTGGAGGAGGAGATGGGAACTAGGAAGAGGGAGTGTGGGCCATGGTGTCAGACGTGGCTGAGAGGTGGGAAATCATGAGGACCAAGAGAGGGCCTGGAACTTGGGCAATTAATAGACCGTTGGGAAATTTGATCTTTCCAGAGTAAAAATAATGAAATGTGATTAGTTTATAGGTGTAGAATATTTTATACACTGTGAGATGATGTCACTGTTCTGGATGTTTGAGCTTAAATGTTTTTCTTTATCACTAGGGAGTAATTAGTGGAGTGTATGGGGTGTGTGTGTGTGTAAAGATTATGATGTAAAGTCCAATAAAATATTAGCTCAGAGGTACCTTAGAGCATAGAATATCAGAGCCTAGAGGGGCCTTAGAAATGACCTGGAAGGGACCTTGGAATTCGAATGTCAGAGCATATTTTTTAGAATGTCAGAGCTGGAAGAGACCTTAAAATTTAGAATGCCAGAGCTGGGAGAGCCCTTAGACTTAGACCATGAGAGCTGGAAGGGGCTTTGGAATGTAGAATATCAGAACATATGAATTAGAATGTCAGAACTAGAGGGGGCATTAAAACATTGTCAGCTCTGGGTGAGATATTAGAACAGAGAATGTCAGAGTTGGATGACACCTTATAACACAAGATGTCAGAGATGGAGAGACCTTAAAACCGAGAATGTCAGAGCTAAGAGAGTCCATAGCACAGAGAATGTCAGAAATGAGGGGATAATTAGAACATAGAAGAATACTAAAATTGAAAGGACCCTTAGAACACAGACTATCAGAGCTGGGAGGGCCCTTAGAACAGAGGATGTCAGAGCTGGGAGGGCCCTTAGAACACAGACTGTCAGAGCTGAGAGGGCCTTAGAACTTGAAATGTCAGGGATAGAAGGAATACTCAAGATCATCTTAGTTCAGCCCCAACATTTTACAGATATGGAAATGGAGGGAAAGAACCAGAGAAGCCCAAGGTTAGGCAGCAAGTGAATGTCAGAGCCCAGGTCTCCAAAGATACAGACCCTCTAACTCATGACAGAGCCAGGGCTAGGTTCTGGATTTCCTGAGTCTCCATTCATTGTACACATGCTTGAGACTGCATGTCTCTGTCCAGGTTACTGGGGGATTCACACCTTTGTGTGACTGTATCTGTGTGCCCATGGCCCTCGACCCATATAGCCTGGCACTGATTTGCTCTCCTTGCCCAGGCCTGCCTGGACAAGCTGGGGAGCCTGGGGTTGGTTCTGGGCTTGTTGGAACTTGTTGTGAGATGGATAAAGGTGGGTGGGCTCCCCACCAATGAATGACTGGATGCTTGGGCTATTGTGGAGCTGGTTTTCTCAGGATCAGCCTGCTGAAAGAGAGGGACAAAAGGGGAAAGCCAGACTGTAGGACCCCAAGCCGGCCTTTGATTCTAGCCTGGGGGTTGAAGAGGGGTGGGTACCTATTGGCAAGTGTCCTCATCCAAGTGCCAGCGTTAGAAATTGGATCCTTTCTCTCCAGGCAGCTCTCTGCCAATAGAAGCAATATGGTATAATGGGAAGGGTGCCATATTTGGAGCCAAGGGACCAGGGTTCAGAACCCAACTCTGAAATTTACTCCTATCAAGTCATAGCATTTGGAGCTCCATTAACTCCAGAAAAGGAAACTGAGGCACAGACAGGGGAGAGTGACTGACCTAAGGTCCCACAGATTACTAGAAGGGAACAGAGTTGAGATTCAAGCCTTGGTCATTGACTCCAAATCCCAGAGTTCTTCCTGCTGCCCCCAAGGGGTCTTTGCTTCGCTTTGTGTCATGGCCTCATTAGTAGTGTCTGATAAAGTCTATGACCTCTTTTCAGAAGAATGCTTTTAAATGCCTAAATACATTGGATTACAAAAGAAACCAGTCATATAAAAGTTAGATTGTCATAACGTTTCTCCACTAAATTCACGGACCCCCTGAAATTTATTTTTGGACTCCCTGGTGTCTTGTCTCTAGGTTAAACACCCTTGAACAACACCATGACCTTGGGTGTATCACAGCCCCTCTGAGCCTCAGTTTCCTCAGCTCTGAAGTGGGTGTAATGATACCTATCCTCCCTCCTCCTCTGAAAAGTTGGGAAGACTGTGTTTTGTGATCCCTGAAACTCTGTAGTAATGCTTGTGGCTGTTCTCACATGGAGACATTAAATCCCACTGGAATGATGTTCAACAAATGAACAGAATCCCAGCAGTTGTGGGGGGGGTCACCCGATGAATGCCAGCCTTCTGTGCTGGGCACTGCCCCTTCCTACCTCCAGTGGCTCCATTAGAGACTGAGGTGTAACTGCCTCTGGGTCTGGGGTCATGGCAGAGAGATGAATTCAGATGTTGATGAAGAAAATCTCGGGCTAGCGGGACCCTAGAGACCATCTCACCAAACCCCTTAATTTTTACAGATTAGGAGACTGAGGCCTAGAGAGATGAATTTTGACTTTGTCCAGAACCGGGTCCTTTAAGATTCCAAATTCATTGCTTTCCGCACTAAACCATACTGCTTTTGTAAACTTCTGGACACCTAATCAGGCACCTATGGAGGTTGTGTCTTTAGATTTTCTTTGATGTAGGAAGGTTTGGTTGTTGCCCTCTTTGAGGGGAATGGGAATGGACCTTCTAACCTTACTACCAGACAGATTCTGTATGTGAATAGTTTTTTGTTGGGCAGAAATGCCAGGGCCTTAGTCCTATCTCCATGGTCAGCACTGGGCAGGGGTTGGTTCAATTTGGGTAAAGAGCTGGATTTTAAGAGTCAGATTTGAGTTCCAGTCTCACCTCTGATAGCTACCTGCTCTCAAACTATGGGTAAGTTACTTTATTTTGCTAAGTTTCAGTTTCCTCATCTGTATAGTGGGTAGGGTAACAGCTGTAGTACCTGCCTCACTAGAGGACTCTGGTTGAGATAATGTACTTTTCAATGAGATCATGGCTTCATAGTAATATACATCATTTTTGTTCTTTCCTGTCCATCATATCTGTCTCTTTATGTAGCCATTTGGGATTTTCTTGGCAAAGATGGTGGAAATGTTTGCCATTTCTTTCTCCAGCTCATTTTATAGATGAGGAAATGGAGGCAAACAGAGTGAAGTGACTTGCCCAAGGTCACACACTAGTAAATGTCTGAGGCTGAATTTGAACTCAGGTCTTCCTGATTCCTGGCCTGGAGCTCTATCCACTGCACCACCTAGCCTCCCACAGCAGTATATAAATGTCAGCTATGACTATATTATATTTCCTTGGAGGGTGTGAGGGTAGGATTCAGAACTTGGTGACTTCACAGTTCCTTTCCCAGCTTTTATCCTACTTTGTATTAGCCCACCAACAGGAATTTATTAAGGGCCTACTGTATGCCAAGCACAGGGCTGAGTGCTGGAAATTTAAAGACAAAAATGCAACAATCCAATACCCTTAAGAGTTCACCTTCTCTCACCAAAAATCAGTGAAGTAGCAGCTCTGGGCCCGGAATCAGGAAGTCCTGAGTTTGAATGTGACCTCAGACACTCACTAACTGTGACCCTGACCAAGTCACTTAACCTCTGCCTGCCTCAGTTTCCTCAACTGTAAAATGGGGATAATAGCACCTACATCCTAGAGTTATTGTGAAGATCAAGGACAGTGTTTGTAAAGTGTTTAGCAGAGTACCGGACATATACTAGGTACTTAATAAGTGATTGCTTCCTTTATTTTTATCAGTGGAAATATCATGTTCATACATATGAGTATGTATGAAATATATACAAAGTCTATATATATGTATGTGTACATACGTATGTATGTACACACACATATACGTGCGCTGCAAGTAGCTGGAGGGGAATTAGGAAGGACCTCATGTAGAGAACAACTTTGAAGGAATTCTGGGAGGTGGAGGTGAGGAAGGCATTCCAGGTTTGGGGGCGATGGAGTATTTGGTGTCAGAAAGGGATGGTTTACCTTACAGCAAGGGAAGGCTGGTTTAATTTTGGCAGAACTGAAAAGGAAAGGTGAGTGATACATGCTCAGGCTGGAGAGGTAGGCTGGGGTCACATGGTCAGAGCTGGATGTGCTGGACATGCTGTATTCACCTACGGAGTTTGTATCTTAACCTGATGGTGGCAGGAAGCCTCTAGCGCTTCTTGAATAAGGGGCTTATGGGAGGCCTTTGTCTTAGGAATATCCCTTTGCCAGCTGTGTGGAGGATGGGTGGGAGAACGGAGAAACTGTACTGCACCACATTTGGGGAAAGGAAAGAGAGAAAGAAATCAAGGTTATGCTCCTCCATTGTCCTAGCTGGGAAAAATTTGGTTATGCTCCCCTGGGGGTCAGCTGGGATGTACAGCACCTACACAGTTCGGGGTATAGATCCCCTCTAGACACACTGATGAGTACATAACGGACAGGCACATATACACAGAGAGCCATCTCATTGTCATGGACAGAGACCAGCCAGATGTGCACATACAAGACCCAGGGACACACACACACATATAGGCTCACAAATTTAGAGATATTCTCTAGACTCCGGAGATCAGAGAGGTAGCTGAGATGTTGCTCCCCCTCTCCTCCCTACACACACACACACACACACACACACACACACACACACACACACAGCTTTTCCTCCTCCTTTTGAGACCCACTTGAAGCTGGCCCTGCTGGGGCTCCCTAGTGTCCATGGCAACAGGGGGTGGATGAATTGAATGACAGTTACCAAGGTAGCAGTTGCTATGGGATACTGTAAACTTCATTTATCCCTGGCTTGGTGAGAGCCCCCCTGCCCTCTTGAATTAAATGAAAGATTCAGAAATGGGTTTTGTGAGAGAAGGAGTCAGGGGGAGGGAGCGTGATTTGGGAAATGGGAAGGGAAATGAATTCCTTAGTCCCCAGCTGGGTAGTAGGCCACATAACACACAACACACACACACACACACACACACACACACACACACACACACCACTATCTATATCTCAAGCTAATCTCTCCTTTTTTTCTCTCTCCCTCTTCCTCCCCATTTTTCTCTCTCTCTCTCCCCATCTCTCTCTCTCCCCTAGCACTCTCTCTCCCCCAGCTCTCTCTCTCCCCCAGCTCTCTCGCTCCCCCATCTCTCGTTCCCTCTCTCTCTGTCTCCCTCATCTCTTCCTCTCTGTCGGTCTCCCTGCATCTCTCTCTCCCCATCTCTCTCTCCCTCATCTCTCTCTCTCCCCATCTCTTTCTCTCCCTCTCCCCCTCCCTCCGTTTCCCTCTCTGATACATACAGGAATACATATAAAGTAATCATTTTCTGAACATGCTCACAGCCACACACAAATAAATACTCAGTACATGTACCCATGTATGGCACTCCACACACAGATGCACAAAAATGGACACCCCGTACACGCAGACACATCTCCATACAAACATAGGCAAGCATTCCTCCTAGGCAACTGCGTGTCAAACACAGTTACATACGACACTCTGAATGTAGACACGCATCACATAAACCGACTGACAGCCATCCCCTCCCCCACTTCCATACGTATCTAGGGATGTCTGTTAGAGCAAAGACAGCTCCATAGCCAGTTGTTAAATTTTCACTGAGCATTTGCACCTCAGAAACCCACAAATGCCACACATTAGGGTTTCTTCTATTGGGGTTTTTATTGTCTACACTTAAGAGGTGGAGAAAATGTTAATAAGGCAGATCAGGCGTAAAAGTGGGTCAGTATGAATTTTTTGTTTTCCTGGAGAGCCTATCGTTAAACACTTAGCAGCATCCTTTGACTAGGGGCTCACCGACATACATATTCTGTGTGTATTGTAGGGGTGAGTGTCTGTGCAGTGAGTACAAATATCCAGCTCCATGCTGCCAGGGCCTTAGGCTGAGTCCCTCAGAGAAAGCCCCAGCCTGTGGGTAGAAGCAAATGATAACCCATTGGAATGGAAAGAACTGGACTGGAGGCAGGACATCTGGGTTTAGATCCCAGCGCTAACAGTTACTAATTGTGTGATCTTGGGCAAATAATTTCTTTTCTCTGGATCTGAGAAATGGAAGATGAGGAGATCTGGTCTGAATGGTTTTAAAGATGCTCCTGGCTCACACATTCAGGTTTCTAAGGGCCCTCCCAGCTCTGACTTCCTGTGTCCTAAGGGCCCTCCCAGCTCTGACATCCTATGTCCTAAGGGCCCTCCCATTTCTTACATTCTGTGTTCTAAGGGCCCTCCCAGCCCTGACATCCTATGTTCTAAGGGCCCTCCCAGTTCTTACATTCTGTGTTCTGACATCACTTCTAGCTTTGACACTATCTGTTCTAGGGCCCCTCCCTCCTGGCTCTGACATTCTATATTCTAAGGTAGATAAATGGATTGATATAATGGCACATTTATTCCCTGCTTATTATGTGCCAGATTCTATACTAGGGATGTCAAAAAGGTGTAACAGCTGGGACCCTGACATACACAAGAGGGCCTGCTGTACAGGTTCTTAGATCCACTTTTCTAAAAGGAAAGCAGCTTTTGTTGGGGGGGGGGGTGGTCAGCAACCTTCTTTAATCAAGCATATATATCATTCACTTAGTTCAGAGGAATAAGTCAGCATTCTGAACTTCAGAGAAAATACAGAGAAATAAAAACCAATAGACACGACTTCCTACTGTCTGATCATAAGCAATACATACATCACAGATCAACAGACAGATCCAGCTGTCTGACCATACACACATAGTTACCAGAGAGAAAAGCACCAACTTCTGAGTTTTAAAAGAAGGGGGTAGGGGGGCTCCTTATCAACTGCCCAGAGTCTCATTTGGCCACATAAACACTTCCAATGACTAAATCCCAAACTCACCTCCGAGTATTTATCCACTTTTGAGACCCAGAGGGTACCACCCTCTGACCCAGTGCCTCAATAGAAATTAACAAAAGGTATTGAGGTCTGTTAATGTGTGGGGAAGATCTTTAGCTCTACCCCCACCCACCATTAACCTTACATTAACATTACAAAAGATTGAAACAGGCCCTGCCCTCAAGCAGCTCACAATCTGATGGGAAAAACAGCATGCAAACCACTATGTATGTATAACATGTACACAGGGTAAATTGGAAGTAAACTCAAAGGGAAGACTAACACTGAGGGGGAAATGTGTTCCTTCCTTGAAGGAAACCAGAGAAGCCAGGAGGTAGAGGTGACAAGGGAAAACATTCCAGAGCTTCTAGACAGCCAGTAAAAATGCCCAAATTCCAAAGACTGAACTTGGACAGGGAACAGCCAGGGGTCAGTGTCGTCGTATTGAGAGTGTGGGTGTGTGGGGTGTTCAGGAGGTCTCCGACCTCTGGCGTGAGGGCTACTGAGCCCTTCTCGGGGCTTCTCATCCACCTTTGGTGTCTACCTGCCACCCAACTCTCACCTGCAGCTCCAAGAAGCTGCACCATGGGTAGTGGCCATCTCAGCAGATGGGCTAAACCAGGCTGAGGGTAACCAACAGACCTCACATCCATCAGTGAGTTAAGGGGATGTCTACCCCATGCATGTGAAGATTTCCCTTAATGGGTGGGTGAAAACAACAACAACGAAAGGCAGCTGAAGCTGTGGAGTGCCTAGAGCTTGATCAGGCATTGAAGACAAGGTCATCCATTGCATCCTGAACCATCTCAGACTTTCATCTTGCCATTGGACTTCGATGACTCTGGAAGAGGAGTGAGGATGATAACTTTGTGCAGCTCTGCCTCACTTAAATCTAATTCACGCACAAGTCAAGATATCACCCTATAATGTCACTTGCCCTTTTCCAGAACCTAGGACAAACAACATTATAGAGTGTTGGAGGAGAATAAAGTATAAGAAGACTGGGAAAGTGAAAGGGATAAAGTAAAAAAGAGCTTTGAAAGTCACATGGAAAATTTTCCATCTTACTCTGAAGGTAATAGGGAACCAGCAGAGTTTATTGGGAAAAGGGGAGTTGACATGATCAGACCTTTGTTTTGGGAGGATTACCTTGGTGGCTGAGTGGATGTTGGACTAGAGTGGGCAGAGAGACTTAGGACAAGGAACTCAGCCCGGAAGGCTATTCTAGTGATCCAGGGATGAAGTGATAAGGGTGTGTGAGCCAGAGGAGATGAAGTGAAGGTGCCAGTTACAGATACCTTTCTCAAACATCTCCAGTCATCCTGATGAACATCTGGTCACTGGACTCAGATGGCTCTGGAGAAGAAGTGAGGCTGGTGACCTGCGCAGCCCTCCCTCACTCGAAACAAAGTCAAGTGCAAGTCATGTTATTATTTCTCTGATGGCATGGTCTTCTTGGGCAAGGAAGGACAAACACACAGCTACAAAAGGAAGGAGAGGTATGGAATGATAGTATGGATGAATGGGTCAAGTGAGGGGTATTTAAGGATGGGGGAGACAAGCATGTTTGAAGACAGGGAGAGATTTAAGATTGGAAAGAGTAGGGTTGCTAGAGGGTCCATTCTGTGGGAGAAGAGAGACAGAATGGGATTTTTTTGTGCACGTAGAGAAGTTAGCCTTCACGTGAGAAGGGGGTGAAGGAGGAGGTAGTGGGAGGTGGGGATACATCTTAGTCATGTGAGATGAGGAGGAGCAGAGAAGAGAGAGCTCTGGAAAAATGGCCTTAGTTGTTTCAGTGATGAAATAGGAGGCAGGTGGGGCAACTGGGTGACAAAGTAGGTAGAGCACCAGCCCTGGAGTCAGGAGGACCTAAGTTCAAATCTGGCCTCAGATACTTGACACTTACTAGGTTTGTGACCCTGGGCAAATCACTTAATCCTGATTGCCTCCACTCCCTCTTCCTCCAAAAAAGAAAAAGAAATTTGAGTCAGGGTTCTCAGCTAACCAGGTGGGAAGAGGGAGAACCATGGAAGATTTGAGGAAGGATGGAAAGTTTTGGAAAAGGACCTGTGGTATGTGGGATAAGTGATAGAAAAATTGCTTTGTCGTGGTGAAAGCCCAGTTGGGATTACATGCCATACATTTATAGTGGACCCAGTCAGCATGGTTTTGTGATTTGTTTCCAGCTTTGTTCAGTAGTACATGAATAGGAGAAAAGGCATGGGATGATGGGAGTAATGCAAGGTTAGGGCTTAAGGTCAGCCAGAAGATAAGGGGGGCTAGGGAGTCAGGTGTGGAGAATGGTGTAGAGTTGACCTGATTCACCCAGGGATGAAGATGGAGAAGTGGGGAGAGTACAGTCAGTACCAAGGTGATGGCCTGGGAGGGAAATGAGGGGTCAGAAGATTAGAGGTCACAGTGAGGAAGAATAGGGCTGTAAGGAAAGATGGAATAATAAAATATTATGATCAAATAAAGGAATTTCAGAGCTTGTTAACATAGAAGTGACCATATAGCTTTTGTCTGTTACGTCTATTAACATTTGTCTTAATATTTGTCTATTAAGTGATTAATAAATGCTGGTTGAACGGAATGGCCAGAACTAGCCCTGCACTCACAGTGTTGCTGCATCCTTAACTACCTTTTTTCCCACCATTAAGTTTCTGTAATGAACTGGGGCTGCTCTCCGAATTTGGGGCTGGTCCTTGGCCTTCATTGTCTACTCTTTGGTTAAGGTACTGACAATTTCTATGTTTATGGTACTTGGAGGTTTATAAAATGCTTTCCTCCCAGCAGCCCTAAACAGTAGGGAATGCAAGTGTTAAGTATCCCCTCATTCTGTTGATTAGGAAATTGAGGCTGAGTGGCAAAATGACTTTCCCAGGTTCTTATATCTAATGATTGTCTTATTTTATTTTGTAAAATTCAGCTTTATTTTCAGTTCCATATTCTCTCCTTACCCTCCCCCATTGTGAGAAAAAAACACAGCCCATTGCACATATGTAGTCAAGGAAAACATGAGAGAGAGAGAAAGGGAGGAAGACAGAGAGAGATGGAGAGACAAAAGGAGAGACAGAGAAAGGGAGGAAAACAGAGAGAGAGAGAAAGGAAGGAAGGAGGAATAGAGAGAGAAAGGGAGGGAAAGAAAGGAAGGAAATACTTCAGTCTATACTCTGAGTTTATCAGTTCTCAGTCGCAAAGTGGGTAGCCTGTTTTCTCATGAGTCCTTTGGAAGTGTGGTTGGTCATTATGTTGATCAGAGTTACTGAGTCTTTCATAGTTGATTATCTTTACAATATTGTAGCTGTCTTCTGTTTTATGAGTGAGTTCACCCCATTAACAGTCACAGTTATAATAGCTAACTAACTGTACATTTTCCTCCTTTCTATTCTCTTGTACTTGTCCTTTTCTTTTTTTCCCTGCCCCTTCTTTCTTTTTTTTGGAGGGGAGAAGACAAGGCAGTTGATCAGAGTTACTAAGTCTTTCATATTTGATTATCTTTACAATTTTGTAGCTGTCTTCAATTTTATGAGTGAGTTCATCCCATTCACAGTCACAGTTATAACAGCTAATTAACTGTATATTTCCCTCCATCCTATTCTCTTGTACTTACCCTTTTCTTTTTTCCCTGCCCCTTCTTTGTTTCTTTTTTTTTTTTTTTGGAAGGGGGTTGGCAAGACAGTTGGGGTTAAGTGACTTGTCCAAGGTCACACAGCTGATAAGTGTCAAGTGTCCAAGACTGGATTTGAACTCAGGTCCTCCTGACTCCAGGGCCAGTGCTCTATTCACTGAGCCACCTAGCTGCCCCATTCACCTCTGTTTCTGACTAACGCATCCCTTATTTTACCTCTTTCTTATTGTCTCCTTTTCCTTAACTCCCTCTTCCTTCATATTTCTCTGTTTAGTAAGGTATATATTTGTATTCCTTTCTTCTTTACTAGTTCAGATAAGAGTGAGATTCAAGTGCTTCCTGCTGCTCTCTATTCCCCCTTCTCTTATTATATAAACTCCTCTCCCTGTACATCATTTATGTGAGATAATTTCCCCCATTCTTCCTCTCTTTTTTGCTCTCATGCAATGTATTTTTTTCCTTACTCATTCTGTTCTTTTTTTTGATATCATCCAAATACAACAGAATCACACAGATCCTAAGTTTAATTAGATTCTGTCTATGACTCCTGGTGATGATAAAGTTCAGTATTATGTGTCATCTATTCATTTAAGTATGTAAACAGTTAAATTTATTTAGTCCTTTATGACTTCTCATTCATGTTAACATTTTTGCTTCTCTTGACCTCTATGTTTATATGTCAAATTTTCTGCTCAGCTCTGGTCTTTTTATCAAAAATGCTTACATCTTCATTTCATTAAAGGTCCATTTTCCCATCCTGTAGTATTATGCTCAGTTTTGTTGGGTATTTTATTTTTGATTGATTCCAAGCTCTCTACTTCTTTATAATGGTAGGTGTTAAACATTATGTGGTCTTGAAGGCAGTTTCATATTTCTTTAATTCTTTCTTTCTGGTTGCTTACAGTACTTTTTCCTTGACCTGGGAGCTCTGAATTTTGACTACAATATTCCTGGGAGTTTTCATTTTGAGATCTCTTTCAGGAGGTAACTGGTAGCTTCTTCCAGTTTCTACTTGTTCTCTGGTTCTAAGATATTTGGACAGTTTTCTTTTATGATTTATTGAAATATGTCTAGGCTTTTATTTTTTTTATGACTTTCAGGTAGTCTATTGAATCTTCAATTATCTCTGCTTAATCTGTTTTCCAGGTCAGTTGTTTTTCCTATGAAAAAATTTTCACATTTTTTTAGTCTTTTTTTTCAGTCTTTTGACTTCTAAAAAATTTTTATTGATGTCTCATAGAGTCATTGGCTTCCATATGGTCAGTTCTTACTTTTAAGGAGTTATTTTCTTTAGTGAGGTTTTGTATGTCTTTTACCAGGCTGTTAATTCTCTTTTCCTATCTTTCTTCCCTAGCTCTTTCCTCTTTTCTCATTCTTTCATCTACTGCTCTCATTTGATTTTCAAAATATTTTTTTAGCTCCTTCATTAACTCATCTAGGAATTTTTACTGAACTTGTGTCCAATATGCATTTTTCTTTGAGGCTTTGCTTGTTGATGTTTTCAAGCCATTCTCTTCTAGCTTTTTGTCTTGTTTTTGTCACCATAATAGCTCTTTATGGTGGGATTATTTCTTGTTTATTTGTTTGGTCATTCTCCCAGCCTACTTCTTGACTTTGGATTTTATGTTAGTGCTGAGCTCTACATGTTTTTGAAGAGATATCTGGCTCGAGCTTTTATTTTTCTTATGTTCTTCCGCTATTTTTCAGACTCTGAATCTGTAAGCTCTCTCAGAGTGGTGTGATTCAGAGGGAGTTTGATCTCTTCACTGCCCCCTTAGTCTGAGCTCTGAAAGTTTCTGACTTAGATTTTGGTGTATCTCTTGTTTTTGAGAGTTTTAGCAGACCACTGCTGGTGTGATCTTAGGCTGCTTTGGCCCTGCTCAGAAATCCTATGAAGTCAGAGAAACTGAACTGTTGGCTCCCCTTTGGTCTGGGATGTTGTGCCCTTTTCTGGGAATCAGAGGCACCTACACAGATACCATTGGCTTTCCAGAACTTGTTCTGTGCTTTGTACAAATGCTCATGACTGCCTTTCTCTGCCCTGGATTCATGTCTCAGGACTGGGTAGTGGGGAACAGATCTGCCAGATGGCACCCCAAGTTCCTATACCTAGCACTTGCTTATGGATCCTCTGAGATCTCTTTCTGCCATGATATTCCTTGCCCTGGTGCCCAATCTTAATCCTCTCCTAGTCCTGGGGTACTGGAGTGCTTCCCCTGCTCCTGGCCATACTGTGTTCCCGATGTCTAGAGACCTCTCTTTCTGTCTCCCTAGGCTGCCCTAGTCTGGGAAAATGACTCGCTGTAACTTCTTGTCTTTGCTGATCAGAATTTAGTCTCATGCATTCTAGATCTCTGTTGAGGAGGTAGGAGAGCAATTAGTGGGGAGGTGTATGAGATTCTAATACTTCCTCTTAACCATCTTAGTTCTGTCTCCATCCAGGGTCTCCTGCAAGATTTGAACCCAAACCTCCTAATTCTGGGTCTCTCAGTCTTTCCCTTACATTATGATGCTCTTTATAATAACTCACATTTTTCTAGCACTTGAAGGCTTATAATGTTCTTGTCTTGCAGTGCAGCTGTGGTGTAGGTATTATAGATACCGTTGTTCTAGTTTTAAAGATGAGAAAGCCATTTAAAAGATAGGTGGATAGAGTGCTAGACTTGAAGTCATCTAGATCTGAGTACAAATCCTGCCTCAGATTTTGTCAAATCACTTGACCTTCATTTGCCTCAGTTTCCTCTTCTGTAAAATAGGGATAATTATTCCCCTACCTCCCAGGGGTATGGTGAAGATCACATGAAATAATGTAAAGTGCTTTGCAAATATTCAAGTATTTTGTTATTAACTGTTGTTATTAGTAATGAAGTGACTTTTCCTTTCATAACCAGATAAAGGAAATGCAGATCAAGCCCCAGTCTTCTGGCTGCAAGCCTGATATTCTGGCAACTATGAATGAAAAAAGCATTTATTGAGCTTTTGCTGTGTGCCAGATACCTGCTAAAAACAAAGGCAGGCCTTGCCCTAGAGGAGCTTATATCCTAATGGGGGCAAACAAGACAGAGAGTTTGGAAGGTTATAGGGATGGTGAGTGGGGACATAGTGGAGCAGACTGAGGCAGCTGGTGGTGAAGTGGATGAATGGCTAGTCTCAGAGTTAGGAAAAGCTGAGTTCAAATCCTGCCTCAGACACTTACTAGCTGTGTGACCCAGGACAGGTCACGTAATGTTTACCTGCCTCAGTTTCCCCAACTTTAAAATAGGCCTAACAAAAGTACCTGCTGCCCAGGGTTATCCAAAGTGCCTACTTTTGATAGTACCTACTGCCCAGAGTATCGAATGAGATAATATTTGTAAAGTACTTAGCACAGTGCCTGTTACACAGTGGATGATTAAATACAAGGTAGCTTGGGGGAGGGGATGGGCAGTAGTAATTGGGACAATCAAGGTTTTATGTTGAAGATGGTACCTAAGCTATATCTTAAAGGAAGAAGGGCATTCTATGAGAGAGAGGTGAGGAGGGAGTGCATTCCAAACCTGGGTACCAGTTTAGCTGGACCATAGAGTGTAGGAAGAGAAGGAATATGTAGTGAGACTGGAAAGGTAAGTAGGAGCATGATTGTGAAGGGCTTTAAAAGCGAGACAATGTTTGCCTTTGTCCCTAGAGATAATAGTGAGCCAGTGTTGTTGGGGAGGGAGAGATACCATGATCGGACCTCCACTTACAAAGCTGGGTGAAAGATAGATTGGCAAGGAGAGAGACTTGAGATGAGGAGACCAATCAGGAGGTTAAGTGATTACCTGTCTGGAGGGAGGAGAGTGACAGGTTGAGAAAAATGCCAATTACAAACCTGGGAGACTGGTGTATTCAACAGAAATGGCTATGTGTGGAAGAGGGGAGGGTTTGGGGAGAAAGATAATGAGTTCTGTTTTGTACTTGTTGAGTTTGAGTTGGAAATCCAGTTTGAAAGGCCCACTAGGTAGTTGGTGATGAGGGACTGGAGCTTAGGAGAGAGGTTAGAGCCAGATATGTAGGAGTGATTTTCATAAAGGCGACAACCTACAGGTGGTAATGGAGAGAGAGGAGAGGGGGAGAGAGAGAGAGAGAGAAAGAGAGAGAAGAGGAGAGGAGAGAGAGTTGAGAGAAGTGGAGAGAGAGAAAGGGAAAGGAAAGAGAAATGGAAAGAGATAAGGGAGAAAGAGGAGAGAGAAGGGAGAGACGGGGAAGAGAGAAATGGAGAACAAAAGAGAAAGGGAAAGAAGAGGAAGAGAGAGAAATGGAGAATGAGAGAGAAAAAGAAAGAGAGATGAGGAAGGGGAGAAAGAGAAAAGCGCTTTGGGGAGTGCCCATAGTTAGAGGGTGATGAACTTGCAAAGGAGACAGAGAAGACCAGATTTCTCTGAAACTCTATTTCAGGGACAGGAGGTAAACCAAGGAAGTTCAGTGTCATGAAAACTTGAGTGGAAGGAGAGACTAAGGAGGCAGAAGATGGTCAGATAGTGATAGAAGAAGATGAGGAGAAGACGGTCAATAGTGTTAAATGTAGCCAATGCATAAGGACTAAAAAGATGTGTGTGGCAATTAAGCGTTCCTTGGAGACTGGTTTTTGGGGGTTTTGTTTTAGATTTTGCTTAATTTTCAAGTCTGATTTGTTTTTCCCCCTTGACTCCTTCATTGAGGAAGCAAGATAAACAAAATTGATTATGAACACGTCTCGTTGGACAGACGAAATTCCTGAATTGGCCATGTCTGAACCCTCCCAAGCCATAGTCCTCACCCAGCTCCTGAGACCATCACCTTTCTCTGTCAGGTGTTGGGTGGCATGTTTCATGGTGAATTCCCTGAAATTGTGGTTGGTCATTGTGTTGATCTTAGGCTTTCCAAGTTTCTTGTCTTTACAATATTGTTGTCATTGTATAAATTGTTTTCTGGTTCTTCTCCCTTCACTTTGCATCAGTTCATAGAAGGCTTCCCAAGTTTTTCCAAAACCATCCCCTTCATAATTTCTTATAATCCAATAATATTACATCACATCCTTGGTGACTTGGGAAAAAGTAGTTCCAGTTGAGTGATAAGGTTGTGATTGTTGTCTGTCGTTTGTTCTGGAAGAGGACTGTGACAACAGGAAGATGATGCCATGCCATGCGAATTGGATTTAAGTGAGGCAAGACTGTGCAAAGTCACCAGCCTTACTTTCTCTTCCCGAGCTGCCTGGTTCCAGTGGCCAGATATAGATCAGGATGACTGGAGATGCCCCCACATGGATGAGGTTAGATAGAATCCATATTACAAAGCTTTGAGGGACAAGAGGCAACGAGTGGAGACAACTTTTTCAATGAGTCTGTCTGAGAAAGGGAGAAAAATTATAGGATGAAAACTGGAGGGAATGGTAGGGTCTAGGTAGTTAGATAGCATGGTGGCTAGAGTGCTGGACTTGTATTCAGGAAGATCTGAGTTCAAATCCTACCTCAGACATTTGCTAACTGTGTGATGCAGGGCAAGTCACTGCATCGCTGCCTGCCTCAGTTTCCTCAATGGTAAAATGAGACTAATTAGCATTGACCAGGATTATTGTGAGGATAAAGTAAGAGAAAGATTTGTATAGTGCTTGGCAAACCTTAAAATTGCCACGTGAACGCTAGCTATTGTTAGTAGTTTTGTTTCTAAAGGATAAGTGTATATAGGTGGTAGGGGAGTGTCGGTTAGACAGGGAAGGACTGAAGATAAGATTGAAAGTGCTGATGGAGAGGTAAGGAATAGAGTCAAAGGTGCATGGAAACGGGTTAGCCTTAGCAAGGAGAAAGACCACCTTGTTATCAGAGCCTGGGGCAAAGGAGGGGAGATGGCGATGATGTCCAGTGTTGGGGAAGAAGAAAGGAATATGGCACTCCTAGTCAATGGCTTCAATTTTCCCAGGAAAGTGACAAGTGAAGATTTAGGCTTAGTGCAGGGAAAGGAATGTGTGCAGTGGGCTGCCTATGGGGATTCGAAGGGGGAAAGGAATGACACAGCCCGTGGCCTCTGGGTCCAGATAGGGGTAATACAGCACAGGTGGAAGCAGCAACAGTAGACCAAGTACTCCAGGAAGTCTTGAGGAGAGAGATGACACCTGAGCTGGGCCCTGACAGAAGAGAAGGATTCTGAGAGGGAGGAGGGAAGCCTGCACGGTGGCTGGTTTGGAATGGCGGGTCAGAGGGCCGGTAGAACATAGGGCTGACCGTAAAGTGCCTGCAAGGTATTACTGCGAAATCAGGCTGACTGCAGCCAGGTGGGGAAGTAAGGGCCTTAAAAGTTCGGCTGGAGAGTTTGCATTTTTTCTGAGAGGAAATGGAGAGCCATGAAGGTTCATGATCTGGCCTGTACAGCAGGAAAATTAATTTGATAAAAGTGTGGGAGATGGATTAGACAAGAGGGAGAGTGGAAGGGGAATTTATGGATGTGCAGAATTTATTATATATATATATATATACATATATATATATATATATATATATATATATATATATATGTATATATATATATATATTTTTTTTTTTTAAAGCAAGCAGTGTAACTTGGAGATTTGTGATTTTCTATAGAGAGCCATGTGCTGATAGGCTCACTTTTTGGTGGTATGGAGGAGAGGTTAAGTTCAGAATAAAAAAAGTCACTTCACAGTCACTTTCCAGAGAATGGACGCAAATAGGCCAATCAGGATCCTGCTTCTATAGTCCAGGCAGGCCGTCATGAGGACCTAAGCTAGAACGTAGGCCGTGGGAGGGGAGACCAAGGGCTGGATGCCTTGGGGGAGGGTTGAATCAACAAGGCTTCTCTGTGATTGCACAGTGGACTGGACATTAGACGTGGAGGAAATTTTTTTGTATAGTCATTTTTAATTGTGTCTGACTCTTTGTGACCTCATTTGAGTTTGTTTTTTTTTTTGCAGAGATGCTGGAGTGATTTGCCATTTTCTTGTCTAGCTCATTTTACAGATGAGGAAACTGAGGCAGACAGGGTGAAGTGACTTGCCCAGGGTCATACAGCTAGTGAGTGTCTGAGGCTGGACTCTGTGTACAGTAGTGCCATCTAGCTACTCTAGAGTCAGGAAGCTTTGGATTCAAATGTGACCTGAGACACTTACTAGCTGTGTGACCCTGGACAAGTCACCTAACCTGTCTTTGCCTCAATTTACTCTTCTATAAAATGGGGATAACAACAGCACTGGTCTTCCAGGGTTGCTGTGAGCATCAAATGAGATAATGTTTATAAGGTGTTTCACAAACCTTAAAACTCCCTATAATTATTATTAAAGTGTGTAGCCGTCTCTTTGTGAATGTTTGTGTATGGAGGTGGGAAGCTTTACAAAGAACAGTGGATGACCTTGTTCTGGTCCACCAATCTGCTGAGCTGTTCCCGATAGGGTCCTGTCGGGTTGGATCATCTTCCATCACTTTCCTTGCCCAGTTGTGTGACAGTGACTGCCATTTGGGCTAGGGGCAGAGGGGCTGAAGTCTGTGGGCACAGGTGGAGGCAAAGGTGAGCGGAACCAGCCTCCCTGGGACTGAGCCAAGAGCAGGGTTTGGTCTGCCACTGGCTGAGGTCAGAATGGGTCTCATTACCATGTGACTGAGCCTGCAAGGGGTCTGGCCCCCCTGTGCTTGGTTCCAGATTTCCTATAACTGATCCCAGAGGAGATCTGCTCCCCAAGGATGAGCCTGGAAAGGACCTTGTCCCTATGACTGTGCCTGGAGAGCATTTAGTCTCTTTAGCTGATCCCAGAGGGCAGCCAGTCCCCTGACTGAGCTCAGAGAGGGCTGGTTCCTATGGCCAAGTTTTGAAGGGGTCAGGTCCCCATTTCAGGACCTCGAAGGGGTCTGATCTCCATGGCTGAGGATGTCCCCAGTAGCCATGAGAGAACCCAGAGGCCATTTGGACTTTGTAAATGAGTCTAGAAGGTGTTCTGTGCCCCTGAGAGAGTGCTGAAGGCGTCCAGCCCCTCGGGCCAAGCTCAGAGGTGTTCTGTCCCCCCCTAGCTGGAGCAGAGCCTTCGGCTGGAGTCCGGGGAGCGGGAGCCCTTGGGGTACGGGGTGCTGGGCCAGCAGACCTTGGAGCTGCGACGTCAGCTAGAGGAAGAACAGGCCAGCTACAAGCGCAAACTCCAAGCCTACCAGGACGGGCAGCAGCGCCAGGCTCAGCTGGTGCAGAAGCTACAGGCCAAGGTGAGGGAGCGCCTGGGAGTGCCCCCACCCCCTGGGGCTGCCCTGGCTGCGGTCGGTCCTTTTCTGGGACAGGTCTGAGCCACCCACTCAGCCAGGGGAGCTCCATCTGGGGTCCATGAACTTGTCTCGTTAAGGTTGTGACCCTGTATTCCAGTGCAACGCTTCTCTTGTAATCGGATATATTTTACTTTATGCATTTAAAAAACATGGTTCTGATAAGGGGATCCCAGAAACTTCCCCAGACAGACAAAGAAATTTATGTTTTAATCGGACATGAAGAAACTGAGGCCCAGCTAAATGAAACAGTTTGATAAAAGTCACACAGTGGCAAAGTCAGGATTCGAATCCAGGGCTGCTGACTCCAACCCAGGCCTGTTTCCATGATATAGTGGTGCCTAGGCTTTGCCGCCCTCTTGACATGTCCATCTGTGTATACCAGAGGCTTCTGTGGAAATGAGGATGCGGGCCCCCATTCTACACTTTCAGAATGTTACTGGTATTTCTCAGTCTTGAGTGAGTAAAGCATGATGGGGTGGGGAGACTGAGGCCACTCTGGTGGAGTAAAGAGAAGCCTGAACTGAGAGTCAGCAGGACTAGATGCTGCTGCCTGTGTGACCTTGTTCAAATAGCTTAACCTCTCTGAGCCGCAGTTCCTTCATTTATAAAATGGGGGTGAAGATCCTCACTTTGCAGGGTTATTGTAAACAAAGCACTTTGTACACCATGGAGCTGTTTGTAAATGGGAGGTATCCTAAGGGAAGGAGTCTGAAATATAATGGCAGCAGATCTGAACTCACATCCCAGCTCTGTCACTTACTGCCTCTGTGATCTTTGAGCCTGTTTTTCCTCAGCTATAAAATGAAAGGACTCGACTATGTGGTCTTTGAGATCCCCTCCCAGCACTGACATTCTATAGTCTAAGGCCCTTCTCAGCTCTAACATTTTGAGTTTTAAGGTCGTTGCTAGCTCTGACATTCTGTGTTCTAAAGACCCTCCCAGCTCTGACATTCTGTGTTCTAAGACCCTTTCCAACTCTAACATTTTGTGTTCTAAGGTCATTGCTAGCTCTGACGTTCTGTGTTCTAAGGGCCTTCCTAGCTTTGACATTCCATGGTCTAAGACTCTCTCAGCTCTGACATTCTGTGTTCTAAGACCTTTTCCAACTCTAACATTTTGTGTTCTAAGGTCATTGCTAGCTCTGACATTCTGTGTTCTAAGGACCCTCCCAACTCTGACATTCTCTATTTCAAGGCCCCTTATTACCCTAAATTCTACCAACCTATACTTCTATGGGGTAAGGGTTAGATCAGGTTGGGGATCACTCTGACTTGCCCCCCTCCCCAACCCTCCCATCCCCTCAGGTTCTCCAGTACAAGAAGAAGTGTGGAGAAGTGGAACAGCAGCTTCTGGAAAAATCTGCAGAGTTGGAGCGCCAGAAGTTAGCGGTAGCTGTCCCTCCCCCCTATTTATCCCCCTACCCGCACCCTTGTCCCTGGACCTGTCCTTTCCTCAGGGTTCCCAGTGCTTGCTACATCTAGGCAGGATGTAGATAGGACTGGCTGGCGAGTGGCAGGAGAGAGGCCTGTGAAGCCAGTCCAGGGGACTGAGCCAGGAAGCTGGCCCAGCCCATGGCAGACACCTCGGTGGAATGATGAGAGCCCTGGATTTGGAGTCAGAGCAAACCCTCATTCTGACATTTACTACCTGTGCAAGTTGGGGTTAATCCCTCCCCTCTCTCAGTCTCTGTTTTCCCCTCTGAAAAAGGAGGGGCTTGGGTAAGGTGATTCCCAAGGCCTGCCTCCTATGATCTTCTGGCTCCCTGGTCCCTGCCAACTGATCAGTCTCTCTGGTACCTGACCTCGCAGAGCAAACTGGATGTGTCTGTGTGTCTCTAACAGGGAGAAGAACACAGCCAGGACTTGGAGAATGCTCTCATTCGACTGGAAGAGGAGCAGCAGAGGTGGGTGAGCACCCAGGAGTGGAGTGCCCCTTTACTAGGGAGGGCATACCATCCCTCCCATTTCCTTAATGGGTTTGTGGCTGGTAGCCCACCTGGTGCTGGCTTACCCTTGTGCCTTTTGCCTGGGTACCATACAGTGAGAACCTCTGGGCCTTAGCCCCTTGGTGGAGCAGGGGTTCTTAGTGCCTACCAGGAATTCAGAGTTAGGGCTGGGGCTATCTCTGTGTCAGGAGCCTAAGCCAACCCTATGCCCTCATCCCCGTGCAGGAGTGCCAGCCTAGTGCAAGTGAACGCTATGCTTCGGGAACAACTGGACCAGGCCAGCGCAGCCAACCAAGCCCTGGCCGATGACATCCGCAAAGTGACCAGCGACTGGACCCGGAGTCGGGGGGAGCTGGAGCAGCGAGAGGCTGAGTGGCGGCGGGAGGAGGAGGTAGGGAGGGCCAAGGTCTCAGGGCCCTGAATTCTCTATGCATGCTTTGTCCCTTCTTTGGGTACCAGATCCTTGCCCTGGCCTTCCTCTTCCCTGAGGACTATCTTTTGTCCAGCTCCCTGGGCCTGGAGACACTAAGGGGCTCCCCCTAGGAGCCCATCAAGGAATCCTTTTCAGTTTCTCCCCTGTAACCTGAATAGTTGACCCTAAGTGGTCTGCTAGACTCCTGGTCAAATCTCAAAACTGTGCTTCTCCCCTTCTCCATGGGGCCCTTCAGGGAGAACATACACAGAGGCTCACTTGTTGTAATTAGGATTATAGAGGTAGGGATAAGGACCAGACCTATGTAATGGGAACTCAGAAACTGTCCACCAGCTCCTTCTCTTTCACTGAGAGCCTTTGAGCTCCCATCCCCCCGCACCTGAAGGTCCGAGGCAGCCGAGCTCCTGTCTGCCGCCCTATGCTTAGCATTACCATAAATGACCACACCATCTCCATTAATGATGACACTCAGGAGCTGTCCTCGCTATTGCGTGATGGAGGCTGTGGGTGCAGAATTATTAGAATTAGAATTATTGTGCCAGCAGAATGAAAGCTCCTGCTAAGTTGGCCCTGGGGAATACTCTGGTGATGAACTTTCTTTACTGTAGTGGAAGAACCATTGGAGTACTCTTTGGATTCATGGGATCAGAGTTCAAATTTTGGATCCTGTGTTACCTTGGGCAAGCTTCTTCTGTCTAGGCCTTGGTTTCCTTTTTCTGTAGAAGTGTAGGTTTGAACGAGGTGATCCCTGAAGTCTCTTTCTAAATCCTGGGATCCCTGGGGACCTACTGCCTAAAAACTAGGCTGTGAATTCAGAAAGTATTAAGTGCCAGCTGTGTACCTGGCTCTGGGTTGGAGTCTGAGGATAGGCGCACACACACACACACACACACACACACACACACTCACTCCCTGATTTCAAGGAGTTTACCTTCCATTTAGGAAGCAAACAGCACTTGTAAAGTGCTTTTCAGACCTTAAGGCAGCCCCCAAATGTTAGGATTATTATTTCCAGAATGGGCCCAGCCTATGGGATATGCTAGGTACCTGCAGGCAGACTGTGTTTGCTTGGGATGAATTTTTTCAGCCAAAGTAGCTCAGCGACACTGGGCTCCAGTCTCAAAGGGGTGCCATTCTGTGTAGGAGCTGGGAACGCTCCCACGGGGGAAATGATGGACCCCTGAGAGGTCCAAGATGTGACTGTGGGCACTGGTGAAAGTTATGACTAATGATGAAAATGACCATCACTTATTAATAGTTATTTTCAAGGATGGTGACTGTACCTGATACCTACAAAGTATTGATTCTCATCAATAGCCCTGGGAGAAAACTGAGGCCAGGAAAATGAAGTTCCTGCAGTCAGTTAATAAACATTTACTAAGTGCCAGATACTCTGGACCAAGCAGTGTGCTAAGTGCTGAACATAAAAAAACAAACAAAAAACCCTTGCCCTCAGAACACTTCCAATCTAATGAATTAGATGCACAGACTCACCCAATCTCAGAGTTGAAGGGTCCAACTTCCAGGAGAAAAAGAACCCTCTCCCACTATCATATCCCTGAAAATGGTTGTCCCAGTTTGACTTGGAGGCCCTCAGGGGGAAATCCATTTACACCAGGGGCTGCCCATTCTACTCCTGAATGACTTTAATGGTTAGGAAGTTTTTTCTTTCCACCTAAACCTGCCCCTTTGCCGCTGAAACCTATGGCTCAGTGTCCTGCTCCAGGTCACTCAGTCAGTAAAGTGGAGAGAGGGCTATATTTGGAGACAGAAGACCTGGTCTCAAGTCTCAGCCTGGGACTCTGGATAGGTCATGACCTCTTTATGCCTCAGTTTCCTTCTCTGTAAAATGAGGTGATTGGACTAGATCTCTTCTAATTCTTATTCTGAGCCCCTGCCTTCCAGGTCTCTTGATTCCAACTCCTATATTTTGTGTGCGCACACATTGCTTCTCATAAACATGCCCATACCAACACACTCATACATGTTATACAAAAAGGCCTCCTATCTGGTCTCCAGGACTCTCCCTCCTGGATCTGTAGGGAGAGGGGCTGACATAGCGAGGTCTTGACTGTCTGGGAATTTTCCTTTAGTCTTCTGAGCTGGGATGTCTGTCCAGAGGTGGGATACGCATAGATACTTCTCCCTTCCACTCTCCCTGCTCTGAGAGAGAAATGTGAGCTGTGCTGACTGGTGAGGGTGAGTGATAACTATCTCAGCAACTTACCATCACCCCTTCAATACTTTCTCCCAGTCTTTCAATGCTTACTTCAGCAATGAACACAGCCGGCTGCTCCTTCTTTGGAGGCAGGTAGTGGGCTTCAGGAGGCTGGTCAGTGAGATGAAGACTTCCACGGAGAGGTGAGGGCTGGGAGGGAGAGGGGTTGGTCTTTGGTCTTGTCTGCTCTGGGTTTGTCTCCCACCTTGAGCCTTGTGATATGGAAGCCAAAGATGCTTATTTGACTTTAGACCAATTTAGGAGGGACAGACACTGTCTGTTGACCTGCTGACCTCTGACCTGGCCAGGACACGCCTCAGGTGTTATGGTCAATTTGAGTACCTTGTTTTAGAAAAAACAATGAAAGATTGAAGCAAGACCAGCCAGAATGGTGAGGGGACTGGAAACTAGGTCATACAAAGATTGATCAGAAGAACTTGGGGTACTTCTAGAGACTAGGGGGCTGTGATCCCCACTTTTGAGTATCTGTCACATGGGAGAATGATTAGATTCATTCTGCTTGGCCCCAGAGGGCAGAAGAAAGAGTGGTAGGGAATTGCAGAGAGGAGGATTTCAGTTTGAGGTCAGCAGAAACTTCTCCCAAGTGAAATGAATGGGCTGCTTGGGAGATAGCAAGCTTCTGCTCACTGGACATCTTCAAGGATAGGCCAGATACTGACATACTGTTGTGGGGATTCCCAGTCAGATGTCTGTTGGAGCACATCTATCTACAACACACATTTTTTTCAAGCATCTACTAAGTGCCAGATGTTGTGCCAGGCACTAATAATTTGACTACAAAGAATGAAACCATCCCTACCTGCAGGGAGTTTACACTCTAATGGGGGCAACAGGGACATATGCAAAATTTACACAGCATAAATATAATATTAAGAAATATGCAAATACAAAATCATTAGGTGAAAGGTCCTTTGGGAGGAAGGAACTAGCAGATGGGAGGGTTCAGGTAGAAGGTGGTACTTGAGCTGTCTCTTCCAGGAAGAGAGGGGACTCTGAAGTGGAGGTAAGGAGGGGGTGCATTCCAGGCAAAGGCATGAAGATGGGAAATGGAGTGTAGCGAGTGAGGAGTAGAGAGAAGGCCAGTTTGACTGGATCTCATTGCAAGAAAGGCAGTGATGAAAGAGCATTGGAGCTGCAAAGATAGATTGAGGCCAGGTTATTCAGGGCTTTAAAAGGCAAAACAGCTGGGCAGCTGGGTGGCTCAATAGATAGAGTACCAGGTGTGGAGTCAGGAGGACCTGAGTTCAAATCCAGCCTCAATTACTAGCCATATCACCCTGGGTAAGTCATTTAACCCTGATTGCCTTAAAGAAAAAATAAACAGAGCATCTTATAGTTTATCCTGGAACAATTTTTGATGGTTGAGAAGGGGAGACACAAGGTTAGATCTAAGAAAAAGCATTGTGTAGGAGGGTGATTGTGGGCAGAGACTTGAGACAGAGAGATCAGTTACGGGGCTGCTGCATTAATCAGGGCAAGGTTCAATCGAAGAGGCAGCTAGCTGTTTGAGGAAGAAAGGTTGGGTCTAAGATGTTGTGAAATCCCTATGTCCTTTCTGACTCTATCCTTGCTGTCCCTTGACAGGGACTTATCTCAGCTGGGCATAGAGCTGGCCCGGACCTCCCGTACCATCCACTCAGCCAGTGTGGGGCTGAGTGGGAGCCTACGGCTGGCAGAGAGCAGCAGCGAGGCCGCTATGGAGAAGGCAGCCCTGCTCCGGGCTCAGCTGGAGGAGCAGCTGCGCGACAAGGTTCGCGATATGATCCAACTTCAAGTGAAGAGTGACCTGGAGAAGGCTGAACTCAACTCCAGGTCAGTCAGTCAGTCAGTCATTAAGCATAGATTAACCCCTTGCCATGCCCCAGACACGAGGCTGAGCCCTGTGGCATGGCCACAGCCCTGTGCCATGGCTTGAATAGCCTTGCTTCCAGCCATTCTTCATCTTTGACTAGCTGGCTGGATCTTAGGGATGACTCATTGATTCCAGGACCCTGGAGTCTGGGCATCGATAGCTTTGGGCTCCCAGGAAGTCATGGGGAATGGGGATGACTGAAGATGGGCTGAGGAGGACAGATAGACTGTAGCATCCTCTTGCCTCCCCATATACACATTCAAATGACATGTTATGTGTACAGCATTGTACAACCTGACTGCTCTGTATAAATGTTAGTTATTGTTATTTTTATTTCAACAAAGATTTATTAAGCACCTGTGCTGGAACACAGAAAAAGGGACAGTAAGACAGTCCTTGCCGTCAGGGCTCCTATTCAAAAGACAGGTAAAGGGTATAGACAAATCCCTGGAATACACAGTGCTGCTAGTTAAGGGGGCTGGACTGGGGGGCCAGAGTCATCCCCTCTTCTTTGCCCACCAGGGTGAACGAGCTGACTTTGCTGGTAGAGCAGCTTCAAGGCCAAAACTCAGAGAAGGACCGAGCCAACGAGGCCCTGACCCAGAAGGTGGAAGCACTGGTGAGGAACATGTTGGACTTGGGGGAGAGGAGAGTTCCCAAGCCTGGACATCTCTCTCCAGGACAGAGCCATCCCTAGTGTTAGAAGTCAAGCGAGAGTGATATGGGGACAAGAGAGTAATACCCTCCAAATTCAGGGTACTGTAGACCGTCCACGTGTCTAACGAAGCCCTGCATGGACTCCTTCCCCCGGAGTGTGTCCTGTGTGATGGGCAGCAAGGCTCAGCCTGCCTTATCTAGTCTACTTTCTCTGCCCCTGTTACCACCTAGAAGTATTTGCAATAGAGAGAACAGTAGCTAGAAATCAGGACAGCTGTACTCTAGGCCCAGGTCTGACCCCAATTCAGTGTGTGACCATAGGCAAGTCATTTTTCCTTTATGGGCCACGATTTCCCTAATCTGTTCTTTGGTTCTTCCAACTCTGCCTTTTTATGTTCTAAAGTCCCTCCCAACTCTGATATCCTGTGTTCTAAGAGCCCTCCCAGCCCTGACATTCCATGTTCTCAGGGCCCTCCCTGCTTTGACATTCTATATTCTAAGCTCCCTCCCAGCCCTGGCAATCTGTGTTCTAAGAGCCTCTTCCAGCTCTGACCCCCGAGCTGTGATATTATGGTTTCTAAGTCCCCTCTCAGCTCTGGTACTCAGAGCAGATTTGTCCCACCTTCTGGAAGGACCCTGTGGGAAGTCCCCTAATTCCAGCCCCTCATCTCAAGTTTTGGGACTCAGGCTCCTTAGGATGGGGAGAAGAGATGGGTCCCCAAGATGGAAGGAATCAAGTACTCCTTTCTTGCCCTCTCCCCCCGGAACCTATAGGAAGCTGTGAGGCTACAAGAGCAGGCGGTCATGGAGGCAGAGGAGGTAGAAGCCCTGAGGAATGAGTCAGAGGTGCTACAACAAACCCTGCGGGACCTGGCCCAGGTGCGAGGAGGGCCGCTGGGTCAGGGTGGGGATGGTGAGAAGCCTCAGAGCTGCATGATGGGAGAAGCCCTGCTGCTGTGGCTTTGGGGGAGGTCTCTGTGGGGAATGTGCCCCTTGGGAATCCCCCTTACTCCCCCCATCCCGCCCTTGGCTGAGCTTGAGCAGTCCCAGATGCCCTGCACTCCAGCCTGGGTGATGCTGCCTCCCCTTCACGCCTAGCTGGAGCATCAAATTAGTCAAAGTGTATAGAATAAGGAAAGTGGGTTGACTAGACCTGATCTGGGAGGTCTTCCTAGAGGAGGCAGGCATTGGATATAAAAGGTGGCAAACAGACTGGTATCAGAATAAGGTCTCTGGGGTTCTAATGTCTGAGGGTAGGAGCAACCCCTCCAATCCCATGTTCATATTGTCACCCTGTATCCCTTCCTCCTTCTGCACCAGGCTGTCCTGTCCGACACAGACAGTGGTATCCAGATGGGTGGGATGGAGCGTACCCCTGAGGCCTCAGATGGCAGTCTGCGTGGCCTGTCTAGCCTGAGGACCCCTTCCCCGCTCCGGCGCTCCTCACCTCGCCCCAGTGGCTCGCCTCGCCCCAGCCTGTCTCCAGCCTTCTCTGATTCTACCCTTGCCTTGGTCCACTCTGCCCTGCACAAGAGACAAATGCAAGTCCAGGTAGGAAGCCTGGGCTGTTGTCCAATGTCCAAGGGGAAGGAGAAGGAAAGGGTGGGGCTTCCCCTTCTAGGGCTTGGTCTGGCCATGGTGGAAGCTGGAGGACCAGGATGGACAGGAGATTGTTGGCAAGTGGGAGTCCAGTCAGGATAGTCATGTGGAGAGAAAAGATGAGGTCTTAGATCTTAGGTCTTACTCATTGGAGCCAGTAGGTCTTGGGCATCTAAAAATGTGAACAGAATTTCCTTCCATACATTCACTTAAGGCATTTTCCTTGGGACAGGGATTTCACAGCCTTGGAGAAAGGATTAAGCATAGGAAATTTGGGGACCACTCAGTGTTAGAAATGAGGGGCTAGGTATCAGGGATGGACCTCAGGGTCCAGAATGGGGCATGTTCCACAATTTGTGGAGCGAAGTGCTGAGGGTGGATGTACAGTGCCAAGTATGAGGGGCCAGTGTCTGCTCTGGAGGCAGGAGGGATGTAATGCTGAGGATGAGGACTCTAAGGATGGGCTGGGGGGTGGAATGCCCTTCATGGGCATTCACCATAAAGGATGGCAGGAACAAAGTCTTAGTGTAGTCATAGGGATGGGCTGAGTGTAAGTGACAGGAATTCCATGTCAGGTGTTGAGGCTCAGTCTTGGGCGGGGGCTCAGAGTGGGGATGGGGACTCCAGGTCAATGATCAGGTTAAGTATCAAGGATAGTAATTAGCACCACATCAGAGGTGGGAGCTTAGGGTCAGGAAAGCTCCATCATGCCCTGAATTTTGGATGGGTGAATGTGGGATCCAAGACCTGGGCATAGGGGATGAGGGTGAGGATGATGGGCACTGACACTGCTTGGGGCTCGGGATCCCTTCAGGATATGCGAGGACGCTACGAGGCCAGCCAAGACCTTTTGGCCTCCCTGAGGAAGCAGCTGGCAGACAGTGAGGCTGAGCGCCGGAGCCTGGACAAGCAGTTGCTGCAGCTTCGGGATATGGCTGATGGTGCCGTCCAAGCCAAGGAAGATGCCCTTCGAGACATCCAGAGGTTGCGCAGTGCCCAAGACCTACTGAGCAGGTACTGGGACATGGCCCTGCTGGGGCAAGGGAAAGGAAAGGAGGGCTTGGGCCTGGGGCCTCCACTTTGCCCTTGAAAAAGGATCCTAGAGTGTGGAGGGCAACCAAAGCAGAGGCCCAGAAAGACAGTCTGACTTGTCCAAAGCCATACAGTAAAGTATTGATGGAACCAGGGCAAAAACTCCGATCTTTTTCCCATCAGACCTAAAAGAGGGAGGGGATAACATGAGGGGAAGATGTTAGTAATAACAGGTGTTTCTTAAGCAACAAATGTGTGCCCTCCCCTGTGCTAGGCCTTGGGGATAGGAGGGAGAGGGACAAAAAATTCATAAAATGTCCGTGCTGGAAACAACATTGGAATATAGAAATGTACAACAAAGAATGTGGGAGTTGGAAGGGCCCTTAGAACACAGAATGTCAGCTGGGAAGGGCCTTTAAAACACAGAATGTCAAAGCAAGAATTAACCTCAGACTGTCAGAATGTCAGAGCTAGGAGAAACCTTAGAACATGGAACTTAAGAGCTGGAATGGCCCTTAGAACCTAGACTGTCAGAGCAAGAATTAAACTTAGAACACAGGTTATCAGAGTTGGAAGGAACCCTAGGAAGTACATTGTCCCCCACTCCCTCACACATGATCTTGACCCTCAAAGACTTTCCAGTCTGTTTGGGGAGGTAGGGCTTATATACATGCAATAGAATACAACATATAACAATATCTAACCAAGTTCTAGATTGTGGGTTTGGATTGTCATTGTTATAGTAGGCTCTAGAAGAGAAAGATCTATGTGTGGACTGGCCTGGGTTGGGCAGGGCAGAGTGGGGCAGGCTTCCTGAAGGAAGTTGGGTTTGTTAGACCTTGAAGCACTGCTTGGATGTGGCTGGGGAAGAGGAAGGCTGAGCAGCTCTACAGCACTGCTTGGATGTGGCTGGGGAAGAGGAAGGCTGAGCAGCTCTACAGCCATGGGGCAGGCCAGCTCCCATCCCTTCCTCCCTTGACCACTACTCCTCCCCCCTTCCCTTTGGCAGTGAAAAGGATGGACTGGTGCGGAGCCTGGCAGCCATGCAGATGCAAGTGGAGATGCTGCAGCAGGAGAAGGAGAAGCTGCAGCTGGCCCAGGATGAGCTCCAGAGGCAGAGGGACCAGCTGGAGGAGGAGAAGGAGGATATCACTCAGGACAGGGAGAGATTCCACAAGGAAATTGAGCGGGGGTAAGATGGGGCTCCCCGACTCCTCCTGCTCCCCTGCCCTGTCCAGACCCAGCCAGAACATCACCCCTGGAATCCTTTCTTTTTACAGAAGAGGAAACTGAGGCCCAGGGAAGGGAAGTGACTTGCTCAGGGTCAACTGAGCTCTCAGGAAGGACCAGAGTTGGGAATCAGATCTAGGGTTAGGGCCTTTTCCATCACATCCCATGGTCACTACAGGAGACCTCCTGCTAGGTCTTGGTCTGGTGCTTTTGAGTTTCCCATGCATTTTCTCATTTGTTTTCCACAGTATCCATAGAAGTAGACTGAGTCCAACTAACACCTCCATTTCTGTGACTGGGAACCCTTGACTTATCCCTACCTGTTTTGTTAAGTGGCCATCCTTTCCCATGAAGGAGGTGCAGCAAATCCTGGAATCCAAGGACTTTAGATCTGACGGACAGGCCTTGAGGGTGTGGAGAAGAAATTCCCTGAGGCTTTTCATGACCTTGGTGGGGAAGGGCAGGGAGAAGCAGGAAGGAAAGTTACCCATTTTTTTCATCCCTACTCATTTTGGGCATCACCATCCTAGTCACTCAGGTGACCGCTCTCAATATCATCCCACACTTGTCTCCCTCCTCACTACCATCCTCGAAGCCAATCAGTTGCTGAGTCTTGTCAATTTTTAAATGTTTTTATTGATGTCATTTTTACATCACCACAATTTCCCCCAGTACTCTTCTCCCTTCCCTTCCCAGTGAATCATCTCATATACCAAATAAAATGTCTAAGACTGAAAAAGAAAGAAAAATAAGAGGAAACATCATAACTGGTCAATACAACCTAAGTCTGAAATATATGCAATGTGTAATACATAAAGACCTTTCACCTTTGCAGAGGGGTGGAAGGGTATCTTCTCATATCTCTTCTTTTGAGCCATTATCGTTACTAGATGCATAACCCTGGGCAAGTCACTTCACCTCAGTTTCTCCATCTGTAAAATGGATATCACAGCACCTATCTCCCAAGCCTTAGGAGTTGTCAGAATTAAATGAGCTGATATTTCTAAATATCACAATGCCTGGCACATAGTAAGCTCTTTTTAAGTGTTAGCTATCCTCACTATTATTATTTTACAACATTCACTTCTGATATTTGTATGTGGCCAATGGTTCCATTTATATTTTTGCAATTACATGTGTATCGTTTTATTGGCTCCACTGACTTCAGTCTGCATCCGTCCATGTTGAGCTTCTCAGGCTTCTCTGAATTCATCACCTTCATCATCTCTTACAGCACAGTCCTATTCCATCACTCGCATGGACCACAATGTGTTTAGCCATTCTCCAAGATATTGGCCAATATCACCTCCACTCTGTCTCTCCTGTGTGTCCCCCTTCTTTCTACTCACTTGGCCATCAGCCTAGGACATCATCACCTCTCGCCTGGGTTATCACAATCGTCTCCTGGTTGGTCTCCCCGCTTCATCTCTCCCCTCTCTAATCCATCCTCCATACAGCTGCCAAGGTGACTTTCTCAAAGCTCAGGTCTGACTCTATTACCCCCATGCTCTAAATAAACTCCAGTGTCTTTCGATCACCTCAAGGATCATATATAAACTTCCTGGTTTGACATTTAAAGTCCTGCACAACCTGGCCCCAACCCATTTTTCCCGCCTTATTTTATATATTACTCCCCTTCATGTGCTCTACATTCTGGCCAAATCAGATTTCTTGCCTTTGCACACGTTTGGTATTCTATCTCCAATCTCCATGCCTTTGCATTGACTGTTTTCTCTTCCCCTGCCCTCCCATCTCTAAAGTGCAGCCCCTCTTCACTTCTCCCTCTTAGAATCCCTAACGTCCTTCAGGGTTCAGCCCAAGGACCACCCTCTCCATGAAACCCTTCCTAGTGCCCCCCTGAAATCATCTATTTATTATGTCTATACTTACTTTGTATGTTATTATCTATGTGTATGTTATGGCCCCCAATAGTATATAAGCTTTTTGAGGGCAGACTGTTTCATCTTTGTCTTTGTGTACTGAACCCCAGGCACGTAATAGGTGCTTAATATTTGTTGATTGATTGGTTGATTGATAGTCATAAACAGCTGGAGCAGCTGGAGGTGAAGAAGTCAGGGCTGATGAAGGAGCTGATCTTGGCTAAGGAGACCCTAAGCAAGGCCACTTTGGCAAAGGAAGTGATGGAGGCCGAGAAGACGGAGGTGACGGAGGCGCTGACCAAGGTGGGATCTTCCCTGGGCTCCTGAATTGACAAAGAGCCCCTGCTCTAGCTTGCTGTCCCTATCGGATCATAGGATCAAGGGCTAGAAGGGACCTTGAGGGTCTGCAGGGTCCCTTTTGGCTTGGGCGACTTCTTTCCTTGGGTCTGTTCATAGTTAGAGAATCCTAGAACATCAGCCTGTGTTGTTGTTCAGTTGTGTCCCACTCTTCATGACCCCATGGACCATGGCACGCCAGTACTGTCCATAGGGTTTCTTGGCAGAGATCCAGGAAGGGTTTGCCCTTTCCTTCTCCAGCGGCCACCTTTTGTCAGAACTCTCCACTATGACTTGTCTTTTGTATCCTTACACTACATAGCTCAGAGTTTCATTGAGCTACACAGGCCCTTCTGCCATGACAAGGCAGCGATCCAGGAGGGGATACCAGCCATAGAAAGGAGAAATAATTCCAATAAAATTGGAAGGAATCTTAGATGAAGGAGTTTTAGATCTGGTAGGAGCCTTAGAACACAAGAATGTCAATGCTGGAAGGACCCTTACAACCCAGGATGTCCGAGCTGGAAGGGCCTGAGAACACAGAATGTCAGAGCTAAGAGGGCCCTAAGAACAGAGGATGTCGGAGCCAGGAGGGCCCTTAGAACACAGGGTGTCAGAGTTGGAAAGGTCCTTAGAACACAGGATGTCAGAGCTGGGAGGGTCCTTAGAACAGTGGATGTCAGAGCTAAGAGGGCCCTAAGAACAGAGATCTGGGAGGGCCCTTAGAACACAGGATGTCATAACTGGGAGGGCCCTTAGAACACAGAATGTCAGAGCTGGAAAGGTCCTTACAACACAGGGTGTCAGAGCTGGAAAGGTCCTTACAACACAGGATGTTGGAGCTGGGAGGGGCCTTAGAACAGAGGATATCAGAGCTGGGAGGGTCCTTAGAACAGAGGATGTCAGAGCTGGGGAGAGCCTTAAAAATAAATCCAAACCCCAGGCTTCCCCATCCCCACCCCCAGACTGTCCAGGTCAATGACAATAAGTGTTCTGATCCGTCCCTTGCTCTAACCCTGCTACTCGAGGGTCAGAGTATGGCTATGAAGGCTCCACATTGGACACCACCCAAGAGAATCTCGTTACAAGATGATTTTAGCTGTGAGGCAGGCCTGTGGTATGGACTTGGGCCAGTATGATAGCTGAGTGTATGTGGACAGAGGTGGTTGGTTAGAACAAGGTATAAAGCTGAGGCTTGTCCAAGAGTGTTTAGGAAAGGAAGCCCTGCCCTGGCCCCCAGTCTCAGGTGACTACATCCTACATGGGTAAGGCAGCCTGA
>CM053771.1:43038044-43133048 GCA_028658325.1 Potorous gilbertii
CTGGAGGGCTGGGGGCCCACTCCCTTCCTTAGGATCCTCTGTCTTCTCTCTGCCCACTTTCTCTCCCCCCTTTTCCTTTTTTTTCTCCTCTACCTCTATTTCCTTCTCTCCTTTTTTCCTTTCTTTCCATCTTTTTTTCTGTTTATTCCTTTTTTCTTTCTCTTTTCTATGTATTTCCTTCCTTTTTTCTTGCTCTTGCCTCCCTTTTCTCTCCTCCTTGTCTTCCTCCTTTTTCTTTTTCTTCTCTTTTCTCTTCCCTTTTCTCTCTTTCTCTCCCCCGCTTTCCTCTCTCTTCTTCTCCCTCCAACCACCCTTCTTTCTTGGGGATACAAGACATGAGTTGGGATCCTGGCAAGGCACCTTCACTGGGCCTCAGTTTCCTCATCTGTAATATAAAGAGATTAGACTAGATGGCCTCACTCCTCTCTTCCTTCTCTGTCACACTCATTCTCTTTTCCTTTCTTTTGCTTCTCTGTCTCTTTCTCTTCTCTTTTTATCTGCTTTATTTCACTTACCTCCTCTTCTCCACCTTTACATCCCCAGAGGAGTCCTTGGAAATTTCCTCTTCCCTCCCTTGGCTTCCTGATTTGGAGGGCTTCCTGGGAGGTCACTCTCAGGTCCAAAGGGCATGAGATGCCAACCCAGGGTTCCCTTGCCACTCTCTCCCTTCTTTTAGCTTGAAGAGGAACGGGGAACCCTCCTTGGGCAGAGGCGAGATGCTGAGCAGGAAAAGGCTGCTGCCCAAGAACAAGTGGCTCAGCTGGAGCAAGAAAAGCTTGTGCAGGAGGCAGAGAGACAGAGTCTGGAACGTGCCCTGCAGGCTGCCGAGCTGGCGCGGGAGGCCCTGGAGCAGCAGCTGCCTGCCTTTCAGAAGGAGCGTGGCCAGCTCCAAGATCAGCTGGCACAGGTAGAGAGAGGCAGCCCTTCCTTCTGGGGTGGCAGAGTCCCAAGGGGCACCAGTGCCTGGGCAGAACAGGACAGAGCTGTCCTCAATGGTTCTGGCTTGGGGCAAAAATTAACTTTTTTTTCCTTTAAAACAATTTTTCCTTTTATTTTTTTCAAGAATTAATCTTAATGCTTCCCCACCATGAAATACAATGCTTAGAGTTGGCCCCTAGCCATCGAGGGACTTCCTGGAGGAAGTGACTTTATAATACTGTGTTTTGAAATTGAGGAGGGGTCTAGATGGGCAGAGACCCTTCAGGTGGAGACTACTTGAGGAGGGGAAAAGAATCAGAAAGGATCATGGGAAAAAGAGCCCCCAGAGCCCAGGAAGGGAATCTCAGGACAGTTCAGAATGGAGACTTGGGCCAGGCTAAGGCCTGGGGACTGAGCCACCTCCTCCTGTTCCGGGGCAGTTGTCCAGACAGTTGGGAGCACAACAGGAGGAACTGCAGAGAGCTCATAGAGATGGGGACCGGCATTCAGAGGGTTTGGAGCGGGCATTCCGGGAGATGGAGTCACTGACCAAGGAGCGGGCCAGCCTGCTGGTACAGCTGACCGCTTCCGAACGAGAGAACCGATCCCTGGCTGAGGAGGTAGCCGGCCTGCGGTAAGGACAGCACGGGGTGAGGGTGGGGGTGAAGTGCTGTGCACCTCATCTGACCCTTTGGCAGCGTGTTGGTGGGAGGAGGGGTAGGAATGCACATGCACGGGAAGGATAACTTGGGGGAGAGGGCAGAGCAACTAGAGATCAAAAAAGGCATCCTGTAGGAGAAGATGCACAAGCTGAGCCTGAAATGATGCTAAGAGGTAGATGTGAAAGGGAGTGCCTTCCAGGAGTGAGAAATACAGCCTATACAAAGGCATGATGGTGGGAGATGGAGAGCCAAGTTTGAGAAATAGCAGGAAGCCCAGTTGGGCTCCAATCTACCACCTCTGAGTCTTTGCCCTGGCTGTTCTCCCTCTTCATTGAATCCTTCCTGCCTTTAAGATTCAGCTCAAGCACCACTTTCTACACAGTGTTTCTCATTCCTCCTAACTGCAAGTGTCCACCCTCCCAAAACTCTCCTGTTCATTTTGTCTTTATTTATACATGATATATACATCCCATGTTCCCTGATAGAATGTAGTCTTCTCAAAAGGAAAGGTTTCATTTTTAGTTTTGTATTTCCATTGCCAGGCCTCAAGTAGGAACTTAATAAATGCTTTTTGATTAAGCAATTGATTGAAAAAGGAGTATGTGAGAGGGAGAATATTCAGTAATCCTGTGAAAGTTTTGAGTAGAGCCACATCAAGGATGACTTTAAATGCCAGGCTGAGGACTTTACATATCCTGGGCAGTAGGGAGCTATTGACATTTCTTGAGTAGGGGCGTAACAAGGTCAAATCCTCATTCTCAGGGGAGAGTAAGGGTGATAGCATTAATACCACTCTTGTTTCTGCAGCCTTGAAGATTACAAACTACTTTCCTCACTATGCTCTTAATATGAATAATTGCATCTCTACCTTATAGGGAAGGAAGCTGAGATTTAGAGGGGACAGGGAGCTGTTTCAGGGCATGACTTAAAGGAGAAGCAAATTTGATCCCTGGCTCTAACTCCAAGACTAGGTGCAGGGCACAAGGCAGGCTTTTGCCTCTAACGACAGTAATCCAGGAGCTGTGTTTGCCAACACAAAGCCGTGTGGAGTGGGGTCTGCCCGACCCCTGCCCTAGCTTTCCTTAAGAAGCGTGCAAACCTCCGCTGGTGAGTGTGACCACCCAAGGGATGTGGAACAGTTATGGACAGGCAAAGCTTTTCCCAGCAGCAGGCTCCCTCTGTCAGGATAAAGCAGGTGCCCCCTGCTGGGCATTGACTGAGCCTCCCAATCCTGATTGTGCCTGCCCTCCCCTGGTCACACCCTAATTAACTCCCTTCCAGAGGCTCAGTTTCTTTCTCTGTAAAATGAGAAGTTGGAACTAACGTGGGGTTTTGTAACCTGGGATAGATGTCAAGGAGTCTGTAACTTGGATGGGAAAAAAGTATATTTTTATTTTCACTAACTTTTCATTTTCTTTTTAATCCTTGGGAATTTATTTTATGCTTTAAAGACATTTTTTCTGAGAAGGGCCCATAGGCCCCATAAGACACTGCCAGAGGGGTCCTGACCCAACAAAGGTGACTCCTGGGCTGCATCATTTCTAAGGCCCTCCCAGCTCTGACTTTCTGTGTTCTAAGGCTCTCCCAGCTCTGACTTTCTGTGTTCTAAGGCCCTCCCAGCTCTGACTTTCTGTGTTCTAAGGCCCCTCCCTAGCTCCGACATCTGTGTTCTAAGGTCGCCCCCAGCTCTAATATTCTATGTTCTAAGACCCCTTTCAACTCTGATGTTCTATCTTCTAAGGTGCGCTCAGATATTCTGTGTTCTAAGGACTCTTTCCATCCTAAAATCCTGCTATCTGAAATTCCAGAGTCCCCATGGAGGTGGCTGCACTTGGGAGGGCTCTGATTCCACGTCCTCCAGAGCCTGGGCCTGGGTGCATCACTTACCCTGTCTTTCTCCCCAGCTCAGAGAAGGACACCCTGGAGACCAGCTTGTTTGATGCCCACCGCCAGCTCAGCCAGATGGAGGCACGCAGGGAACAGCTGGAAGCTGATGTGCAGGGCCTACTGCTGGCCAAGGAGACTCTGACTGGTATGGACTCTGTACTTTAGGATAACAAGGGTGGGAGGGGGCCAGCCTCGGGGACTGGTATTGCTAGGAGGACTTGGCAAGTCCTGGCTCCTCATGCAGCTCCTGGGCTGGGCTGGGCCCCAAGGTGGACAGGGCACTCCCTCCTGGCTCCTGGAGAGGCCGGGACCAGGCCAGAGCTCCCTTGACCGTGACTCTGGTGCTGGGCCCGTCCCTTCTCTCTTGATCTGACTGCGGTGCCCTCCACTTTCATTCAGTCGGGCAGCCAGGATTTATTGACAGCCTGCTGAGTACTGCATGCTGGGGATAAGACAGACACAAAAATCCCTGCTCTCAAGAAGCTAGCAGAAACAACGTGCATGCAAACCACCCCCCCCAAAACACATATAAAGCGATTTCTTTGGTTGATGGTGGTCACTAGCATCAAGAGGGGCTTTCTGTAGGAGGGGGCATACATCACACTCAGAGGAGACAAGATGAGTGATGCTTCGTCAGAGGATATGGAGGGAAACAGAATTAAAGCTTTGGAGACAGAAGCAAACCTAAAAAGCTATGTAGGCAACTGAGGTGCCGTAGTGCACAGAGCACCCAGCCTAGAGGAACAAAGACCTGAGTTCAGATCTCCACACCTCAGAGCCTTGCTAGCTGTGTGACCCTGGGCAAGTCCCTTAACCATCGTTTGCCTCAGTTTCCTCCTGTGTACAATATGGACAATGATAGTATCTGCCACCCAGGGGTGTTGAGATCATCATATGAGACAAATTGTGTTAAACACTTCGCAAACCTTATAGCTCTATGGAAACACCAGCTGGCTGTGGTTATTATCCAGGCTGGTTCCACCTTTTTAGATGTAAGGAACCTGAGGCCTAGAAGTGCTCAGTGACTTACCCCCAGTTGCACAGGAAACTGAGAAAGAGCCGGATTAGGAAAACTCAGAGAGGAAAGAATGGGAAGGGGTTGTCACAGGGTGGGGAGGGGTTCTCAAGCTGCAGAGTCAGGAGGAAGACAGAAGATGTCACTGGGATTAGCAATGAAAATAGGGAGTGATGTCCGCTATGTGGTAGGTTGTCGAGTCACGTGACCAGGGAGGTTACCTGGGACTAGAACCCAGACTGCTGAGCTTAACTGGCTGCACCTTTGTATTCTTTAACATGACAGTGACATTTCTTTCAGTGATCACCCAGGAGGGTCAGATCCACAAATGCCTCCTCCAGGGCCCTCAGGTGCTGTCCTCAGGAGTCTTCCCTCATCTCTAAGAACCCAGGATGTCAGAGCTGAGAGGACCCTTAGAATACAGTGTCAGGGCTAGGAGGGCCCTTAGAACACAGGATGTCAGAGCTGGAAGGTGTCTTAGAACACAGTGTCAGGGCTGGTAGAAACCTTAGGAACACAGTGTCAGAACTGGGAGGGTTTTAGAACACAGGATGTCAGAGCTGGGAGGGCCCTTAAAACACAGGATGTCAGAGTGGGGAGGACCCTTAGAACACAGGATGTCAGAGCTGGGAGGGCCCTTAAAACACAGGATGTCAGAGTGGGGAGGACCCTTAGAACACAGGATGTCAGAGCTGGGAGGGTCTTAGAACACAGTGTCAGGGCTGGGAAGGCCCTTAGGACACAGGATGTCAGAGCTGGGAAGGTCTTAGAACACAGGATGTCAGAGCTGGGAGGGGCCTTAGAACACAGAATATGTCAGTATCCCCATCCTCATCCTGCTCCATAGGGCAACTGGTGGGTCTTCGACGGCAGATGGAGACTGAGGTACAGAAACTGGTCCGGGACAAGGAGCTGTTAGCCCAACAGCTGGTGCAGGTGGAGCAGGAGGCCCAGGCCACCCTTCGAGGAGAACAGGCAGCCCATGATGAGGATGTAGAGCGGCTGCGTCAGGAAAAGGTTTGAGGGGATGGGAGGGGAGCTGCTGGGCTGGGCATCAGTGTGGGAGCTGAGGCCCAACCAAGTGATGCAGACAGAGTGAGGGGAGCATGCCCCCACCCATCATGGAGCCCAGAGAGGAATCACTGGCTGAGAGCCTCTGACAACATCTGGTCTCACGCCTTCATGTCACAGATAAAGAAATGGAGACCCAGAGGGAATTAGTTTACCCAAGGTAGTAAGGAGCAGAAATGAGATTTAAATTTAGAGTCTGTAATTCAAAACCTAGCACTCCAGCAGGGTACTCATATTGATTCTTTACCTCCCATTCCTTCTAGGGAAACAAAAAATGATAGCTAGCCAGCTAGTTGGAGATAGATGATAGGTGAATAGATAGATGGGTGTAGCTAGATAGATAGAGATAGATGGATAGGTAGGTGGATGTAGATGAATGGTGGATGGATGGATATAAATAGATGGTAGATAGATAGATGATGGATGGATATAAATAGATGGTAGACAGACAGATAGATGATGGATGGATAGATAGATATAGATAGGTGGTAGATAGATGATAGGTGAATAGATAGATGGATGTAGCAACATAGATAGAGATAGATGGATAGGTAGGTGGATATAGATGAATGGTAGACGGATGGATGGATATAAATAGATGGTAGATAGATAGACAGATGATGGATGGATGGGTGGTGGATGGATGGATGGATATTGGTAGATAGATGGAGATAGTAGATAGATGGATAAAGATAGATGGATATAGGTAGATGGTAGAGGATGGATGGATGGATATAGGTAGATGGTAAATACATAGATGGATGGAAGATAAATTCACACACATACACATATTCACATTCATATGTTTTTTTAAATACATTTTTCAAGAAAGGATGTGTATACATAAATACATTCATACATCAATGCATATTTTTTTTTCTAGAGGATGTGTGTATACACACACACATGCATCAGTTTGAACAACTTCATTTTTAGATGAAGGAACCAAGGTCCAGATCCTACAAGTCATTGGGAACTCCCTTTGTGACTCAGGTTCCCTGACTCCAAACATGTAGATCTCAGATCTAGGCAGTCTCTGCAGTGAGCCAGTCTGGTCAGTCAATCAAGCATTTATTAAGCATTTGCTGTATATTTCCTCAAGGTCATGTAGCCAGTCAGCGGCAGAGTTAAGACTGGACCCCCAGCATCCTGACTTTGGGGCCCGCTCATGCCTCCCCTCTTTCCCTGTCCCTCTGCAGGAGGTGGCCCGCCGAGAGCTGGAGGCAGAGCGAACAGAGCTGCTGCACCGCCTGAGCCAGGAGCGAGAGGAGTTGTTGGCCAGACTCGAGGCAGAAAAGGAAGAGCTCAGTGAGGAGATCACCGCTCTGCAGCAGGACCGAGATGAGAGCCTTCTGCTGGCTGAGAATGAGAAGCAACAGGTGGGAGGAGGCGAGGCCCACGGCCCCCTCCAGCCTCCCTGAGCAGACATCCCTGAGATGGGCAGCAGGGAGACGAGATTGTCACTGTGTTTTACATCAGTGACAATGTCTGGAAAGTCACCGATTCCCCATGTGCCCCGTCCTAACGGACTCAGACCGGTGGTATTATGGGAACTAGCCAGAGTGGCAACAGCTCCTGGCTCTGCACAGCAGCATGACTGAAGCACGTCAGTCTCTTCATGCCTCAGTTTCCTCATTTGTCAAATGCGGATAACAGCATCTTTGTTGTTCAGTCATTTCAGTTGTGTCTGAGTCTTTGTGACTCCATTTGGGGTTTTCTTGGTGAAGATGCTATAGTGGTTTGCTATTTCCTTCTCCAGCTCATTTTACAGAGGAGGAAACTGAAGCAACCAGGAGTAGATGACTTGCCCAGGGTCATACAGCCACTGAGTATCTGAGGTTGGAGTTTAACTCAGGTCTTCTTGACTCTATCTACTGCAGCTGCCCATCATAGAAAAGTTAGAAACTGGGAGTGCCCCTAGAACAGAGAATGTTAGAGCTGGAGGGCCCTTAGAACACAGAATGCCAGAGCTGGGAGGGACTCTGAGAAAAGGAGACCCTAGGTTCCAGAGTCCACCAGCTTTCCCACTGATGTCAGCTGGAGAAGCTTATGTGACCTTAGCCTGCATTCAGTTTAAAGGACACATTGCTTAGGAGCAGGGAAGCAGGACTCTCTCTGTCTCACTGTTTTCTGCCCTACTGAGACCATGCCTGGAATACTCTGGTCAGTCCTGGGCATCCTGTATTGGGAAGGACCTTGATGCTGAAGCCTAACTAAAGGAGGGCCACAGGATGGTGAAGGGGCCAAAGATGCCACGGGAAAATTGCTGAACCAAGTAGGGGCATTTAGCGAGGGGAAGAGAAGGTTGGGGCCTGTTGTGCTAATAATGTAATCATCAAAGATGCTTCTCTGGTGCCGTACAGTTGGCCAGGCCCTTCATGTGCATCGTTGCCTCGATCCTGCCAGCAGCCCTATAAGATAGATATTACTGTTTTTGCCATTTTACAGATGAGGAAACTGAGATTGAGAAAAGTTAAAGGGCCTGCTTGCTTAATAATACTGATAATAGCAGCTAACATATCCATATAGGCCTTACTGTGTTCAGGCACCATAAGGGACATGCCGACTTCTAAGGTGTTTCTGATTCCCGAACTGTGATCCAACGTGTGTGTCTCCATCTTTCCCTCTCCCCGTCCCTCCTGTCTGAGCTGTGTCTATTCCTGGGGCAGCAGGATGTTCTGGGGGACGGGGTACAGAATCCCCATGCATGTGCATGAGCAGGTGCTCATGGAGTCGACCCTGACTGACCCAGCCCCCTAACCACTCTCTCTCTGCTTCTTGCAGGCCTTGTCTCTGAAGGAATCAGAGAAAACAGCTCTGTCGGAGAAGCTTTTGGGTACCCAGCAGAGCCTAGCCACCATATCCATGGACTTGGAGAGACAGAAACGAGATGCCTTGACCCGTCAGGAACAAGACCGGGTAGGTGACACAGTCTTGGTACCCCAGTTCCTGGGTCCTTACTTGGCCTCAGAGCAAGGGAGGCTGATAGTCTTCCAGTCACCTGTCACATGGGTGTCTCAGGCTGATGGGGAAGTTATGACTTCTGTCCTCAAGGAGTTTTGAGTCTGAGTGGGTATACACCACCTGTGAGGCACTTCACTCACACACATACACACACGCACACACACACACACACACACACACCGACACACGCACACACACACACGTCCCCACCCTAGACCAGGGCAGGAGAAATGAGTCCCAGAAGTAGGGACATGGGCACCATTGTCCAGTTTGGAGGTAGATGGAGAGGGGCTGGCCTCATATATCTGTGCATGCCCATATCCATCCAGAGCACTGTGAATGCCCTGACCGCAGAGCTGCGGGACCTCCGGGCCAAGTTTGAGGAGGCCATCAACAGCCATGAGCGGGAGGTAAAAGCGCTGCAGGAGCAGGCCCGAGATCTGGGCAGACAGCGAGAATCCTGCCTCCGAGAGGTGAGAGACCCCTGAGGGGGAGAGAGGGGATGAGGCACCTGGCATGGTGGGCAGAACTCGGGACAGGGGTGTGTGTGCATGGAGAGTGGGGGAGTGAAATTCCCCAACCCCATCCCCTCTTACTAGTCCCATCATCATTCCTGTCCATAATTCTACAGCCTTCTCTCAGCTTGCCAATGCCTTACCCCCAACCCCCTCACTAAGCCCCCAATGCCCCTCATCAAGCCCCCAACCCCCTCACTGAACCCCTATCCCCCTTACTGAGCCTCCATCCCCCTCAATGAGCCCCCATCCCCCTTGCTGCCTCCTTGACAAATAGCATGGCAGGTGTTTAGGGAGCCCTAAAGGCCCCTCATCCTGAACTTCTCTCCTTCCCTGCTCTTGGCTCGGCCCTCTCTAGGCTGAGGAATTGAGAACCCAACTGCGGTTGTTGGAGGACTCCCGGGATGGGCTTCGGAGGGAGTTGCTGGAGGCCCAGCGGAAGGTTCGGGAAGGACAGGAAGGACGAGAGGCCCAACGCCAGGAGACCCTCGAGTTGCGCCGCAGCCTGGGGGACAGCACCAAAGAGCGAGAGGCCCTGCGGCGCTCCAATGAGGAGCTGAGAGCTGCCGTCAAGAAGGCTGAGAGTGAGCGTATCAGGTATGGTGGCAAGGTCTGGTAGTGGGGGACAGGGGCCACTCTCGAGCCTTTCTGCAGGCCCCTGTCTGCCCCTGAGCCCTTGTCCCCTCAACACTGAGCTCCCATTCACCCCTGAGCCCTTGTCCCTCCCACACTGAGCTCCCATTCACCCCTGAGCCCTTGTCCCCCTGACACTGAGCTCCCATTCACCCCTGAGCCCTTGTTCCCCCTGGAACCTCTTGCTCCTCACTGGGTCCTTCTCATCTTCCCTGAGCTCTCATTGCTCCCCAGAAGCTCTCATTTCAGTCCTTCCCTTTACTGAATTTCCACCCTTTACCACCACCCCTTACCCACCACTTTCCCCAGAGCTTAGCACAGTGCCTGGCACATAGTACATTTTAGGTGCTTAATAAATGTTTATTAACTGACTCCAACCCTTCACAGCATCCCATCCCCCTCACTAAGCCTGAGCCCATCCCTGAACCCCCATCCCCTTGACTGAGCCACAGTTTTGCTAACTGACCCCCCCCCCCTAAGCTTTCATCCCCAGCATTGTGTACCATCCCCCAAGATCCTAAGAAAGTGCCGAGATGTTAAATTGTGACCCTAGCCTCCAAGCCTTGTAGGGGTCATCCAGCAGTCACCTCTAATTACCAGAGCCCAGGTCCCTAACCTTCTGCCCTTTCCCTACCCCAACTCCCACCAGCTTAAAGCTAGCCAACGAGGACAAGGAACAGAAACTGGCACTGCTGGAGGAGGCTCGGGCAGCCTCGGGTAGGGAGGCTGGAGAGCTGCGGGCAGGGCTGCAGGAGGTGGAGCGCTCGAGGCTTGATGCCCGGCGGGAGCTGCAGGAGCTCAGGCGCCAGGTACAGAGCCTTGTGAGGTGGAGGCCCTGGGCCTTGCTGTCAGCTTGAGGAGAAACCATGGGCAAAATTCCCTTACCTCCTTCACTGGGCCTCAGTTTCTCATTTGTAAATGAGTGGTGGATCTCTGATGTCTCTTCTAGCCTCCAGTCTGGTGGGGGAAATGGGTCACATACCCGCTATACAGCAGCTACTACCAGTACATAACATTGCTCCCAGCAATGGGAGGTCAGTGCTGTGAGCTCATTCTGTATCTGACGAGATGCTAATAGACCTACATTTAGTAAGCAGGACAGTTAATTATTGCAAACTGAGTCCATAAGACTGTATGGTATAATGGGAAAACCACAGGAGTTAGAGGTAGAAGAACTAGATAATGAGTGCAGGTTGTACCACCTCCTAGCATATTTGAGCTCGTCTTCCTGATTCCAGGCCCAGCAGCCTACCTTTTACTACAGTTTAGTAAGATTTGAATGACTACCATTGCTGTGAGACCTCACACAAGATAGTGGCTGTAAAACTGCTTTGTAAACACAGGAGCAGCCCTGTTGGCTGTCTGGGGGACCTGGGTCAGGGCAGGATAATCAGTTAATCAGGGAAGCCTTCCTGGATTAGGAAGTTTATAAACCAGAGTCCCCACAAAGCAGATTACATTGGATGGAGTAGGGGAGGGTCAGGCCCCCAGCTCTCTCTTCCAGCCTGAACATCCCTCCCTCTGTTGGCCCCAGATGAAGATACTGGACAGTGATAATGCCAAGAAGACCCAGGAGCTGGTGGAGCTGCAGGGCCGGGTCGCCCTGAGCCAGCAGCTGGAGAAGGAGGCCAGGAGGGAGGCCTTTGGCCTCAAACAGAAAGTTCTAAAGGGAGAGGTCGCCCTGGATGGGACCAAGCAAGAGGTAGGTGGCCCTCACAGCAGAGTGGGTGGAGTGGGGGAGCCACTCTCCCCAGGTCAGGGACTGTGCCCTTCATAAGTCTCTATCTCTACCACTAACCAGGGACCTAGGAGGCCAGGCCCGTGTGCCCCCTTGCTTCCCCTTGCTTTCCCCAGCACCTTGGGATAGAGAGATCATAGGGAAGGGAAGCCAGATGTGTGCCAGTGTACTCACGCCCTCACTGCCTACTTTAATACTTAGCAATAACCCTATAGAACTGTGGCTGCATAGAGAGAGCTTAGGGGCTTTTAAAACTCAGCTGGAGGCAGTGCTTGGAATGGCTCTGAGGAGCTAGCACTGTGCTGACCCTATCCTCAGGATGCTGCAGCCCAGGCAAGTGACCATTCCCACCTTTCCTTTCCACTACTGGCTGGAATCAGAGATTCTAGACTTTAGGGCCATAAAGCATAGGCTATTGAAACTGGGAGGGCTCTTAGAATACAGAATGTCGGGCTTTGATCTAGAGACCTTAAAACAGAGACTGTCAGAGCTGAGAGGATTCTTAGAACACAGAATGTTAGAGTTGGGACAGCTTTAGAACATAGGATGTCAGAGCTGAGAGGGTCTTTAGAGCACAGAATGTTGGAGTTGGGAGGGTCCTTAGAACACAGAATGTCAGAGCTGGGAGGGCCCTTAGAACACAGAATGTCAGAGCTGCAGGATGTCCTCTGACATGCTCACTTCCTCCCTCTCCTTCTCCATCCATCCACCCCTAGCTCCTTTCAGTTCAGAGGAGACTTTTGGAGGTGGAGCAGGGATTCCAGGCCCGGGAGCGAGGCCTCCTGGGCTCCTTGGAGGAGTCTCGAGGCTCGGAGAAGAAGCTTTTAGACAATGCTCGGAATCTGGAGCTGAAGCTGGAGAGGACACAGGCTGAAGCTGGGGAGCTCGGACTCCGACTGAGCGCTGCAGAGGGCCGGATTCAGGGCCTCGAGATGGAGCTGGCCCGAGTAGAAGGGCAGAGGCGGGAGGCTGAATTTCAGCTAAGCAGCCTGCGCTCAGCCCTGCGCCGCACCTTGGGCATAGGAAGAGTCCCTAGTCCTGCTTTCCGGGCCTACGCCAATTCCCCTAAGAGGATACCCTCCCCAGCAAGAGGTGACAGACTTGGGTCCGGGTCATGCTTGGAGATGCCTGAGCCAGGCCAGTCAAAGGGGCATTGGACCACACAGCCAGAGCCAGAAGGGGCCTTAGAACACAGGATGTCAAAGCTGGGAGGGCCTTTAGAACTCAGAATGTCAGAGCTGGTGATGGGGTTGGAAAAGTGGGGGGATACAGGGAGCCCTCAAGGACCTGAGGACAGGAGAGGGTCATCTAGAATGAATTCACAGACTCAAGCATTCTTGAAGTCAAAGTGGCAAAGATTTATTGTTACGCTTTTCAGCAGGCAAGAATTCTTAAGGAACTTGCTACCTTAGAGGGGTACAGTTAAAGTTTATGTAGGATAAACTACAGTAAAACATGTGCCAAATATGCTAACTGGGTGATTCAGGGTGGGAATTAGGTGTGGTTAAGTGGTCCGTTCTTAAAGGAATATATACTTTTAGTATCTACTGCCCAGGTGTTTTACCCAGGGTTCATTGGGTAATAACTCAAGTAGGGGGAAGGGGGTGCTACATGGAGGTATGGTTTTAGACCTGCAACGCGACTATGTCAACTAAACGTCAGGGCTGACTGAGAAATACCCAGGCTGGTCCTCATCAGTGTCTTGTTAGACATGATAAACAAAGGAGGTATACATATGTCTAGGATACATATGATGAGGAGTTCAGGATACATAGGATTGATCAGTGAGTAGTAAATATCTTTATGAGCCAATATCCAGCCAGTTCAAACTAATAAATTCTATAGGTGCAACCGGCTACTGTATCAGGAAGAGAGGGAGAGAAAGCCTTTTCTAGGACAGGCCGTCCTGTTTTGCTGAGGTATACTGTCCCTGGGCTGGGGAGAAAATGTAGGGATAGTGTTCCAAGGCTAGAGAGAAATGTGATTTTAAAATTGGGGTCCAAGCACAGGCACTCAAGCACCCCATCATTGGGAAGTCCCTTAGAACACAGAATGTCAGACCTTAAAACATGGAATGTCAGAGCTGGGAGGCCCCATAGAACTTAGGATGTCAGAGCTGGACTGCTCTCATTTTATAGATGAGAAAATTGAGGTCTGGGGAGTGAGTTGACCAAGGTCACACAAGTAATGATGAGGGTTCTAGAGCTGTGTCTAGAATGCTGATTTCCTGACTAGCCCAGAGCCCTGCTCACAACACAATCTGCCTCTATCTATGAACTTCCTGCCTGGACAGATAGGTGACCAAGGGGGTTGGTGTGGAGTCCATGGCCAGCGAATTGGGTAGCCCAGGTGTGCGGGCGTCAGAGTCAGAGGGGTGGACACATGCTGCTCAGGTCTGAGGAGCCTGAGCCTTTCTTGCAATGCTACTCTGGACCACAAGGTGTCGCCCTCTCCCCTGCCTTCTCACTCATTCTTTATTAAGCATCTGCTGTACAGGGTGTGCTCCGCCCATCCTGGGGGAGATGCAGTTTTGTAAGACATCCCTCCCTGCAGACAACTTGTGGTCTAACAGAGAGGCAACACATGCACAGATGATTACTACAAAGCAACGCGTTATAATTCATATACAGAACCACAAAACAATGCATTGCTATTAATATACAATGCACTGTTAAGATACAATGTATTAATATACAGAACCACAAAACAATGCATTGCTATTAATATACAATGCACTGTTAAGATACAATGTATTAATATACAGAACCACAAAACAATGCATTGCTATTAATATACAGCGCATTGCTGTTAACATACAGAACTCTAAAACTGCATTATTAATATACAATACATTAGTATTGATGTAGAGATCGTTAATTATACAGATTATAATATGATACGATATATAATTGTAATGTATAATGGTATAACATATGGTTATAATATACTATTATAATATATACAATTCTAATACTGCGTATTATTAATACAAAACAATACAAGCTTATTAGAGAATAGCTCGCATCTATATAATACCTTGAAGTTTAAAAGGCACTTTCTACATGTTATCCCCACAACACCCCTGGGAGGTAGGGTCTATTATCAGACTCATTTTGATAAACTGAGGCTGAGACCACTTTCGAAATGTCTAACCTAGAGTCACACAGCTTAGTGAGTATTTGAGGAAAGATTTGAACTCAGATCTTCCTGACTCTGGGTCCAATATACTGTACCACAGGCTACCTTAAGAGAAACCCAAGACAGAGTGTTCTGGGAGGTCTAAGAGGAAAGCATGTTAATGGTACAGCTCCGTGTGGTACATTAAGGTTTGCAGAATGCTGTCTGTTATCTCACCTAAGCCCCACAGCCTCCCCATGAGGTGGATGCTGCAGGTGTTAATAACCCATTTTCCTGATGGAGAAACTGTCCATCGTCACATGTCAGAAATGGGGTCTAGACTCAGGATCTATGGGATCTGTCACTTCTCCATTGTAATTGCTGAGATGGGATCAGGGAGGCTTCCCGGAGGAGGTGACTTCGTAGGAGTTTAAAGAACAAGACTTGAGGAAAGGGGGGATGTCCCGGGAATGAGAAACAGTACTGGGCAAAGGCATGAGGTAGGGGTGGTCAGTGGGACAAACATTGTGCTGGACTCTGGAGGGAGGTACTATGAGATGAGCATGGAAAGGTAGGGTGGCATCAGATTGGAGAAGACCTTGAATGCCAAGAACTTTACTTGGTTGGTGCTAGGAAGTCAGGCCAAGATTTTTGAACAGAAATGTCCATGATCGGGTCTGGCTATTTGAGAAGTGGTTCTGGAGTGTAAAGGATGGGTGTGTTAGAAGGGAGACAGAATGAAGACAGACTTGCCCCCACGGTCACCCAGCTAATGTTTGAGGCTGAATTCGAACTCAAGTCCTCCTCACTCCAAGAGTGTAACTGCTGCTGTCATGACCTTTAAAAGTGGGGTCTGACCCCCAGCCATCACCTTTCTACAGTATTGTGTCTCTCCCCTGACCAAGGTTTGGTAGCCTAGACAGCAACTGTGAATTGAAAGGAACATATTTCATGGGTTTGATCAGAAACTCAGTTTTGGACCCTCCATCTTTTCTTCATGTCTCCCCCCAGGGAGTGGGGAGTCACCTCCAGAGGGGTCCAGTTGTTCCAGCTCCCCTGAGCGCACCCGTCACTCCTGCACCACCTCCCCGGAGCCCATGTCTTCCCCCCCACCTCCCAACATGGATCTGGATGCTGAGACTGTGAGGGCTGCCCTGAGGCAGTTCCTGAAGGAGCTGCAGGATGCCCAGAGGGAACGGGTACAGGCCCAGGGTGGGTGGGTGGGTATATTCAATGCCAGGGGAGACCTAGAATCCTCATGAGGCCAAGACTTGAGGCTGAAGGCCCACACCTCCATGTCCAGCCTCTGACCCCAAGGCATCTGCCTGCCCGCTCAGAAGAGGAGATCAGCACCATGGGACTCTGGGCAGGCTCTCCTTCCTCCCATTTCCCAGTGTGGGCCCCCTTCCCACCTCCACCAACCCCCCACCCCAGATCCCCATGACTTGACTGGGGAGTTTGTGGTTGGGAGGTAGCCTTTGTGGTCCTCAAAAGGCTGAGCCTCCTCTCTGTCCTAACGTAGGATGAGTTGCGGGTTCGAGTGAGCACCCTGAATCGTCAGTTGGCCGACTCAGAAAGGGCACGAGACACAGCCAACACCCATGTGGAACAGCTGCAGAAGCTGGTGGTGGAGTGTGAGGAAGGTTGGTGAGGGATTTGGGGGCAACCCAGTCGCCAAAAGGCTCGCCTGCATTCGGTTTTGCACTGGGGGTGCTGAGGGTAGGGCAGGGGAGAGGAAGGCAGTCTAGAAGAGAGGGACCTGAGCTGGGTCTGGGGTCTCACCCCACAGGGCGGCGAGGAGCAGACGGGCGGCTGAGTGGGGCCCAGGCGGCCCTAGTCCTTCGAGAGGAGAGTGTCCGGCGGAGCGAGCGGGAGCGCCGGGCTGCTCTGGACCAGGTGGCCACTCTGGAGAGGAGCCTGCAGGCGGCTGAGAGTGAACGTCGGGCCAGCCAGGTGGGTGTCTGGCTCCTTGTGTCTGGGCATGTTGGCCCAGGTGCCAGTCAGCAGTCCTTTCCTATGTGCCAGGTTGTGGATACTGGGGATAGCAAGACCAAAATAAGACTGACCCTGTCCTTGAGGAACAGCTGGGTGATGCAGTGGGTAGAACGCTGTGCCTGCAATCAGATGTGAGTTCAAATCCAGCCTCAGCTAATTCCTAGCTGTGTGACTGGGCAAGTCATTTCACCTGTGTCTAGCTCAGTTTTCTTAACTGTGAAATGGGGACAAAGACAGCTCCTACCCTGCAAGGCTGGTGTGAGATTCAAGTGAGATAAAATTTGCGCCTATAGAGTATCCATCTGTGTGTGTGTGCATGTGCGTGTGTGCGTGTGTGTGTGTGTGTGTGTGTGTGTGTGTGTATGAAGGAGGTGGGGAAGGCTTTTCAGATATTTGAGGTTGTCATGTAGAAGGATTAGCTTTATTCCACTTGGCCCCAGAAGGCAGAACTAGGAGGAACTTGGTGGAACTTGTGGGCATCACGTCTAGGTTTGATGTCAGAAAAAACTTCCTTACTATGTCCAGGAAGTGGAATGGGATGGGGGGGTGAGGGTGGGAGTAGGATGGGGAGGGCCCCTCGCTGGTGTCCTGAAGCAAAGGCCACATGGCCACTTGTAGGAAGAGGCTTCTCATTCACTTGGGCTGGACTTGGGGCTTCCCAGGTCCCACCACAGTCAGAGGCTCTGGCTCTGCATATTTATTTAGCTCTCTGCGGTCTGATGAGGGATTCCACAGACATTATCTCATGTAATCTCGGGATTTGTCTGTGTAATATAAGCACACAATGCGGGTACTTGTATCTGGCATCCTATACATACTCTGTGCGTGTGTCTGTCTTTCTGGGTATCTTCACCAGGTGATGTTTTTCTCTAGTAGGCCTCTCTGTGTCCATAGATACCCACATGTGATCATGGGAGAGTCCTGGAGTGGGGGGATGTCTCAGAGTTCAATGGGAGAGAAAGACCAGGCAGGTTGGGTTGGGAGGAGGGAGGTGGGTGGGAGGACTTCCACTCCCCTCATCTTCTCTCCTGACTCCCTTCCTTCCCTGCCCCTGCCTTTCCCCCCAGTCTCCCTTTGGTGCTCCCCTACCTCCCATCTTCCCCCACCCCTCCCCTGGCCCAGGGCCTGGCCTGACTGGGCAGAGCTGAAAGCCTCTGCTGGCTGTTGTGTCTGCATCTCTGGCCCTGGCTCTGGTCCCAGGTGTGGGGGCTGAGGAGGGGTAAGGCCAGGAACAAAGCTGGGCACAGGCCAGGCCAGGGGTGGCCTCTGGGCCCAGACCCAGACCCAGCAGGGAGAGGGACTCCAGAGACTTGAGCTGGGGGAGATGTCTGAGAGGAGCCTGCCCGGCTCCCCAGGAGAGCTGCTTACTCAACACTCCCCTCCCCCAGCACCTCCACTACCCCCCAGTTCCACAGCCCGCCCCGCCCCCAGCTTCAGCTTTCCTGTCTCGGCCTGGCTTCATGAAGCCAAGGGAGGCAGCTGGTCTCCCCACCCCATCCTCCTACCCCTCATTCTTGGAAACCAACAGCCCCCACCCCCTGGGCTGACTTCTTGCCATGATTTCTGTGTCTGCCACGTTCATTGTAGAATTACAAGGGCTGGAAAGGATCTTAGAACCTAGAATGTCAGGACTTGGAGGGCCCTTTGAATATAGGATGTCAGAGCTGGGAGGGCCCTAAAACCCAGGATGTCAGAGCTGGGAGAGCCCTTAGAACCCAGGATGTCAGAGCTGGGAGGGCCCTTAGAACCCAGGATGTCAGGGCTGGGAGGGCCCTTGGAACACAGGATGTCAGAGCTGGGAGGGCCCTTGGAACCCAGCATGTCAGATCTGGGAAGGATCTTAGAACCTAGAATGTCAGAGCTGGGAGGGCCCTTAAAACTCAGAATGTCAGAGTTGGAGGGGCCCTTAGAACCCAGAATGTCAGAACTAGGAGGACCCTTAGAACCCAGTATGTCAGAGCTGGGAGGGGCCTTAGAACCTAGTATGTCAGAGCTGGGAGGGGCCTTAGAACACAGGATGTCAGAGCTGGGAGGACCCTTAGAACACAGGATGTCAGAGCTGGGAGGGGCCTTAGAACCCAGAATGTCAGAGCTGGAGGGGCCCTTAGAACCCAGAATGTCAGAGCTAGGAGGGCCCTTAGAACCCAGGATGTCAGAGCTGGGAGATCCCTTAGAACACAGGATGTCAAAGCTGGGAGAACCCTTAGAACACAGGATGTCAGAGCTGGGAGGGCGCTTAGAACACAGGCTGTCAGAGCTGGGAGGACCCTTAGAACACAGGATGTCAGAGCTGAGAAGGATCTTTGAAATAATTTAGTCCCATCTGCTTCATTTTATAAATGGGAATACGGAGGCCCACAGAGAGGAAGTGAGTTGCCATCCCTTTTAAGAAGGATGATTACCAGAGGAGAACCTAGGAGTGATGGAGAGGGAGACCTGGTTTGGTGAAAGGAAGAAAAGTTGATGTGTCCCATGTACTAGGTACTGTGCTAAGTGCTTTACAAGTATTATTTCATTTGCTCCTCCAAACAATCTTGTGCTGTTATTAACCCCAGTTTACAGATGAGGATACTGAGGCAAACAGGTGAAGTGACTTGCATGGGGTCTAAGTGTGGATTTGAATTCCGGTCTTCCTGACTCCAGCCCCAGCGCTGTGTGCACCGCACCTTTAGTTGCCAGCTGGTAGCCGAGGCCTGATTGAGCAGGGGTGGGGGTGCAGGGGGGAAGGGAGGGGGAGGTGCTAATCAGATCCTGGTGCTCAAACCTTGCAGGAGAAGATCAGTAAGATGAAAGCTAACGAGGCCAAGCTGGAGAGCGACAAGCGGAGGCTAAAGGAGGTCCTGGATGCCTCAGAGAGCCGGGCCACCAAGCTGGAGCTGCTGCGGCACTCCTTGGAGGGTGAACTGCAGCGGAGCCGGCTGGGCATGGGGGATCGGGAGTCCCAGGCGCAGGCCCTCCGGGACCGGGCAGAGAACTTAGAGAGACAGGTGAGGCTCTCTTTGTCCTTTCCTCTCCTCATCCACCCTCTTCATGCCCCTCCAAGACTCATTCTGTCCCTTCCGGTACCCCTTCTCCTTAGAACATAGGGTGTCAGAGCTGGGAGGGCCCTTAGAACACAGGATGTCAGAGCTGGGAGGGCCCTTAGAACACAGGGTGTCAGAGCTGGGAGGGCCCTTAGTACATGGAATGTCAGAGCTGGGAAGGCCTTAGAACACAGGATGTCAGAATTAAAAAGAGAAAGAGGAGGAAGGAAGGAAGCATTTATATAGCACCTACTGTGTGCTGGGCATTGTGCTTACAAATATGATTTCATTTGCTCTCATCACCTAACAGGTAGGTGCTGTTATTTTCCTCATTTTACAGTTGAGGAAACACGGAGAGAAAACAAGACAAAATGGACATTAGAACAGAGAAGGTTGGAGCTGTCCTCTCCCCTTCTTCTTCTGCCTCTGAGCCTCCCTGTGCCTTTCTTGTTGGCCCATTTAGGACTGATGAACAACTGAGGCAGACCTGAGATCCCTAAATAGGGATTAGAATTGGATACTTGTGGGAACCCTGGCTCTTCCAGGCAGTGCTCCTCTGGGATTTTCAGAATGAACCCAGCTTCCCAGGCGTCCCGACCTGGCCCCTCCCCTCCCCCTCTCTCCTTCTCCCTTTGAATTAATTTTAGAATCAGAGGAGTTAGTGGGGCTAGAACCCCAGTTTTCCTGTGTGACCTTGGACAAGCAAGTCTGTTGTCATCTCTGGCCATGATTTTCTCCTCTGTAACAAGAAGTTGGAACTGATACTCTAGAAGGGCTCTTCAAGTTCTCAAACCTCCAAGGGGATCTGCTCTAAGTTCCATGAAGTCCAAATCCTTCCATTCCACATTCATTCCCCTGATCTTTATCCGAGCCCTTTTTCAGGCCCTGCCACGCTGTCACCCAGCATTTGCAAGCACCCACTTTTCTTAGTCCAGGAAACCTTTCTGGGGGGCCCGGCCTTGATTTTGAATCTAGTTCTCAGTAGGGACAGAGCGTGACACCTCAGATCTAGCCCAGTCCCCTCATTTTACAGATGAGGGGACTGAGACCCAGAGAAGTTATGTGATTTGCCCGGGTTCACACAAGTAGTTAGTGGCAGGCCAGTTTGATTCACTGGACAATGATGCCTCTCAGGTAGGTGGTACCAGGGTTTTTAACCACTTTTTACAGAGCTTTTTACTGAGGCTGTGAGTGGTAGATCACATAGTGTCTGAAGAAGGGCTTGAACCCAGATCTCTTGGCTCCAAGCATAGTACGATTTGTGTAAATAGACTGGTGTTGCTCTCTTCCCCCTTGCAGCTGGCAGACAGTGAGCTGAAGGCTGGGGCCCTACAGTTAACCGTGGATAGGCTGAACATAGCACTGGCCAAGGCAGAGGAGAGTGAGGCAGCCCTAAAGGAGAAGGTGCAGGGGCTGACAGCATCTCTGGCGGAGAGCAGCCGCACTGTGACCTCAGCCCAGGACAAAAACCTGCATCTCCAGAAGTCCCTGACGGCCAGTGAACATGACCGCAGGGTCCTCCAGGTGAGCCAAAGCAGGCTAGCATGTGCCAAGTGAATGAGCCAGTCAGTGAGAACAGACCTCTGGGCTCTAGATGAGAGAACCAGCCAGTGGGAACAGGCTAGGGTATACTGGATCAGGAATCAAATGAATGACTTACAGCAGACTGCAGGTTCTAGGGCAGGGGACCAGCCAGTGGAAATATGTCACAGGGTTCTAGGTTAAGGAAATAGCCAGTGGAAATGAACAGGGTTGGTAAGCCAACAATGAATGACCTTCAACAGACCTGAATGGGGCAACCAACGGGAACAGATCATGTGATTCTGAGTAAGCGAGGCAGTCAGAGGGGGCAACTTTGGGGGTTCTACGTAAGTGAGGTGGCCAATGAGACTAGGCCGTGAAGTTCTAGGTCAGAAATCAGTGCATGGGAGTAGACTGGGGTGGGACTGGCACATTATGTTAGAGATGACCAGTGGGAATAGAATGGGAAGGGGTTCTAGACCTGTGGGAGCAGGCAGAGGGTTCCAGCTGGAAGTAGGAGTGACAGCGTAAGTAAGTGATGATACAATGAGGAATGCTTGGGATGGGTCTCGAGAGGCCCAGGGCCTGGTTAGGGGGTGGAAGGAGGATGGGAAAGAGGTCCACCCAGTCCTGAACATTGAAGTGAGACCCTCTGGCAGAGCTGGGGAGCCCTGAGAGCAGCTCCTCCGTCTTCTTGGGGCCTGGGCTCCATCAGTCCCTCATCCTCCCCCAGGAGCGTTTAGATGCTGCCCGCCAGGCCATGATGGAGGCCAAGAAGCAGAGCAGCGCCTTGGGGGAGCAGGTCCAGACCCTGCGCAGTGAGCGAGCCGACTTGGAGCTCCAGAAGGCTGACCTTGAGGGCCAGGTGCAGCAGCTGCAGGAGGTACGAGGCCAAGGATGTGCTGTGGCTGGCAGGGGCTCTTCCATCCGAGGCCCAGTCACTGTTAACCCCTGGCTGCTGAGTCTACCTGCTTGCCTTTTCCTTTCCTAGTTCCTATCTCGCAGGGCTTTTCCACACCTCACACTCCCCACTTCCCCCTCGCAGCCCCCACAGAGGGGGCAGAGGCCCAGACCTCCCCTGCTTTCTTTCCCCTAATCTGCATCCTAGCTGCTCGACCAGCGGCAGGAAAGTGAGACCACTGCTCTGCAGGGCCTGCAGAAGGTGAAAGAAGAGAAGCAGCAACTTCAGGAGTGCCTGACCCAGCTGGAGGGGGAGAAGCGGGAGGCTGAGCGCTCGGCCTTGCGGCTTGAGAAGGACCGGGCTGCCCTCAAGAGGACTCTGGACAAGGTGATCCCCTTCCTCTTCCCATCCAACCAAAGGATCCCTGACCTCTTTTGCTTCGTGTGGTAATGAGTTCCCCATCCCTGGACATCTTAAAGCAATCAGCAATCAAAGAACCAAAGAGTATTTATTAACAGCCTCCTGTGTATCAGGCACTGCTCTAGGCATAAAAAAGGAAACAGTCCCTGCTTACGGTGAGATTATATTCAAGTAAAGAAACCAACAAAGAAATGCAGATATATACACAGCAGCTCAGTGTTAGATAATTTTTGAGGGAGGGCATTTGCATTTGTGGGAATTGGAAAAGATTCTTGTGAAAGATGATGTTTAAAGAAGAAAAGAAAATTAAAAAACAAAACCAAAAAATAATAATGGAAAGAGATCCTATGAGGCCAGGGTGAGAAGGGAGTGTGTCCTAGGCAGGGAGTCCTGCCAGTGTGAAAGGCTTGGAGATGAGAGACGAAGGCTTATGTATGAGGAGCAGAGAGAAGCCCAGCTGGACGCATCTCTGAGTGCAGAAAGGAGAATAATGTCCATTGAGACTGGAAAGGAAAGTGAGGGCTGATTGGGGAGGGTTTTAAAAGCTAAACAGAAGAGTATATAGTTTTTCTTAAAGGCAATAGGAAACCACAGAGGTTGGTTGAATTGGGGCGGGGGGGTCATATGGTCAGATGAGTAGTTGGGGAAAATTACTTTGGCCGCCGTGTATAGGATGGACAAGAACAGGGAGACCGGGTAGGAAGGAGGCAGTTGTCATAATCCAGGTGAGAGCTAACGAGAGTCTGGACTTAAGATGGTGGCTGCGTGAGTGGAGAGAATGGGATGATCACAAGAGATACAATGAGATCGGAGATCGAAACGTCAAGGTTTGGCCACTGATTGGACATGTGGAATGAGGAACAGTAAAGAGTTAGGATGGAAGGATGGTGGGAATGCCTTCAGCTGAAATAGGAGGATTTGACAGGCAAAGGGAGTGAGCTTGATATTGGACTCGTTGAGTTAGAGAGGTCTCTGGGACTTCCTCTTTGGAATGTCCAATGGACAGTTGGCGATGAAGGACTGAAGCCTGGGGAGGCTGGTTAGGCGCAGAGCTCTTCATAGGGGCAACAACTAAGCCCATGGCGGGGGGCTGTAGGAGAAGGTCCTTGCATCAGCGTCTGAAGGCTGAAAATGTGGATTTCCCGGCAGGTGGAACGTGAGAAGCTACGTAGCCACGAGGACTCCATCCGGCTGAATCATGAGAAGGGTCTCCTGGACCGCTCACTCACCGGGGCTGAGCAGGAGCTCACTGAGGCCCAGAAGCAGATCCATCAGCTGGAGGTAGATATCCCTCCCTGCCTCTCCACATCTCCCCTTTCCTGTGGGGATAGCAGGTGGCACTCCCTACCCCCTGTCCTCAAGGAGCAGTCCCTTCTAATGAGGGAATCAACTTGTGTATAATGTTATATATGTGTATATATATGTATATATAAAATGTATCTATATAAATGTATATAGCATACATATATAAGTCAATACAACTATATCTATAATTATATGTAAAATTATATATAACTAGATAAATCTATAGATAGACAGACAGATAGATAGACTTATAGATGGACAGACATATGTGTCCATAGAGGATAAAGACAGAGTAGGAGGGCAGTAATCTCTTTGGTGGCTGTAGGGTCCCCCAACATGACAGTTTATCTCTAGAAGCTCTTCCATTGACATTCTTTCCTCCAATCTAGAAACCTCAGCACAGCCCCCTCTGCATCTCTCTTTTTGGGACTGCCTTGATTTCCCTCCCCATCCTTTTCCCTAGGCCCAACTGCTGGAGATGGAGCAGGGTCAGTGCCTACTGGAGACTGGGGGACAGACCCAGCTGGAGCTGCAGCAGGAGTTAGAGAGGCTGCGAGGGGCCCAGGCGCAGGCCGAGCGGACCATGGAGGCCCGGGAGCGCGTTCACCGTCAGCGCATTCGTGGGCTAGAGGAGCACGTGAGTGCAGTAGGGGCAAAGGCCATGGAGTGTCCTGGGACATACTGAACTTGGAGTCTGGAGACCCGGCTTCAAATCCTGACTCTATGAAGTCATAACCACGGAGCTTCAGCTTCCTCATCTGCAAGATGGGGCCGTGGGGCACTGTACTACCTACTTCTCCAGGATGCTGGGAAGAAAGCACTTTATTTTCCCTCCAGCTATTGTAATTCTGACCATGGGGCAGTCATTACCATCAGGAGGGATGGGGAGCAAAGGAAGGAAGGAACAGACACCTCAGAATTTAGGCTGCTGTTTGCAAATTAAGAGGAAAACAGACTGGGCAAAGGGTATTGCCTCTGGGCATCTGTGTTGGTGCTTCCCCATCCCAGGGACCCTCAGCAGGGCAGACAGCTACTTGCTTTCTTCCTTCTGGTGTTCCTTGAAAGTCCCTTCCCTTCCCTGTAAGGTAGCAGCCCTTTAGGACATGACGTTTGGTCAGCTAAAAGTCTGGTCTCAAATCAAGCCACCTCCTTTTCTGTGCCTCAGTTTCCCCGTCTACAAAGTGGGGTAATAATCCCCACACTGTTTTCTTTGTAGGGTTGTGGTCATGAAGGTGCTTTCTTGGGGGGGGTTAGGCAGACAACAAACATCTATCAAGTACTCACAGGCGAGCTGATGGCACAGAGTATGGAGTAAGGAACTTATAGTCGAGGAAGACGAGCTCAGATCCTGCCTCAGACACTTAGCTAGCTGTGTGACTTTGGGACAAAGCACTGGATCTCTCTGCTTCAGTTTCTTCATCTATAAAATGGAGAGAATCAAAGTTCCTACCTCTCAGGGCTCCCATGAGTTAATGTATGTGTAGCACCTTAAGGGTATGTATTTGATAGCTAAAAGCAATGGATACCAGGCACTTGGGGACAGATATAAAGAAAGAAAGCTCCTGTCCCTGCGAGCTTATTTTCCATTGGAAAAGGTAGCTGAAAAGAGGGGAGGAGAGGGAAGGTTAGGAGGGATGGGGTCACTGGCCAATCCAGGAGGAGAATGAAGGATGACTGTCCTGGGCCCTTTCTCAGAAGAGAGGCATTCACCAATGGGAGAAGGGGGCCCGTGAGAACATTACAGGGTAAGAAGGCTCCTTGAATGCATCCTAGAAGTGGGAGCCGGTGTTGCTGAATTCCTTAAAATCTCTTCTCCGCACAGATCTCCACCCTGAAGGAACGGCTGCAGCAGGAACTTCGCAGGGTCCCCCAGGGCTTCTCTCCATCCTCCTCATCTTCTGCCCCATCTGGAAACTGAGCCCCCTTCGTTCCTGGGCAGCAGCTGAGCCCTTGCTCACCCCGGACCTGGACACTGTCTTGGTGCTAGGCCTGCTCCTGGCCCAGCTGCCCCAGAGTTACAGGGGTGCTAGGGGGACCAGGGGGCAGGGCCTGGGCACTGAAGAAGGGTGGGTGGGAAAGGAGGGGAAGCAATGGCCTGCTTGGCTGCAGAGGGCGGAACAAGGAGCAGAATCAGAAAGGCAGATTTGGGTTCAATGCGTGGAAATATTAACCACCAGAGTGGCCTGAGCCATCTTGGGAGATGCTTCTGTCACTGGAGGGATCCCAGCAAAGATGGTAGCATGGCCACACGTTGCGGGGATTGTACCAGGGGCTCCTGCCATGAGATCGTGTGATTCTGTGCCTGTTTCCCCTTCACAGCTGGGCTGCTGGCAAAGACCAGATTCCAGCCCTCCCGCCCCCCCCCCCGCTTCCCGCAACTCCCAAGGTACCAAGGTCAGCTTCCTCAGCCTGTGGCTCAAGCCCTTTAGGCCCAGAGTCAGGGGCAGTGAATCACTTTGTTTGGGATTCAGTGCTCCCCTCTCTGCTCCCTACCACTGTCCCCCCAACTCCCCACCCCCTGTCAGTTATCTCTGGCCTCTTCCCATGATCTGTGATGGTCATTTCCATTGGCTTCCTCTCAGAGAACATCTAAGCATAGTCCCACCAACCTGTGGCTCTTATGCCTTGTAAGAAAAACCACCTGTGTTTCTTTGAGAGGAAAAATAACACACGAGAAGAAAAAGTCTGTTTTCTATTGTTTTATTCCAGGGGGAGCCTGTCTTCTATCACTGCCTCCCCCCCCCCCGCTTAACTCTTCCTTGCGTCTTCGGAAAGATAAGGTAGAGAAGGGGGATATGGTTCCCTTCCTGGCTCCCTGGGCTCTAAGATGGAACACAGCTCCTCAGTGGTCCTTAAGTGAGACTTAGAAATGGGCTCATTTCTGAGTAGGAGGGGAGAAAATGGAGAGGAGATCCTATGATGAAAAGCCTCCATGTGTTTAAGAGGCCTGGGTTCCAGTCTTGGCTTGGCCACTAACTCACTGTGTAGTCTTGGCTTCCTTCCACACCCCAAGCCTGCTTCCTCATCTGTACAATGGGACCAGTGACCCCTAGCCTGCCCATTTCTCCTCCAGATGTTGTGAGAACAGAATAAGAAAGAGCCCGAAATGTGTTGGGGAAGGTGGAATCACCAGTGTACCTATAGATCCCTATAGAAATCCTTTTTGGACAAAGAGAAAAGAGCTCGCCTCTCATAGCCAGAGCCCAAGGTTCAGGGTCCAGACGTAGCACTGCTAACTTCCAACCCCGGGCCAGTCTCTTTAACTTTCTGACCTGTATGTGTATGTATATATATATGTGTATGTATTTATATATACACACACATACATTTTATATATGTGTACAATGTTTATATACATGTTTGTATATACTGTTTGTATTTTTGTATGTACATGTATGTGTCTGTCTATGTGTATGTGTGTGTCTGTAGGTATGTATATATTGTATAATATGTATCTGTAGGCATATGTGTATGAGTGAGTATATGTCATACATTGTGTATGCCTGTATGTGGGTGTGCATGTTCATACAGGCATGTATATGTATATTGTGATTGTGTGCATGTTTGTATATAAGTGTATTGTCCTTTGTTCTCAAAGACCAGCATGTTGGGCACAAAAAGTCCGTGTGAGCGTTTGGGGTGGATTTTCTAAATCTGCTCATCCTGCGTTTCCTTTGAGCTGTTTCAATTCTGCTTTATCACGGAGCACAGCCCCTTCTCTGATGGGAGCACGCCATGCTGAGCAGCCTTGGGCCCGTGTCTCCTGTGTCACACAGTCAGTTCCAAAGTTCTTGAGAGAGACCTTGAGAGTGTGAGTTCTCCATAAAACAGTCTTTTTGGCAAGCGTACATATGTATATGTGTGTATGTAATGTCTGTCTTCATGTCTACATGCCTGTGTGTTGTGTGTCTGTATATGTGTGTATCTGTAGGTAGTATGTATATGTATTTATGTGTGTGTATACACATATGTGAGTCTAGATAGGTTAATATGACTTCAAGTGGCCTGAGTCTCACAAAGATGAATTCAGCCGCTCATTCTCCGGGCTCATTCCCTCCACCCCCTTAGAGGATGGATCGGAACCTGGGTCCCCACTGATCCCTGGGCCCGCACTCTCCATTCCACCACCCAGAGAATCATTGTTTTTACTATATTTTACTGTGAACATTGTCCACACTGCCTCCCCCTCCCCTCCCCTCCCCTTCCATCAACTCCCAGCAAGAGAACAAGGCAGACTCAGCTTTACCCTTCTCCCCAACATACTAATCCCAGACTTGGGTAGCTTTTTTTCTTGAAAAATTCTTTATTTTGTACAAAAAAAATATATATGTTCTGACACCCCACTACAGTACGTCCACCCAAGGACCAACTTTGGTGGAGATAGGTGGGGTGCCAGTGAGCACCAGGCACAGAGAATGACCGGGGGAGCAGCAGGCGTCAGACCCCAAACCCCTCCTTTGCTCCAGCTGAAATGCCTACTACAGGCTAATGCCAAAGGAGGGCACCTAGGAGACCGCAGGGATGGGAACTGAGCCATACTAGGGTCAGGCCAAGGAACTGGGGGATGTTGAGCCAGGAGATGAGAAGCCTTGGGCACAGGGGGCGTGAAAGTTATTTTCAAGTTTCTGAAGGCTGCAAAGTGGTCGAGCAATTAGCCGTGCTCTCCTTGGCCTCAGAGGGCAAGTCACAGAGGGGCAGATTTTTGTTTGATGAAAGAAGAAATTTCCCAACACAGAGAGGCATCCACAAGTGGGGTGGGCTGCCTTGGGGGGACATCTTCTTTGCTACAGGTCTTTAAGTCTAGGGGGACTTACAGGCTTGGTGCTGGAAGGGGTCTCAGACACCATCAAGTCCAACTCTTATTTCACAGAAAAGGAAACTGAGGCACAGAGAGGTTGGGACTTGCCTAGGGTTACACAGCTAGTAAGTATCTGGGGCAGGGTTGGAACTCTGGTCTTCTTGACTCCAAGCCTAATGCTGCATTCTCTTTATGGCCTCTGTTGTCCCTTCCAGCCCTTAATGCCGCTGACATCCAGGACTCCCTGAACAAGTGAGGCAGGGAGCAGGGAAGATGGATAGTATGGGGCATTGTCTCCCTGTACCCTTCCCCATCCACCCAGGGGTAGCTGCGGGCTCATTTCCCAGTCCCTACACTGAAATCTGCTTACACACAAAAAGGAAAGAGAATTAAAAAAGTTTTTTTTAACCACACAACAGAATCAAACTCAGTCCCTGCCAGCCTGGATTCGAGGTCCCCTCCCTGTGCCCCCTTCCCACTAGCACCCCCCACAGCTCCTGGCACAGGAGGCAGCCACAGACTGGCACAGGCCACTCGTCGCCATCACGCCACACTTGGAGAACTTGTCCCGGCACAGGTCGGCTAGAGAGGGTGAAGGAAAGAGGGTCAGGCTGGGCCCCAGGAAAGGCTGCACAGAGCTGCCAGTGACCCTGACCGCGATGCTAGGGTAAGGCCAGAGGAAACAATGTGGACCTGCAGCAGACTTTGATCTGGTGCCCAGTGGGGGTGGGGCTGCCCCCAATGCCTGCATTAGACTGGGGACAGAAAGAATCAGGAGATCGGGGAGGGGAGGGGATCTTCGTGGGCCATAGGGCCCCCCTGCCTACCTCGGAGCAGCTCCTCATGGGCACAGACGGTTCGGACGCAGATTTCTTTGTTGATAATATACATTCGGCGGAGGCTGTAAACCGAGTAATAGGGGAACGGGGAGGCTTCATTCCCATTCTCCCAGTGGTCCTGATCCCCACAAGCAGGCATCCATTACCCATGTACCTTTGCAGATAGCTGGGGCATTGGATCCTCCAGTCCTAAAGGACCTTCTTGGGCTGGAGGGTCTGAGGTGCCACCCTCCTGTGCCCTCCCCGCATCACTCACCTATAGAAGCACACCTCGTTGAGGCATTGTTTGCAGGGCCTGTGGACCGAGTACAGGCGGGTACAGGGGTACTGCTCCTCCCTACAGTCTGGGGGAGGGAGGCAGGGAGAGTGAGGCAGGCAGGGCTCAGAGACCTCCCCCTTCCCTCTTCCCTAATCCCTTGGGCTCTTGCCACTTTCTCTTGTGCCAGGAGGGGCCTAGGTCCCCTCTGTGCCCTCTCCAGGCTGAGCTTGGGCAAGGTGGGCAGAGGGAGACTGGCCAGGTTCTTACCTAGAGGTCCAGGCTCCGTGGGCTCTGTCTCTGGGTTTTCTGTGAGGGGAAAGAAAGCAGGACAGATAAAGGGAGAGTCTCCTTCATTATCACATCCCCCTCTTCTGACAGATTCGGAAACTGAGGCCTGGAGAAGGGGGAGCCAGGACCACATGGGACAAGGACAAGCCAACCATTGGACTCCTACGTGTATGGGACTGTACTATCACTGAACAGCTATTAAACCCCTAGGATGTGCTAGGCACTGACAACAAAAAATAAAACAGCCTCCTATCCCAGTGAGGGAGGAGGGGGTTGAGTAAGGGCTAGAATATGCAAGAAGACTGGAGCCAGAGGCCCCCCATTCCTGGCCCTCAGCCCTGGAGGAGGCCAAGTTTCTGGTCAGGGACCTACCATGGGTGGGGGCTGGGATCACCTCCTGCTGGACCTGCTGCTGGGACTGGTACTGTAGCTGTTCCTCTGGGGGCCGGTGGGTGGACTCTGCCAAAGAGGAAGGGGACAGGTGACCTTCTGGCATCCCTACCCCCCTGCTGCTCAGCACCCTCCCTCATACTCCCACCCCATCCCCCATTCTGGCCAGCTGCATACCTTGGTAATCGTAGTACTCGGGATTGTCTGGATGGACAAGAAGGGAGAGGGTTAGATAGGTGACCGTGGGAGACCCTCTGCTAAGCTGGGCAGCCCCCATAACAGTAGACCCTCCCAGCCCAAACCCAGAGTGGATGACTTCGCTCATCCTCCAGGGTCTTTAATGCAAAATGCTTGTGGCAGAGACAAGACCTAAAGAGAAAGGTATCTGGAAGTGGGGCAGGCTCTGTTGGAACTCTGCAAGGATGGGGAAGGGTCTGCACTTTGCATGGAGGAAAAACTGGGAAAGAGAGCCAGGGATATTGAACCAGTGAATGATGGCAGTCTTCAAGTGAAGCAGCTTTGTGAGCAAAGAACCAGGAATGACCTACTCTACGCGGGCTCAGACTCTGACTCTGTTTAGGTCAGAGATGGAGGAGATGCCCTCTGGGTCCCTTCCAGCCTCAAGGCCCTCTGAGCCATAGCAGGTCTAGGTGGGAGCTTAGGGGCCCCTCAGTCACACCCCATGGCTGCCACTCACCAATATGGTCCCCATAATGTGTGTACTGGATGTGTTCTGGGTCAATGTCATACTGTTCCTGGGCCAGTAGCCCGGCTGAAAGGAAGAAGGCAAAGGTCAGGGATGTATTGGGTGGGATCCAGAGGGAGGTCTGGGGTCCTCAGAGCCTGGAAAGAGGAATGATGGTACAACAGGAAAATCACTAGAGCTGGAGACTGAGGACTGGAACTGGAACCCTGCCTCTCTCTGATGCTTGCTGCCTATGGAATATTAGCCAAGCCCCTAACCTCCATGGGCCTCAGTTTCTCTTTCTGTCAAGGGAGGGAGTTGGACTATATGGCCTTTGAAGTCCCATTTCAGCTCTAGAAATGTGATCATATGATCTATGATCATAACAGATAGGACTAGGGCCCCGGATGGACCAGGAAGATAGATGGATGGATTCAAGGTTGAGGACAGAAGGAAGAGGTCCCTGGTCAGAAACAGGACAGTCCGGTCCATGTTAAGATCTAGCCTAAAGACATGCCCCTTCCTTGTATTTAGGAAAGGGCTAAAAGAGGACAAGCCCAAAGGATCATCAACTTAAAAGCTGTAAGTATTTCTCAGAGATGGGCAGGGGCATCCTTGAATAGATACAATCACAGAATTGTAGGGAAGGGGCAACTAGGTGGTACTACAAGTGCTGGGCCTGGAGCAAGACCTGAGTTCAAATCTGACCTCAGATGCTTGCTAGACGAGCAAGTCACTTAACCACTGTCTGTCTCAGTTTCCTCCTCTATAAAATGGGCACAAAATAACACCTCCCTCCCAGGGTTGTGGTGGGGATTAAATGAGATCACACTTGTACAAGCACTAAGCACAGTGCCTGGCACGCAGTAAGGACTATAGAACTATTGTTCTGATGGGAGGAATCTCAGAATCTTAGCAGGAGTCTGCCATCTGGATGTTTTAATGTCTACAAAGCGTTTTCCATATATCCCCTGATCCTCACAGCAGCCCTCCAAGCTATGTTTTACAGATGGGGAAACAGAGGTTCAGAGATGTTAAGTGTCTGACTCGGATTAGTAAATGTTCAATATGAGGATAGGGATTAGACGTAATTTTATGAATGTAGAACACCTAGAAAATAGAGTCAGGAGAAGCTTGGGTCTGGATCCTCTCCTGACACCCAGTGCCCCTTTCCATTTCATCATCATCCTTTTTACAAAGGGGGAAACAAGGAGACTGAGTGGGAGAGGAACTTGCCCAAAGTCGCAGTGAGTCAGTGGAGAAGCTGGAATTAGAACCCAGGACCCCAGGCTCCTAACTCTGTGTTCTTTCCATTCTCCCACACCACCTCTTTGGAGAGTCTCAGGGTCAAGTGGCAAGTTCTTGGATGTCAGAGTGAGTGCCTATCATCATTGGCATCTGTAGGGGCTCAGGACACTGTGGAGGGGGCAGCTTGGATGTGGGACAGAGCTGACTTCTGGGCTTTGGAGATTGTGGCTGCCTGGAAAGGTGGGTCAAGGAGAATTCTATCTATGCAAGGCAGGGATATCAATGTGGGAAAGCTATTCCACCACCACCACCACCACCACCACCACCACCACCCCCTCATCCTCTAGGGCACTTCTTATAGTTGACAACCTGATAAAGGAAAATGATCCTGAGGCCTCAGTGGACCCCACTCACTACTCACCAGGCAGGCACAACAGGAAGAGGTAGACAGCTCTCATGACAACAAATATGGCAACCAGTATGGGGTAAAACAGGAGGGATGAGCTGGGGGAAAGAGGGCATAGTTTAACTCATTATCTTTTCTCAAAAATCTATCCATCTTCCAAATTTCCTTATTTCTCTAATATCTCCTCTCCACACTTATAGTCATTACCCTAGTTCAGGCCCTTATCACCTCCCTCCTGGACTTTCTCAATAGCTTCCTAATTGATCTCAAGTCTCTCCCCACTCCCCGAAGCATGCCTACCAAGTGATATTCCAACAACACACATCTGACCATCAGTGCCCTGCTACTCTCTGTTGCCTTTAGGATCAACACAAATTCCCCATTTGGGTATTTAAAGCCCTTCCCAGCCTGGGCCCTTCCCTTCTTCACACTCCTCTCCTTCATGCATGTTATGGTCCATCCAAACTGGCCTGCTTAATGTCTCTTCCACTCAACAGTTCCCATCTCCATGCTTTGCACAGGTTGTATCACACCCCCATGCCAGGTATGCCCTTACTCTCTGTCTCTTGCCATCCATCAAGGCTCAATTCAAGGAACCACCTACCTCCTAAGGCTTTTCCTGATTTCCTTCCATGCTCATCTCTCCCTCTGACATGCACCTTCCCACTGTTACTTTGCGGATGTCTTAGATTTGAGAGGAAGCTTCAGTGCTGAGTATATAGAAAGCTGGCCTCAGAGGCAGAAAACCCTGGGTTCCAGTCCTGTCTCTTGATCAATATTGAATGTGTGACCCTGGGCAGTTCACTTAACCTTCCTAGTGCTCTAGGAAATTTAGGTGGCAGAGAAGAGGCCAACTTGCCCTGGTAGAGGGTTTCCTCATCTGACAGCCCCTTATATCTACAAAATCCAGCCCCTCTGTTTTGTCTTCCCTCGTCTGTGTGAGTGTTGTTCCCTCCAGGAAAGGTAAACTCCTTAAGGGCCGAGGCTTTCTTTTGTGTCTTCGTGTCCTTGCCAGAGCTTAGTACAGTGCCTGCACACAGTAGGCACTTAATAAATGCTCCTTGAATTGACTCTCTTTTGATATTCCAAGGATCCCAAAGCCCTGCTTCCTCTTTCTTCCTTTCCATCTCCCCTCTCTCATATCTCTCTTTCCCTCTGTCTCCATCTGTCATTCTCACTCTTGAAGGGAGCCCCAGAGACCATAAGACCCTTTTATGTATGTGTATGTGTATGTGTATGGAGGCAAACAGCAGCTGATCTCAGAGCTCCTGACTCCCTGTAACATTCCTTCCCCACCACCTTGTACATATACTTTTATTTGTACTTAATATATAATTACTTAATATATACTTATATATACTTCATAATAATTAATATTTAAGTGTTAAGTATTATATATACTTATTATATACTTACTATTATATATACTTAATAATAATTAGTATTTACCTAAGTTTAAATCTGGCCTCAGACACTTCCTAGCTGTGTGACCCTGGGCAAGTCACTTCACCCTGTATGCCTCAGTTTCCTTAACCATAAAATGAGCTGGAGAAGGAAATGGTGAACCACTCCAATATCTCTGCCGAGAAAACCCCAAACGGAGTCATGAAGAGTCAGGCAAGACTGAAATACCTCAGCAACAGAAATGTTCCTGGTGATTTAAGGTTTGCAAGGAGTTTACAAATAGTATCTCATTTGGCCCTCACAACAACCCTGGAAAGTAGGATCTGTTATTACCCCCATTTTACAGATGAGAAAATGGGGGCAAAGTGACATGCCCAGGGTCAAAAGCACGATTTGCCCACAGGTCTTCCAGACTCCCAAGTCCAATGCTTTCTCCACTTTGACACCCTACAAAACCCAAATAAAACTCTAACAGACCTTTACAAGTCCCCCTGCCCAGCTGCCATGACACCCAAGAAAGATGAAAAGTAATCTTGAAGTTCTTCTAATGCAATCCCTTCATTTTATTTTATTATTTCTTTGAAGCAGTCATAAAATGACTTGCCCAGGGTCATACAGCTAGGAAGTATCTGAGGTTGGATTTGAACTCAGGTCCTCCTGACTCCAAGACTGGTGCTCTATCTACTGCACCACCTAGCTGCCCCAATCCCTTCATTTTATAAAGGGGGACACTGAGCCCCAGAGAGGAAAAGTGACTCATCTCAAGTCATACCAGAACTGGGTAGCAGTATGCTATGAATCAGTGTGGTCTATTATAGTAGAAAGAGGGCTGGTTAGGGAATCGGGTCCTGGATTCAAATTCTGTTTCTGCTGTTTATTGCCTAACAATAGGAATGTTAGTTGGCATCTATGTAGTGCTTTTAAAGTTTTCCAAGGGTTTTCTATACATTAGCTCACTGGAACATCACTATAATCCTATCTAACAAAAATATTATTAGTTTTATAAATTAGGAAACTGAGACTTAGAGGGAAAGTGACTTGCCTCAGGTCACATAGCTAGGAAGTGTCTGAGGCAGGATTTAAAGTCACAGAGATGATACTTCCTGACTGCAGACCCAGCGCTCTATGCATTATGGTGCCACCTTGCAACTCCACAGAGTCCTAGCTAAAACCCATTCTGCAGAAGAGGCAAGAGTTGTCCTGCTCTCCACACATGGGAGCCCAGGCCCCCTGGACTCAATGCTTCATTCTCTCCCTTCCAGCCTCTGTCTAGCCTTGCTCAGGCCCAGCAGGTCCATGTGCCAGCTCCATAGCGCTGCCCAGAATGCCACCTGTTCTCAATTAGATTCTGGGCACTCAGCATCCACCCTAAGTGACTCCACATGCTCCCCACCCTAGGCTGAATGAGGCCCCCTCTGTGCTAGTGGGGGGTCACCCTCACTTAAGCTAGGAGACGTCCCTTCTTGCCAAGGAAGCTGGGCCCCACAGAATCAGAGATAGACCACTGTTACCTACTCTAGACATATGGGAATAGGTTCTTATGGTTGAGAAGTGAGACGGTTGGCCCAGATCTCAAGAGGAACTTTTATAGCATCGTAGAATGTCAGAATTAAAGGGCCCTTAGCATGTAGAATGTCAGAGCTGGGAGGGACCTTAGGTCAGAGAATTGAGAAACAGAAAAGTCCTTAGAAAATAAAATAAAGGGACAGAAAGGAACTTCACAGCACCGACTGTCAGAGCCAGCATGAACCTTGGAACACAAAATGTTGGGGTTGGAGAAACTTTCGAACGCAGAACCGTCAGAAAAATGGGAGACCTTACCAACCTCCATATTTTACAGAAAAGGAAACCAGGACCGCTCCTACCTTCACCCTGGAGCGGGGACAATAGAGAGGGAATTCAAGCAGGTCAGGATCACACAGGTCAGTGAGTGGTAGGGCTTCTACCAGATCCCACCCCCTCCATCACCCCACTCAATTCTCTTCCCCTATTGAAGCCAGTTTAAAAGTATTTGACCCTTCCGGGATTGGCTCCAGTGGTACGGGAGAAAGAGGATGAGACTGAGAAGGAAGCATCCCTAGGTTCCCATTTTCCTTCCAAATCCTCCAGTAGCTGCCTCCATCCTATCTCACAAACCCAGTGGGATGAGTTTCTTGTACAACTTGTTTACCAAGTGATTTCATACCTGTTTTCCCCAGAATTGATCCTCACATCAACACTATGTGGTTGGCAAGAGGGGTTATTATCCCCATTTTATAGATGAAGAAATCTAGGCTTAGAGAAGGAAAAGGATTTACCCTTAATCACACTACTAATTAAAGTGCCATGCTGTGGATTAGAACTCAGCTCTTCCAGCTCCCAGGTGAGTGTTCCTTCTGCTGCACCAAAAGGTCTCTTTTATAAGAACTAGAACTGGGTCATAAAGCTGGAAGATACATGATCGATCACCTAGTCCTTCATTTGACAGAAGAGAAAACTGGGGCCCACAAAGGGCAAGTAACTTGCCCAAGGTTGCACAGACAGCAGAATCTTCTGACTCTGATGGGGCCACTAGGTGATGGCTTGGTGCATAGATTGTGGGCTTGGACTCAGAAAAACCCACCTTCATGAATTGAAATCCAGCCTCACACTTACTAGCTGGGTGACCCTGGACAAGTCACTTCACCCTCTTTGCCTCAGTGTCCTCATCTGTCAAATGAGCTGGAGAAGAAAATGGCAAACCACTCTGGTGTCTTTGCCACAAAGACTCCAAATAGAATCACAAAGAGTTGGACACATCTACAACCTCTGACTGGATCTACCTTGATATGCTGTTTCTAAGGGTGGACCAAGAAAAAAGTCCAAGGAGAAGGAGGGGGAGCAGAGGGAGGAGAAGGAAGAGGAAACATTCAGTAGGTCTAGAAGACCTGCCCAAAATACTGATCCTCCCTTTAAGGGACCTAAGTGACCATTTGATATTGCTTTGCGGAGCTGCATTCTTCCATTCCAAAGGCAAAGTTACATGGTCCAGACTGGGACCATTCACCACATTTAACACCTACTATGTATCAGGTACTAGGGATACAAAGACAGAAATGAAGTTATGTTCAATCAGCAGACCCAATATGTACAGAGACAAATGTATTCTGGATAAATGCTGGGTAATTTGGGGGGAAGGAGTCCCTAATAACTGGGAGGTAGAACAGAGAGAGAATCAAGAAAGATGGCACCTGAGTTGAACTTTGAAGCAAACTGGGGATTTTTAAGCAATAGGGGGAATGAAGGAATGCCTTCCAGGCATGGGGGACAGACTTGCACAAATTCATGTGAATATTCCTCATGTGAGGGATAGTGAAAAGATCAGCCTGGCCAAAACTCAGGGCTGATGAAGTACAATGTACATTAAAGCTGATGGCTAGGACAGGTAGGGAGTGGATTGGGGCCCCTAATCTCCACATTCCCAGACTCTCTGTGCCTACAGGGGGTCAGGGGCCAGTTGGGGGAGTAAGGGAATCTCACAGCTGGGCCTCTTCCTGGCCCTCTGGAACCCGCCTGTGTTCGCTCTTGGCTCAGAAGGATGTCCTAAGAGCTGGGTCAAGAAGACCTAGTCCCAGGATAAGATGGGGGAGGGCCAAAGCATCTGGCTCCGGTGCCACTTAGCAGTACCATTTAACTCAGTTTGGCAACGTTTATTAATCACTTCTTGTATCCGAGAGCACTATAACACTCAGGTCCAAATGGACGCTGCTCTCAAAATAGATCTCAGCATCCTCAAGATCTCCTAATCTCTCCCCACCGGGGTAGACCCCCAACACTTTACAGGACTCTCCACTCCCACCATGGAGGATAAAGAGAAATTTCAAATTTTCCATCTGGCTGCTCTCCACCCTTACTCCCAGACTAGCTTGTCTCCTGTTCTCCAACCCAGCACCTAAAGGTCTCTCTGGTTCATTCCCTCACTCCCTTGCCTCTTCTTAGAGAACTCCCACAGGACCCAGTGCTCAGTACCTTCCCCCACTCCCACCACCGGCCCCATCTCAACCCAGTCCGAATTCTCAACTCTCATTCCCCGCAACCTCCGTCTGACCCAGGGAGAGGAGGACAGAACCAGACTGTCTGCTCTGCTTCCAGAGCCGGGCAGGGGTCTAGGGTAGAAAAAACCAGATGTTTCATCGGGCACATCTGTGAACCATCAGCGAGAGAAAACACACACACTCAGTCACATACACACACCACACACACTTTCCTTCTCCCCTTCGGCAGACCCCACCTTCTCCTCCCCTCCCCCCACATTCCAACTGCCCCGAGAGAACAAAAGCTGACCGCCCCCCCTACACACGCGCGTACACGCACACACAGTCTCGCACACACACACTCACAAACACACAAAAACACACCGAAGCGGACCTGCAGAGATCCTGGCAAAGTCATAAAGTAAAGCGCCTCCCCCAGACCCTAACCCTGGCCTCCCACCACCCCTCCACGGCCCCACACCACTCTCCAACCGGTCTCCCCAACACCTAGCGAGCTGCCCCGCACCCCCGTCTTCTAGCAGCAGCCCCGAGACAAGCCCACTCCCCTTCCTCTAACTTTCACTCCCACCTCCCCAAAACAACAAAAGTTTTAAAGTGCTTTGAGATCTCATTCAGACTAGGCAGGAAAGGTCACCCTCCAGGCACTGCTTTGCCTTCCGGACCCCCTCTCATATTCGGGACCAGTCACCCCCTTCCCAAAGCTTCCCAAGTCTGGGGTAGAGAACCTCAGAGCCCCCGACGGAAGACCGGGGTCTGGGGTCCTTCCTGGCCCCTCCCCCAGCTTCCCACCTCCCTTCTCCTCCGCTGTCCCCTCCAGCTAGGACAGGGAGGGATGCGGGCAGCCCCCCACCTCCAGCCCGGTCCCAGCCGGCCGGCTCCTCTCCTACCTGTCTGGGTCTCTCTCCTCTGCCCACCCAGTGGCCTGCCAAGAGCCTCCCCCTTCTCCCCAGCCCCCGAACGGGACAAGCCGCCACCTCCAGCCTCACCCTCCGCTGGGTCCTAATGCTAGAGCCAGGCGGGATCTGGCCAGATGTGGAGCGGGGGCGGGGCATGGCCGGGCTGGAGTCCGGTGCTGGGGCCAGGCTGGGGTAGCCCTGGAACACCCTCAGGGACTGACATGCTAGAGGTGGGGAGGGTTGGGAGGACCTGATGTCCCTGGCGGGGAAACGCCTAATGTATAGGGATGCCCGAGGACCTCTGAGCATTCCAAGTGTGGTGAAGAGGGCAGAGACACGGACACAGGAGATCTGGGTCCAGGGCTGGCCGTGTGACCTTGGGCAAGTTAATTTTCTCTGCTAGTTTTCAGTTTCAGAGAGGATTAGTCTCGATCAGGTGTTCTTGACCTTTCTTTGTTTCATAATATTTAACATACAGTATTGATAATCACAGCTAGAATGTATATAGCAATTTAAGGTTTATAAAATGCTTTATAAATATTATCTAATTATAGCAATCCTGGAAAGTAGAGGTGCTAATCCCATTTTACAGATGATAAAACTGAGACTGAGGTAGGGTTTTTCATTATTTTATCGTTTGGGGTTTTTTAAAAATAGTATTTTATTTTTTCCGAGTACATATAAAGACGATTTTTTACATTCATTTAAAAATTTTTCTTGAGTTTCAAATTTTCTTCCTCCTTCCCCTCTACCCTCTTAAGACGGTTAAGTAATTTGATTTAGATTATATATGTGCAATCAGGTAAAACATATTTTCATATTCATCATGTTGTGAAGGAAGAAACAGACCAAAAAAATAAAGTGAAAATACTATACTTTATCAGCATTCAGACTACACCAGATCTTCTCTGGATGTGGACATTTTTCACCGTGGGTCCTTGCAGACGGAGGTTTTTATCTCACTGAAAAGAACCCCTAAATTTCCATTTAAATTAATAATCTAATAATAATTAATTAACAAACTTAAAAATAAAGATAAAAATCTTCCCATCCAAACTCACAGACCCCCTTGAAATCGATCTACAGACCCCTTCAAAGGGACCGTGGGCCCCAGGTTAAGTGCCTCAGGACTTATTATTAGGTGTTCTGCAAAGTCTCTTCTGCCCACCAGTGAAATGATGGTACATTTCGATGTTTGCTTTCACACATGTTGGAAGGTTCTATCTTCTACTGTAAACTCTAGGTCTCCTCTAGGGACTCAGGCCCCACTTACTCTCCTCAAAGAGTAATAAACCCTGACTGGATGTTCAGATAAATGCCTTAGTTCAGCTCCAGTCCCAGGGGATCATGAATAAATACACACTGGATTTAGAGCTTGGAAAGACCTTAGAAATTCATTTAATCCAACACTTTTCTTTTCTAGGAAAGGAAGCGGAGGCCCTGAGAGGAACTTGACCAAGGTCACACAGCTTGTGTCAGAAGTTGGATTTGAACTCAGGTCTTCCTGACCCTTGGTTCAGTGCTCTATCCACACTCTTTTCCAGGAGACCCCCCCCCCCCCCAAGCCCTTTGACAACTCTGAAGAATTCCCAGTTGATCATCTGGCCATCCTAGGTGCCTGGAGAATGGCCACCTTAGGCAGCAGCAGCCACAGACCCTTGATCCACATGTGCTGACCACTGCCTTCCCTTTCCCTCCTGGGGCAGTCTCAGAGGCAAGGAAAGTGACAAGGAGTAGCCACAGGCTCTTCTGATGGGAAGAAAAGGGAGCTAGCTTTTGGTGGGACCCAAGATGAGCTTGAGGCTTAGCCCAGGCCCAGAATTTCAGGGGCTACCAAAGAGCTGGGGTGGGGGAATCAGTGTTTGGATTTCTCCAGCTCTTTCTATCAGCCTTGATTTGGATTTTCAGCCAAACTGCATGAGAGGCGCTGTCTTCACTCTGCTTGGTCAGAGGTGGTGGGGCCATCTGGTGGTCACTTGTGGGATGGCCAGTGGGACTGGGAAAATCAGTTTTGTTTTTTGGGGGTTAAATTGAACCTACAACCACCAATAGGAGAGTTAGAAGGGACCTCCTGGCAAAGAATTGGAAATTGATGGGATGCCCATCAATTGGGGAACGGGTGAACAAGTTGTGGCATATGAATGTAATGTGGAATATTGTGCTGTAAGAAATGATGAGCAGACAGATTTCAGAAAAACCTGGATTTATGTGAACTGATGCACAGTGAAATGAGCAAAACTAGGACATTATATGTATTACATGATGAGCAACTATGAATGACTTAGCTATTGTATACAATATAGTTATCCAAGACAATTGCAAAACACTTATGATGAAAAATGCCATCCCCATCAAGACAAAGAACTATGGAGTCTAAAGGCAGATCAAAGCAGACTAGTTTTCACTTTTTTTCATGGTTCCCTCCCTTCTTTTGTCCTGTTTCTTCTTTTACAATTTGACTAACGTGGAAATGTTTTACATGATTGCACATGTGTAACCTATGTCAGACTGCCTGCCTTCTTGAGGGGGTTTGAAACCCCCAATCTTTCAAAAAATGAATGTTGAAAACTGTCTTTACATGTCATTGGAAAAATAACATACTATTAAGTCAAAATTTTTTAAAAAACAGCAATAAAGAGACCTTAGGGACCATCCAGTCCTACCCATATCCAAAAGGAACCTCTCTGACAACTTTTTCTCTACCAGACAACTTCCATTCATTATTAGAAGTTTGTCCTGATCCCTAGACTAAATTGGCTTCTTGGTAACACCTTCATTGCTCCTGGTCTGCCTTCTGGGGGCCAAACAGGACAAGCCTTCAAGGAGCTGAAAATTCTCCAGTCATCATTATCCCAACTCCCATGAGTTAGTTCCTCCTGGTCTTTTCATCAAGAGAGAGAAGAGGGGTCGGAGGTGTCTAAGCAGAAAGGCTCCCTTTCTCCTTGAAGCGGTCGTCCAGCCTCTGCTCAGTCCCCTCCAGTAACAAGAACTTGTAACTGATAGAGAACTCCTACATGGACTACATGGTCTTGGAGATCCCTCCCAACTCTCAGATTTTGTGACTCTGTAACAGTTCCTGAAGCATCTCTTTTGGACAGCTCTAAAGGTTGATAAGGAGTGTGTGGGTGTTTAAAATGTCCAATCGGAACCCCCTTTCTGCTCAGGCAATTGGTCAACAAGCATTTATTCAGCTCCTGTTGTATGCTAGCCATTGGACTAAGGGATCCCTCTTGAATGAATGAAAGAGAATTTATCAAGCCAAGCACTGGAGTACAATTAGAAAAAAGGAGATTGTCCCTGCTCTCAGAGGGCTCACATTCTAATTGAGGAAGACAATATGTAGGGAATTTAGCTGCAAGGAAGATGAAGGTTCCAGAAGTCCTAAAGACATGGCTACAGGTAGGAAGGTAGGACTCAGGCCTATAGGATACACCTGCAGACTAAATGGCAGAGCATGGGATATGTGTGTGTGTGTGTGTGTGTGTGTGTGTGTAGTCTAGAGGATGTAGCCACACAGCAAACTGTGTGTGTGTGTGTGTGTGTGTGTGTGGTCTAGAGGATGTAGCCACATCGCAAACACCAAGATCCAGAGGACCTTAGGTTGTATTTCTAGGTCAAATGGGAAGATGTGGTGGGCTCTTCCATCTTACCAAAAAATACTAACTCTCAAGTTATTCAAGTGCTGTGAATAGCCACACTAGCTGCTCAAGGTAGGGAGCCAGAAGGGGCCAAGCCTACCATCACTGGGAAGCAGGGAGTGGACTTGAGGTGAATTTCAGTGTCCAGCCACAAGTGGGAGAGAGAGAAAGGTCATTGGTAGAAAGGCTGAGGGAGAATGGCCCTCATCTGGTCCCTGGCTGGGAGGATCTGGGAAGCCTGAGTTCGTCACCTCCACTGTCACCTTCCTCCCACCCATCATTCAGGAAGGACCTGAGACACCTTTGAATACTTGAAGAAGGCTACCATGTCCCTGTCCTTTCCATCTTTCTTTTTCAGACTAAATATTCCCAGTTGATGGGATCACAGAATTTAGGGCCAGTTGTAGGGCTAGCCTAACTGCCCAACTGGATTGTCCCAAAGTCACACGAAACTATTAAAGAATAGTTGTAAGGGTTGGACTCCTTTAATCCTTCCTCATTCAACATGCATTCTACAACCCAGTCTGGACAAGCTTTTTGTGTTCTCAGTTGCCTCCGACTCTTCCATGACCCCGTTTGGGGTTTTCTTGGCAAAGATGCTTGAACTGTTTGCCATTTTCTTCTCCAGCTCATTTTACAGATGAGGAAACTGAGGGCAACAGGGTTAAGTAACTTGCTCAGGGTCATATAGCTAGTAAATGTCTGAGGCTGAATTTGAACTGAGGAAGATGAGTATTCCTGATTCTAAGCCCAGTGGACAAGCTAGAGATAGCTAATATTCCTCCTAAAGTGTAGGAAGGAGAACTAAACCCAGTACTCTGCAATGGGACCTGGCAGGGAAAGAGCACAATGGGGCTATGGCCTTCCTGATCCTTCTAAGTAGCCTAGGATCTCCTGAGCATTCTTGACCATCTCACACCACTTATTTTTACAGGCCTCGAAAAACTCCAGACTTTTTATTTTTCTTCAGATAAACTACTGCTTAACTATGTCTCCCCTATTTGGGACATTTATTTTTTGAACCTATGTGTACGACTTGACATGTATTGCTACTCAGCCCCATCTTACACTATTTGGTTCAATGCTCTACTCTGTTAAGTTACTTTTCTGATTCTGCCTCCCTCACTTAGTGGGTCAACTCTTACCCTCCCAGTGCTGGGTCATCTCTGCCTCCCTTTTGTTTTCTGCCAATCTGTTCATACTGGCCCTCGTTCTCACTCCTGTTGGCCACCATGGTACAGAAAGCTGCTGGAAGGATACAAAGGCAGCCCGATCAAGGTCCAATATTGACTGGCCCTAGATGGTAACAATTGCCATTTCTACAGACCTTTGAAGTTCACAAGGCACTTTCCTCACAACAACCCTGTGAGGTAGGTCATGCTACAAGGATTACCGTCCAATAAGGAAAGTGTGGCTCACAGAAGGGAAATGAGTTGCCTGAGGATGCAGAGTTGATCAGTAGCAGAACCAAACCTAGAACCTATGTGTTCTCACTCTCAGTCTAAGGTTCTCTTCAGTGGACCACGTCTGGGTGTCGCCCTCCCTGCTCTGCTGAGGCTCAGAACAAACGGAGGTGGAGGCATCCTGAGCATGGGGCTAGTGGTCAGGGCCAGGGTCTCACATAAGATCAGCACATCCAGGAAAATAAGGCAAATTTATTGAGTCTGTCAACAGGGGCAGTGAGGGTCAGCTGCTTTGAACCCCTCCATGTACCCATGTCCGTGAATAAAAAATAAAACTATTTGCAAGGTGAGATAAAGGAATTGAATTGGTCTAGGAAGGGGTGCGGAGTGAAGTCCCCCCCTATCAGGGAGGAGGAAGGAATTCAATGCCTTTGGGGGTGGCTTCTGTGGAGTCAAGATGCCCCACCCCCCAAATCTCAGCCAGTGATGAAGGGCATGGAATTAGGAAGGTGTCCTTCTCTGGCTTAGGTGCTGAAGGAGCGTGTTGGCAGTCCCAGGCCATGTACAGTGTTGCTACCAAGATGCATAAACAGTTGAGGTGGGGAGGGGGGGGCTCAGACCTCCACCCCAAGAATATTTCCAGGTTCCAGGGCTACCTCAGGACAGAGGTTGTCTTAGGGGTGGCCAGGATAGGCTGGTGGAGTGGGGGCCAGGGAGTTCGTTGCTGGGCCAGTTCCTGTTCAAGCCGCTTGAAGAATTTTTTGGATGCCTTCTTGGGGCATAGGTGGCGGAGGCACCTGGGGATCCACTGGTCAAAGACACACTGCAGGAAGGGAAGCAGGGGATTTCTGAGTCTCACCACCAAAGCCACCTTCTCCACCAACCTTGGTCCTGCCTTTCCCACCCTCTTCAATTCTCTCTACTCTTGTTGCCCTCCATGAATTTGGTCTTAATACGGGAAGGGTTTGAGTTCCAGCTCTGCTACTTAGCAGTTATGAGACCCTGAGTAGATCTCTGAGCTCACTCTGAACCTCAGTATCATCCTCTTGTCTCTAAGGTCTCTCGCAGTTTTCTGAGTGTGCTAGAGAGGGCAGTGGCCATCCCCAGATACTCTCCCCAACACCTCCCCTGACACACAACGAGCATTCTCTGCCTGTCCCCAGGTACCTCCAGCAAGAAAGCTGCCACAAAGTTAAGGGCAGCCAAGCCAAGCAGTAGCAGCTTGAACCGAGTGTCCTTGATATCCTTCAGGGCCAGCCACGTCAGCAGGAAGTCTGGTGGGCCCAGGGTGAGCACAATCAGGGTGGTGACCAGGGCAAACAAGGCCAAGAGGAAAAGCACTGAGTGGGTGGGGAAGGAGAGAATATGATCCTTTACGTGATTATCTCTACCTGGTTGTGTGCATGTCATCTTCCCCATTAGACTGTAAAACCTCTGAAGACAAGACCTAGCTTTGACCTTTCTTTGTATCCACAGTGCTGGTCACACAGTAGGCGCTTAATAAATGTTTCTTGACTGACTGGGGATGACGATGATGGGGGAGGGGGAAGTAAGAAGCAGATGAGGATGGGAAAGGGCTCCTGCCTCTCCCTGCACGTAGAGGATGGCCCAAGATCCCTCCCTCCTTCCATCCTTCCTTGCCCAGGCCTCACCGTTTGTGTAGAGCGGGCTGCGGAAAGGGGGTCCCTTAGACATGATCACAGCCATTGTGAGGTACTGGAAGCCTGAGAGGCAGAAGATGACCGTGTTCTCGTAGTTGGGCAGGTTCTGGGACCCTGACATCGTCCTATTTAGAGGGACAAACCTGTAGTGGCAGGGAGGAGAGAAGAAAAGGAAGGAAAGGGAGATGCTTAAAGTAAGGAAGATGCCAGACTCTATGTGAAGACCCCCATGGAAAGGCAAAGCCACCCACTTTCCCGAGTAGCCTTTGGGGCAGCACTAACAGGAAGTTTTCCCTGACAGCCAATCCACATCAGCTTTTTTACAGCTCCTACCCATTGTTCCTAATTCTGGGGCCAGACAGAAGATGTCTAACCCCTCTTCCAAATTCATACAGATAGCTGTCAGAGCACACCTCCATGCTACAGCCCTCACAGCTTCCTTTTCTCCAGGCTAGATGCCACCTGTTCCTTTAGCTGATCCTCATGGGGCATTAAAAGTCAGAAGTGAAATGCCATCTTGTGCCCCTCCTTTCCTATTCTAGTTACTTTCTTTTGGACACCCCCCTAAACTTGTCAATGTCCTTCCATATTCAAAAGGTACCATATTCTCCCCTCAGGGACCCACTTGTATTCCCCAAAGGCATACACATTCCCAGGAACCTAGGCATGGAAAGGGAGCCAAGGCCTCACCAGGGCTGGGAGATGGTGATGAAGTAGCCACTGAGTTGGATGGTCGCGACCAGGATGGTCTGTAGGAGGAGGCTGCCCAGGACAGCCACACGGAGCAGGGCCCCTGGGGGACGGGAGACCCCCAACTCTGGGGCAGGCCCTGTGAAACTCATCAGCACTGCCACCGAGGTTATGATGGCCAAGTCAATGAACAGAAACTGTAGGTCACCTAGATTAGTATTGAGCTGAGGGAGAGGCAAAGAGGAAGTTAGCAACATCAATCAATCAATGATTCGGCACAGTGTCATACAAAAGAGATAGGAACATATTTCTATATGCAAAAATGAAACAGTCTTCATCCTCAAGGTACATTCTATGGAGATCACTGTGTAGGTGAGAGAGTGAGTTCCCACATGGGAAAATCAGGATTCTAGGTAGGAGGGAAGCTCTCTGAGGGCAATGGCTATTTTGGTTTTGTTTTTTTATCCCAGGCATGAGCACAGGCCTTTCATTTGTCATGGTTTAATATTCATCAGAGGCTTAATTAATGTTTATTGACTAATATAATACTGAGCCCAGAAACCTAACCTTGGACGGTGCTGTTAGATGCTGTTTGTACCCTTTCCTTGCCTCTCTCAGCTAGGAAACCCAATCACCATATGGTTACACCTCTACATAAGAAGCTTCGTTGGCTCGCAATTGCCTCTAGAATAAAATACCATCTCCTGTTTGGGAGGGACAATTAAAAACCTTCACAGTCTGACTCCTTCCAGACCAGTTTCATATTATTCCCCCTAAGGCAATCCACATTCTAGTCAAACTGGTCTACTTGCTGTTTTATATACCCCACATCCATCTCCCACCTCCATGCTTTTGTATCTTTCATGCCTGGAATAAACTACTTCTTTACCTCTGCCTCCTAGAATCCCTAGCTTCATGTAAGGTTCACTTGAGGTCACCTCTGGCCTGAGGCCTTTCCAGATTCCCCTAAATCACACCCCTGCCAAAATCACCATGTATCCACTTCTATATTTTGTACTTGTTTCACTCCACTAGAATATAATCTTCTTGAGGTCAGGAACAGTTTTCATTTTTATCTTTGAATATACAGTGCACCTAGAACACAGTGCCTAGCACACGGCAGAGAATTAATAAATCTTTGTTGAACTGAATTAGATTGAATAGATGAAGAAGCTTCTGATGAGGGGGGGTTGGGAGACACAAAGCCTGCCCTTGGGGAGCCCCCTGTCTAAAATGGGGAAGTAAGCCCACAAACATAACATAAAATAGCCAACCTCCTATGGAAGTAGAAACTCAAAATTATGGAATGAAGAAATTAAAGTCGACAGTTTGGGGAAGCTTCCTGGAGGAGGCATGTCAGCACAAGGGGAATCAAGGGGAATTAGCTAATGGGGAACTGAAGGAGGGCCCTGTTCCCTTTCCCCTCAGCTCTGCCCCATACTCACAGTATAGAGCAGTAGGACAGAGATGAACTGGATGAAGCTGTAGAGCGCCATGTATTGGAAAATGCAGAAGGAGGTGACCAGGGAGCAACGCCCTTCCCTGTGATGTAAAGAAGAAACACAAACACCGGGCATCAGGGCTCTGAAAAGGGGATAAGGACCCCACTAGGAGCAAAAGGAGGGGTGACTGAGAGCCTACTCTGGCTCTCCCTCTGCAGGGGCTGGGTCAGGCTGGTGTTAGACCTTTGTCATCACCCATGACAGCAACACATCCCAATACACTTATTCTAGGATAAAAAGCATTGATTGCATCCATCTACACTCTTGTCTGAAAGACCTCAGCTATAACAGAAATAGCAGACTTGTTCTTGGACCATTTCAACACTGGATTCTTTTTGAATATAACCGAAAGTGGTATATCTTTGGGTGGAGTTTAGATCCAAGGATGGTATCAAAAGGCCCTCCATGAGCAACCTGCCTGAACTAGGTAGGCTAATAGGATGCCACCAAAGAAACACTGAGCAAACTGGCCAGGCAAGAAATTCCACAAATCTCCATGTATTATCCTTAGAGGTTGTGAATGAGGTTTATGATGGCCATTCAGAACCAGGTCACTGCCACCAGAAATCACAGAAGGCTCATCCTTAAGGAGGTTGGACTTGGAATATTATATATAAAAGAATAAATAGAAGGATGGTGACTTTGTCCTTGAACCATTTCTATTTGAACTCCATAAAAAAAAGATAAGATAACATTAATACTATCGCTAAATCAAGGATTTGCCAGGAACTCCCTATGTGGGAACTCCCTCTTTGGATGCAAACTGCCACTGATCAATAACTAGAAAATCTTAGAGAGTTGCTTATGACTTAGGAGATATTAAGTTACTTAGTGAAGTCTTAATTTAGACTTAGTTAAATGAGTTGTCCATCGTCATATTGCTACTACTGAGTGTCAGACGTGGCATCTGGACCCAGCTCTTTCCAGTTCAATGCACTATTTGCTAGACCCTTTTTCCTTCTCCTATGTGGCCCCTGATCAAAATTTCACTTCTCTTCCATTTCACCTCACTCCCTTCCATGTTTTTTTTGGATAAGACTGGGGTTAAAAGATCACCCTGTCCTGAGTCTAAGGGACCAGAGAGTTATTGGGATGTTGGAGGAGTCTCAGTCTTAATGGCATCTCCCAGATTACTTCCTATTTAAATGTACCTACCTTGTACATAACGTCATTATTTACATGTTGTCTCCCCCACTGGAGTGTGAGCTCCTTCAGGGCAGGGGCCATGTTTTTGTCTTTCATTTTATCCCTCGTGCCTGGCACATAGAAAGTGCTTACTGAAAGTTTGCTAACTAAGTGACTGGTGGCCCCCTCCCAAACTTTTGGAGAGGCAGGAGTTTTCTGAAAGTAAAACTATGGAGAAAATAATGTAAATGTAAAAAAAAATGAGTGCATTTTTCTGAGCCCCTTGAGGTGGATTTCTTTGGAGGTCGGGGACTGGAAATAGTGCTTATACATGAGGCTTACCCGTCCTTGTCCCTCTACTAAGCCCTTGCTTCCAGCCCCTCTCCCTGCCACTACTTGGATACTTCCAAAGGTCTCTTTCCCATGGTACCACTCACCTAATCACCTTAGGTACACACTCAATGTTGGTGATTTGGGAGGTGAAAGGTGATGCCACAGAAGCCTCAGCCTCTGACAGGGAGATGCCCACATCAGCTGCCTTCAGGGCCCCACAGTCATTGGCCCCATCTCCACACATGCCCACACAGTAGCTGCCAAGGAGAGGGTGGAGACTATCAATAAGTCTTGTACCACTCCAGGAGGTGCTCCTACCTAAGTGGAGGGAGTGGATAAATCCCAAGGGAGGTCTGAGGTTGGACAAGCCACTAGGCTTCCTTCAGAGATCCAAGACGAAGCTGGGGGGTAGGAGCTCATGGGTCCCCCAGAGAATGGGAAACTCTCAAGTCAAACTCTCTACACCCCCAACTCTCAAGGTGGGGCTCACAGAAATATATTCAGAGCTGAATGAGACCTCAGATAAGAACTTTGAAGTTGGGAGGACCCTTAGAGGAAATCTTGCCATAGAACAGAAGCTAAGAGAACTGTAACAGTCACAGGAGGGAGAGCTCAGATTTCTTTTGCTTGACTTCCAGAAGACGTACCTAGTTCAGTTGAGTTTCAGTCTGATGTAGGGAAGACCTCGCTAGAATGAAGCGAGCAGAGCCCAAGAACAAGCTATTATGTAAGAACATTCTAGAAAAGAACATTCTAGAGAAGACTCAAGAACACTGTGGAGAACCCAGTGAAGAAACCTCCTGATGGGGAGGTGAAGGACTCCAGGCGAATGAGAAGGCAAACCCTTGTGGACATGGTCAATGGGGGAATTAGTTGTGCTTGACTATGAAGAGCCACTACAAGAGTTAGTTTTGGAGAGAGGGGAGTGGGAGAGACTTGTGACCTGGAAAGTTTAAAAATTAAAATTTAAAATTTTGTTATTATTTTTTAAAAGAACATCATTTCAATGATGGGAGCTATCTGAAAATAGAATTGGAGACTTCAGGAAGGTATTGACATATCTATTTAAACAGAGGTGGGATGGACTATTTGTTGGGGATATTATAAGAAAGAATTCTCAGTCAGGAAGATGTCACACTAAATGCAGAGGAGTCCCTTCTAAAGCTGAATCTTTGTGATTCCTAAATCATTTAAAGCCATCCACCTTCGTGGGGGAGGTGCGCCATCTGCAAAATGAGTGGGTTGGACTAGATGGTCTCCAAGACCCAGACCCATAGACCTACCCTAGAATGTTACATTTATAGATATATTTACAAAGGTCCAAAAGAAAAATGCAATGATTTGCCCATGGGCAAAATGTCACAGTGTCAATATCAAGACTCTGCCCAAAGCCTTCCATTTCACAGGCCAACATTCTTTCTGCCCCATTTTACAAAGAAGAAAACTGAGAACCAGAGTGATAAAGGCATCTGCCCTGGCGTTACAGATTTCCAGAACAGAGTAAAAATTGTAACACAGGATATGGGGGGATGGATGAAGTGATGTGGGAAGGGAATGTTGTTAGACCAAAAAACGTTTGAGCTAAAAGGGCTCTAAGGGGCTATCTATTTTAATATGCTTATTTTATAATGGGGGAAACTGAGGCCCAGGGAAGAAAAATAACCCAAGAAGACACTGATCCCCTGGAATATTTATTCCATTTCCCTTCTTATTTCAGATGAAGAAATGGAGGCCCTGATATGGGAAGAAACCTGCCCAAGGTTTGGGGGGAGGATGGAGGGGTGGGGGCCTTAAGAGATTCCCTCTGTATCATATACTGGGTTCTGAGAGGTCACTTACTTCAGGTTTCGAAAGCCACACACCAGCTGAGTCTTCTGTTCTGGTGTCATCCGAGCAAAGATGGTACCCTGGAGCAGGATCTAGGGGGTGGGCGAGAGTGGGAATGGCAGCTGCCAGGGGCGAGGGATCCCCAGGGGGAGAGGAGGGAGGAAGAAGGAGACAGTCCCATGCCAGAGGGCTCAATATTTTGGAAGTGGGGGGGGAGGGACCTTAGGGACCATTTGGGAACCAACCCTCTCATTTTAAAGAGGACATGGATTCAGGGAAGTTTAAAGAGGAAATGGATTCAGGGAAGTTAAGTCACTTGCCCAAGGTCACACAGTGGGTGCAGTTGAGATGTGAACTCAGGAACCTCTGACTCTGAGGCACCAGGCAGGTAATCAGAGAGGGGAAAGTCATGGCTTAGAGGTGGATGAGGGCATGGGTATGTGTGTCTGGAAGGGGAGCACAGTACCTTGGGCAAAAGTTCAGGGAAATGATCCAAAACCACAGCAAATGCTTTCCCGTTCAGTGCCAGGTGGCAGTGTTTTCCGTCTGGCTCCACAATGTAATCTTTAGGCTGAAATGGGCCCCCATGAGACACCATAACTCAGGCGTCTCAAGCTCTTGGCCTTACCCCAGTGCCCCTCTGCCCCAGCCTCTGGGGGAGCCATGGACTCCTGGGTGCCCCATTCATCAGGGGATGGCTGCAGGGGGTGGGGGTCCACGCCCCTGCTTCTGGGAATGCTTCTTTCCAGAACATCAGCCTGGGGTAGGGAAGGAAGCTGAGACTGTCCTAAGACTTACCTCAGCTTGTTCACCACCTGGGGAGTGCTCAAAGGGGACGAACTTGATGGAAGCTGGCTTGCCATGGGCAGGGGCTGAGGCATGGACAAATACCACGGGCTCCTGGGGCCTCACCATGCCGCAGGCCCGAGACACATTGACCGCAGTCAACATGTTGTCACCTGGGGATGGGAGGAAGGCAGGGTTGTCCAGAGGCAGCTGAAGTCCCCTGAACCACTATGTGCCCACAGTCTGGCTCCAAGGAGGGAATCAGTGTAAGATCAATGCCTGCCCATGTTACAGATGAGCTAAATGAAATCCCTGGTGCCTGTTTCCCAGGCTCTAAATGGGAGCCCTCCCCAGGGCCCTGCCTTCAGACACCTGTGACCATGATGGTACGGATGTCGGCCCTGCGAAGGGTGCGGATGGTGGGCGCTGTCTCTGGTTTCAGCACGTTCTTCATCACCAAGAGGCCCAGCAGAGTCAGCCCACTCTCCACTTCTGTCCTGGGGGAAAAGAAGGGACAATCAGCCCAAGGGCAATGGTCGGAGGGGACCCAGAGCTATGTGCTCTCAGTACATCAGTAAGTGCTTATTAATCACCTACTATGTTCTAGGCACTGTGCTAAGTGCTAGAAATACAATGAAATACTCCCTCCCTGGGTCTCAGTGTCTCCATCTGGAAAATGGGGGTAAGAAGCCCAACTTTCTCCTGGGCTTGCTGGGTACAAATTCTTTAGGCCAAGCTCCAGCGTTTACAGATGGGGAAACTGAGGCCATGGCTCACGAGATCTTTTCCGGTCCCTTCCACGCCTCCCAAACTACCTAACATTCACTTTGTGTTTTTTCTGTACCCATTGTCTCCCCCAAGAGAAGGTGAGGTCCTTGAGGGCATGGTCCTTTCAATTTTGTGCTGAGCATAGCGCTTGGCACACAGTACATGCTTAATAAATATTGGTTGATTGAAATGGCTTGCTAAAGAGCAAACAGCTAGCAAAGTCTGGATTTGAACCCAGAGCTTCTAGTAAGTCATATTGCCTCTGACCTATAAACAAAAGGGACAAATGCTGTAGATGGAGATGGAGCCAGACCAAAGGACCGCAGATCCAGGGACCTCTAGAGGTTATCTAGTCCAACTTTCTCATTTAACAGATGAATAAACTCTATTATAGAATTTACAAATATTATCTCATGTGATCTTAGCAACAACCCTGGGAACTACTATTAAGATTCCCCCTTTTACAACTGAGGAAATTGAGGCAAACAGAAGTTAAGTGACTTGCCCAGGGTCACAGAGTCAGTTTGAGATAGGATTTGAACTCAGGTCTTCCTGACTCCCGGCCCAGAGTTCCATCTACTGTGCCATCTGGTCACCATTAGAAGGGGCACAGGATCACATGACCGTAGATTTTGATTTGAAAGGGACCTCCAAAGTCATCTAAGGCCAGCTTCCTTCTCTGACAGATGAGGAAACTGAGGCCCAGAGAATGTCGGCGATAGAGCCAGATGTGAACACAAACCTTCGCTCTGTCTGATACATGAATCTGCCTCATGAATGAATATAAAAGCATTGATTCAAGCATATCAATAGAGCTTGGATGGCCACTGTTGATGGACACCACGCAGTGGCCGGAGGAGAAAGACACCGGCTGCGTCTGTGGAATCAGGAGGCAGTTGTCTTGGCTCTCGGCCCCTAAGGCTCATCTTTGGGAAATCTCTGTTCTCTTGGCAGGGTTATCTGGCTGAGCATCATGGCATGCCATGATCTCCAAGGAATGGAGCCCGCAGGTGAGCTCTAGGCAAAGGAAAAAGGCATGGCAGGTGTGGGCCAGCCAAGGCTGGTGTGGCTATTTTTGTGCCAAAAGAGGACTAAAAAATGGTGAAGCATGGTCACGCATGAATGGATGGAAAGGGAGGCAAGTCACTGATGTGATAAGAATGAGGGATGAAGGACAAATAGCCCAAGAGCCACGTTCTCAGGTCACAAAATATCCAATTCCAGGACCCAGGACTGGAGAAGACCTTAGAAGTTTTCCTCTCTTGGCCTCAGTTTCTCTCCTCCATAAAATGAAGAGATGGGATTAGACAGATAACAAGATCACTCCCTTGGACCTGAGAGGGATGTCAGAGATCATCTAATTCAATTTTCATCATTTGATAGATCAATGCACAAAAAAGCACCAAGCAAAAACCTATCAGGGAGTAGATAGATTTAGACACGGATCACAGTCAAATCGGAAAGGACTGAGATCTTCAACGAAGGAGAGCTTGCCCAGCCTTGGGAGATCCCACAGATCAATGGAAGGCTTCAGGAAAGTAGATGTAGGGAATGTTTCTTGGGGTCTCCCACCTGGTCAGCTGCTGAGCCTTCTCCAAAGTGGGAGGAATGAGCAGGGACTTGAAGGCCAGGGCCAGAACCCGGAATCCATCTGACGTGTAGTGCTGGAGTACCTGGGAGAAATCTGGAGGCACTGGAGAAATAAGGGTAACTGGCATCATTAGGGGCACAGGCTACATAGCCTGACAAGACAGATGGAGGTTAGATACTCTTTCAAAGCGGGCACTAGGGGTTGTGGTGGTGCATTAAGAAAGATTAAGAGTGATTAAAATTAAAGTTTGAGGCCATTAGGTTTGGGGCAGGGATCTGAGGAACAGGAATGGTCTTTGACCCTGGACCCTAGGGATACTTGGGCAAACTCTAAGGCCTGGTTTTCTGCCATTCACTGAGAGGGAATATATATTCTCTCCCTTGGCCCTGTGCTCTGGACAACAAACCCCATGGGTTTGGGGAGTGGAGCCTGGAAGGGCTCAGAAGGAGGCAGTGGGATAATGTTCCATTTCACCTGTGTCTGGTGTACAGAGACTAGCCACCATCTCAGGTGCCCCCTTCATGTAAGCCTCTGGAGGGGCTCCCTTGTGTCGTACTACCACCACGCTCATCCGCTGCAAGCCTGATGAGAAGGGGAATCGGCAGAGGATGCCGATGGGCCCCAGGGGCTCCTGCAAGAACCAAGAGAAGGTAGGTGGGCATGGCCCTGGATCCTTCCCCAGCCCTCCCTACTTCACCCAGACTCCAGTCCCCCTACCCAGCTTACTGTCCCTTGAAACTGCTCCTCCAGGGGTGGGGGCTTCATCACAGCCATGACTTTGGTCCCAAACACTAAGGTCTCTGATCCCACTTCTTCTAGGAACTGGGGAACAGGCAAAAAGGAGAAAGGAACAGATGAGGTTGTCACTGGGTAGGCATGGCCAAGGTGCTAGGCAGGAAACTGAGTTAGGGTTGCAGTTGGCTCCTTGGCCAATGGAGACTGAGTAAGGAAGGCTTGGAGTTGGACGAAGAGATTCCCCTGATGACTATGACAGTGAGATGGAGGATGTTTGATGATGGAAGATGGAGATGATGATGAGAAACAAATGAATAATTAATAACAGCACCCTTTCCTCCATTGTTTAAAGTCCAACAGGCCTTCATTAAAACAATGCTTTTGGAGGGGATGGTCAAAAAGTTCCTGTGTCGCTAAATCTGGGTAACTTTGGGGGTGTTTACAAGAGAGAATTCCTTGCAAGTGACCTATCAAAGCTGGTCACTTAAAAGTTGTTTCTGGTTATTTTAAAAAATGTTATTTGTGTTGTTAATTTTGGGTTCGTGAATTTTTATTTCTTTTTCAGATCCTTCAAAGAATTGAAAATGCCTACAAGTTCAAGTTGGGAAAGCAGTTTTAAAATCAGATTACCAATGAAAGCAAGTTGTGTTTTAAAGGTTCCAAAAGGTTCCACTGTATTACTTTAAAAGGTTAAGATTTCTGCTTTTATATTCCATTGACAGGGTGCTTCTTGTACATGTTCCCAGAGTTATCTAAGCTTAAAGGTACACAGAAACCTGAGCAGAAGAGGGACCCTGTCTCCCCCTCAACTCAATCCCTTTTTATTGGTCTAACTGGAGATGGACCTGCTCAGAGGCAGAGGACACAGGGAGGACAGACTGATCTTACCCAGCCAGTAGATTCCACCATTTTGAGGTCAATGGGGTCACCAATGGGTTGGTCATTTAGCAAGGAGATGGAGTGACAGGAGGCCAGGGCAGTGAGCAGGGGGCCTCCGTGGAGCTGCCTCAGGTCTGGGATCAGGGGCAGGAAATTGTGAACTTTCAGGGGGAGAACACCCCAAACATCCAGGCCTTCCTCTGTCAATGTGCCTGTCTGGAGAAGGGTAGGGAATTGAGAAGATCAGAACTTCATCTCCATGATTAAATGAGATGGAAACGGGGAGAATTAGGGCCTCCATTTGACAAATGAGGAAAGTGAGGGGAAGAGACTTGCCTAGTATGAAGAAGCTGTTAAGTGGATTGGATTTAGATTCAAATCCAGATTTTCTGATTCCAAATTCCTTAAGCCCCTGACCCTTCACAATCTGTTAAGTATATTAAAGCCTTTAAGACCTAGCTCTGACACCTCAGCCTCCAAGAAGCCCTTCCTCAGCCCTGTCCCACCCTGCCTCTCCCAGGTATGAACTAAGCCTTCCTTCCTCAGAGCTCACAATGAACGAATGAACCAGAGCCTGTCAGAGGTAGGCAGGGAAGGGAGAATCTTAGAACACAGAAGGTCAGAGCAGGGAGGCAACTTAGAACACAGAATGTTGGAGTTGGGAGGGGTCTTAGAAACTAGAGTGTCAGAATTAGGAGGGAACACAGGACATAGAATTTCAGGCCTAGAATAAGCCTTAGAATGAAAAATGTCAGAGTTGTAAGAGACCTTAGAACAGAAAATGTCAAAGCTGGGAAGGGCCTTAGAATCCAGAACGTGAGAACTGGAAGGGACTTTAGAACCTAGGACATCAGAGCTGAGACAGAGCACAACTCTTAAATGTCTTGGTCCCAGTGCAGACGATGATAAGCAATGAGGGCAGAAACAGCACCTCATCTAAATCTGTAGTGGTGGTGGTAGCAGGGGTGATTATAAAAATGCTCACTGCACCATCTGCCATTTTAAAATGCCTAAAGATCATTCCTTTGACATCACCCTCTGACCTTTCACAAGCTGGCTCAGAGTTAAATACTACAGGTGTGTCCTCTCCCCCTTCCAGTGCTGTGCACATATTTGGCACCTAATGAATGTCTATTAGATTACATCTGCTTAGCCCTACTTCACCTGCTCCAGGGTCCCCCCAGACCTGGGTTCCAGCCTCCTACCTTGTCAAAGCAGACCAGCCGCAGCTTGGCCCCCAGGTTGATGCGAGGAGGACTGATACAGAAGATTTTATGTTTCTTGAGGCGATTCTGGGCATAGATGATGCCAACTGTCATGGCGGCTGGGAGGGCTGGTGGTACCACCACCGTCACCAGGTCTAAGGACCGCTTTACAATCTCCTCTACTGTTACCTGGAGGATGGGTAGATGGCTCATATGTGAGTGACTGGCAGGGGGTGATCCCATTCCCAGACTCCCCTTTATCCTTCCTTCTGGATTCAGATCTCAAAGTCCAGGTATCTTCATAACAAAGAATTCAGAGAGGACCTTTGACATTAACTAATCTAATCCTCTCACTTTAAAAATGAGGAAACTGAGGCCCTGAGAGAGGAAATTACTTGTCCAAGGTCACACAGTTGGTAAGCAGTAAACCCAGGTTCTGTGATTCTGTATTCAATATTCTTTCTGCCCTTGGTGTTCTATGTCTAACAGGGCAGGTAAGAAGATAGAAAGGAGAGGACTATTCCTAATCCCTGGTCCCATATCCTTAGGGGTCCCCAAGTACTCTCCCTATGGGAAAAATTACTGGGGCTTCATAAAGCCCCTAGAATACGGCAGAAAGTGACAGGGTGGACTTTGGGGTGCCAGCACGACCCAAGAAGAGGACGCAAAAAAGTTATAAGACAACTTTCGTGAACCCAGTTCACGAAAAGAACGGGCTGCGTCACAACAAAAGGCATATCTGGAGGAACAAGGATATTGAGAAAGAGAAAGGTCCAGGGGCAAAAGATGGTGGCCCCGGACTGATCTGGACCTTCTGAGACAACGGGAACCCAAACTGGGAAAGGAGCCCAAGTATATCCCAGCCCTGTCCCCCTGCCCAGAAATATCTCACCTTGTTTCGGATTAAGATCACAATGCTATAGATGGTGCCCATGGCAGCTGGGGGAGGGGAGAGACCAGAGAGAAGTAATGAGACTGGGGTGGGGAGCAGGCAGAGCTAAACAAAGAGGGGCTCAGAGGCCAGGCTACTTACCCAGGATAAAGAGAAAGAATACAAACTTGAGGGCATCCTTGTAGAATTTGAAGTTGATGGGTTTGGGATGGAGGATGGAGCTCACCAGGTCCCCTTTAGCTGTACAAAATCCTAGATGGTATGACAGTCAGAGGCCTAGACTCTGGTCCTGCCCAAATACCACTGTGCCCTTCCTACCCTACCTTGACCAAAGAAGAGCTAGGGACCAGTCATGGTTTGGGGAGGCAAGCAAGGGAGGAGGAAAGGCCCACTTTCCCTTAGCTCTTCTGCTATCGGGGGGCTGCCCAGGCAAGTGATCCCCACTGTAGATGGAGGGTTCCATCCCCCCCTCATACCTGTCCGGGTCACCACCGCCAAGACTTCAGCTCCCATGTAGGCCCTGGCTTGTAAGACTAGTGTCCCACAGAAGAGCGTGTGTCGGCGGTGTTCCTCAGAGGAGTAGAGAGTGGGACCACTAGGGAGTGGGGTCTTCGTAACTGGGATGCTCTCCCCTGTGGGGGTAACTCATATGATCACTGTGTGCATGGGAAAGAAAGAGAGAAAGAGAGGGAGGGGGGACAGAAAGAGAAAGAGAGACACAGAGACTGAGAGAAAAAGTGTGAGAGAAAGACAGAGAAAGAAACAGGAGAGAGAGAGAAAGAGACAGGGAAAGAGAGAAAGAGAGAGAGGAGAAAGGGAAAAACACAGAGACAAAGAAAGAAGACAGAGGAAAAGAAAACTCAGCCCACGCTCTATCCCTCCCTCCAGTATATCCCTTTGGTTCTCCCCAAGGTGCGCTGGACATAGAAAACGAGCAATCAATTTGAAATTAGAAGATCTGGGCCCAAGTCCCAGCTCTGCCACTTGCTTAACCTGTATGACTATGTTACCTGCCTTCGCTGTTGTTGTCTCCTCATCTCTAAAATAAGGAATCTCTAAGGATTCTCCCAGCCCTGATATTCTGCATTCTAAGTTCCCTCCCAGGCCTGGCAATCTGTGTTCCAAGGGCCCTCCCAGCTCTGACATCCTGTGTTCTAAGGGCCCTCCCAGCTCTGACATCCTGTGTTCTAAGGGCCCTCCCAGTTCTGACATCCTGTGTTCTAAGGGCCCTCCCAGCTCTGACATACTCTAATTTGTCTCCTGATGCTTCCCATTCCCCCAGGAACTGACAGGAAAAAAGCAGGGCACTTAGGCGACAATGTGGTGCCCCTCTCCATGGACTGGGGGAAGGTCAGGGGTCCTCCTCACCTGTCAGCATGCTTTCATTGACCATGCACTCTCCTGACAAGAGGGCAGCATCGCAGGGCACCAGCCCACCGTTGGCAGGGAGTACCAGGCAGTCTCCAGGCACCAGCTCCGTGGAATTGACCAGCACATTTTCTACAGGGGTGGGTACTTTAGCTCTACTTCCCCTCCCACCAATTCCCTTTTAGTCCCACCACACCTCGGATATCAAGTCAACCAGACTTTCAGAGCACAATGAGATGAGAGGCAGGGGTGCTACAGGGAGGAGTGCCGGAGGCAGGAATACAAGACTCCCTGAACCCTCCTTCCCTGAGGCTTCCTTGGTTGGGTCTCACCCATCTCAGTACAGTATAAACACCATGAAGGCAGGGTTTCATTTTGTCTTTGCATCTCTAGTGCCCAGAACTGTGCTTAGCATGCAGTAGGAATTTACTAAAAGCTTATTGGACTGGTCTGAATCCTGGAGACCTCTCCTCCCCCTCACCTCCGCCAGCGCGGCGCACCGTTACACTCACAGTCATCTTCACCATGTTTTGCAGAGTCTGGCTTTGCTGAACATGAAAAAGGGAGAGAATGGACATCAGGAAGCCTCTGATGCCCACCTTCCTCCTCCCCACTGCCAAGCCCTCTGAGCTCAGCCTGGCACCCACCTTCCTGGTCTCATAGAGTGCCAGGATGATGGAGATAACGGAGATGATGAAGATGCAACCGGCATAGTAGTAGTAGCTGTCCCACAGCCACAGGGTGATGCTGAAAGCCTGGAAGATGTAGAATGGATTCAGCACCTGGTTGGGAAGAGAGAGGCAGAGAAGACAAGGCTGGGTTGGGTACCAGAGAACAGCCATGCTGCAAGCTCTATCTTGACCACCAGGGGCAGCAATGGGACTCCAGAACTCAACTCCATCAGCACAGTAAAACCAGCGTCCTAACCTCAAATACTCATTCAAAAAGCACTTATTAAACCTTGTGCTAGGTGTCGGGGGAAATATGAAGGATTCAACAAGAAGGGATGGTCTCTACTCTCAGGGAGCTCAAACTGATGAGAGAAGAGAAATGGAGTTCACAGTACCATGGGCTCAGGGCCCTAGAAAGGCACAAAACCAAGGCCCTGGCCAGGTCGAAGGGGGAAGTTTGTTAGCAACCAGAAAAATCAAGGAAGACTTCCTGAAGGAGGCAGTGTTTGGGCACTAACAATGAGCAGGAATTCAATAGGGATAAATGCACTGTGAATGGGACCCCAGGATGAACTACAAAGGGCCTCCCAGATTAGGAGCCAGCCCAACTTCCTTATTTAAGAAGAGGAAACTAATGCCCAGAAAGGGAAAGTGCCTTCCAAGGTCAAAGTGTGGACCTGAGACTTGACTTCCTAAGTCTTTATGGTCACTGCTTTCCCTTACTCATCTGTCGGAGGCTGGTGGAACTCTCACTGTGATCCCAGCTCATTACTGACCTCATGTTACAACATGGTAGCCAGAGGCCCAGAGAGGACAAGCACCTCTCCCAATATTAGTCAGTTAGTCAAGGCCAGAGCTGGGATATGGACTTGGCTCAGCTCTTTAATCCGTGCGTCTCCCTGGGTAGGGCTGGCTCCTACCTCATCCACCAGAAGCCGAGAGTACGATTTGACTGGCACATCAATCAGATTAAGGCCATATATCATCTTTCTGTAGGAAACAAGGGAAAAGTCAAAGATAAAGTGACCATCCCCACCCTCCCTTGCACCCTTGATAATGACCATGACGTGATTCAGAGCTAAATGTCCCTCAGAGACCATCTAACCCAACCCCCTCACTCTACAGGTAAGGAAACAAAGGCCCACAGAAGGGAAGCAATTTCTCCAATGTCATAGAGCTAGTAAATTGGAAAGGTAGGATTTGAATCCAGGTTCCCAGACTTCAAATCGTGTCTTTTCCATCATATATCATGCCACCAGCTCAGTGATACAAAGTCTCTATTTCACTAAGACAGAAAAGCAAAGTTCAGTGCGGGTGGTAATGGGGAAGCCTACTTGATGTCTTGGTCCTGGGGGCTGAGTCCAGTGCTGGAATGATGAAGGTCTTCACAGGTCTTGGTCTCATCTAGCACACTTTGGGGATAGGTACGAGGAAGGGAAAGTCAAGGCCCAGACTTTGAAGGCCACCATCCCCTGTCTGCAAGCGTATCACTAAAACAGCAGTTCTTGCTTCTGGGACAATTCAAGGTTCACAAAGGATTCTCCTCACTTTTGAGTGGTCATTTTTCAGATGAGAGATCTGACACCCAGGAATTAAGAGACCTGGCTGAGGTCACACAACGGAAACCAAGACTAAAGCTCAGGTCTTCTTGCTCCAACGCTCTTCCTATAACTCCTTTGCACCAACTGCTCTATCCCATGGTCCGCTCCCTCTGGGCCGTTCCTTGGAGGGCCCCTAACCCTTCATCAGCTCAGGCTCCCAACCCTGGACTCACCTGACACGGCAGAAGGCCTGCCGAGTCTCGATCCATATGTACCGAACCCCTTCAAACACATAGTATCGAAGGCTGTTCTGCTGCAGGAGAGAGGAATAAAAGCTGCACTAGAGACCCCAGAACTGGGGTGGGGAGGGGCTACAAAGGAGGAGGGAAGGGGAGGGGGCTCAGACAGGAGAGAGGCCAACAGTTACCTCCTCATTCTGGTAGAGTTGGATGGTGTCTCTCCAGGCTTCCTCCTGTGAGACTCCCACTGCCACGTGGTTCCTTCCATCCTCCTCTGGCCTCCAATCCCATTGGCCCTCCTGGGTCTGGTTCAGGCTGCAGAGGGTGAAAAGTCCTGGCACCGCCTCACCCTTGGGAGGGGGATGGGGTGGGGGACTGGTGGGAAGGCTGAGGCAGAAGGGGGCTGGGGCTTACACGAGGGTGAGTCCTTATGGCATATTCCAAAACCATCCAAAACAGTCCCATATTTGGGGAGAGGGGAGGAAGGTTCACTGGGGATGGGGGAGAGTCACTGGGGGAAGGGGGAAGGGATGTTCATTTTCCTCACCTGCCCTCACTGACAACCTCAGTTTGCACCTGGGTGGTGAAAAGTTGCCCAAACTGATCCTAGAACACAAAAGCCTTGGTTTTGAGCGTTGGCATGGATCTCCCTTCCCCAGAGCCCTCCTGCCTTTGGTTGACACCTTCATCACCATGGCCACTGGCTGACACTTTCATCAACCACTGGATCCTAGCCACTTGATTCCTCCATGGGGGCAGAACTTATTAAGAAGAATGACAACACTATTCATACCATCCACAAAGGGACTGGGGCTTTTTTGGTTTCTTTTACAAAGAAAAGGGGTTTCTTTCCAAGCCTCAACATTCTAGAGATGTGTGATTAGGATTATTAATTTTTTAAAACCTGCACCCAGGTTCAAAGGGCGTTACAGTTTTTATAAAGTACTTTTCTCATACCTACTCCATGAGGTTTTACGTGGAAAAATTATCCTTGCCATTTTATGGATGTATAAACTGAGGCTTAGTGAGGGACAGCCTGCCCTCTGTTGAGTAAAATTAATCCATGAAGCTTGAGTGGCCTCTTGGGGACTGGTTTAATTCAATTCCTACATTGTACAGATGAGGAAACTGAGGCTCAGAGAAGTGCCCAAAGGTCTCACACACACACACACACACACACACACAGAGGAGAGGTTCGAGTCTATGTCCTCCCCTCCAAATCTCACTTTCTACCACACCAACTTCCAGTAAATCTCACCTTGATGATCAACCAGTCAGCCTGCTGTAAGGGGCAGGAGGTGCACTTGGCCTTCACCTCAAGCTGGGGCTTCCAGTGGAAGATTAGCAGCAGGATGCCAGCGGTCAGCAGGGCCCCGACATGGCACAGGCCAGTACGCCACAGGCTTTGCTGATAACCGCTCACCTCCTGGGGCAGAGGGAATTGGGAAAAGGACTTCTCTGCCCCCATGCCTCTGGTTATTGGGAGTTAGAATGGAGGGCTATGGAGAAGGCAGGATCGGGGCTGAGGAGTCTGACTCAGGTCCCATCCTGACTGGGCCCACCAAAGGAGAACTCTCCGAGACCAAGGCTTTTTGTTCCCCCCCCCCACCCCCCCCGCAACCCCTCAACACTTACCACACAGGACTTGGCTGGATTCCGGGGCAAAGTTCCATAGTGCGGCAGGAGACTGTCCAGTCGCTGTCTGTAGATTGGAAGAAAATGCACCCTTTTCCTTTCCCCAAATTCCCAATGCACCCCTCCCTTCCTGCTAACCCTCAGTAAGGCTGCTCTCCTTGTCTCCTCATGCAGAAGTGATGCCCCCGTCACACAAGGAGCATGTAGATGAATTGAGGCCGGGGATGCATTCTTCTCTCCCTCTCTCTTCTTTTTTTTTTCTTTTTTTGAGGCATTCAGGTTAAGTGACTTGGCCAGGGTCAACCAGTTAGTAAGTGTCTGAGGCCAGATTTGAACTCAGACCCTCTTGACTCTGGGAGTCAGTGCTCTATCCACTGCACTACCTAACTGCCCCCTCTTTCCTTATTTCTCAATGTTACCAGATTCCAGGAATTTTAACTTCCTCTCTTAATCTAGAGGATTAGGAACTGAAAACACTTAGTCCAGAGCCAGGGGTTGTAGAACCAGTGGCCCTCTAGGTCCTCAAGTGTAGCCCTTTGACTGAATCCAAAATCCACAGAACAAACACCTTTAATAAAAGGATTTGTTCTGTAAAACTTAAGACTCATCAAAAGGCCATACCCAAGGACCTAGAGGGCCACATATGGCCTTGAAGCTGCAGGTTCCCTACTCCTGGTCCAGATCTTTCATTTTACAAAAGAGGCAATTAAGGATCAAGAAATCAACAAACTTGCCTGAGATCAGAGCTAGGATTCGAACTCAGGTCTTCTGACTTCAAATCCATTACTCTTTTACTATCCTACACCACCCAGGCTTCACCTGGAAACATTTCTTTTTGGTGGGGAATGGAAGGGCATTCTAGGCTGCCAGCTTGTAACCCAACTTTTTTGGCATCCCCCCTCATTCCCATCTTCTCTCAGATCAGCTCCTTCCATCACCTATCCATAGCTGATGAGCCCAGCTTTTCTGAGCCAAGGCCTTCTTTGCCTCATCAAGTCCTTTCACAATATATATGTTCCCATACATAGTATGTTCCCAAGTCAGGTCTAGGAGGGTGGGGAGAAGGGAAAGAAACATCACTATTAGGTGCTTCCCCTAGGCTGTCTTCATATTCTTAGGAATCCTTTCCTTCCCCATTCCCCCAACCAAATCACTGAGTCCAGGAGCCATGGCCCCTTCAGAGCAAGCCCAGGGCTTGAGTCACTAAGTGTGACACCCTGGACTCTCAAAGGTTCTGACCACCTCCATGACTCCATACGAACTTAACTCTCCTCTCTAAAAAGGCAGCAAGTCAGAGCTGGGAGGGCCTTGGGAGCATAGAATGTTGGCAATGGAAAGGCCCTTAAGACCTAGCTCAGGGCTTAATGGAAAAGGGAGACCATTACATCTAACTGCCTCATTTTATAGATGGGGAAACTGAGGCCCAGAGAAAGGCAATTTGCTCAAGATACCTCTAGAACACTGTGTTCGTCCTTTGTTGCCAAAGAAGACCATGTCATTACAGAAATGATGACATGACTTGTACTTGACTTTGTTTTGAGTGAGGGAGGGCTGTGCTGGTCACCAGCCTCACTTCTCCTCCGGAGTCATTTGAACCCAGTGACCAGATATTCATCAGGATGACTGGAGATGACCCAGGATGGGGCAATTGGGGTTAAGTGACTTGCCCAAGGTCACATAGCTAGTGACTCTAACCCTAAACGCTCTATCCACTGCACCACCTAGCTGCCCCTTCAAGATACCCCAGTTAGCAAATAGTAGAGAGAAAACTAAAACCCTTTTCTTCTGCCTTCCAGTCCAGGGATATCTCTGTGTTTAACCTTCAAGGGTTTAATAGTCAAGAGTCTAGAGTCTGCATATCCTGGGTTGGCACATTTTTAATGCCTATAGCTTCCCTCTGTCTTCCTTGGAATGAAATTCAAGCGAGTCCAGCTGCCTCCTCTCCAATGGCCTATGGTCATGGACATGACTGATGTCCTCAGGGGCAGTCATGCACGCGTGCCTTTGTTTGCCAGAACAAGAATAAGTCTGGGATCCAGGGATGGTAGTGATATGGTAGACTCATGTTTCCTTGTACTGTTTTTTCTTTCCCTTGATGGATGGGTGTTCCTCAATGCAAAGTATAATGCAAATAAACCTTGTTCTTAGATTAAAGGTAGGTGTGCCTGTCTTGGTTCCTCAAAGTGCAGAACTCGGTAACCACACAACAAGCCTCAGGAATCATGATATTAGTCATCCGGGCCATGTGAATGAGTGGAGATGGCTCCTTATAATCCAACTCTACAACTAGCAAGCCCCCTAGGTCCTCTCCTGCAAATGCCCAGGAGGGTCAAATCCTGCAGAGGTCCCTTTGGCCCTGTCCTGCACCTGAGTTTTATACTCACCCCTAATAATCCCTGAGTGTGTAAAAAGCTAGTAGATGGTTTACAGATCTATCCCTTGCAAAACCTTCCTCCATTTCTTCCATTTCTCAGACATTTCTATTTCTGTGGAGGGCACCATCACACTCCAGTTATCTGGCTTCATGGCTTACGAGATATCCTTGACTCCTCACTTTACATATACCATACATCCTATCAGTTGTCCAATCTTGGCATTCCTCCCTCTGCAACATCCTCACTGCTGTCCCATTCTCTCCACTCGCACAGCTGCCACCATAGTACAGGCACTCTTCACTCCTCAACACGACTACTGTGATAGCCTCCTAACTGGCCTCCCTGACTCTAGCCTCTTCTCCTCTTTTTCTTCAGTCTCCCCAAAGAGGCCAAAGTCATTTTCTTAAAGCACCGGCTTAACTATATGAATTTTCCCCAATAATGAGACAGTATTTGTAAAGATGAGATGATATTTGTAAAGCACTTAGCACAGTGCCTACTCACAAAGGGGCCTTGAGGCCGCAGGTTCTCCACCTCAGTCACTACAATGACTCCCTATGAATAACAGCTAACCTTTACGCAGTGTTTGAAGATCTGCAAAGCCCTTAATATATATTACCTCATTTAATTCTCATAACACCTTGGGAGATAGGTGCTATTAGTATGCCCCTTTTACAAAAGAGGAAACTGAGACTGAAATAATATAAATGAATTATCCAAAGTCACACAGCCAGTGAATATCTGAGACAGGATTTGAATTCAGGTCTTCCAGACTCTAACACTAAATATATCTACTTTGTTCTGTAGCTACCTACTTCTACGATCAAATGTCACCCCTTAGTTTGGCACTTAATTCTTCATGACATGGCTCCACCTTACCTTTCCAGCCTCACTATATATCCCTCCCCTTCACACACTTTATGGTCTAGTCATATGGACCTTTTTGCCTTTCCTCACTCGTAACACTCCAATTCTTATCTCCCATCTCCACACCTTTGTATGAGCTGGTCTCCATAAAAAAATAAAATAAAATAAACGTGGTAGCTCAGTGGTACAGCAGATAGAGTGCTGGGCCTGGAGTCAGGAAGACCTGAATTCCAATCTAGTCCAGTGACCCTGGGCAAATCACTTCACCTCTGCCTGCCTCCGTTTCCTTATCTGTAAAATAAGAAAATAATAGCACCTTCCTGCCAGGTTGTTGTGAAGTTCAAAGAAGACAGTAATTTAAACCTCTCAGCATGGTGCCTGCCTCATAGTAAGTACTACATAAATGTTAGTTGATGTTATTATTAATTATTAACTGAGATAATTGGAAAGCACTTAAACCTGTGTAGAGCACATAGTAGGTGCTATATGTTAGCTTCTTATACACAGCATATAGTATATACTTATATATATACAGACATGTTGTCTCCTCCTTTCGTCTCTGTATCCTCATTGTCTAGCACAGTACCTGGTATACCACAGGTGTTTAATAAATGCTTACTGGTTGCTACCTTCTTACATTTGAGTCTCAGAATAACAAGGTGGGTCACAGTGCCTGGTATACTGTAGGTGTTCGATATCTTCTCACATTTGATCCTCACATAATAGGGTTGGTTGAGGTATTTTCCTATTTTATTTATAAGGAAACTGAGTTTCAGAATGGTGGCAGTCTGCCCTGGTCAGAGCCTGGGCACAGAATTACAGTCAGTTCTGAGCACCATGGATTAAGAAGCTGGAGCATTCAGAGGATGACAATCACCATGGCGAATATGGAGGACTGAGGGTGTTCAGCCTGGAGAAGAGGACAACGTAGGATGCCACTGAAGGCTGTTATCACTTCTCTGAAGGCTTGTTCCACACCATCCCAAAGGACAGAGCCTGAAGCAAGGTGGGGAAGCTGTCAAGGGGTCACTTTAGGACTGACGCTGTCAGGACACACTGTAATGGGATGCCTCAGGAGGAAGGAATGCCTGGCTCCCTCTCCCTGGAGGTCTTCAGGCAAAGGTTGGATGACTGCTTGTTGGCCTATATTGCAATGAAGACTCTTACTCCAATATTGGTTGGTCCTGAGACCTGTTTTAATTCTATGACTATTCTAAGGTCACAGGGCATTAGGGGTTAGGAAGAGAACCCAGACCCTGCTGTGGTACAGTGTGGCCCAGTGGGAAGAGGTGGGTTCTCATCTTGAGAACTAGGGTTTCAGTATCCAGAAGTCTCCTGAAGCAAGTCTCCCACCAGTTGGTCACCTCCGCCTTGAAAGCAAATGCCAGGAGTTAGGCATGCTGGTTTCTGCGCACTGCCTGCCTTCTACCTGCCAACCTGGGCCCTGAACCCTCACCCTCTATCCTGAGGCCAGAAGGCCCTACCTTGTATGTAGCGAAAAGAATGCTTGGAAGTCAGATCTGGGTTCTATTCCCATCTCTACCACTTTCTGGCTATGTGACCTTGGACAAGTTAACTGACCTTTCTGAACTGCAGTTTCTTCAACAGAGGTGCTGGGGCAGATATCTTCTAAGGTTCTCTAACACCAATTTTAATGGACGGGGAGAGAAGGAAAAGAATCCCAGGACAACATTTTCACAACTTCCAATCTTTCTGGCCCCAGCACTAACCATGGGAACTTCCAGAGACAAGGCTTAAGTCTCTCGCCTCTTGGGATCCCATTTTCCTACTAGGTTGAGAATTATCTAGGGACCCCCTCAGAGTGAGGCCTTGCTGTCTACATTCATAAGGAAGGGAGGGAACAAACATTCTTTAGACTCTGGGTTAAGAACACCTTGACCAAGTGATATCTAAAGGTTCTTCCAAGGATTAGATAACAGATCATGGACACTGTCTATTGTCTCATTCCCCTGGGTGGCAGCAACATCTCCCGTCATCACTGGTTGTCAGGGCAAAAAGAGGAGGAGGAGGAAAAGGAAGAGAGGGCCCTGGGCAGTCCCACCTCTTCTCCAAACAAAGCCTGGCCTGGCAGGATGGCAACCGAAGCTTGGCGATAGGGAGTGGGGGAGGGGCATGGAGTTCAGGGGACAAAAGATGCAGGCTTTGATGCTTAGCAAATGGCCTTTCACTCTTCCGGCACCCCGCCAGCCTCCAGCCTGATGACTTCCCTAGATTCTTTACTAAAGAGCCACAGTACAGATCAGTGTTTTAGGCTCCCCAAACTTCTCCCTGGGTGGGGATAAAGCGGAGGGCATCGGATCATAGATTCGGAGCCAGGAGGTCATCTAATCCAACGCCCTCATTTTAGAGATGAGGAAACTCAGATCCAGAGGGGGTGAATCCATATTATTTAAGAATCAATTGAAGCAACTGGGAATGCTTAGTCTGGAGAAGACCCAGGGGGCATATGATGGCCTTCAAATGTCTGTGGGACTGTTATACAAAGCATGGGTGAGATTTGCTGTGTTTGACCCGGGATGGCAGAACAAATAGACGGAGAAAGAGGCAGAGAGGCAACTCTGGGCTCCATGCCAGGGAGGACGTCCTAATGACAAGAACTATTCCAAACTCCTCCTTCTGAGGAGGGCTCTGGGCGAAGACTGGATGCCCACTTGTTGGGGATTCTTTATGAGGCCATCAGTTGGCCTGGAATGTTCCTGGGGTCCCACCCAACACTGGAATGCTTCCAAGGAAGAACCTGAGACTGGGTGGGTGGGGGCGAGACAGAATAAACTCTTTAAGATCATTCTCTCGACTGGTGGATGAGGTGGGACTAGGAAGAGGGTCAAGATTTCCAGGCCAGGGCTGTTTACATGACTCCTGGTGTGGCTGAAGCCACATGTTTATGATGAACAGAGAGATGTTCACAAGACACCTGAGAATGATGGATTTTTTTATAGTTCTTTAAAGTAAACAGCACTTATCTCAGAGCAATAAGCCATAATAAGGCCTGGCCAACCTTAAGCTGCCCATTTTACAGATGTCAATGACTCTCTAAGAGGCCAAGAGATTTCTCTAAGGAGAGCTAGCTAGTACCTGAGGCAGGGGGATTCTTAGCCAGGACTCCGAATCCTGTCTCATCAGATCAATGTCCAACCAGAGCCAAGAACACACTGAACAACCAGACAACCTTCTCCAGGAGGGCACCCCAGGCTCAATTTAACTGTCTGGGATTGCCAGGTTAAGGTGACATCCATCAAGAATGAGTGAAAATCATGAAGCCTTCCTTCCCTGAAAAGGGAGAACAAGTGGCTCTTAACTTTTGCCTTCAAGTACTTGGTGAGAGGCTGTCAAATGGAAGGGAAGGAAGCATTTAATAGGTACCTACTATGAGCTAAGGGCCTTTACAAATATATCTCTTCTGATCCTCACAATAACTCTGAACATTATAGGTAGGTACCGTTCTCATCCTCATTTTACAGATGAGGAAACTGAGGCAAACAGAGGTTAAGTGACTTGCCTGGGATCACACAGCTAACAAGTGTCCCTCCTAAACCACCCATATATGTATGTGTGTATGTGTGTGTGTGTGTGTGTGTGTGTGTGTGTGTGTGTGTACGTACGTATATATATTTGTATCTATTGTCTTTCCACTGGAATGCAGTGGGTGGTAGAGATAGTTTCTTTCATTTTTTTGTATCTCTTTGTAACTCTAGCACATAGTAGGCACTTAAGATAAATGGGTGTTGATTGATTGATTGGCTGGTTTTCCCTCAGATCTAATCCCTAAACTGTCAGGCTACAACCCAAATCAAACCAAACCCCATATGTGGCCCTGTGAATAGCAAAAGATCTAGTTGGGTTTCTCTGGGCTCTAAAGTTGCAGTCAGACAGCTCCTCCCAGCCCCAGGACTCTGAGAATGCCAAGTTGGAGGGACTCTCCCACTGAGCTGGGCAACAGGGCTCCTTTTCACATGGTGCCAGGGGAACCAGGGAGATGGGCATGGCACCTAGGAGAGGCAGAGGATGCCAACCATGACTGCTTAAGAGTCCCTCCTCCTGCCCCTTTAGCATTTGTGAGAAGAGCCAACAGTCTCCCTTCCCCCCATCACAGACTGAAAGTTGGCATGGCCAACAGCCATCTAGTTTAACCCACACAGGAAAAGACTTTCCCTATCTAACATGCCCAGCAAGTGAGCCTCTTTAAGACATCCAAGACGGGGAGAGCCCACTTGGGACAGTTCTCATTATATGGAAGATTTTCTTGACATCCTGTCTCAATCTGTCTCTTTGTATCATCTACCCATTACTTTGGGACCCTAACCCTGGAGACAAACAGAACGAGTCTTCTCTCTTTCCATGTGGCAGTCCTTTAAATACTTGAACCTGGTCATCATGTCTCTCTGTCTTCTCATTTCCAGGCTAACTGCTGCTTCCCAAAGGACATGGACCCTTCACCATTCTGGATGTCAGTTTATCAATGACCTTCCTAAACTGTGGCACCCAAAACTGGCCACAGAGACCTAAAGAGGGTCTAAGAGAGTTCAATTTCTGGAAGCTGCATCACCCTTCATGGAGCCCAAGATTACACTAGCTGCTGTGGCTGCCACCAGAATGATGACTGTCTTACATGTACCTTCCCATTGGTTGACTTTATTGGACCTGGATGGAAACTTTACATTGATCTCTATTGACTTTTTTTCTTTATTAAAAAAATAAATAAAAAAAAAATAAATCCAGCTAAATGCTCTCTAGCTTGTCAAGATTGGTTGTTGGTTTTTTTTTTTTTTTGGTATCTCCCAGATTTGTGTCAATCTTTAGATTTGATGAATCTGCCATCTTCACCTTTATCCAAATCACTGGTTAAAAATTGATTTTAAAAAAGTGCTAGGCAACTCAGGGCCAAGCACAGATACCTAGAACACCCTGTGGGAGACCTCTTGCCATACTGACATTGAACTGGTAACCCAATTATTTCTGAACCCATCTAATTCACATCTCTCCATCCTTTCCATAAGAACAGCATGAGCTCTATTTTATTTTTTAAATATATTCATATCTAGGTAAATTATAACCACAGCATTCCCCTCTCAACTACTAATTCAGTAACCCTGGTAAAAAAAAAAAAAAAAGAGGTCAGTCTGGCACAACCGGCTCTTGGTGAAGCCATGCTGGCTCTTTCTAGTCACTGCCTGTGTCTCTTTTCAACTGTTTGCAATCTAATCCTTTCATCATCCCTTTGAGCATTTTTCCTGGAATCAAAGTCAAACTCACTGAAGAATAATTTAGACTCTGGTCACTTTCCTTTTTTGAAAACTGGGGCAATATTTGCCCTTCTCTAATCCTTGGGTTCTTCTTCCTGTTTTCTATAAGCTCTCAAATAGCACTTGTCCTGGCTCAGCAATCTCATTGGCCAGTTCATTCAGCATACAGGGTAGCTCCCTGGACCTGATGACTTCAATTTATCACAGGCAGCTACAGGGCTTACTTATCTTGGGCATCAACTCCCTGATTCTCATTCCTGGTCTGTCATTTCCAGTGCCGAGGTCATTCATTCTCCTTTGCAGAGAAAATGGAATTAAGTAGTTCTGCCTTCTTTCTGTAGTCAGTTATCATGGTGGACTTTCCCCCTTCCTCCCACTCCTCAACCTGGTTCTGTTCACCCCTTTATGGAAATTCAGTGGATGCATGTGCTCTGTACACATAAAAACAGCAGCAGTTTGAGAAAGTATTCAGTCTTGCCCATCAGACTGGGGGCTCCCTGAGGTCAGGGAGGAACCGTCTTTCTCATCCCATCAGTCTTTGAGGCTTGCTGATGACATGACCAGTGTCTTTCCCACCAATCTGGCTATCAGATTTGTGGTTTGCTAAGGGCAGGGGTGGTCTTTTTTCCCCAGAACTGGGAGGGGAAGGGGCAGTCTCTGTTTCTCTGTCTCTCTACCTATCTACTTACCTTAGGATTCAGAACTAAACTAGTTTTGTCTAGTTGTAAAACACAGAAAACCCAGATGTTGGCAAGAGTTCCCACTTAGGGAAACTCTTTAAAATTTATAAAAGAGACTTTCCACCAGCTTGTGAGGGAGGTGAATCTCAGAAGGAGAAATGGCTCATCCAGACTTCTTACCATTTCTGTTTCACTTGCTAGTATTTTTATCTTTACTCTCCCAGCCTACAGACTGTATGTCAACACAGGAGACCAGAGAGGAGACCAGTCTGGCAGAAATATAGAGCTTATGGAATATTCCCATTGGCACCCTTGGGGTAAGACCCTAGACTTCAGAGCCATGGAGAATCTTTCTCTGTAGGTCCACATCTGTGATCCTTGCCCACTCTGCCAGCTCCCTTCCTTCTCCCCCTTTCGTGTGTGTGTGTGTGTGTGTGTGTGTGTGTGTGTGTGTGTGTGTGTGTTGGGAGGGCAAAGGAGGAGCTTAGAACACACTCTCACTCTTGTTATCCAAGGTATGATATAATGCCTGAAAAGTGAAAGGTGGAGCTTTGGAAACCATACAATGTAAAAATGAAATGTGAGAGCTTACTGTTAATGATGCTTAAATAAAAATTATTAATGATTAAATAAAGTGATTTGATTGTTGATAAATTTACTCTTCATTGGATAATTCATTATTCATTGATTAGCTTTAAATACACTGATTAAATATAACTGATTAATGATCAAATAAATTGATTTAATTTAATTTTCAATTAATTCATTATTTATTAGACAGCTTTATATAATTTATTATTTAATTATTGATTCATTATGAAATACACTAAGCAATTAAATAAAAATCCCCCCCTCCATCCCTCCTACTGTTAAACCTCCCTAGTTCAAAGGCTCTGCCATCCTTTAGCTGTCCAGGCATGTCAGTAACTCTATCTCATGCTACATGCCAAACCCTGATGTGTCAATGCTCACATCTCGTATCAGACTCCCTGCTCTCTCCTCATACAGTTTTTGCCTGTTTATCACCTCTTTTCTGGACTACTTCAACAACTTCCCAAGAGGTCTCTTAACTCACATTTCTCCACCTCTCCAATCCATCCTCCACCCAGCTGCCAAAGTATAGAGCTGATTGTGACACTCCCCTACTCCAGAAATTCCTGTGGTTCCTTATTGCCTGAAGTATAAAATATAAACTCCTCCATTTTACAACCTAATCCCAACCTACCTTTCCAGCTTCACTAAGCATTGCTCTTACTCTGACACCATACTTTGCAACCTAGACAAACTGGACCAGCTCTTTCTGTTTGTCTCCTCCCTCCCTCTCTCTCTCTCTCTCTGTCTCACAGACACAGACACACGGACACACACATAGTCCATGCTTTTGCACTGGCCATCTCTTGTACCTAGAATGCACTGCCTCCTTACTTCCACCTCAGAATACCTCCCTTCTTTCAAGATACTTCCAGGTAAATCTTTCCTGCACCCCTTCCCCAGCTACCTTGTATTTAACTGCTTGACTTATTCTTTTTATCTTTACTCCCAGTCTTGCCAAATTGCAGCACCATCTCTCCCCTCTCAGTGCCCCCCACCTTCCAGGTCATCAGGTTCTGACAGGTGCTGTTTGCTTGGAAGCAAGAATCCAGACCACTTCCCAGAGGTCTCAGCTCCATCTGTGTACCCTCTACACTTGCCTGCTTTTATGTGCTGTGTCCTTGGGCTGCTGTGTAAGCGGTCTGAGGGTAGGGACTGTCCTGCCTACAAGTATTTGTATCCCCAGAACTTAGCAGAGCCCCTGGTACACAGAAAGCACTTAATAAATCTCTACCTATGAAGAAATAAGCATTAACAAAGAGGAAACAAAACTACCCATTTTTGCAGATAATGATGGTTGCCTTAGAGAACCCTAGACAGTCAACTAAAAATTAATTGAAATGATAATTTCAGAAAAGTTGCAGGATGTAAATAAATCCACATAAACCACCTGTACTTTTGTATATCACCCATAAAATCTAGCAGGAAGAAAAAGAAAAATTCCATTGAAAAAACTACAGACACTATGAAATACTCTGGAATCTATCTACTGAGACAACCCAAGAACTACATCGTCATTGTTGAGTCGTTTCAGTCAATGCGTGATTCTTCATGACCCCATTAGGGATTTTCTCAGAGTTACTGGAATGGTTTGTCATTTCCTTCTTCAGCTCATTTTGCAAAAGAGGAAACTGAGGTAAGCAGGGTTAAGTGACTTGCCCAGGGTCACAAAGCTGGTAAGTCTCTGAGATTAGATTTGAACTTAGATCGTAACTCCAGGGAGGCACCCCTATCCATGGCACATAGAAATGTGTTAATTATGTTGCACCTAACCTAGAGAAATCTTACAAATGTGGCTACATTTTTTTGAATCTCAAAAGTAATTTTAGAAGAGGTCCATATCCACTTTTCCTGTATTATAAATTTTCCCTTAATATTTTGATCTATAAGGATGCATAGATTTTAAAAACACTCCTTTTTTAAGTTGAAGTTATAAATATTGCCACACTAGACCTCACTCTGAACTGCTGCTGGAGATAGATTTTTTTTTTCTGGTTTTTGTTTTAAACATAAGACATTCTATTTTGTAGAATTTTTATTTTTACTATTCTACACTTCTGAAAATTAAAAAAAAGACAATATTATCTAAATTAGTTTACCTATCCAGTGCCTACCAACCAAACCACCAAAGGTTTACTTAGAAACTGATCAGTGGGAGAGATGAGGTAGTCAATACAGAAGCAAATGAGCCCTGTAGCCTTGTATTTGATAAAGCCAAGGATCCCAGCTACTGGAGCAACAATCACTGGGAAAATCAGAAAGCAGTTTGCCCGAACCTACCAGAGTGGGAGAAGAAACCTGCAGTCTCAAGGCCATATGTGGCCCTCTACAGCATTTGGACTGAGTGTGGCCTTTTGACCGAGTCCCAGTTTTACAGAACAAATCCTTTTATTAAGGGGATTTGTTCTGCGAAGTTTGGAAAGGGACACACTTGAGGGCTGAGAGGGCCACATATGGCCTTGAGGTCACAGGTTCCCCACTCCTAGTACAGAGATTTCACACCATACGTTAAGAGAAGTTCTAAATAGGCACATGATTTAGATACAAAGGGTGACATCATAAGTAAATTAGGGAAGCATGGAAGAAATTACCTGTCAGATCTACAGATATGGGGAGGGTTTATGGCCAAATAAGGGAAAGGGAGATTCACAGATGGCAAAACAGACAATTTTGATTAAATCAAATTGAAAAGTTTTTGTACAAACAAAACCATGCAGCTAATATTAGAAGACAAGTAGGCAACTGGTAGGAAGAAACACTGGAGTAAGTTTCTCTGATAAAGGACTCATATCTCAAATATATAGGGAATGGAGCCAAATTTACAAAAATAAGAGCCATTCTCCAATTGATAAATGGTCAGAGGATACGCACTGGCCGTTTTCGGAGGAAGAAACAAAAGCTATCAATAGCCATATGAAAAAACATCCTCTAAATCAATATTAATTAGGGGAAAGCAAATTAAAACTCCTCTGAGATACTACCTCACACCCATCAGATTGGCCAAGAGGAAAAAAAGGGAAAATGACAAATGCTGGAGGGGCTATGGGAAAACAGGTTCTTTAGTATGTGGCTGATGGAATTATGAACTGATCCACTCATTCTGAAAATCAATTTGGAACTATGCCCCAAGGCAATTAAACTGTGCATACACTTTAGCCTAGCAATACTACTAGGTCTATACCACAAAGAGATCAAAAAAGAAGAAAAGGATTACTTGTACTCAAATGTTTACGGCAGCCCTTTCTGTGGCAGCAAAGAATTGGAAAGTGAGGGGTGCCCATCAATTGGGGAATGGCTGAACAAGTGCATGTTAACATAATGGAATATTACCATCCTGTAAGAAATAATGAAGTTCTTTTCAGAAAAAATTGGGAAGATTCATGAACTGATGCAAAGTGAAGTGAGCAAAGCAGAACAATTTATACATTAGCAACATTGTAGCAATAATCGATGTTGAAAGACTTCGTAAGTGAGCCATGCAACAAGCAACCACAATTCCAGCATTCATGAGGAAAACATGTAAGATAGAGAAATGATGAACTCAGAGTATAGATTGAAGCATATTTTCTTCTTTTTTCTTTATTTTTGGACCTGGCTAATGTGGCAATTTGTTTTGCATAACCACATATTTGTGGCAGGTTTTGTTTTTCTTGCTTTCTCAGTGGGTTGAAGAGGGAGAGAATTCAAAAGTGAAAATAAAATAAAACTGAATTTTAAAAAATGCTCTATCTATTTATATAGATATGTGATTTCCCCCATTAACCCCTAGGGATTGTTTTGTTCTATGTATTTGTATCTCCGTCGCACAGAAGTGCCTGGCACATAGTAAGGACTTCTAAAATGCTGCTTGATTGAATATAAATAATAGGATGATTCTAGGTACCTAACATGTAAGAAATATTTGGCAAATGCATATTATTATTAATTATTCTTTTATGGAAGTAATTGGGGTTAAGTAATTTGCCCCTGCCAGTATCTGAGGTCGGAACTGAACACAGCTCCTCCTGATTCCAATGGCGGTATTCTTTCTACCGCACGACCTAGCTGCCCCACATTAATTATTTAGTGTTACCAGGATGCTGCCCACGACACATTCCCTACCTAGAGATCAGCACATTTATATATAAATTCCCATCACCTCTAGGATCAAAGACAAACTCTTCTTTGGTATTTATAGTCTTTCCCAATCTGGCTTCAGCCTACTTTTCTGGGTCTATTATATACACTGCCACTCACACACTCTATAGTATAGCCAAACTGTCCTTATTGTTCCTCACAAATGACATCACATCTACCACCTTCATACCTTTGCACTAGCTGTTTCCATGTCTGGAATGCCCTCCCTCCTCAACTAAATCACTGAGACTCCCCAGTTTCTTTCAAAGTTCTGCTCCAATTCCCGATCCTCTAAGGATGGGGGCCTCCCTCCCAAACTACCTTTTTAAAAACTCTGTATGTATACTTGCAGGCATACATGTTGACTCTCCTAGATAGATAGTTCTTTAAGGCACATATCACTGAGGTTGGCACAGATATGATCCAGAAAACACCCGGCAGTGGACAAGAATGTATTCCTCCTCACACAGAAATAAGGGAGCTCCAAAGAGGGCAACAGAGGCAGTCCCTCTCCTCATAGACTCCCATTTCTTTGTGACTCAATCTGATGGCTTTAGTGTTCCCCGCCCCCAATAAAATGAGAGGATTAGATGATATACCTTCAATTTCCCCCATTATAAAATGGAAAGATTAGATGGCCTAGGAGGGTCTGTTTCCCCTCAAATAAAATGGGATGATTAGATTAAATGGCCTCTTAGGTGGAGGCCTCTAAAGGCCCGTGCTTCCTCCACAATAAAATGAGAGGATTAGATTAAATGGTTTCTCAGGTACAGGACAGCTGAGATGTGCAAATTCTCTTAGAAAAGGGATCAGATTAGAAAGTTTGGCCCTTGGCGGCCAGAATTCCACCTCAGCAGCTCACTTTCTTTTATAGACTGATAAGACCCCACTCTACAAGTACTGCCTTCAAAAGATCTCCAGAGAACTCAACCAAACTGTCCGGGAAATAAACCATCACCACAGATCGAACTGCTTGATGCCCACAATCATCAGTATGCAACAACTGATTCATAAAAACACAGGAACAATGTTTTTACTCTGTGTTGCTATCCCAGATACTCAATCTCCAAGCTCCCTTAGTGGAAGAGCTTTTGAAACAGGGAGCCCCCAGCCTAGATGAAACACATGGAAAAGGATTGAGCTTCAGGAGTCCTGTCTGATGTTGTTGTGGGAGCCCAAGAACAATGACTTTCCATCCTAGTCCCAGGGTTAGGCAGGTGGCTTCATCCCTCCAAGACCCAGGAACCTGGGAAGACGCAAAGCTGCAGAGCAGGCTTGGGTAAAGGGTGTTTCCTGATCTGGAATTTCCAGCCCCAATGAAATCACAGGTCCAGTTCAAAAAATAATGACTCACTTCCCCAGCAGCACACGTGTGTTACCTTATCTTATGTATTTTCAGTAGCTATTTTCATCCATATTTTGCAGATGGGGCCTTTAACAAAGGGCAGAATGTCAGAGTCAAAGCTATTCAGGAACCTCTCCATTTCCTCCTCTCTCCTCTCTACTCCTTTTTGATGACCTGGCTCAGGTCCAGGCTCTTGACATTTTTCCCTTTCACCTTCCAGTCAGGATTTGCTGCCAAGGTTCTGAAAACCCGTGCATCGGGCAAGAAGGGATTACCCTCAAAAGCTAGTGGAGCCCATGTCCAGGGAGAAGCTGAGAGGATGGGAGGACATACACTGGTTTTGGGAGCATAGACCCACAGAGAGGAATGCTGCCTGGGGAGCCTAGGTCCCCACACAAAGTCTCATAGTCCGGCCTCCTGGAGAATCTGCTGATGAACCTCCTGGACACAGCACTAGACCCTTGGCAGGGAAAGTCTCTGGACACGCACTGCTCCAGAGCTGGTTGGGGGAAGGGAATGTATGTAGCCTTTGGTTCTCCTAGCTACAAAGAAACCTAACATCTCAGTCCAGAGGTGGGGAGATGAGTAGATGAGAGGAGACAGGGAAATTTTGGACAAATTGGTCTAAGTTACTAAATAGAGACTGCCAAATGGGTGTTCTGTAATTAAGAAAACAGGCTTTGGTTTCTTTAACAACATGTGGGATTTCACTTAGACCCCAGGAAAGCACAATAGAAAGGAAGGGGCTTTCAACTCTGAAACAGGAAGCTGGTGAAAGGTGTGGACTCTTGTCTCTGGGTCATTTTTCTGTGTGTCAGAGACTTCACAGAAGAAACCTGCTGGGTCTCTCTCTTGCCCCCAGTAAAGTGACCCAGTGGGCATAGCATCCTGGACTGCATGGCCACCCACTCCCAATTCACAAAGCTCAGAAGGGATGAGGGAAAGAAAATGGCTCTAATCTTCAAAGGCTGTCACAGGGGACCTAACCCTAATGGGCTACTATACATCTGACTCCATGGGCAGGACATAGAGGAGGGAAGCTAAACTGGGGTTTCTTCCAGAAGGTGAGCCCCACATCTGTCTGAACACCCCTGTGGAAGATATGGGGGAGGGGAGAGAAGAAAGCTGACAAACCTCTGGGACTGAGAGTGCTGGGGCTGGATTTCAGCGAGTTGCCCCTCTTTCAGGCCAAAGGGGCAAGCCTAGGTTAATTATACTTTCTGGGAAAGGTCAAGAGAGGAAGAATTAGGTTGACTGCCTGGACTTCGTGCCCCTTGTGGCCAGAACCCAGGTGATCTAGATCCTGGTCTGGATAAAGGATTTCGCCTAGAGAATGGAGCTAGAGTAAACCATGCAATATTCATTATCTGTAATATTACAGGTCCATAGGTTTTCAAAGGTGCAGTTGTTTGAATATCATCTCCCCTATTAAACTGAATTCCTTGAGACCCAGACCGTCTTTTTCCTTTCTTTGTATCTCTGGTGTGTCCCAGAGCGTTTGATACACAGCAAAAGACTATTAAACGCTTACTGACAGTTCTTTCCCGTGCCAACTTCCTTCCCTTACAAATGGGGCCAGGAGGCCATTCCCTTCTCGGAGTGCTTTGAGATCCCCTTTGGAACAAGCCTCCATCTCCTCCCCCAAATTCATATCTTGGCTCCCAAAGGCGGACATTTCTAGCCAGCATGAACGGAGCCCCCCCGGATGGCTCTGCCCTGGCCCCGCGCTTACAGATCCTCGGCTTCGCTGGGACATTCGCCCAGTCCTCATCAGGCCCCGCCCCGAGGTGTCCCCCCGCTGCACCCCAGGGTGTCAGGAGGATGCCCGGAGCACCCCTCCTCCGGGAAGGGCGGGTAGGAGGGCTGGCTCACCCCGGCTCACCTGCGCGAGTCCCGCCGGCTCCAGCCGCTGCCCATCGCCCCAGAGCCCCAGCCGCCGCCAAGCCGCGCAGAGGCCCGGGGCGATGCTTCTGCTACCGCCGCATCTGCAAGCCCAGCGCCCGGCGGCAGAGGTATGCTCCGCTCCGGTCCCAGCGATCCTCCACGTCTGCCCCGCCGGCCGCCGCAGGAGCTGCTGGGAGTTGTAGTTCTGTGGCGAGCCTCCGGCGCGGCGGGGTGGGGAGAGCGCAGGAGGGGGAGGCCCGGGGGGTTATCGCCCAGACAGAGGTCACCCCCAAAGCAGAGACCCCCGAGGCGCAGGCGTAAGGACACAAAGGACGAGCGCAGCACACCCGACAGACAGACCTTATATGGGACACAAGGGACACAAAAGCTTGCACGGCGATCACAACGGACGTTCTGAAGTGCAACACAACCCGTGTGACAATAGACAAAATGCCCAAAGGTGGAACACACCCTCATGACACCACAGCCAACCCACATGGTGCAGTAGAAGGAGTGCTGGATTCCGCGTAGGCGAACCTAGGTTCCACCTCGATTTTGCTACTGAATTTAGGATTCTAGATTTAGAGGCAGAAGGAAGTTTAAAGGTCCTGAAATACAACCATCACCCTTTTACCCAGGAAACTGAGATTGTGAGAGGTTCAATGACTTGGCCAGGGTCACATAGATAGTACCTGTCTGGGGTAGAATCTTTCTGACTCCCAGCCCAATGCTCTACTCATTTTGTCGCACTTCTAGTAGCTGTATGTGACAGTGTGACAGAGAGAGAGAGGGAGACAGAGAGACAGAGAGAAAGAGACAGATAGAGCTAGCTTAGACAAGTTCACTTCACCTCTCTACCTCAGTTTCCTCTTTGGTCAAAAGAAGAGATTGGCCTAGATAACTTCTAAATTCCCTTCCACTTTTAAATCTATGATCCTGAGATATCAGTCAGTCAATCAACAAGTATTTAAATAGTTGTGTGCCAGGCATGGTAAAGAAGGCTAAAAACAGTTTTCAACCTCAAAGACGAGAGCCACAACCTCTGGAGATACAACAATCTTCTCTTTTCCCTCTGTGCTATTAGCTTGGTGATCTCATGCGCAACCATGGATTCAGATATCATCTCTATGCAGATGATTCACAGATCTATTTATCCAGCCTTAACCTCTCTCCTGACCTCCAGCCTTGCATCTCCAACCAACTTTTGGACATCTCGAAGTGGATGTCCCATAGACATCTTAAATTTAACATTCCTTCCTTCCTCCCTCCCTCCCTCCCTTTCTTCCTTCCTTCCTTCCTTCCTCCTTCTCTCCTTCCTCCCTCTTCTCCCTCTGTGCGTATAGGGAATCCAACCCTTACCTGCAGGTGCTGTGCCCAGAAGAACATAAATTTTGATCATTGAAACCTTGCAACATATCTTGGAGTTTATGGGCTTGATTTCTTTTAAGGACCATGCCTTGAACCCAAATCACCCTGGCTCTCATTGATTGGTCAACAATAGGTCTTGGTCCAAGCCTCATTTGGTTATTGTTTGGACTCTAATAATTCTGAGTGAGTTTAAATAGCAGATGTTTATGTTTTTGCCAGAAACCCTGAAGGCCTCCCTCTCCCAGATTGATTTTTTTCTTTGACTAGGTATCTTTGCTTCATTTCTTACCATTCAGTCCCTAAATGGGTGTTACCTCAGTCAAACTGAGACCTGTTAAAAATCTTAGCTTAAAAAGGTCTCCCACTGCATCCTGGGCCATCTCCAGTTGTCCTAATCTATATCTTGCTACTGGACCCAGATGGCTCTGGAGGAGTGAGGCTGATGACTGCACCAAGCTGCCTCACTTAAATCTAATTCCCTTGCAGTTCATGACACCACTTTCCTGATTCTCTTCAAGAATGTAGGACAAACAACGACAACAAATTTAACCCTGTCTAAAACTGAGCTCATAGTCTTCCCATCCCCCCACCCCCTTTCCCTACCTCTTCCCAACTTCCCTGTTCTTGTCAAGGACCTAATCACCCAGGCTCACAATCTAGAGGTCATCCTTTACTCTTCACTCTCTCCCCCTTCTCCCCCATCCAATCTGTTGCCAAGCCCTGTGAATTCTACCTTCACTGTAGCTCTCAAATACTTCCCTTTCTCTCCTCTGACCTTGCCTCCCTGCCAGGCCCTCACCTCCTCACACCTGGATTATCACCTGCAGGTGGATCTGCCTGTCACAAGTCTCTACCCATTAAAGTCCATTTTCTAGGCAGTTGCCAAAGTGATTTTCCTAAAATGAAAGTCTGACCATGTCATCCACCCCTCTAATTAAATAAACTCCAAGGTGGATCCCTATCACCTCCAGGATCAAATATAAAATTTTGTCTTTTAAAGCCCTTCCTAGCTTTCCAGTCTTTTTACACCTTATTCCTCCTAACATAAACTGTGATCCAGTAACACTACCCTAGCCTCTTCGATGTCCCTCACGCAAGGCCCTCCATCTCTAGCTCCAGGCATATTCTTTGGAAGTCCCCTATGCCTGGAACGTTCTCTCCCTCCTCATTTCCGAATCTTGGCTTACTTAGTGCCCTTCAAGTCAGTCAATAAACATTTATTAAGCTCTTACTACATGCCAGGCTCTGTGCTAAGTCTCAGTGAAAATGCCACCTTCTGTAGTAAGCCTTCCACATCTCTGTTTATCCTAGTGCCTTCCTTCTCTGGATTAGCTCCAGTTGATTTTCCATAGCTTGTTTGCACAACGTTGTTGGTATGTTGTCTCCCCCAGTAGGCTGTGAGCTCCTTGAAGGCAGGGACTGTCACACTCTGCCTTTGTCTCCCTAGCACTTAGTTCCTGACACACTGTAGATGCTTAATAAACGCCTGTTGACTTCTCTACAGCACAGACAGCATCTCACTCCCAGAGGCAGCACAGATACCCCTCCCCCAAAAGAGATACAACAGAGTAACACTCAGTGAGATACAAAATGTCAGAGGTATAGTGGGCGGACACCGTATCACTCGGACCTAGAAACACCAAACAGATGTAACACTCAGATGGAAACACAAAGTCACACCACACAGATACACAATTGATGTTCATAATTCAATGGAATCTGGAAAGTTGAGGTGTCCAGGTTAGGCTGTCTCTCTATTTATGCCTGCAGCAGGCCATCAACGGTAGGTCTTTTTCATCTGTCCAATTGCTACTAATGCCCCAGGGTAAGGGTGACTGGGCTCCCAAAGGTTGCAACATTAGAATTCTTAGCTTTCTTCAAGACATTTGAGGCAGTGAAAACCAGTTTGACATGTACAGCTCCAGACTTCCAGGATGCCTGTATAGCCCCTCTGGGGGTTGGGGGGGGGGCGGTGCTGAGCATTATCACACTTCATCCCCTCAAGCTTGCATCCAGATGGCACAATTAAAGTTATGTTCCCTACACACTTCCCCATTCCTCGCTCCTTATAAGGCAATGTAGAAAATTATTCTGTTGTGTAATGATTCTCTATAACCCCATTTAGGGTTTTCTTGGCAAAAATACTGGAGTGATTTGCCATTTCCTTCTCCAGCTCATATTGCAAATGAGGAAATTAAGGCAAATGGTGAAATGAACAGATAGTATCTGAGACTAAATTTGAACTCAGATCCTCCTGACTCCAGGGTCATCATTTTATTCACTCTGCCACCAAGCTGTAGAAAATAACTTCTCTTGTCTTGCTCATGCTCCTATGGACAACAAAGTTCCTGAAAGTTTGGGCCTTCAATCTGAATGTGACTGCCTCCCCTTTCATCACCCCCCTACTGGGTGAGAAGCATTAAGGTTTTGCTCACCTCTATCCAGTTCCCTCTGAGGTTCCCTGCACAGCAGCTCACTTCAGGCTACTTCCAATATGATACTTTCTTACAGACACACACACACACACACACACACACTCCAGTTAGTGCTTTCTCCCTTCTAAAATTATATTGGATTTACTTACCTGTATCCACGTGGTATCTCCTTAGTAGACAGTGAATTCCTTAAGGGAAGTGTCTATTTCAAATTTGACTTTGTATTCCTAGGGCCTAGTGTGCTGCAGTACCTTGGATATAGTTGGTGCTTAATAAATGCTTATTGAGTTAAATCAGTCTAGAAAGTTGGCTATGTTTACAAGCAACACTTTGTTATCTGCATATGGTTTAACCATGACCAATGCTCAGCAAATGATTAAGAAACAGCAGTTGAACGCTGACTGAGTGAATGAACATAGGAATGAATAAATAGCACTCATTTCCTACCCCAAGCATTAGGAAACCTGTTGAAACCCTGGAAACATATGACATTAGGTACAATCAGAAACTGAAGGCAGATTTTACCATTGATTGCTTTTCCAGGAAAGGAAAGAACCTTGTCCTTCAACCCCCATCTAGATAGGTACATAGATATTGCCTTTCCCCTACCTTCTCTCCCAGGAAACTTTCCCTGATTCCTTAGAAAGACACCCTTAATAATTGAAAACATCAATAACAAAACCCACAAAAATAATATTATTTTATTAGATGCAAAAAAGAACTTTTGACAAAATACAACATACATAAACACAACATAAGACATACAACACCTAACATACAAATACAAAATACAACACTTATTCCTGTTTAAGGAATTCCTATTTAAGGAATCACTAGAAAGTATAAGAATAAATGTAACCTCTCTTAAAATGTTAAGTAATAGCTATCTAACACCAAGAGCAAGTATTGTCTGTAAAGGGGATAAACTAGAAGTCTATTCAATAAGATCAGGGGTGAAGCAAGGATGTCCATCATCACATTCAATATTGTACTAGAAATGTTAGCTATAACAATAAGACAAGAAAAATAAATTGAGGGTGTAAGAATAGGTAACAAGGAAACAAAAACTATCAGTTTTTACAAATAACAGTTAACTTAGAGAACCCTACAGATCAATTTAAAAACTAGTCTACACAAATAACAACTTCAGAGAAGTTACAGGATGTAAAATAAATCCCCAATCATCAGTATTTGTAAATATTACCAACCACACCTAGCAGGAAGCTATAGAGAAGGACATTCCATTTAAAATATCTGCAGACAGCATGTCATTTGCCTTTGTGTTTGAAAAGGATCAATGACATCACAGGGGGATGTCTTGACTCTTGCATGAGTTGGATTTAAGTGAGGCAGAGTTGCACAAATGCATCAGTCTCACTGTCTCTTCCAGACTCATCAAAATCCAGTGGTAAGACAAAAGTCTGGATGACTTGCAATGGCCTCATGATGTAGTGGATGACCTTGTCTGACCAAGCTCTAAGTGGTCCACAGAGCCTGCTTCAGTCGCCTTCATGTTTCCACCAGGGGAAATCCTCACATGCTTGGGGTAGATATTCCCCTAACTCATGGATGGGTTTGAGGCCTGTCAGTTGCCCTCAACCTGGTTTATCCCATCTGCTGAGATAGTTTACTAGAGTGTGGCTGCTGTTCATGCTACAACTTCTTGGAGGCACAGATGAATTGAAAGCCAGGTGGACATAAGTGGGTGAGCAGCCTTTAAAAGGGTTTGCCAAGCCTTCACACCAGCGGTACTAGTCCTCCTTGAACACCCCAGTATACCTCAAGACAGTATAAACTACTTGGGCATCTACTTGTCAACATACACACACACACGCACAGAGGAACTATATGAACACAATTACAAAGCACTCTTCACACAGATAAAGGCAAATCTAAATAACTTGAAAAATGCTCATTGCTTATGAATAAGCTGAGATATTGACAAGATGACAAATCAATTTACTTATTCAGTGTATACTAACTAAACTATCAAAGGACTACTTTATAGAGCTAGAAAAAAATAACAAAATTCATCTGGAGGAACAAAAAGTTAAAAGTATTAAAGGAATCAATGAAAAAAAGATTGTAAGAAAAGGGGTGCTACCTGATCTCAAAATATACCTCAAAGTTGTAATGAGTCAAATAATTTTATATTGTATAACAAATAGATTGATTGATCAATGGAATAGACTAGATGTGTAATACATGGAAGCAAATGAGCATATTAACTTAGGGTTGGGAAACTCAATGATCCCAGCTATTGGGGCAAGAACTCACTATTTACCAAAAACTGCTGGAAAAACTGGAAAGCAGTCTGGCAGAAAATGGGCATAGACCAACATCTCACACTGTATTCCAAGATAAGCTCAGGATGAGCACATGGTTTAGACATAAAGAGTGATATAGACAAATTAGTGGAGCTTGGAAGGAATTATCTGTCAAATCTACGGATAGGGGAAGAGTCTGTGACCAAATAAGAGATTAAAAAGGTGCACAGGAGGTAGAGTGGATAAATTTTGATTACATCATATTAAACAGGTTTTGCACAAACCAATGCAGCTACAATTAGATGAAAAGAAGGAAATGGGGCAAAGACTTTGCAGCAAGTTTTTCTGATAAAAGTCCAATTTCTTGAATATATGGGGAACTGATCCAAATTTATAATAAGAGCTATTCCTCAATTGATAAATGATTGAAGGATATGAACAGGCAGTTTTCAGAGGAAGAAATCAAAATGATCAAGTCATATAAAATGCTCTAAATCAATAATAATAGCTTGGTTATTAGATTAATATTAATATAATAGTTTTTGCCAGATATATCTAAAACAGAGTACTGCATATATATATATATATATATATATATATATATATATATATATATTTTATTTGACACCAGCAAAGTATCTGCTAGGTGGTCTAATAGATAGACTGATGGGCATGGAGTCCAACCCGAGTTAAAATCTGGTCTTGGAGACTTACTAGCATGTGACCCCGGGTAAGTCACTTAACTTCTCTTGGCCTTATTTTCCTCATCTGTAAAATGGGGATAATAGTGTATCTACCTTCCTGGGTTGTTGTGAGTATTAAATGAGATGATATTTGTAAAAGTGCCTGGAACATAGTATGTGCTGTATGAATGCTTGCTTTTATCTCCCTCCCTCCCTTCCATCTCCGGTACCTTTTCTAATTTATAAAATGATGCCCTTTAGGCCACTTTCCTCTCTAATTGATCATGCTATAATTCTCCTTCTCCAGAATCTCCAGTGAGTCCTTTTGTTTTAAAAGGCTAGAAGTGGGCCAGTGAATGAATGATTGTCTTATCTTCTTAACAACTGCCAACATTTATGTGGCGTTTATTGTGTGCCTAGTATGGCACTAAGCATTTGACAATTATTGTCTCATTTGAGCCCCACAACCACCTTGGGAATTAGAAGCTATTACTATATCCATTTTACAAATGAGGAAACTGAGGCAAACAGCAGTTAAGTGATTCACTCAGAGTCACATAACTAGTAAGTATCTGAAAATGAATTTGAACTCAGGTCTTCCTGACCTCAGGCCAAGTACTCTGCGCACTATGGTGCCACCTAGTTGCTTCTATGGCAGGGAGTCGAGTGGACACCTTAGCAGCTGGAAGGGCTAAGGCTCCAGATGAAATGTCTTTTCACTGCATCCCTTTGTCCTGGTCTAGATCCTGCCACTGGATCTGGATGGCTCTGGAGGACAAGGTGAAGTTGGTGACCTTACACAGTTCTGCCTCACTTAAATCCAATTCAGTGCAAGTCATGTCATCTCTCTGATGTCATGGTGCTCTTGGAGAACAAAAGACACAGAACCACCTATCCTGTTTTACTCTCTCCAAGGACTGTTTCTTTAGGGAAGTGGCACCCAGCTGTGGTCTGGCTACTGCTGTTCCTGCAGGGAAATGATGGTTTTCTTGAATTACTAAGCTTGAGAATAAGGTCAGGTTGGGGAGGGGAGAGATGCTTTTATTTGCAAGTCTCTCAGCAAGCAAGACACAGCGGCTATAATATAAGGTGCCTACGGTCACGTGAACTGGCCTTTAGTCTTGTCTTTGCGACGGATTAAACTGTGTGACCATATAACAATCTCTCTGAATCTGTTTCTCTCTGTAAAATGAGGGATTTATACAAGGGGACTTCTGAGACATTCTGGGTTCTAAGGGCCCTCCCAGCTCTGACATCCTGTGTTCTAAGATGTCTTACAACTGAAGTATTCTACAGGTATATGAGGATATGAAGTCACCCACCAAGTCTTCTCTTGGGCCCAAGCAGTAGAACATTTGAGACTTCTTGATCTAGAAAAAGCCTGTCCTCAAACAACTAGAAGCCACTTGTTTGTGGTGAGATCTGAGTGACTCCACAGATGAACTCCTCTGGTTTTTGGAACCCCTGCCAATAGGGTACCAGCTAGTTCTCCCCTCCAGTCCAGCCAGACTTTGAGTGCTGAGCTGGTTATGGGCCAGCTTCTCTCTGGCTCTCCATCTGATCCTCAGGTCCATGGCAAAGAGGAGTTCCCCCCACTCCATCATTAACCAGCAGGGGATGTCTTTTATAATGATGGCAACTCCAGAAACTGAAAGACTATGACTAAATTCTGAAGGTCTCTTTAGCACAAATCATAGTGCGATTTCAGGAAAAGTTCTTTTGATGTTTCCCTCCCTCCAACCCTTCCCTTTCCTACCACAGGCCTCCTCCTCCACAGCCTCATCAAAAACATTCTCACCGTAGAGAAGCCTCCACCCTGGGAAATCCCCTTCTATCTACTGGTAGTAGCTTCTTGGGAGAGGGACTTTCAGGAAACACCCCCACATGCCTCACTACCCTTCTGACTGTGGCTATTCTCTTCCCCTTCTCTTCCCCCTCCTCCTTCCCCACCTCTTCCCCTACCTACCAGCTTCAAATTTGAGCCATGAGCCACCATCATTCCTGGAGGGTGTGTCAGATCTGTTACATGCTGTTATCCCCTTCAGAATACGAGCATCTTACGGGCAAGGACTACCTTTGCTTCTTATTCCCAGTACATGCTAAGGAAGGAACTCTGGGCCAGGCATTATGTTATGCCCTTTACATTTATCTCATGTGATCATCCAGGGGTGGCTGAGAAGACCCCATTTTACAGGTGAGGGAACTGAGGCAGGCGGAGATGGAATGGAGTTGCTCAGGGTCACAGAGCTAGTGTCTGGGGTTGGATTTGAACACAGGGCTTTCTGATTCTAAGTTCAGCATTCTGTCCACTGCTCTACCTAAAGGTGATTGACTTAGTAAATTGTTTTTAGCCATGCCCCTTTGTGACCCCATTTGGGGTTTTCTTGGCAGAGATAGTGAAGCCGTTTGCCATTTCCTTCTCCAGCTCATTTGACAGATGAGGAAACGGAGGCAAACAGGGTTAAGTGACTTGCCCAGGGTCACAGAGCGAGACCAGATTTGAACTCAAGGAGGAGTCTCCTTGACTCCTGGCCCAGCGCTAGAGCTTAGATGCCTTCTTTGCTCATTCAAGTGAATATTGTGTGATTACCTTCTTAGAGTGATTTAGCAAAGCTTTCTAGGTTATCTAGAAGTGGGATAGCTTTGACCTTGTTAACAATCTAATTAACCAGCCATAACTCACAGAATTAGAGAATTTTAGTGTGAAACGGACTGCAGTGCCTGTCTCTTGCACTGCTTGCCTGACAGGTGGTCAGTTATCTAGCTTCTGCTGGGACAGTTCCCATGATAGAGAGCCCCCTCTCTTTCAGAACAGCCAGGCAAAGTCAGTTAGCTCCCTATCAGTCCTAGGTCTACCCTCTGCAAGGCCATGGATTATGTGAAAGAAAAAAAGTCCCATTCATGTCCTCTGTTTTAGGCACATCTAGCTTAGAAAGAGATGTCAGGACTGGCAGACCATCCCTCTCCCTTTCTCTTCTCTGCCTCTCCATGTCCTCAGATACACCTCTTTCCCCAAAATAATTAGAAGTAATATTTGTAGGAATTTGGAACTAGGAGGATATCTCAATATTAAAATACAATTTGGGTTAATGTTCCAGAATATGGGGCTCCTTCCTTGACCCTGCCCCTTAACGTTTGTCTCTGGGTAATCAAAGGGACCTCAGCATTTCTCCTGACTGATATCTTAAAAGCTTCCTGAAAGAAGATTGCCCTGGTCCTGAGTAGGTCATAGGCCAAGCCTTTACAGGGGCTGGGGAAGGCAGGGACTCAACCAGACAATGGGGCTTTCATCTAACCAGGGGCAAGTCTGGAATTAGGGTTTTAAGACTAGACAGATACTGATTTCGTACCCTTTCTAGAAGCACTAAAAAGGAGGCTCACAACTCACATTTATTTAAGGACTCTGGGGTCTACAAACCATTGGAAATAATACTAGCTAACATTTCTACAGCATGCACTATGTGCTGGGCCCTGGCCTAGGTGTTTTTTAACTATCTTCCTCACAACAACCCTGGAAGGTGGGTGCTATTGTTAACACCCCATTTACAGATGAGAAAACTGAAGCAAACAGAGGGTTAAGTGACTTGTCCAGAGTCACATGATTAGTAAGTGTCTGAGCTGGAAAGAATTGGATTTGGGGTTGGTGGACCAGTGTTCAAGTCCTTGATGGTCACTTTGCTGGCCATGTGCCATATTCTTGGTTCTCCGTGGTTGGGAGTGGGGTGGGGTTGGACTAGAAGGCTTCTAAGCCCGCTCCGGCCGCTACATCCATGATCATGGCCCATTTGATCCTCCCTTCCCTCTCTTGTACTCAAATGCTCCAATGTCCCTCCAACGAAGCAGACTGTAGCACCCCACCCCTACCTGCCCCCATTAGGCTTGACCCTTACCCAATGTCCATGAAATGTGCTGGAGGCCTTTCTAGATTTCTCTGGATATCCCCAGGTACAGAAGGTCATCCATCTGCCTTTCACCTTCTCCTCTTCCCCTCCTATCATACAATTCCTGCATCATGTCTTTTATATCCTTTTCTTCTTCTTGTTCCTTACTGCCATACACTGCAACACGCTCAGACCCACCATGTGCTTTTGTACTGCCCGGTGGGGTGTTCATTTTCAGTTCTTTAGAGATAGTGATTTTCTGAGTCCTGCTGCTATCCAGAATGTGGAATGCTGCTGAACTTGTAGAAGGCTGGCATTAAAAAAGATAGACTTCTGTTCCTGAGAAGCGCAATGCAAATATACTCATTTTCTAGATGAGCAACTGAGGCTCAAGAGAGGTTATAGTCACTGCCTGAGCCAGGACTCAAACCTAAGCCCTTAGCTCCAAGTCCGGCATTTTCCCGCGATGCCTGCTCAGTATCGATCTTAATTCAACACACCTCAAAATACCAATGTTATTACTCATGGGGGATACAAATAAGCCAAAAGCATGAGTTCCTGCCCTTGTACTGGGATATGGCCTCTCCCAGGTCAGTGACTTGGATCAGTGACAAAGGCTGAGGCTCCATCCAGGGCAGCAGAAACCAAAAACAGTTGTCATCTCTGAATATGAAGGTCAGGAGGTTACCACTGGGGCCAAGGGGCTCCATGCAAATTCCAGGATGTCCTAATTCTCATTTTCCCAGGTCTGCAATTCCATTAGTCAAAGGAGTAGTGACTGCTTAAAAGGGACCAGGTCTGTGCTTCCATCTAATCAAACAGCAACAAGGAAGCAAAATTAAATAGATGACCAGGCCTTCCAATTTAGTTGGAGGTGAGAATGGCTCGCAGGATGGGGAGAATGACCCTTCAGCAACAGCTGTTATCTGCGGACACTAGCTTGTCAGCACCAGTGATCTCCCATAGAAGTCATTAAGTTATTCATGAGAAAAATATATCTGTCCTCGTAGACAGAGGAGACATTAGAAGGTCCATCTCGTACAGAACAGAAGATCCCCCAGGGCTTGGCAGAGAAATAATAATATGGAGCTGACTGAGTGGGAGGATCAGGGCCCCTTCCTCCTCTGGAAGATAAAGGGGCTGGCCCAGGCTCTAGAGCTCCTTTTAGACTGTTTTATATTCCAAAGGACTGCACACTCTGTGGCTTCCAAAACACCCTACTAGAGTGGTCGGGAGTGGAGACGCCTTGAAAAAAGTTTCTAAGCTGTTTCAGTCACTTTGAGCTGACCCCAGAATCTGTCCATCGATTCCACATTCCATCTTTCTAATTCTGCTTCCTTTCTCCTTTATATTATGACGGTCTTTCCAGGTTTTTTCATATTCCTCATACTTACTATTCTCAGCATTACATTAACATAGCACAATATATCTAGCCATCCCCATGGAGGGATATTTAGAATGTTTGAGATGATAATTTGGGGCCAAGCTTCTAATCTCTCAGTCCATCTCTCCATTCACTTCAGACCCCCTCCTTCTGTTTAGATGTCTTTTAGCCAGTAACTGTAGCATGTGAAATAACATTCATTCTCAGCAACGAATCTGTCTTGCATGCTTTTTGAACATCCTTTGGAATCTGAACAACTCTGGCGCTGGATCATAGTTCTGGGCTAATGTTCTAAAACTACTTCTCCAAAGGCAGAAAAGAGGCCGTTGTAGCCTTTGAACAATTCATGGCAGATATCACTCTAACATCTTCTAGTGCTTTCACCCTCCCTTTTCTCTGGAGCATGTGTGATCCATCTGGAGCATAGAACAAAAGCTCACCCCCCTCCCCTCAACTGTATTCCACAGCTTGAAAAGAGCCAGGCCTCAGGACAGTTTTGTTAATAAAGTAGTATGTTCTTTATTTACCTCTTGAAATTGTCATTGGACATGCAACATTCATGAAAAAACAGGACCCTGAGGTCCAATCAGACATAAATTAGGTTCAGCTCTATGGGGCTACACTTCATGATAAGGCAGGAGACAGCTAAGCAAGTGTTTTCTTCTCCTTGTAGGTTGCCATCATCTTCTTGATTTCAGCGATTGCTTTTCCTGGATTCAGTCCCTGGTAGGGAAAGAACAGAAGCAAAAACATGAAGCGATCCCACCAGTGCTGACTCGAGACCTTGGACCCCTGGTCAATTTCTTCTGCTGCTACAATGGAGGCATGGACGTACAGCCGGCTCCGCTAAGCCACTGATGTCAGCAGGCAGCCCTCCGGGGCCACGCAACCTGTGCTCTTTCATCTGGCCTGACTCTGCATGGATCCAGACACAGCCTAGCACAAAATTCGCAGGCACTGCCCCAGAGAGTCTAGAACCTTGGGAGGAGCAGTGAAGGCCTGAGTCCCTCCCTGGTGAGTGCTTGCCCCCTCCACATGGCCTCAGGTACTAGTCTTGGTTCAGGCTATGGGTGCCTCGCCCTGGAGACTGTGAACACTAGGTAGGCATGGTTCATTTTCATTTTGCTTTTGGCATCCCTACCAAGGAGGCTGGGTTCTGGCACAGCAGCCCAGGTCCAGGTACAGATTCGAACCAAAATGGTTAAAATCCAAGCCTGGATTGAAAGATGCCAAGAGGTGAACAGAAAGAGTGACAGATGTGCGCCTTCACTGGATGGAAACTGGCAGAAGCTAGCTTCCAGCTGTGTCTCAGGTATGACAGAGGTCCCTGGAGCCTTGGAAGCCTTCCCAAGACAACCACTGGCATTAGCTGGCCTTCTGGCCAGTCCCATAATGGCCAGGTTTCTGAAACAGTCACAGGGGAGAGAGGAGAAACCTGGTCCATGCCTGGCAATCCCGGGCAAGGAAATCACTGGAGCTGAGTCAAACATCCCACTCCCCCTTCCTCCCCACAGAGAGAAAGCACTTAGTGCATCAAAGACGAATTCAGAGTAAAATTTAAAAAGCTGGGGGGCTGGTGACAAGGTCTAGAAGAAAAATCCTCTTCCTGCCTCTACCCTTCTACTGGAGAAGGGAAGCACCTCAAGGGCAGGGGTTGGTTTTGTTTTTATCTCCAACACCCCTCTTCTGGCACACGCTGGTGCTTAGTAAGTAAGTCCCTTTCAAGCTGAGGAGATTCCTTTTTGTTAGTGTCTGAACCTCTGATTCCACTTGGCATAGGGAAATCTTAGTGAGCTCTTCTCTCAAAGTAGATGGGTACCTTCTCGGTAGTTTATGATCTTATGGAATTTCCTGCAGGTCCTAAGAGGTTTAGAAACTTGTCCAGGTCACAAAGGCGGGACTTGAACCCAAGTCTTACTGGCCCAGGACCAACTCCCAGTCCAACTCACTCCCTCTCTTAAATTCCTTTTGAAAAGGCCACTGCATGAATCTCAAGTGTCTCAAATCAGAAATTGGGATCTCTTTTGAAAAGATGGCATGTATAGAATCTCAGCTCACTAGTTTTTTATATGTACAAAAAGAAGGAATAGTGAATTACATTTAAACCAAACCAAAAAAACGTGACCTGTAATCATGCTGACTAGACATAATTCAAGCCTCCATAAGGAAAGGAGCACTGGATGAGGGTTGGAGACCAGACTTTTGTTCTGGCTTGGCCAAAAAACTTTTGGTGTGACCGTGGACAACTCCTCAGTCTTCAAAGGTTGTAAATTAAGGCAGCTGACCTAGCATCACAGATCAGGAGGATGAAGGGCCTTGTGAAATAATCTAGATACAGATAAGGACACTGAGGTCCAGAAAGGTGACATGATGCCCAGGGGGACACAGTGGGAGGATATCGAGGCTGGCTCAGCTCTCTCCCAGCTCTAGTTTTCTAAGACTCTCTGGAAGCTGTGTCTGGGTA
>CM053771.1:43133148-43153708 GCA_028658325.1 Potorous gilbertii
CCCGCAAACCCCAGCTTCCCTCTCATATGTAGAATTTTGGTGGCTCTCTCCAAGGAGCGAGCATATGCATTCCATTTCCATTTTCAGGCCGTGGTTTCATTGTTTCTTTCTACCTATCCTGTTCCTAGCCAGGCAGCGCTGAGGATTCTTCTCAGGACTCTGTACCACCCTTCACCCTCTCGTGGGCCATCTTCACCCAGCAGAACATAAGTTTTTTGAGGGCAGGGATCATTTTTCCTTCTGCTTGTATTTGTCTCTCTGGCAATTAGCATGTTCCATGCTTACTGACTTGACTTAACTTTTTTTGGGTAAAGTGGAATGATCCTGACTACTTATCTGGAAGATGGCAAAGACATCTGGCCAAGTCTGGGTGATGGAAAGGGAAGGAAGACCACAGTTCTGGAGGCTGAGTGTCCTTTCTAACCTGGCTACCCCGTCTCACCATCACTCACTGCATTGTGGGCCCACAGCTGAATGAATCGAATGCCTAAACAGCCTTTGGATCCCACTCCCGCTATGGGAAAAGGAAAGGTCAGACAATGTTGCCAGCCTGGAGCACTGAATACCTTAGGACAGGTTCTGGTACAGTTCATGATGGTGTGACATCGGTACAAAGAGAATGGGTCCTGTAGCTGGGCCAGCCGCTCCTCTGTGAAGTCGTCCCTGGAGTCAATCATCCAGCGATAGGCCTAGGAAAAGAGAAGCCACTTGTCCCTGCCAGAAGGTGGAAGGAAGCAGCCATCAGGGGCATCAGCCTCAAAGGCTATCTTTACTGGTAAAGTGCTCTGATCTGCTGGCCTGTCCACCCCCCTATTCCAAACCAATCCATGTTTATAAATGTGCTGGGGCTACAAATAAGAAAAAGAAAGCCCCTGTCTTCCTGGACTTTACAGTCTAATGGAGAAGCCAAGGCCCAAAGGAAGCTGAAAAGGTTTTGAGAATCCTCCCCAGGTACCATGAGCTTGGCTCTCCTTTGACCTCCCATGGCTACCGAAGACCCCACACAGTCTAGCTGTGACCTGTCTGTCCTGAACACCATTCTTATCTCCCTAGCTAGACTAGAAGTGGACAGAGGGCAGGAAACAGCTATACTTTTCTCTCTAATGGCAGCCTGTCTGGCCCAGAACAGGCATGTCTGATAGAAATTCTTGATTCACTTCAATAAACACTTATTAACCACATATCTGTGCAAAGCCCTGGAGGGCCATAGGCAATAATGAATTCTGTACATTAACAACTTCGCCAAGGGAGGCACGTCACATACTCTCAAAAGGGCTTAGAGTCTGAAGATGGAGCAGGACTCGCGGAGTAATTACGCTATGAGATATACAAGGAGGGAGAAATCAGTTTTGCTCTGGGGTGAGAAGGAACTGATGGTGGCCAAGGAGGCTTCTGGGAGGAAGGAGCAGCTGAGCTGGGTCTTAAAGGAAAGGAAGAGAGTTCATGTCAGGCATAGGGGAGGATGTGAACAAAGATATCCAAAGAAAATTCTACTTGAGATGACCAACTGGCACATCCAGCCTATAACAGGTCTAGAGAGAAGCTGACACATGGGTCAGATTAAGCAATAATCAGGTTTGCCAGATAGTTCTGAATATGACAAGAAGTGACACCTTCTTACTCTCCATCAGCTCAGACTGCCTGGCCAGAGCTGCAGGCGAAACATATCTTTGGATATGTGACCCTTAGGAGCCACATTCAGGTTTGAGGCTAGGTGACCACCAAGTTAATTCTGTTTTTGTTAAAAAAAAATATTTGCTTTTTGGCATTATGGAGTCTGTGAAAAATCTTGACAGTCAATCTAGCCACACCAGATGTTTGCACAGAAACAACAAAGCCCTGAGTTCTCTCCTGTGAATTCTCCATATGGTGTAAGGTTAAAAAAAAAGCCAAACCCAAATCGGATTGTTTTCAGTAGCCCCGACCAACTGGCCTGCCTGTATTTCTGTTTTCAAACTAAAACCCTCACTCAGTGCTAGAGGCTGACTCTCCCATGGGGGTGAACTTCTCACACAGGCTTGCCCCAGTCAGGCCCTGAAAACTACCAGACAGAAATGGGGGAGAAGCCAGAGTCAGCAAAGCAAGTTGGCATCCAGCCAACCACACAAGGGAACTTATTGTAGATCGCTGTGTGTGCAGCTGAACCTGATGGTGGTAAGCATGCCATGATCAGAAATCTGCAAAGGGGAAAACCACCACACCACTGTGAAGGGTTCTGAGAACCCTGGCAGCCAGGGCCTTCCTGGAGAAGAGGAAGATGGCTTCTCCTATCAGAGTATTTCCTGCTATCTGCAGGCTTTCTGCTGTGCCACCCCACCCTGCTCTTGCTGGCTCCTGAGCCTCTGAGCCAAGGAGCTTGCTTCCTGCCTTTGTGCATTCTCAGCACCAAAGTGAACACTTCTGATGGGTACAGTGTTCAGCATGGTGTAAAGAAAGTAAAATTCATTCATTTGTTCTCTCTCCTCTCTCCTTTCTCATACACAGTTCTCTACCTGGGAAAAGACCCCATGGTAACTCAGGCACCATCTTCAATTAATTCCATGAATGAGAAGATGAAGTCCAATCTAGTGAAGGGGTAGGGGTGGGGTGGGGAAACAGACACCCAAATAGATCCCATGTTCAACAATGAGAAGAGCAGCCTGGGCATCAAGGACTCTTAATCGGCTACTCTGCCCACATTGACTCACTATCCTCTTGGGCCTCTAGACACCATGGAGGCACACCTTACCTGCATGAGGACTGCGGGTCCCAAGTACTTGTCTCCATTCCACCAGTAACTAGGGCAGCTGGTGCTGCAGCAGGCACAGAGAATGCACTCGTACAGCCCGTCCTGAGAAGAGTAAAGACAAAGAGGTCTCTTAAGGTGTTGTGTTTTAAGGGACAGGGACAGGGATAGGGCTAAACCTGGGATGTCTTTGGTCTGGGCAGGGAATTCCCAGAAGAGGAACTTTCCCTCACTGATGCTGCTGGAAGCTTCTCTGCAATCCAGTCATAGAGTTGGCCAAAGCACTGGGATGTCAGGAGCCTTGCCCAGGGTCATTGGTGATATAGGGGAGAAGGACCTGAACCCAGCTCACCCCAACTGTAAGACCATCTCTCTCCATGACATCTGGCTTCTCTCACATATGTGATAAACACAAAAAACTAAGATGGTCCCAGCTAAGACATCCATGTGAGCCCCTCAAGGCCCACAGGAGCAGGGGGAAAATGATGAGGAATCATGGGAATTGTCATGCTGGACAAAATAACTTCCCTTCTCTGAGCCTTGATTTCTTTAAAGGCTCCTTTTTGTTGTTTTAAGGCTCCTTTTTGTTGTTTTTCAGTCATGTCTGACTCTTCATGACCCCACTGGGGTTTTTCTTGACAGAAAAGATGTTCGAGTGATTTGCCATTTCCTTCTGCAGTTCATTTTACAGATGAGAAAACAGGCAAAAAGAATGAAGTGACTGGCCCAGAGTCACAGGGCTAGTGTCTGAGGCCAGACTTGAATTTGTGAAGATGAGTCTTCCTGACTCCAGGTCCAGTGCTCTGTGCACCATGGTGCCCCGGCGCCCCCTAGCTGCTGAATGAGAGGAGGGGACCAGATGACCTCCAGGTTCCCTTCCAGCTCCATTCTAAGCTTTTAGGTTTCTGCAAATCAGAACACCTGAGAGGAAGGGAGCTGTTTCCCAGACTTACTTGTGTGAAGTTAGAACTAGATAGATTCCCTAGGTTTCTGGTCTCCAGGAGTATCTAAGGAAGGCTAAGCACCCTTCACTGCTTCCCCTCACTAGGAGGTTAGACTTCCAGGAAACTTTACCATCTGGAACGGCCCTCACACTCTCCCTCCCACAACCAGGAAGTGAAAAAGTCCTCTAACCCCCTAAGTCAGCTGTCAGATGGCTGGTGCACTCACATTCCTGGAAGACACCCATAGACCATTTTCTTACAACTTGATTCAATTTAGACACAAGTCTAACAACCTGGGTTAGCTGGATTCAGCCCACCTTAACTGAGGAGTGGGGCTACAATGGCAGCTCTAGTCACCAAGAAAGCTGGTCAGAAAGAGGAGAGAGTGCCCAGTCAGAACAATGATCTTTAAAAACTGGTATACTCTGGTTAAGGCAGGGAGGTGTAGAATGTATTTTAGAAATATCTCTGTTGAAAATTATTAAAATAAAGTGAAAAGGCTTTGGTATTTAAACCGCTGATGTGACTGGCAGGGACGATGAGTCAATGAGACACTGCTGACTGACAGCTGCCAGGGAGCCCACTAGACGCACTTGGTGACCCGATGAACAGCCAAGGCCAGACTCTGGGCCCTGCAGCTACCACTGGGTTTATGAAAGGGGGTGCTCCTTCTTGCTCCTGGGGCATGGGCAACACCATGAAAGTCAGACACCCACGAGAACTAGATGGCCTTGCTTCACCAGCACTGAGCTCGTGGAATGGCTTCTGAGCACCTCCCTGAATCAAAGCCTGGCCTCCGGCCTGAGGCTCACTGGGTTTCCTGGGCTGGGGACCCCTTTCTAGATCAAGAAAAGCATGGACGACCAGAGTCTGGTTCTGAGTCTTTGCCATTCTGAAAGACCGTAGGGCATTTGCCCCATGATCTAGAGCGGCCAACAGCAATCCTAAAAAGCAATCATGAGCCTGCCTTAAAACCAAAGATCTCAATCCACCCCAAACAAAACATTCAACATAACAGTACCAGCTTCTCTCGATCTTCTATGGATTGAATGTACTGCTCCTTCCCCCCCTTGGATTCATCCTTCTTCTTCAAGTAAGGCTGAATGGATTTATACTGAGCATAGAAGTTATTCAAATCCTGAGAAAGAGAGCAAGAAATAAATGAATTAAATCCCATGGTCACATCTTGGAAGAATGGGGGTGGGGAGTGGGGAGAAGGGGAGGGAACAAGGCTTTATTAAGAACCCACGATATGCTAAGATTGCGCTCTTTACAAATGTTAACTCGTTTGATCATCACACCAACCCTGGGAGATGCTCTTCTTATCCTCATTTTACAGATGAAGAAACTGAGGCAGACAGCAAAGAACAGACTTGCCCAAGGTCACACAGCCAGAGTGAGTCTGGGATTAGATAAGAACTCAGATCTTCCTGACCCCAGGCCCAGGGCTCTATGCCCCACGGTGCCACCTCACGGCACTTGGACTTCCTGGGCCTTCTCGGACTGACGTCCAAGTCTTCCGCTCCCCTGCTCTCCCTGCCACCGACTGGCAGGTCAAGCCTAGAAGGGTGGGAGAACACAAAGCCCTGCAGCTTCTCTGGGGTCAGAACCAGTCATTTCCAGGAAAAGTTCTGGCCATCCAAGGGGAAAGTCTGTGGTTCCTCCACAACCCAACCAGACCGAGGGGTTCTGGACAATGTTCTGGGTTTTGTGGCTTACTTTCTCCTTCCAGGCAACATTCCCTTAGATCCTAGAATTTCTGCCCCTCAGTCAGGAGTTTTCTTTTAGTGGAGAAAACCAATGCAGCTCATTTATTAAGCCTCTGCTGGATACAAAGCACACATCTAGGTGCTGGGGTCACAGAAACAAAAATGAAGCAGTCTTTGCCCTCAAGGCACTTCTATTCTAAAAGCAGGGTACTCAAGGGCAAAGAGAAAACGGAAAGAGGAGGATTGAGCAGACAGTGCCTGGGCTGGGACTGGAGAGGTAGGGGGAAGGAAGAAGCGTATGCAGGACAGAGGCCCAGAGGCAGGCAGATTGAGGGCGGATGGGATGCAGATCTGGGGAACAGGGAGTGAGCTGCCTGGGTGGAAATGCAGAGCACATGAAGAGGAAGGATATAAAGTCTGTGTGGGGAGGGGGCCGAAGTCAGATTATGGAGGGCTTCGGGAGGCTAAGGGAAGACTCTTGTTCTATCTCAGAGGCAACAGGAAGCCACTGACAACGCTTTGGCAGATGAGTGACAGGGTCAGGCTCATGTCTTTGGAAGACATTCTAGCGGTTATATGGAGAATGACAGGCTGGAGAGACTGGAAGTAGGGAAGTGCTCTGGAGAGTGAGGAAGGTGGGAAGGACTCACCGGGATGAGATCCTTCATCACGTACATATGAGGAAGAGGGTAGATTTTGGAGACTTTGCTGAGGTTGGTGTCAATTCTTCTGGTGCAGGCCAGCGTGTTGCCTCCATTGATGTTCATTGCACAGGAACCACAGATGCCTAAGAGAGACAGAGCCTGGCTGCTCACTGCCATTCCTCAGGCTGCCACCCTCACACTGCCCCGAGGCCCACAGGATCAGGCGCAGCCACCCTCCCCCTTGATTCTGCAGGGTTTGGGGATATCTGTTGGTTGCTGTCTGGCTTTCAAAGGAGGAACGATGAATTAAACTCATTAAGAAGCAATCTGTTCAATGGGTAACTCACTACAATATAATGCAACAAAAATTATTAGTGCCAAGGGCATGTAAAGAACTGTGTTCAGAAGTTTGGATAAGGCCAGGTTCATTCTTACAATGCAGTAAGTACAGATAAGACACCAACAAAAGGAAGATCAGAGCCCAGAGCTTATCATCACAGAACACAAGATGCGGAACGTCACAGCTAGGAAGAGCCTCAGAGCATATCCCACAATGTGACAGACGGAGCTCACAAGCCACAGAGGCCAAACCCCTTGTTCTACAGATGAGGATCTAGAGGCTCCAGAGGCAAAAATTATCTCTGGCAATCTCAGAGCTGGAAAGCACTTCAGAGCCAATGAAAGCCACAAACCTGAAACTTACACAGCAAGGGAGGAAACAGATTAAAATCAAACTGAAAAATGTAACAAATATTAATTAATTTAGAAAATACAAGTAAAAATGCAGCCCAGATGTTTTCTAAGTCAATATGTTCTCCATAGGGATTCGTTCAGTTGACATAGGCTGCTCAGAGCTCCACACGAAAGCCCTCTATGTAGTAGGTGTGTCTAGGCATTTGTTCTACTGAAAAATACTTGCACAACTGACAAAGCATTTTAAAGAATGTCTGCTACAATCCTCCTGCCCCCAACCTTTGCTCAAAGACCCCCAGGAGGAGCTCCATTCCTTCTTGAAGTTTTGCTGACATCAAGCCTCCTTTGCCTCTTTTGTAACTCTTACCCCGTCCCCGCCCCTTGTTGACAGCTAGCTCTCAGGCTACTCCCTCCCAGTCTAAAACCCTCTATTCTCCTTCAGATTAAGCACCCATATCTTCCTCACAAGATTCTTGGGAGATGTGATTCTACAGATTGATCCTCCCCATCCTGGTGGCTCTGGCCTCTGAAGGCTCTCACATTTAAGGACTGCACACAGTCCTCCTACTAAGATCTCACCCAGGGCAGAGCATATAGGTCACGCAGGTGCTAAGTAGCAGAACTGCCACTCAGACTCAGATCCTTATTCCCCCAGACTAAAACATGCTTTTTTTCATTACTCTGTTTTGCTGTGGACACTTGCTGTCCAATACACAAACTTCAATCTTCCTGCACAATACTTTCCTTGAAAACAGGTCATCATTCCCACTCAAAAGTTTGCATCTGACTGTGTATCCCCCTCCACTTTTGGAGTTTACTAAGATTAGCAGAGAAGGAGGGCAAAGGCCTTAGTTTAGACAGGGGGCGCCACATTGTTCAGTGCTATTGGTCTGAGGTCTGCCTCCTCTCAGCACTACCTTTATTTACACTGTTGTAGCTGTCCCAGAATTCTTTCCTTTCACTATGATGCCCATGGAAGGAGCTTTCCAGTGATCAGGTTCATAAAAACCAGCTCATGAAACTCACAGGGATTCTGGCCATGACAGATCTGTTTCTAATTATGCAAAGTCCTTAATTTTGGGGGGGGGGGTCTGGAGTTTTTGGTTTTTGCTTTTTTGTCAAATGGCCTGAACTTACTTTCATGTCTCTGAAGAACTGTCCAGGGGATAATTACTTAAGTTACTTACTCATTTGAATAAAGAAAAACATTTGCAGGACGTACATTTCCTTAAATATTAGAATAAACCAATGGACTCATCCAGACATCTGTCCTGTCTCTGCAGCCTCAGCAAGCCACTGTTCATTTCCAAACCTGCACTCTTGAATCAAAGTGACTCATGATTTTGAACATCACCACCAGGACAGGGAGCGGCCAAGGGAGAGGAGAATGCCCCTGAAGAAACCCATCAGCCCCATCCTGGCTGGCCTCATCTTGCAAAGTGAGGAAACATTTACCTTCTCGGCATGATCTTCGGAAGGTCAGCGTGGCATCCATCTCATTTTTTATCTTGATTAAGGCATCTAACACCATCGGGCCGCATCTGTTAAGTGAGGGAAAAAAAACACTTTCAGAAAGTCTAGCTATTCTATTCCATGTTGCCATAAATATGAGCTTTAACATATAATTTGTTTTCTGGGTAAATATTTGTTGAGTAGAGATTTATTTTTTCTCCCTCCTCATTGGGTACAAGATCATAAACATTAAGCTCAGTCCTGTATGGAATATACCAGGCACATTTATAGAAAACAATGCGAAAGAATCAGATTACTTAAATTACTGTTATTTTAAAGAAAAACCTAGACAGTAAATTCATGAAAATACCTTTTTACAAAAGGTTATTTACAAAGCAGCTGCTTTAATTTTATTTCCAAAAAAGGTACACTAAGTGGGATATGTAATGAAATTATTCCATTTAGTAAAGACTATGTTTACTGCAATAAACTCTTTTTTAAAAAGCTAGAACTTCGAAGGTTTCTCCAAACAGTCCATTTTAAATTTCAGATCCTATTTCTAAGAGATGACCACTAAAAACTTAAGGATTGTGGAATTTCAAACTAGAAAAGATCTTAGAGGATCATCTAATTTGTGCTAAACTGAAGCAATAAAAACAAAGTTTTGCTGGAACCTTGGGTTTTCACCTCAGTTACTTCTGGACACTGACTCTTTCCTAAATAACAAAGACAAACAGCCTGGCAAGGCAGAGCCCTCTCCCTCCAGTTACTCCTCCTCCTCTCTTCTGCAGGACCAAGACTGCTCACCCTAATTTCTCCACATTCAGATTCATTTTGGCTCTTTTGGTTAATAGTAATGTCATCACTGTGTATACTGGGCAGCTGGGGTAGCCCATGGAAAGAGTGCTGGCTCAGAGACAGGAAGATCTGAGTGCAAATTTTGCCTCAGATGCTTACTAGTTGTGTCACTCTGGACAAGTCACTTAACCTCTCTTAGCCTCAGTTTCCTGATCTGTAACATGGACATGAGAAGAGCACCTTCCTCCCCAGGTTACGAGGCTCGAATGAGTAGAGCACGTGACAGAGCAGGAGCGACTCGGATGTTAGGTGTTCCTGTTTTTATTATCAGTTTGTTTTCTGGGATCTGCTTGCTTCATTCAGCGTCTTCTCCTATTTTTTTCAGATTCTCCCCTCCCAGGCAGCGTAGGGGCTCCCGCCCCCCTAACCCTGACTCGTGCTCATCTGGCTTCTGCTTGCACACACTCCGTTGGAGGGCTTGCTAATTCAGGCAGTGCCTCCCATGACTGAACAGCGACAATCACTGTGAAGCTCCTCACACGGAAGCTCAAACTGCCTGCCAGTTTCCCAGATGATGTGGTTTTCCAGCTCTTCACCTTGGTCTTCCTTTTCTAGGTGCCGTTTATTAGCTGATCTATTTTGAAGACAGTTTATTAACATTCCACTCAAAATGTGGTTTCCAGCCAGGCCCACCCAACCGGCTGCAGCAGCAGCGGTGAGGCGACTACTGTCCAATCTAACTCTTAGGTGACTGAACACGACGGAAGCATGATTCGGTGCCCTGTGTTTTGGCGGAGTGCCCCCTCAGACAGCTGCCCCCAGCGTGCTATCACCGTGACAGGCATGTGCTCTGTTTCCTGTACTCCTCCGCGCTGGCCCAGTGTGATATGCCCACATGATAAGACTCTTTCTGTCACTCGCGATCTTCACCGAAGTCCTCCGCCCACCGACACCTCGACCGCCTTAACAAGTGTATTTCCTACCCCATCTCCCCGCCCTGATTCTTCACCTCCTGGATAAGGCGCGTCCTCCCAGAAACAAAAACGGGCCCCAAACCCTGCGCCTCCTTGGAATTTCTTTTAATCATTACTTTGACGGTAGAAGAAGAACATCCCCATGGACCTAAGAGTAACCTGCGTGTGAGGCCAAGAACCTCCCACCTGAAGCCTGTGGGCTTGAAGAGCACCCCCAGCGTCAATACCACCTTCCTTTGCAGGGATGTCGCCATGATGTGTGCCAGGCTGGGTGGCTACACAACGTGCATCAGGAAGCTACGAGGGGCACTGGTGGGCTAGAAGCTTCAACAAGTCAGAACGGTGAAAGGCCAACCAAACACAATCACAGCTGAGCTGTGGGCGTCACATTTTAGGGAGGGAAGGAACAAAATACAACCTGCCTAGATGAGGACAATCGGAAAGTCAAAGGACTTGAGAGTACGTTGTACAGGAAAATCAGTCAGAGGACGTGCAGAGGTTCAGCTCAGCCTGCGCAAGAGAAGACTGAAGAGGGCATGCTCACCACCTCCACGGTGTTGTATACAGGATGGGACAGACTTGTTCTGCTTGGCCCCAGAGGCAGAACTAGGGGTCATATGGGATGCACTGGGCTGGAGGCTCTCAAATCTAAGCTCCTATGTTTCAGAGAGGCAGAGCTCAGCTCCATTCAGGACAAGTCTTCTAAGCCATGGAGATGTCCCAAAGAGGAATGCCCTTCTCCAAAGGCTCCCCACTGGAGGTCTTCATGCAGAAGCTGAGTGGGAGAGTCCGGGACCAACAGAGAGGGCATTCCTGTGCAGGTAAGGGCTGGAGCCGATGATCTCTGAAGGGAACGAACATTCCCCAGGAGAAGGAGCTTGCTAATTCCAGATCTGTGATCTTATGATATCAGAGATACCTTAGGTCCTCAATGCTGTCCTTCATTGTTACATCAGCGTGTACATGACCAGGGATAAAATGTAACCCTGGAGATGTAAACACACAAGTTTGATGAGAACATATTGATAAGGAGCTCATACCACAAGTGTAATCTCATAAGAAAGTTGTCTCATTTGGAGGCCATTTCTGTAGATTTTTCCCACTTGGTATTGTGGTTTTGAATTAACCACCAACCCCATTGCCTGTTCTTCCAAACCCTGTTGTGGACCCAGCCACTCACTTGTTCAGATCGATTTCGTAAGTCTGCATTCGGGGCTTTTCTCCAGGCTTGTCTGGGTCCCATCTGTAGATGGCAAATTTCTTGAGGCGGGGAGCTGCAGCGGCTGCTGTCTGGGCCCCTCGGCAGGCCTGATGTGAGGGGTAGGAAATCAAAGAAGGAGGAATAAGCAGTTTGCCAAACATGCGATAATAAACTGTTTCACAAGAGATATTATTCTAAATTCTACTATTGAGATTAAAAATTAAAAAGCCAGGAGGAGACGAGGCTAAGATGGCAGAAAAAAGGCAGTGACTGGCTTGAGTTCTCCCCCAAACCCCTTTAAATAATGCCACAAAACAATTCCTGTAGTGGCAGAATCCATACAAGGCCAGGGTGTAATAATTTTTCCAGCCAAAGATAACCTAGAAGGTTGGCAGGAAAGGTCTGCCACACCTGTGTGAGACTGGAATTCACTTCAGTGTAGGCCATGTGAGTACAGACCAGGCCCCAGCAAACCAGGAGCAGGCCTTGGGAGTTACTGAATCTGCAGCAGCAGCAGCTGCTTTTGGAGCTCTCGGCCCACAGATTGTAAGAGGATTGAACAACTGACCAGAAGGAGATTACAGGGGTCTCTTTGCTGGAACTGGGGGCAGGACTCTGTTGCTTTGCCTATACTCATATCTGGGTAGAAATCCCAGGACAAGGAGCACTAGCACACTAGAGCTTGCAGGCCACAATGGAGCTGGGACCTCCTCATAGTTCCAGGGTAGAAATGAGTACTTGTGGTCCCCCCATAGCTTAGAGCACAGGCCAGCAGAATAAGTAAATGCCTCTCCTTGGATCACACCACGTTGGAAGAACTGAAAACAGCTGCATAAAAGCCCTGAAGCTTGGAACAGTGCACCCTCCACCAGGGGAGCAGAGCCCGACTTTAATAAAGAGTTAAAAGTCAAGTAATAGCCTGGGAAAATGAGCAAACAAAAAAATTCTGACCACAGAAAATTACTATGGTGACAAGGAAGATCAAAACACAAAGTCAAAGCTCCTGTATCTGAAAAATCCTATATCAAGAAAAATATGAATTGGTCTCAGGCCATGGACAAGCTTAAAAAGGACAAGCTTAAACATCAAGTAAGAAAGGTAGAAGTAAAATTGGGAAGAGAAATGAGAGTGATGTAAGAAAAATGAAAAAATGAGTCAACAGTTTGGTAAAGCAGACATAAAAAAATACTGAAGAAAGTAACACCTTAAAAAACGGACTAGGCCAAATTGTAAAAAAGGTACAAAAAGACCAATGAAGAGAAGAGGCACTGAAAAGCTGAATATGTCTAATGAAAAAAAGGAGGTACAAAAGCTCACTGAAGAAAATAACTCCTTAAAACTTAGAATTGAGCAAATGGAAGCTAATGACTTTATGAGAAATCAAGAAACAATAAAAACCAAAAGAATGAAAAAGTAGAAGACAACATGAAATACGTCACTGGAAAAATAAGTGACCTGGAAAACAGATCCAGGAGAGGTTACTTAAAAATGACTGGACTACCTGAAAGCTGTGATTTAAAAAAAAAAAAAAGGGCCTACACATCTTTCAAGAAATTATCAAGGAAAACTGTCCTAATATTCTAGAACCAGAGGGTAAAAGAGAAATCAAAAGAATACACTGATCACCTCCTGAAAGAGATCCCCAAATGAAAACTCTCAGGAATATTATAGTCAAATTCCAGAGCTCCCAGGTCAAGGAGAAAATATTGCAAGCAGCCAGAAAAAAACCAATTCAGGTATCACGGAATCAGTCAGGATAACACACAATTTAGCAGCTTCTACATTAAAGCACTGGAGGGTTTGAAATATGATTTTCTGGAGGGCAAAGGGGCCAGAATTATAAACCAAAAATCACCTACCCAGCAAAACTGAGTATAATCCTTTAGGGGAAAAATAGAGGGCTTTTGAGCATTCTTGATGAAAAGACCTGAGCTGAAGAGAAAATTTGACTTTCAAATACAAAACTCAAGAGAAGCTTAAAATAAACAGGAAAAAGAAATCACAAGGTACCTAATGAGGTTAAACTGTTAACATTCCTAAATATATAGGAATATATAAATTCCTATATAAATACATAGGAATATATATATATATATATGTATACACACACACATATGGGAATAGACGGGGCACAGGCATGAGTTGAATATGAAAGGAGGATATCTAAAAAAGTAAAATTAAAGGATAAGAGAGGAATGCACTGGGAGAAAGGGAAAGGTAGAAAGGGGCAAACTATCTCACACGAAAGAGACAAGAAAAAGCCTTTAGAGTGGAGGGGAAGATGGGGGAGGTAAGGGGGAATGAATGACCCTCACTCTCATGGAATTAGCTCCAACAGGGAATAATAGCATACACACTCAATTGGGTATAGAAATCTATCTCACCCTACACAGAATTAGGAGGGGAAGGGGCAGGGGGTTGATTAGAAGGGAGGCTACATTGGGGGAGGCAGTAGTTAGAAGAAAACATTTTTGAGGAGGAACAGGTGTAGGAGAGAGACAACAGAACCAACAAAGGGGGAAACAGCATGGAGGGAAATAGAGTTATCGACAGTAACTATGAAAAGAAGTTTTGAAGCAAGTTTCTCTGATAAAGGCCTCATTTCTCAAACACATAGACAACTGAGTCAAATTTATAAAAGAGTCATTCCCCAACTGATAAATGATCAAAGATATGAACAGTTTTCAGGTAAAGTAACTAAAGTTACCTGTAGCCATATGAAAAAATGTTCTAAATCATTGCTGACTGGAGAAATGCAAATTAAAATAATTCTGAGATACTGTCTCATAACTATGAGACAAACAGGAAAAGGAAGATGAGAAATGTAGGGGGGATGTGGAAAAATGAGGCATTAATGCAGTGCTGGTGGAATTGTGAACTGATTCAACCATTCTGTAGAGCAATTTGGAGCTATGCCCAAAGGCTATAAAACCACACCACATAAAACCTACCACTACTAGGTCTATATCTAAAAAGAGATAAAAAACAAAAAGGAAAAGGACCTATATGTACAAAAATATTTATAGCAGTTCTTTTCTGGTGGCAAAGAATTGGAAATTGAGGGGATGCCCATCCACTGGGGAATGGCTGAACAAATTAGGGTATGTGATTGTGATGGAATATTATAAGAAATGATGAGCAGGATGATCTCAGAAAAAGTTGGACTTACAGAAGCTGATGCACAATGACATGTACTATACACACGGTAACAGCAATGCTGTAGGAAGATGAGCTGTGAATGCCTTAGCTATTCTCAGCAACACAATGATCCAAGACAACTCTGAAGGACTTAGGATGGAAAATGCTGTCCAGCCCTAGAGAATAGAGATTAAAGTATACTTTTTTACCTTGTTTTTCTTGAAGTTTTTTTGTCTGTTTTCTTTCATAATATGACCAATATGGAAATATGCTATGCATGACTACATATATATAACCTATACTGAATTGCTTGTCTTCTCAATGGGAGGAAGAGAGAATTTGGATCTGTTTTAAAAACGAATGTTAAAAATTGTTTTTACATGTAACTGAAAATACTTAAAAAAAAGAATTAATTTCAAGGTCATGAGACTATTTAGAAAAAAAGTCAGCCATCTCTGGTGCCATGGAAAGGGCATGAGGCTGAGGCTGAGTCTCATTTCAGGTGCACCATTGACTCACTGGGTGACCTTGGAAAGTCCCTTTTCCTCTCTGGGCACATTTCAGTCATCTGTCAACAAACATTTATTAAGCATTTACCATGCACCAGGCACTGTGCTCAATGCTGAAGGCACAAAAGAAAGCAAAGCAAAGTCTCTCCCTTAAGGTGACCACATTTTACTGGGGAAGACAACACAACAGGTAAATAATGAGGCACATGTAAGACCTATACAGTGTAAAGAGAAGGTAATTTCAGAAGGGAAGGTATTATTCGCATCCGGGAAGATTCTGGAGACAAGAAAGGACTTCTGCAGAGGTGGGATCTGAGCTAAGTCTCTAAGGAAGCCAGGAGACCTTGAAGAACAAGGGAAAGGTAGAGCATTCCCAACAGGAGATGGCTGCAAGAGCAGAGATGTAGGCGGTGAGTTGTAGATGAGGAAACAGGCTGAGAGCACGGACGTAATTTACCTACCATCATACAGCATGGACCCAGTCCAGGACCTTTGAGTTTAAGTCTGAATGTTCTTACTACTACCTCCTGTGCTTCCTGAGCTAAGGGACCTGGACTGATCTGAGTAAAATGAGGCTGTTTAGAGAAGAGAAAGGCAGTATGGCACCAGAAAGAGCAGCAGGCCTGCCTTGAGGGTCTCGGTGAAGTTTCCAGCTCTGACACTCCAATGTGCCTCTCTTGACCTGTTCCACCATTTGTAAAATGGCAGCTTTGCCCCACAGGGTTACTGTCTCTGTTCTGAAAACATTCAAGCACTAGAAGTAGAGCCAGTCTAATTTTATTTGGTATCACATTCACAGTGCATTCCAAGTGGGTCACCCATCTATCTCTCAAGGAAAAAGGCAGGCCTATTGGCTTAGAACCAGATACCCAGTACTTGCAGAGGCCATGGCCACCTCCATTTCATGCCGATTACAGAATTTCTTCAACTGACATATCTGGTGTCTGCTTGAACACCTATAGTGCTGGCACTTCCTTAGGAAGTGGCCCTTCCATTTTGGGGAGCTCCACCATCACCTGAGTTTCTTGTATTTAAATAAGTCGACTTCTCCCTGGGTCTGTCCTTTGAAACCTGAGCTACTACTCTCATCTACCAATAACTTTTTGAGTAGAAAAATCGAGAGTCTCCTCAGAAATAGTAATAAAATGAATAGTACTCCAAAAAGCAGGGCAAACAGAATAACAATTCCTTTTTCTAGGCTGCCCAAGACTTTCTTTGACAACCTAAGTAAAAACTAACCAAGTGAGCAAGGACCCAATCAACCCCAGCAATCCACACAAAAAGAAACTGCACTGCCCTCCTTGAAATGGCTTTTGTATACACTGCTTCTCTTTTGCTTCATTTGTATATCTAGTGCCTGAGCTATCCCAAGGGCTGATTCAGTATTTAAATGAACTGGACAAAATGTCATCCTTCAGTCACCCTGTCTGCCTTGGAGACAGGTACCACCATCCACCTTCCTTGAAAGCCAGAAGACGGAGGTTTCAGGGTCATCCATTTATGCTGGCTGGGGCCATGGAGACCATAAGGCACAGAACCACAGATCTAGTGTTAAAGGGATCTCAGAGGCCAGGCCCCATTTTCAGGAGAAGAAATGAGGAGGATCACTGACTTGGACCCCAAGTCAACGTATCCAAGCATGGAGACAAATTCAGGTCTCCCAATTCTAGGACCTCTTTGCACTAGACAAGGTTACTGTTCATTTAGTGCTCACTAGACACATCTGAAAACAAGAAGAGAGAGTAGTAAAATAACTTACATACTGAATTTGGGGATGTGAGAACAGTGAGTTCCAAGATGTGCTAAAGACTGGACAATGTTTCTCAAGAATTTTAGTCAGAATAGTCTGGAAAAGCATTAGGAATCTGGAGAAGAAGGACAAAATATCAATTTGTACTGGGGTTGAAGAGTGTGGGGAAAGGGGGAAAAGGCAACTGTCAGTGAGTTGGAAAATCTGGTTCAATTTTAAACCCTGCCAGCCTCCACGAACAGAACCTTTCAGCTTCCCCAAACTGACTCTTCTGTAAGACTAATCAGCACGTATTTGCCAAGTACCTACCTAAAAGTCAGTTGGAAAGAACCCTGTAAAGGAAAATGCCAGTCCTCAAGGAATTTTATCATTTAATTTTAAAGAAAAGAGTAATAATTGGTCTGAAATACAAACCTCTTGTTTATAGTTTTTACCTTCTCCTCTTATCTAAATCCAGATGATTTATTCACTTGGGAAGAAAGGGGAAAAGAGCTGGTGAAATGGGAAGACTGGAAGGTGATAAATTGGAGTTTCAAGTTTGAGATGCCTGGAGCAAGCATCTATTGGGAGTCTACTGTGTACATGGTACTCTGCTAGGCCTGAAGAGAACACATAAAAGGCAGTTCCTGCACCCCAGGAACTTATGTCCTACTGAGGGATGGGGAAAAGACATACATGTATATAGATAAGTAAAATACAGAGTTGAGTATGATGGGGCAAACAAGAGATCCAAAGAAAATTCTTGGAAAACTTGAAGAGAATACTCTGAGCTAGTATATGTGGAGCCGGTATACTGTCGAGGAACTGAGGCAGGGTTGGAGAAGGCAACATGCAGAAGAAAGCACCTGAAATGAATCTTGAGGGAAAGAAGCAGGTATTGATGAGAGAACTTCTAGAAAATGGAGATGACCTTAGATGCATGGGAATGGGATATGAAACTCCCAGTTTAAGGAACATTAACCAATAGTCCAGTTTGGCTGGCATGTAGTGTGTGCAGAATTATGGTAATGTGAAATAATGTTGGGAAGGAAAGGTGGAGACTGATTGGGCCAGACATGCTAGGCTCAGGGGGTGACAGATTTTATTCCTAAGACAACAAATAGCCAATGAAAGTTTGTGACCACAGGAGTGACAGGGTCATGTCCAAAGGAAGGTCACTCTGGTTGCTGTGTGAAGGGATCTGGAGCCTTGGTGAAAACAGGATAGTGTGTGTTTGTCTTTTGTTGTCAAAGAAGACCATGGGACATGACTTGCACTTGACTTTGTTTTGAGTGAGGGAGGGCTGTACAGGTCACCAGCCTCACTTCTCCTCCACAGCCATCTGAATCCAGTGGCCAGATATTCATCAGGATGACTGGAGATGATCCAGAATGAGGCACTTGGGGTTAAGTGACTTGCCCAAGGTCACACAGCTAGTGCGTATCAAGTGTCTGAGGTGAGATTTGAACTCAGGTCCTCCTGACTCCTGCACTGGTGCTCTATTCAATGCACCACCTTGCTGCCCTGGAGACTAGAAGCCTAAAACCAAATATCATGAAGTGCTAAGTTGTGCCATACAAACTATTGTCTAAGCACTGAGAAGGGAGAGATGAGCACAGTGTAGTACTGGGGGGTGAGAAAGCACTGGTACCTAGGAGGGGAAGCTGCTCTCCACAATTCCAGACTATCACATTCCAGTTCTGGTGTCTCCTTTTTAGATCACAGTGTTATAGAGCTAGAAAGAAGCTTAATGATCATATGGTCCAAACTTTTCACTGGGGGAAGTGAGGCCCACAAAGGCGAAGGGACCTGCTCAAACTCGTATGGTGGTTACTATCAGAGCGGGAACAAAGTGGATCATCACCATCAAACACAAACATGCACAGAATGTCTACCTACTTTGTGTAAAGCACAACGTTAAGGAAAAAAGATGTATAAAATAGGCCACAGTCCCTGCCCTGGAAAAGCTTACACTCTACTGGGGGAGACAAGGCCTGCAGATAAAAAGATAAACGATGTGAGGGAACTGGATTGAGGATACTAGAAGGACAAAAACAAAGCCAGGAAGGACATGTCAAGGAAAGGAGCAGCCTCCTTGGCACTCTGGGAGGGTGGGAAAGGCTTACTATCCAGTACGTCCTGGGATTTGTTCATGTTTTCTTCATTAGAATGTAAGCAGAATGACTTGATTTCTGTCTTTATGTCTCTAAGGTTTAGCACTGAGCCTGGTGCATGTAGCAGGTATTTAATAAATGCTTATTGATTGACTGGTAAATCAAAGAGTTTGGTTACTTCACATCCACGTGAGCGTGGGCAAATCAATCATTTCAACTAAGTCCCGGCTTTTACAAGAATAAAATGGAGATAATTAAAGCACTATCTACATCAGAGTTGTTTGCAAAAAGCACCTGGCAATTCATAGAGTGCTAAGGAAATGGGAGCTAACTGCATTATTCTCAATAATGATGGTACTGTTCAGTCATGTCTGACTCTTCACGACTCTCTTAGGGTTTTCCTTGGCAAAGATACTGGAATTGTTTTCCATTTCCTTCACCAGAGGATTTAGGCAAACAGAAGTCAAATGACTTGCCCAGGTCCCACAACTAGTGAGTGTTTGAGGTCTCATTTGAACCCAGGCCTGGTGCATGATCCACCAACCCACTTAGCTGCCATCAATAAGGTAGTCTCAAGCAACTAGGGTGCCACCAGATCCTCATTCTTAGCGTTGATGAGATTCTTCTCTGTTATCAGAGCAGTCAAACTCAACACCCAGAGAACATATTTTAGTTACAATAATGCCCCCCAAAATTGTTCTTTTGAGGGAAAGGGAGCTTGAGCTCATTCTCTTGAGTACTGACATCAAGTCAATTCAACTTAACAATAAGGTGCAGAACATATCTGTTTGCTCAGCAATCACAAAGAAACTGGTAAACAAGTTCTCTGAGGGAGCAAGAAGTTAATTATTGATAGTCAATTTAATGCTCACTCTTATACTCAGCCCCTGGATAAACTGACATCTCATGAGAGACTGAAGTATAGACTGAGATAATAGGACTTTGTAGTTCCTTCCAGATGTCAGATTCTGAGAAGCATGGGAAGGTTCATTACCTGCCCAAGTTCACAAGAGGGGAGTGGGGAGGGGGGGGAAGAGGGAGGTGAAGGAGGGAAGAGGAATAGGAGGGAGGAGGAGGAGAGAGAGAGAGGGAGGGAGGGAGGGAGGGAGAGAGAGAGAGAGAGAAGTACAATGGAAAGAGCATAATATTTAGAATAGCCCTGACAGTTTAGCTAGTGGAATGACCTTGGACTAATAATCACCTTCCCTTGTTGGGTTCACCTTAACTATTTGCAAAATGAAGGTTATATTAGATGATCTCAAACACAAATCAGCTTTGACACTGTATGTCTTAGGTCACCCCAACTCCTGACATTGCATATTCTAGGGCCCTCCCACCTCTGACATCCATGTTCTAAGGCCCTTCTTAGCTCTGACATCCTGTGTTCTAAGGGCCCTCCCAGCTCTGACATCCTGTGTTCTCAGGGCCCACCCAGCCCTGACATCCTGTGTTCTAAGGGCCCTCCCAGCTCTGACATCCTGTGTTCTAAAGGCCCTCCCGGCTCTGACATCCTGTGTTCTAAAGGCCCTCCCGGCTCTGACATCCTGTGTTCTGAGGGCCCTCCCGGCTCTGACATCCTGTGTTCTAAAGGCCCTCCTAGCTGTGACATCCTGTGTTCTAAAGGCCCTCCCGGCTCTGACATCCTGTGTTCTGAGGGCCCTCCCGGCTCTGACATCCTGTGTTCTAAAGGCCCTCCCGGCTCTGTCATCCTGTGTTCCAAGGGCCCTCTCAGCTCTGACATCCTGTGTTCTAAAGGCCCTCCCAGCTCTGACATCTTGGGTTCTAAAGGCCCTCCCAGCTCTGACATCCTGTGTTCTAAAGGCCCTCCCAGCTCTGACATCCTGTGTTCCAAGGGCCCTCCCAGCTCTGACATCCTGTGTTCCAAGGGCCCTCCCAGCTCTGACACTCTGTGTTCTAAGGCCCTCCCAGC
>CM053771.1:43159430-43279276 GCA_028658325.1 Potorous gilbertii
CCCCGCCCCCGTCTTCCCCCAGCTCCCTGTAATGAATGAAAAGTTTGAGAGACATAATTTCTGGGTAATTAATCACTTTATTAATTATGACTATTGAATAATTAATAAAAGGATGGTTATTTGGCCTTCTCTCACAAACCAAAGACCCCTCCTGGAGTCCTTTTAATGTTTATATGCCCTTGGAAGAGTGAGTGTTCAGGACAGGCAGTAATCAACTGATTGGTTAACAATTAATAAAAGAATTAATGTTATAATGAGAGGTAGATCTATTCTAATAAGGGGTTAGGGGAATGTGATTTTGATTATGTCATTTTTACTCCCCAACCTCCCCCCTCAATCCCCCACCTTGGACAATCCAGACAAAGGCCCTCCCCCCTTTAATTCAAATACTCTTTAATTCAAACTAAGTGTGGGAAACAAAGGAAAGAGTTCTGTTTCCCCAGGGTCAAAGCTCCTCCCAGCTTTGAGAGTGACAGTTAATCAGATCTGTGACCTAGCATGGTCAGGTAAAAGGGCAGAAACTTGTAAGAGACAGCAAAGAGTTTTGTCCACAAAAATTGTTAGCTTCTGAAGTTGCTGAATAATTCGTCAGATAACAAAGTTAGCAAATTGCAGGAGGCCCTGACCAATCAGAAAACGCTTAGGGGCTTTCAGAAAAACCCAAGAACAAGATAGGGGCTAGTCCAACCTAAAGTAGCTGGGGTCAATGACAGGGCAAACAAAAATTCCAGTTTTGCTTAATGAATCTCATACATATAAGCAGGCACACCCGGCATAAAATTATACCTCCATTTTCTGATCATGGGTCCTATGTTGAAGCATGTTTGGGAGGGGGGATCACACCAAGGAGTGATGTGTAATAGATGTGTCAAAGAGTTTGTGATGGAAGGAGAATGGACCCATCGGTCCTCTGATGAGATGATCTGTCCTGGACTAACAGTAGAAAAACTCATCTCCCTTCTGTATTCAGTGCTCTCCTTTCCTAAAAAGAGGCTGAGCCCACTACTAGCCAGGGGTGTTCAATTCTTCTGACTTCTACTTTAATAATTTTTTTTTCTTGATACTTGAGTGTCAATCATGTTTCTAACACAAGCTTACCCAGCTGGATGGGGTCTGAACAAGACTGAGGAGAATGTTAAATCCAATCTCATCATCGGTTTGAAAATGTAGGAAAATGAGGAAATAGGAAAGTTAAAAAGCCAAACAAACCTGAATTTATAATAGTTCAAATTCAAAAAATAGGACAAAAGGAAACTCACTAGGAAGAAAAAAAAGATAGATAGCTCTGAACACAATGCATAGTATTTATTACATAGCCTTTCTTGAAATAGAAATTTATTGCTGAATATTTTGAATCCTTTCTTATGTTGTACTGTGCACATGGCAATGCTTTCTTTTCTTATTTTGTATTTGTTTTCATATTTAAGTTTGTAATAGATTTATTTTTCTTTTGTTACTATGCATTTAAATTTTTTGTATTTAAAATAAACTAATTTTTAAAAAAGGAAAAAAAAACCCAGAATACAATGTCTTGGTTGCAGGACAGATCCTTTCCTGGACTGGGTCAAGAGGACCAGGCTTCTCACTGGTCTTGGTTGATGTGGCTCCTTGATTCAGCAATGGGGCCACCATTGATTATTCTTCCAACCTTTTGAAACTGACATAAATTGCTTTGTTTTTTTCTCCAATACTTATTTACTTAGGATCAGGAAAGAATACATTCTACAGAGAAATGGAGACAAAAACAGTCAGTCAGCAAATAGATATTAAGTATCACCTATGTGCCTGGCATCATGCTAAATGCTGGAGATAAAATAGAAGTAAAAATCAGTTCCTTGAACTAGTGGGTCTAAAACATTTACATTCTGGAGCCCCCATGAGACTTTCAGTGTTACCTCAGAGGATGTACCTGTTTTAGACCCACTAACTCAAATCATAGAGAGTTACATATGTTTGTCAGCCTGGTTCCCTCCCTTCCCCCTTTCCAAGGGAAACATTTCTCCGTAACTAATGCATATGCTGAGCCCTCTGTCCAAGGCAGGACCTTTTCTCACAAATTATGATTATTCCAGGGCCATGGTAATTTGGAGGAACAGAGAGAATAACAAAGAATTTCTGGTGATCTCCACAACCCTTTCTTTCACTGAGAAACAAGTGCCCAGTATACAGTAAGTGCTTAATAAATGCTTGTTCTCCCTCTTCTTTCTTGCTAGCCCAATTCCAATTGGCAAAAAACCGATCCAGAAAGCTGTCTGTGTTTGTTGTTGTGAAGTCATTTCACAACTCTTTGCGACCCCATTTGAGGTTTTCTTGGTAAACAACTGGATTGATTTGCTATTTCCTTCTCCAGCTCATTTTTACAGATGAGGAAATGGAGACAAATAGCATGATGTGACTCATCCAGGGTCACATATAGTAAATGTCTGAGGCTGCATTTGAACTCATGTCCCGATTCCAGGGCTGTCACTCTATCCACTGCCTCACTTAGCTTCCAGAGCTGTCTATGCCATTCATCTATTCAACAAAGTCCTGTAGCTCTCATCCTTCAAGATAAAATGTAAAATCCTCTGTTGGACTTTTAAAGTTCTTCACAAACTTGTCCCTTCCAGTCTTTCCAGTCTTTTTACACACACTTCCTTTGCCTTCCCATACTCTGTGATCCAGAGACCTCTTTGACTCCATCTTCTTATTTTGGGGGGAGACAATTAGGGTTAAGTGATTTACACAAGTTCTCACAGCTAGTAAATGTCTGAGTTCACATTTGAACTCATGTCCTCCTGACTGCAAGGCTGGTACTTTATCCACTGCACCACCTAACTCCCCCTACTCTCCATCTTCTGAGGCCAGGCATTTTCAGGGCAGTCCCCCATGTCTGAAACTCCCTCTCTCCTCATTTTCATTTCCTGGCTTCCTTCAAATCTCAAATAAAATCCCACCTTTTGTCTTCCTAATCCCCCTTAATTCTAATACCTTTTCTCTGAGACCACCCCCAATTTTTCCTGTCTATACCATGTTTCTTTACCTATTCCCTCTCCTCATTAGACTGTGAATTCCCAGAGGGCAGGGATTATTTTAGCATTTCCTGCTTAGCACAGTGCCTAGCTATTAGTAAGCACCTAATAGATACCTTATGACAAATGCTTGTTGAGAAGGGAGGAGGGAAATAAGACCTGGAAACTGGCATCCAGAGGTGGTTTTCTTTTCTTTGCCCTTGAGAGAGATTTCCCTTCTCCCATATCAGATAGAAGGGAATGAGAAGTCACCCTGAATTTCTATCTGTCAGCCACAAAACCTGGCAAGACTATTGCTTCAGAGATGGCCTAGAGTGACAGACTCATATAAATGCCAGAGACTTAAGCAGCTGATGGACCACAGTAGGCAAAAGCTTGACAGTAAGGGTGACTCTTGTTAGATGGATGAGAAGAACAGGGTAGAAGGAGCTTCCCCTCCTGATCTTCCTCTATCCCGCCTTGATACAGTCCTAACCTGAAGTCTGAGTCCCAGGCACACATCCCCTCCCTTTGATTTTTCTTGCAATCTGTGTTAGTCCTGGGGTTCTGGACTGTCCTGGTGAAATGAAAAGCTGAGAGGGCGCATCCGAAGTTTTGGGACACAGATGGACGTGGGGTGTCCCAAGTAGGGAAGATGTAACCTTTTTACATTCTTATTTTTTGCTATATTAAATAAACCATCTGGCCATGGTCTTTTTACGACTTTTGTTCTTTATGGAATGTTTAGGAATCATTTGGTCTGAGAGAGGATAGACCAGATGTGTGATGAGGCTGAGATTTGTCTTTGTTCTTAAATAATTCTAGGCAATATTTCATTAAGACCTGGTTAAATTCAGCAGCTGGCCAGCATGGTTTTTAACTGACTATAGTGACACTTTGCCTGTAAGTATGATTGAATGGGGAAAAAAAGCCCCAAATGGAACAGATCATAAGCCAGTGTGGCTTAGCCTAGCTACTCCGGTGGCCCAGGTTTCTTAGGGAGCACACAAGAAGCAGCACATAGGGCCCACAGGTGCCTATCGTATTTCACATTTATCTGCCTGCTGGCAGGCTCTGGCTCTCTGGAGCTGTTGAGCCATTAGTTATTGGCACTGAGCCAAGTGTCTGTCTTCTAAAGTGTCCAAAGTAAAGGATGAGCTCACTCCTGGGCTTTTGCCAAACCCGTTGCAGTGTGGGAACTCTGCTCCTTGCACGCTGGGACAAATGACCTATTTTGCAGCCCAAATCTCCAGAGGCCCCAATTTGAATTTCTTTCTTCTCTCCAATCAGTTGAAATATGTTAAAACATGGCACCCTCTTGGGTGAGAGTTTTTTCCTTCTCTCTTTTTTTCCATTGATGCCACCATCTTCTCACAAAGGAAAACATTAAGCACTTCTCAACTGTGTAATCCTTTACACCCACAGTCCCCACGCCTCTACTAAGAGGAGAGACACCAGTTTTGTTATCTGTCCTCTGGAAACAACATTGATTTCAGGCTTTGGCTTTTAAGCTGAATGTCTTGCCTTCAGAAAGAAAGCTAGGAGGAAGGTGACAGAATTCCTACCTGTCCCTCAGCCAGCATATATGCAATAGAATGCACTCCCTCCTCATCCCTGCCTTTGGAATCCTTAGTTTACTTGAAAGGTCAGCTTAAATGCCACCCCCTACAGGAACCCTTATCTACAGTGCATAGAGCAAGGAGTCAGGAAGGCCTGAGTTCAAATATGACCTTATATATTTAGCTGTGTGACCTTGGGCAAGTCATGTAACTTCTGTTTGTCTCAGTTTCCTCATCTGGAAAAGCACCTACCCTTTAGGGTTGTTGAGAAGGATCAAATGAGATAATGTTTATGAAGGGTTTTGAAGTACAGTAAAGTTCTTTATGATACTTTAAAGTGCTATCATTTAAAAATACTTTAACTTTATTAACTTTTAGCTTTAAAGCACTATAACTTTAAAATGTCATATAAACTTTAAAATGCTATATAAATGCTAGATAGATATTATTATTCAAGAAATATCCTAGGTGGCACAGTGTTAGACCCGGACTCAGGAAGACTCATCTTCCTGAGTTCAAATGTGACCTCAGACATGTACTAGCTTCATGACCCCAGGCAAGTTAAGCCTCGATTTGCCTCAGTTTCCTCATCCGAAATGGGCTGGAGAAGGAAATGACAAACCATTCCGCTCAGGTATTTTTGCTAAGAAAAGCTCAAATGGGGTCGCAAAGAGTCAGACATGATTAAAACATTTGAACTGATGTTAGGGAAGTAATGACTGGTGAGAAAAACAGTGAAGGACCACATTGGAATGAGTATTTGAGCTGATAACAGTAGAAGAATCATCTTTACCTTCATTATAGCTAGCATTTATATAGTGCCTACTGTGTGCCAGGCACTATGATAAGGACTTTATAGCCCTTGAGGGCAAGGTAGCCAGTTGCACTCTGGAGCCTTGACTCATTTTTGGAGAGCAAATTGTTATGTCCCCATTATCCAACAAAGTGTTTTGCACACAGTAGGTGCTTAATAAATGCCTTTTGGCAAATAAAGGGGGGGGCAATACCCATTTCCCCCTATCATCTTTGCCCCATTTTCTCATTCTAACAGTCACTTACATTCCCTAATTGTGCCCCAACCATACGCTTATTTATCTTGTCAGTGTCAACTAGAAAATAAAAATGTCATCTCAGTCTGCATGGCAGATGTGAGGACTTGACTTACTGCCAGGGGGAAGGGTTATTGGTATTGATGGGCTCAACACGCCCTGTCATCACTTTAGTCGTCAGCCTCAAGGAGATTAAAAGAGTTCATAGTCCAGTGGGAATCAAGTCATCTGCTGCTGTCTCTTCCCTTTATTTCTGAACTCCAGAGAGTCGATGTTGCTATAGTCTGTGGTAGACTTTGGCAGTCTAGTCTTCTGCCCTACTGACTCAAGGCTTCTTAGGGAAAATAACCAGATTTAACACTTATCTGTCTTTAAAATTTTTCTTGAATTCAAGAATTATTTATTAAGCACTGAACATATACAAGGCACTTGGCTAGGCCTAGGAAATATAAAGATGAAATAGATACAGACCTTGAGACCAAAGAGTTTATGGTCTATTAGGAGGGATAGGTGTGTGCATAAGTAAGTAGAATAAATGGTAGTGTGACGAGGCAAAGGAGAGATGTAGATGAAGTAATCTCAGAGGATTTGAGGAAAGAAAGAATACTTTTACCTTCAGGGACAGGAAGGGCTTCATGGAGAAGGTGCCACATGAATTCGGGCTTTGAAAGGAAAGGATACCACAGGTGATGTAGAGGGAGGGCATTCATTCTAAGTGGGGGTGATGGCTTGAACAAATGCATGAAGGTGGTAAATGAAGGAGATCAGAGAAAGGCCAGTAAGCTAGTTTGACCAGAACACAGAGCATGAACTAAGTAAGTGTTAATAAGTAATACGTAAATAGCATGAAATAAGACTGGAAAAGGTAGGTTAAAGATGGTGGCATGCTTTAAATGTCAGACCAGTGTAGTCAGATTGTATCCTCTTGGCAATAGGGAGTCATTGATTTTTTTTTGTGTGTGTGTTCTTTGTTTTTTTGGACAAGGAAGAGACATGCTCTGACCTGTGCCTTATAAAGATTCTTTTTTTATTCAACTCTGTGAAGGATGTATTGAAGGAAGGAGCTACTGGAGTCAGGAAAGCCAGTTAAAAGACTGTTATGATATAGAAGTGATGAGTTTGGTCTTATGTAGATTATGTTTGAGGTGCTGGTAGGACATTTAGCAGATAGTCATAACTGTGAGACAGAAACTCAAATGGTGAGTGTGTGTGTGTGTATGTGTGTACACATGTGCATGTATGTGTGCTAGGTGGTGCAATGGATAGAGCGTCAGTGCAGGAGTCAGGTTCAGATCTCACCTCAGACACTTGACACTCACTAGCCGTGTGACCTTGGGCAAGTCACTTAACCCCAACTGCCTTATCCTAGGTCATCTGCAGTCATTCTGATGAATATCTGGTCATGGGGTTCAGATGACTCTGGAGGAGAAGGGAGGCTGGTGACCTGCACAGCCCAACGAAGGATGAACACACACACACACGCACACACACACACACACACACGTGTGTGTAGCCTGGCTATTAATTCCATATAGAGATAATATTTGAAGCTGTGACAATAGATGAGCTCACCAAGGCAGAGTGTAAAGAAAGAACCCAAGAAGTCAGGGAACAGAGCCTTGGGGACACATGCATGGTGAGAGTATGGGAGGGAAATGGTGGGTAAAGGAGGAGTTATCCAGAAGAAGAGAGGTGGTCAGTGATGTCAAAGCTGCAGAGAGATCAGAGGGTGAGGACTGAGAAAAGACCATTCAATGTGTCTGGAAATAAGAGAGATCACTAATGACCCTGGGGAAAACAGCGTCAATAAATCATTGAAAAGGCTTAAGGAGGGGGTAAAGAATGAGAAGGTAGAAGCAGTTAATGTAGATTTCTCATCCTAGAAGTTTACTCTCACCATTTTCTGTACAAAGAACATATCCTTATAGCCACAATATTTCAGGACCCTCATCCCTAGTCATCAACATTCCAGTCCAACTGAGTCAGCAGAGACTCCATAAACAGAGTGCGGTTAAATGAGCCTCTTGTGTAATCTGCTTTGGCCACAAGGGGGTGACAAAAGCATACAAACACCTGAGCCTGCCTCAGTCAGAACACACCAGGTTTGGCAGCTTTCCCTGACCATAAAACGTGCAGTTTCTTTTCGCATGAGGCTTTTCCTTTGATTCCTGGGCTCAGTGTAGTCTAAGAAATGAAACAGAATGCTGATCAATTACGAAAATATGACCTCTGCTTTTTATATCTGGTTCCCACTGTCTCGGGCATATCACACTGTCTCAATCTTTTTTCTTTCTTTCTTTCTATTTCTTTTTTTTTTCTATTTTATTTCTCAGTAGGCAGAAATCTCATCTATTTTCTTGCCCTCGCTCCACTCCTAATCAAATGTTTCACCAAGTCATTAGGTTTATCAGAATGCCTAAGTCTGTCAAATTCTCAGTTCACTTTCCACTGTACTCAGACACTTAGGACGTTCTGATCTCATAGTTCTGATAGCAGAATAAAGCTTCAAATAAATACAACTTTACTGTTTCTGCACCCTCAGATATGCACCAGATTTCTTCTTCACCTTTTTGGGGGTCCTGAAGTTGTTGGGCAGGATCTGGAGAAGCCTATTGGCTCCTTTTCAGAATCATGTTTTTAAACATATAAAATAAAAAAATTAAAAATAATATAAAATAAACATATAAAATAAAACTAAAAGGATTACATAGGAAGCCAAAGGTTAGTGAAAATAAAGAGATTTTTTTCCCCACTCCAAGTTCACAAACTCCCTGAAATGGATGATTCATGGATTCCTGTTAAGAAAGTCGTAAGTCATAGGCATGTAGTTATTTACATACTGTCTTTCCTATCAAATATGAGCTCCCTGAGGGTGGTGACTATTTTGTCTTTCTTTGTATCTCAAGGGATTAGCACTGGGCTGAGCAAATAGTAAGCCCCCCTTAATTTGGGTAGCTAGTATATGTCGAGAAGGTTACCAACATCATCATTTTATCCGCCCAACAACCCTGGAAGGTAAATGCTGTTATTTATCCCCATTTTACAGATGAGAAAATTGTGTCAGGGGGTTAAGTGACTTGCTTTTGGGTCACAAAGCTAGTACAAGTCTGAGGCAAGACATGAAGCTAGGTCTTCCTGACTCCAGGGTTAGGGCTCTATCCATTGCCTAGCTGCCTCTATTGGATTAACCATACACTTGGGCCTTGTAATAAGGGGAACTTTCACAACTGTTCCCTCTCTCCCATCTTAGGCTCATGGATTGAAGAGAAAGTAGCAGAGGGCTATGCTTCTTCAGCTAGACAGTTTGAGAGGCCCAAGAGTTGTCTTGGTAGCTGTTGGGTCTTAGATAATCCCAGACCTTTATCTGATAGTCTCTTCTTAGTCTTTAGGTTTTTTGACCTCTGCAGACTTTGACACAGTTGAGCACCTTTTCTCTCTAGGTTTTGGTAACATACCTCTTTCTCTCCTGGTTCTCATCTCACCTGTCTGACTCTGTGTTCTTTGCTGGCTCTTCCTCCAGGTCCCTAACACTGGGGGTCTGTCCTGGCTCCTCTTTTCTTCCCTTTTATACTGCCTCACTTGGTGATTTTATGTGTGTCTTTGGTTTCAACCCATCATCTCTACGTTGATGATTCTCAACTCTATTTGTCTAACCCTAATGACTGCTGGACAAGATGATTCTGAAAGTCCTTTCCAGCCCTACGTCCTATGATTCTATAGGCCTCCTACGTCTTTTGTCACTATACTGGGTCTTCTTTAAGCATTGTTAGCTTTAGTTCACTTGGAAAAAGACTTGGCAGCTTCATTAAAATGCAGGGTAGCCTTGAAAGCCTTCCCATCATAGTTCTGGAAATATGAACAAATACTATTTTTGTCATAGGTAAAATTGACTATCACAAGATTAGACTTCTCCAAATATATCCAGACTCTAAAGCAGTTCCTTGAGTGAATTGGAGTAGATCTTACCCGCTAGGGGTATTATATTTATAGCAGTAGCCTGGATGGACCTCCTGGAGCCAGGAGCCATTAACCATCACCCCTGATGAGGTAATATTTCTCCAAGCTAAAACTCAGCTGCTGGGATTTAGGAAGATGTCTAGACCCTTTAGATCAGTTGTCATCCCCTCCCCCCACCACTCTGCAGAGCCACAAAGCTCTTTGGAGCTGCCTCCCCCTACCAATGCTGTCACATGCATCTCCACCCCTATCTGGCTAATGTCCCAGACTGGCAGAGGGGACTGCCACATCAGCATACTCTTGAATTAGTAGTCAATTTGGTCTTGTGTGTGTGTGTGTGTGTGTGTGTGTGTGTGTGTGTGTATGTTTAGATGTGCTTGTGGTTGGGCGAGGATATGTCATGGTCTATGTATGCATTTACACACACACGCATACACACACATACACACACACACATACACATACAATCACACTCTCCCAAAGCCTGTGGCTTGTGTGTACACAGCTATCATTCCTGGAAATGTCAAAAGAGGTAACTGCTCATTCATAATGAGCCAGAAATTAACTGAGAAGGTAAGAGGGTATAACAACAAAAACTTACGGGGGGGAGAGAGCTTCTCCCAATTAGGGCTCCCAGGTCTGGACTCACAAAGATTGGATCAGTCTTGGGAGGAAGGCTGGCCAGGGGCAAATTTCTGTTGGTTGCTTCCTCCATCCCAGAGAAGAACTCTGGAGAAAACTCTACAGAAAAGTTTGGGTAGCGCTGGTGTTGAAGGTCTTCCCCAAAGGGGTTATCAGGGTCCCTTCTAAAGGAACCAAGTAGATATGAAGTCAGAAATGCACATTGAGAAAGATAAAATATGAACTAGTGAGTCTAACTGCTATTTTCTTCTCCTGGGAGATGGATATGTAAAACAATATTAAAAAATCATGATACATTTTGTGGTATGGCTGAACAGCCACTTGGCCTTTGCCTAAGCTCAGTCCTATGTGAATATTTCCTCAAGAAAGCTGGGTCATGACATGGGCTCTGCCTCTTGGCCATGGGCATCTTCTCCTCTAAGAAGCACCATAGGAACTGCAGAATGGTTGTATTATTTCAGATCATCACCAGCCATCCATTAATGTGCCTGCTTTTCTGTAGCCCCCTCCAACATTTTCCTTTTGTGTCATCTCCGATAGGTGGGAAGTGAAACTATAGAGTTACTTTCCCCTGCATCTCATCCTATCTCCACCAATGTTTTATGCAAAAGTTTTTTGAATTTTTCTCATCAGCACAGATCTCTTCTATCTAGACTTGGTTCAATTAAGAATTTTCCCTTTGTCCACAGTTATTAAAAGTACCTCTTTCCATTCTCCTGTCACTTCTAAATGATATGCCTTTCAGGTCTTTTATCTATATGAATTTATTATGATACATGGTATAAGATATTAGCCTAAACCTAAATTCCACCAACCTGCTTTTCAGTTTGCTCAGCAGTTCTTGTCCAAAAAGAAGCTCTTTCTTCAGTTCAGATAGCTTTTGGTGGAGGTCACACATTCAGAAGATGAGTGTGGCGTGAAAGAGGAACTCACTGGATATTAGGGAATTGATTTTTGGCAGTCACAAGTGTGTTTATTTCTCTTTTGTGGAGAGTCCAAATGACTAGGAGACACTACATGTTCGGTGTGAGAGGTACTTTCCCTGAGGGAAAGAATGACTCTCTAGACTGTGGGGGTGAGAGTGATGTCTTTGCCCCACTGGTAATGCCAAACTCAGTTGTTTTCTGAGGGCATTTCAAACCACAAGGTGATACTAAAATTAGAGGATTTTAGGACCATGTATTAAAATGATAAATGTCATTAAGGGAGAAATGTGTTTGTATATGATTTATTCTGAGTCTCTTCCCATGGCTTCTGTATTGCTTATGGGCTACTGGGAATCCTTGGTGTTTCCGCATAATTCATGGGGCTAAATAAAAACTGTCCAGTACCCTATAAATGCATATTACCTTGAAAGCTTGTATGGGATCTAAGGGCTGTTTTTTTTACCTCACATCTATGGAAACTGAGACCTGTATTTTCTCAGAGTATAACCCTCAAGATGTGATCTGATCCATGTGAGTCCAGAGGGAGGGATGCCAGAGATTTCATATGTACATGTCATATTCTGACATCTTTCTTTGATGCCTGAGTTACTAATGTTCTCTCCACAAACTGTCATATACTTATCCACATACATATTGCATCCCTTCAACCCCCTTTCCTACCCACTTCCTGCACCAATATATAAGTTCTTTGAGGGAAGAAAGTTTTTCATTTTATATCTTTGTAGTGCCAGCACAATACCTTGATTCTAGACTCCCAAGTCACACTTTATAAAGGGGTCTTATTGTCATTTCTGCATCCCTTCCCCTTGCCCTAGGTCCTGAGGCTACCTGGTCTGTGGTACTTTTATCTCTGCAGAGGAAGCATCCAAAGAACGAGTGTCCTCTTTTCTCAGAAGAGATGTGGGGACCTATGGGTCTAGAATGGTGCATACATGGACACAGTCACTGTTCTGATTAGTTTCACATAACATTTTCTTTATTACAAGGGAGATTTCAATTTGGAGTGGAATCGGGGCTGTGCAGGGGTGGGATGGTATGTTCAGAAATGTGACCTAAAAAGAAAAGACTGATTACATTTTCTTGTGTTGCATTACTTTGATTTTATTTGTTTAGTCAGAGGCACCAATGAGCCATGGTAAGCTTCCCTCAAAATATTTCTCATCATCCAGAGACTTCCTAAAAAGAGTTAAATCGCTTTTTGTTTTTCTCACAACTATAATAAAATGCAAAACTTCCCAAGAGAACACAAAAACAGGAAGTGTTTTTAAGGCCCAGCACCAAGATGTTGTGGGCCTAAATTTGGACACTGATCAGCCTCCTATTTGGGAGACTGATGCATCTCACTGACTTCCTAGGCTGTCTAGCCCTGGTAGCCTCATGATCCACTGGAAGTCACTGTCCCTAATGTTGGGTCAACAATGCAACTGATTTAGAATTTCACAGATTGCAAAAAATCTATTCCATGCGTAGGAGTGAATGTTTCATCAAGCTAGAAGTCAAAACACACAAAACAAAAACACACAAACCCACACACATGATATCCTGAAGCTCTCTCCAAAAAAAACCTATAATAAGCACTTGGCATGCAGGGACAGAAATAGACAAGGCATCATGGGAGAGCTCATATCTCAGTATCCCAAAGGGATTCAGGCCCATCACCCCTATAGCAAAGATGATAATTTCTGACAGCTCTCAGAGCTTTGTCTGTCTCATGATGCTGGCCCAGGACAAAAAAACCTCACAAAATGTCATGAGATTTATTTTTGGATTTGGGAGGGACCTTAGAGATCACTCAGTCTGGGGTTCTTCACCTGGAGTCTATGAACCCCAAGTGAATTTGTCGTTTTTTAGGCTTGTTTTTAAAAATATAAATATTTTAAAATATTTTGATAACTAGATTTCAGTCTTATTGTTGTTCTTTGTAATTCCTCTGTTATTTTATGCATTTAAAATAATCTTCTGAGAAGGGATCCAAAAGCTTCACCAGACTTGATTGCCAGAGAAAGCTTAAGAGCCCTCGGAACTAGTCTGGCTTCTTAATTTTTAAGAGGTTGGACCTGATGAATCTGAGCAAGTCCAGGGAGGTCATGGAATTGTAGAGATTTAGAACTGATAAATTAGAGGTTATTGAGTTGGACTTCCTCATTTTAGAGAGAGAAGGGAGGGGAACTGAGTCAGCCTAGATGACGGAAGTTGCAAGGAGGAGGAAGATTTGAACCCAGGCCCTTTGACTCCCTTTGTGATACACTGTCTCTGGAGGTTGCTCTTTGCCCAAAGTCATAGGGATAAGGAGTCGAGCTGGGACTGGTGCCCAGAGCCCCTGGGTTCCAGATTTGATTTGACTTTCTTCTATTACATTATGTTGTGAAGGGAAGTTGTTTTAAGAGAGATTCTCCTTGCAGGTAACTCTGAGTCATTGAACATATTGACTCACAATGGACCATGCAACATGGTGACTCACAATGGACCAGGCACTGGGCATCTTAAAGCGTTGCCTGCTAACATTTTCAGTGATGCCATTGGGAATCAGAAATGTGTGCAATGAATCAAAGAACAAGGACCACCTAGGCCAGTGAAATATCCCTCTTCCTTGAAATTCAAATGTATAGCCATTCCTGAATGGTGCTGGTGTGTTTTCAATTTCCAGAGCAGCAATATATTTTTCCTCTTGGCAAATCAATCTCCCTCCCCCAAGGCACCTCTATTCATAGAAATACTCTTTAAAATGGAATTTTGAAAGCTGACTCCAACCAGTCATTGTGATTAGGTATGAAGTATATATGGCAACAGCTGGGTTCTACAGGCTAATAAAGAGACACAGGTTGATTAGGTTGTTCCAGGAGGGGAGCAGCACCTGTGATTTGTATCTGGGGTTAAGTAGTAAAAATTGGGAGAAGGTGGGGCAAGGCAGGTTCACTTGAGGTCTTGGTGCTGGGACCTGGACCACTGAGAGGTATCAAACTACTCAAGGGAGAGCAAGCCTATCTTAGGACAAGATCACCACGAAAGGGATAGAATCTAGAGAGCTGTTGGCATTCTCTAAGTTTTTCCACTCTTGCGCAAAACTTTGATCACCCAGCCCATGTTTCACTTCTGTTGTAGAAGAAGGAGCTGGCTGTCAACTTATTCTTATGGAGGAGAAACAAAATAAAAGGGGGAAAGGACTTTTCTCTACCAAATCCTATTCAACCAGTGCCCAAGGAACACTAACGCTTTAGGGCAGAGAAATTCCACTTAGCAAACTATCAATGCCATTATTTATCAGTTCAGCTTTTCAGTAAATGGAGTCACACAGGGCCAGTGGACAATCAACACACTTTCTATGGTGGTTCCTTCATCCTAGGAATTAATTTCTTTCCAGGGAATTGCTTAAGCAAGATGCCATAGGAGAATCTTGTCAGGATGACCAAAGTGGATACGGCATGCTTAGTTTCACTTCCCCCAGAGAAATGACCTCAGGTGGGCTACATTCCAGGAGAAAAGAAGTTCCCTGAAGGCAGGTTTGTTTTGGCATTTTTTTTGTATGCTATTCAGTGCCTTGCACATGGTAGGTCTTTAAGAAATATTTGTTGGATGGAGCTAATAGAATGGGAAAGGGAGAGAAAGGAGAAGGAAAAGGCCTGGAAAACTGTCACATCTATACTGTGAGATTGTGAGTACCTCATTTAATTGAATACTTTTCATTTCTTGATAGGGTGGGGACAGAGCATGGAGCTGGAGAAGAATGCCAGTGCATTTCTGTAAAATAGTTTCTGTAAGAAAGTGGGGCAGGAATATCACCCCAGGTAGTTCTCTTGGAGAAAAAGGACCATCCTGCAGGAAGTGTTTTAAGAAAAAGTCCCAAGTAATATCCATGGACTCTTGGGGAAACAACCTGAGATCTCTCTCTTAATAAAATTCACAGAAGGGTGGGGGGAATCGAGATAGGATTGGAGATAATAGGATGCCAGATGTTGAGTTGGAAGAGCCTTCAGAAGCCAGATGGCTCAACCACCTCATTTTTACAGAGGTCCAGGGAGATAGTTAAGTGATATGCCCAAGATTACTCAGCTGATAAGTTTCAAAGGTAGGATTTGAATTCACATCTTCTGACTCTGGAGTTCCAGTCACGAACTCTGGGTGATGTTCCTATTACTCAAATGTAGTGGTAAAGAATACTGGATCTTTTCCTTCTCTGGGGAGAACTTCTATTGGCTGTCTAATCCTCTTGACTTGGAAAGCTATTACAAGAACCTGGAAAATATGCTAGCTGTTTGATCCCATCTCCAGGGTTGGACCCAACATGGTGGGAACCATGTAACCTCTGAGGACAGAGAAGGACCTTTCCCACACTCTGGTCCCAACCTTGGCCTCACTCCAGAAAAAAGGCACAGAGGAGAGCGATCAGCTTAATTAGAAATGGCAGTGTGGATTATTGCACTGATATTCCCAAGCAGCACACAATATCCAGTGTCTATTCTCTCCTCCTCCTTAGCAATTCATGTAGTCCCCTGGACCTGGAGTTAGCCTAGGGCTGAGCAAGCTGACCCACTGCAGCTGATGTTTGATATAGGGCAGAACAGATAGATATTAAGGGGTGTGCCCAGATCCTCTGAGAAGAAAGCCAGGGACAGAGGTGTGAGAAGGGCTGGTGAGGAATGAAGTGGCTAAGACATCCACAGAGAAGCTGGAGGCATCCTCCCCTTGAGAGGTGAATCCTAAATGGAGCTTATAAGTCAAAGTCAGATTGAATCTGGTGTCCCTCAGACCTTCTCTTGTTCAGAGGAATTGACCCCTCCCCCTTCCATTTGCCCAAGGAGAGAAGGTGGATTGGGAGAAGTAAGAGCCTGTTGCATGTGAATCTGAGGGCACTCTAGGGGTGAGGGGCAATATATGTAACATGTAGCTTTTTTCCAGACCCCGCCCCATCCCCATGCAGACTTCAAAATGGACCCAGCACAAGGAAGAAAAAGCAATTTCCAAGAAAGTGTTGGACCTGGGAATATGGGAGGAGGTATGGAGAAGGTGGAGGGAATGAGGGAGGGGGATGTCAAGCCCATCCACGGAGTCAAGGCACCACGTGCCACCACTTGAAGGCAAAGGGCTTCCGGCAGACATTGGTACCACAGTGGACCTCTCCCAATAATTTGTGATAGGAGGAAATGTCATCGATAAAGGTACAGGAGAAGCCAAGAGGCTGCAGAAGTGAGCACACATGAGCTTCCAGGCAGCACTCTTCATCGATCAGGGGCCCAAAAGGCTTGGGGATTCCCAGGTCCTTGTCAAGCACAATCATATTCACCTGTATGGGGAGAAGGAGATACGTGTTTGTTGTGTGTAGGGGGAGAAGGCTTGTCTGAGGGCCCTGGTGAAGCCAGACAGGCCAAAGAGGGCCCTCAGACGGAGCAAAGGTAGATGTCAGGAGCGGAATAAGGGCTGCCCTTGGAGATCTGGCTGGTAGTTTCAATTCTTAAACTTAATAGATGTGGGATCAGAGAAAGTAATTTCATTTTTCTAAACCTCAGTTTCCTCATCTGTAAGACTGGGCTGGCAAGAAGAAATAATAGAATTTTACGGTAAGAAGGGCTCATTTAATCCAGGTCATTCATTTTACAGATGAAGAACTGAGGCCCAGAGAAGTTTAATGACTAGCCTAAGGTCACACAGGTAGGAAAAGCAGCATTTGAACCGGGCCTTCTGACTAAAAATTCAGAGCCTATTGTCTCTCTCAAAGGGTCATTGTGAGGCAAAGGCTTTATGAGTCTCCAAGAACTAAAGAAATTTGAATTATCATTATTTATTCCTCCGATGATCCAGAAAATAGAAGCTACGGTAATAATTGGAGTTAGCATTTCTAGGGCACTTTAAGGTCGGCAAAGCACTTGACAAAAGGATAGATCAGATTTTTTCCAGAAATCTGTCTCCCAGACAGGTGGAGGCTCTTCCCCAGGAGGCCAGGTGCCTTCCCCTCATCTTCCCCTTGATAGTGACTGTAAAATCATAGCTTCAGGACTGGAGAGCCCCTCAGAGGCTCTGCTCCAATCCCTTCATTATAGGAAGAGAACCTGACTCCAGAACCAGCTCCCTTTTGATTGCCACTGTGGTGTATCATTGATCAGTGAAACAGGTTCCATACCAGGCCATGGGCATGAATCCTTTGTTCTGTACTGAACATTGAATGGCAAGAGCGAGAACTGGTACCACAGAAGAGGAGAAGCAGAAAAAAAATCTCTCCTTTAATTGACTCTCCTTCCTTCCTTTCTTCTTCTGGGCAGTAGTGAGATGCACTGAGATGCCTTTGAGCTAATATATATATAAACAATCTATCTCTATCTCTCCTGTATCTTATCTTTTTTGTACATAGTTGTTTTCATCTTTCATTAGTCAGAGAGCTCCTTCAGAGTGTCTTTTTACCTTTCTTTGTATCTCTAGCCTTTAGCACGGTACCTGGCACAGAGTAGGTACTTAGTAAACTCCTATTTAGATGAAGTCTTTAAATGAAAAAATTCATTGATTTTTCCTTTCAACCTCAGCATCTTCCTCTGTAAAATGGGATCAGTACACGGGCAATTCTTCCCTAACAAGGTTGAGAGGAAAGTGTTTATTATTTTAAAAAATTAATAAATGATTTAAATAAAATAAGATTTTATTGAAGTTCTCTAAAAAGGGGAGTTACTGTTATTCTCAGATACTCACAGCAGGGAATGTAGTTGTTATTTTCTCTGGGAGGAAGGTAAGGATCTGGAGTTAGGAAGGCATGAGTTCCAATCCTGCCTCAGATGCTTACGTGCTGAGGGGCCGGGGGCAAGTTGCTTAACCTCTCTCAGCTTCAGCTTCCTCATTTGTAAAATGGGTATTAATAATATTAATGGGTATTAATAATTAATAATAAGCCAGAGTGTAGTTGGGAGGAACAAAAGAGTTAAGATATACAAAGTATTTTGCAAAGCTTAAAGTGTTACATAAATGCTAGTTCTTATTCATAGCGACTTGCTAGTCACTAGTGAGTTATTACAACATAGTGAGTTATTAGTAAGCTGGGGGATCATCCAAGCAGCTAATCTGTGATCTATGTAGGGGTGAAGGAATACATCCCTCCTGGGATCACATCTGACCCATTGTGTTGACTGGGTGGGAGTGAACAGAGTCCTGGATTGGAATTAGAAGATCTGGGTTTGAATCTCAGCTCCACCACTTACTAAAGGGGTGACCTTGGCCAAGTCATCTAGCTCCTCTGGATCTCAGTTTCTTCATCTGTAAAATGAAGGGGTTTGGACTAGATGGCCTTGGAAGTTCTGTGTGGCTATAGATCTATGAATTTGGATCAGTGTCTTCACATTTCTTGTGGCTTGGAGGGGGTGATGAAGAAGGGGACTGGGCTACTTACCATGTTGGGGAAATAAGCCATTGCTTGACCATATTCATTCAACTTGAACAGAGCTGGGAGGTCAATGATATCTTTCTCTGTCAACCCCAATTCCTTTTTCAGGATGTCCCGGTTCCAATCTAGACAGCGCTGAGGAGAAATTGGGGGAGGGAAGAGAAGGCAGAGATAAAAATATCTTTGACTGTGTTGGGATACTGGCAGTAATCACCTTTCTGAATATTTGTAGAGCCCCAAGCTCCTGGCTACCTTGGGCAAGCCACATCCCCTCTTTGGAACTCAGTTTCCTAAGATATAAAATTAAGAGGTTGAACTAGTTCTTCTAGCTCTGGACTTAAGATCCTATCATCACAACCTTTCCATGATCCAACCTCTAACAGGGTTCTCCAAATAATAGTTCAACAGCCACTGGGACTTGATATTGTCTTTAATAACTCCTTTCTGATTCACCAAGAAATGGCAGTCTTAAATTTCTCTGTCTCTGTGTATGTATGTATGTATGTGTGTGTGTGTGTCTGTCTGTGTCTCTCTCTCCCCCTCTGTTAATAACCAGTATACTGTTTTGTCAGGGGATATACAGTTATGATTATTTTGGAGGATTATGTTTATTGGGAAGTATTTATTGTATAACATCAAAATAAATTCTTAAAAGAAATGAGAATCAAAATAAAATTGAATTAAAAAAGAAATGAGAGTCTTCAGGTAGTCATAAAGTTAACTTGGGGAACTGTATCACCCATGAAAATGTATGTCAATGAACATGAGGTTTAATAGTTTGAAGCAGCACTAAGACTTTTGGCATACCCTGACTATGTATGGGTCCCCTTGACTGTTTCTCACACAAGGATGTGGCCCCTGTCTTCCTGGCCCTAAGAGTGACTTTGGCTCCACTGTGATACAGCACAAAGGTACTCCTGTCTGTTTCCAATACATTCCTAGACCTCTGTGGACTAAAACATGCCTATGTTACCCTTCACTTTCACATTCCTGATAAGTTGGCATGCTCTGTGCAAAGCCCTGAACACTCACAGTCCCTGTACACACAGGGACTTCTTTATTCCTATGCTCCCATCCTTTGGATAATGGTTCATTTCCTTTGAGCATTTCTCTACTGGGGAGTGACTGCTGATGCCATACATTTGTGTACATTCCCTATATACACTGGGTTTCAGACTTTTATCGGTAATGCAGGCATTCCCTGCCCTACCCTCTCACCATTTGGGTTTCTCTTTTTAGTCTATTTTCATTGACTTTATGTGTGTAAATCTTTTTAAAATTTGGTATGATTGAAATTAACCTATTCCCCATGTCATTCCTAATGGATAAAGCCATAGAATCTGGGGCTGGCTCTGCAAGGGATCCAGTAGGGTGGTGCCCCTCCTGCTCCACCAGGCTCCAGTCTCTGCTCTTACCTGGGCATACAGGTTCTCCTGCACCAGATTCTCATTGGACAGGATCTTATTGATGGTAATCCGTTTGTTGCTCATGCCCCCCAAGCCTGCAGAGGTGGAAAGGACAGGATGGTCATAGGGCAAGGATCCTGGCACAGTCTTGAATATTTAGGTTGTTCCCTGTGATCCTAACAGCTAAGTGAATAGATTACTAGATTAAAAGTCAGGAAGACCTGAGTTTGAATCCTGCCTCAAACACATACTAGGCTGTATGGCCCCTGGGCAAGGCTGTAAGTAACCTGTCTCAGCCTCAGTTCTCTGATCTATAAAATGGGAAAATTAATTGCTTCTACCTCACAGGATTCTTTGGAGGAACAAAAGAGATAATATATGTAAAATATATAGCTCAGAGCACTTAAAAATGCCAGGTTATCATCAGCAGCATCACCACCACCATCACCATCACCATCATCTTTGCTGTTGGCTACTTGTGTCACCTCCCTGGGTCCCAGTTTCCTCATTCATCCCAGGGAGATGGGATTGATAATCTTGAAAATCCTTTCTGGTTCTACAGTTTATGATCCCATGGAAGGAGAGCCAGCCAGAAATGTTCAATGAGGGCAGAGAACATGGCATCTGAGATGTCTCCAAATCACCTACTCTTTCTCTTAGAGGTATGTAGCTGTCCCTCTACATCACATTTCTGTAGTCTTGCTGGTGCACTCAAAATACAAGAGAGACTGTCTAATGGGCTCTGGCTTTGGGATCCAGGTCCTGTGACTCCCAAAGTATGGTTTTTTTCTCTACTATGGTACTACAGGCTGATATGACTGCATACCTATGCTTACAAATGCATACATGTCTACCTTTAAGGTAAGAGACTTGGCAGCTGGGGGCACCATAGTGCATAGAGTACCATGCCTGGAGTTAAGAAGACTCATCCCCCTGAGTTCAAATCTGGTCTCAGACACTTATTAACTCTGTGACACTGGGCAAGTCATTTAACCCTATTTGCCTCATTCTCTTCATCTGTAAAATGAGCTGGAGAAGGAAACAGCAGATCATTCCAGTATCTTTGTCAAGAAAACTCCAAATGGGGTCATGAAGAGTCGGACATGACTGAAATGACTCAATAACATCAATAAAAATTTTGTTCTTCCCTCAGTCTTGAGGAACTTAAAGTCTGACCCCATCTATTTTGCTTGTCTCCCAACAGCTATATGACCTTGGGCAAGTTATTTGGCCTTTCGGTGTCTCAGTGTCCTCAATTAAGCAAATATTTACTAATCCTCTAATTGTGCAGGATAGAAGTTGCCAGGGACACAAAGATGAAAGAAAAACAATTCCTACCCTCAAGGAGCTTACATTCTGTAGGAAAGATACAACATTTAAATAGATGTATACAATGTACTTGGATGAGAGGAGAGAGCCCTAACAAAGGCTTCCTAGAAGAGGGGGCTCCTTGCTTGACTCTAGGAAAACACATGAGGAATCCAAGAGGTGCTGGTGAGGAGAGAATTCATTGCAAGCATGTGGTATAGCCAAGACAAAGGCATAAAGGTGGGAAACAGAATGCTGCATTCAAGGAACAGCAAATAAGCCAGTTTGGCTGGAAATGAAGAGTGTGAGAGGGGAAGAATATGAAATAATTTTAATCAAGCCAGATTGTGAAGGTCTTTAAATGCCAAGCTGAGGAATTTCCATTTTATGCTAGAGGTAATAGGGAGACTTTGAAGCTTTCAGGTCAAAATTTTAGGGGGATCATTTTGGCAGTTTTGTAGATGATAGATTATAGAGGGGAGAGAACGGAAGCAGACATTCAAATCAGCAAACTATTATAATAATTCAGAAAAGTGGTGACAAGTCCCTGAACTACAGTGTTGGCTATGTATGGGGAGCAAAGGGGATGGACAGTAAAGATGCTGTAGAAATATAATCAACTAGGTTTGTCAACTGATTGGATATGTGGGGGTAAAGGAGAGTGAGGAGTAGAGGGTGATTCTGAGGTTGTGAACACAGATGATGAGAAGAAGGGTGGCAGTGCCACTCAAGAGAAATGGTGAAGTTTGGAGGAGGGATAGATTTAGGGGAAAGGTAATGAATCTCACATTGGACATATTGCATTGCAGATGCCCATGGGACTTCCAGGTGGAGATCTCTGATGGGCAGTTGGTGTGCATGATTGGAGTTCAAGATAGATGTTAGGTAAAGTCTTGCCCCCTGGATAGAGAAAATAATTAAATCCCTAGGAGCTGAAGATATCACCAAAGAAGACAGTATAGAGGGAGAAAAGAAGAGGGCCCTGGATTGAGCCTTGTGAGATTGCTTGGGGGTGGAACTTGGATGATGATCCAGTAAAGAGCTAATAAATGTCAGCAATGATTATTTCTGTTGTTTCATGGGTCTAGGAGAGTGCTGTGCATTTGGTCCATATCTCATGATGATAGTGATAAGAATATTCCATCCTTCTCAACTTCATGGTCCATCCAACCTAGGACCTTTTTTGGAGGGAAACACCAAGGGACAGCTTGTAGGAAGCTCTGTGAATCATAAGTATCCTTCAAAACACTCCCAGCTTATATGTCAGTGGCACTCTAAACTATGGCTAATCTTTTCTCCTACCCAAATGCTCCTTCTCATCCCCTAGCATAGGCTTCTGTCTTCCCTCCATGGCTCTGGAGTCACTTACCTTTGAACAAGATAGCTTCTCCATGCCCCTCTTTCTGCTTTTCCCGGAAGAGCTTGTAGCAGGCAGAGGTACTGGCCATAAGCAATCGGAATTCCTGAAGAAGAGGAACCCCCAGGAGTGCCATGGAGTAGGGGGAGAAGACAAAGGAAGAGGGTTATAAGGAACATCCTAATATTATGCCTTTCCCTATGGGTCTTGAAATAGCCTCTTGATCTCCTCTTATTCCTCAACATATCTCTAGGTAGTAGGAAGCCAACAGGGATGATTCTCCTTTTTTCACAGAGAAGAAAAAATGAGTCAGAGAGAGGAGAATTGGCCTTTCTAAGGGAAGCCATTGAAGTAGTTGGCACACAGCTTATCTTTGTTGCCTCCCCATTGTAATTGCCTAAAATGGCAAGGGTCTCCCACTGCATCCTGTGCCACCTCCAGTCATCCTGATGACTATCAGGCCACTGGACTCAGATGGCTCTGGAGGAGAAAGTGAGGCTGGTGACCTTGCACATCCCTCCCTCACTTACATCAAAATCAACTGCAAATCATGTCATCATCTTGATGTCATGGTCCTCTTCCAGAATCAACACAATCTCTGTTGCCTCCCAATTGTAATGTTAATTATGTTAATGAGAGTTAAAGATCTTCCCTGCCCATTAATGGGCCAGTCCATTATGGGAAGCTTGATTAGGGGAGATTTGTTTTGTAGGAAGGTCCATACTTTTGTTAATTTCTAATGAGGCACTCGTTACTGTCAAGAGTTGTGATGCCCTCTGACTCTGAAAAGTGAGGTGAGGTTTTGTCTTACTCATTGGAAGTCTTTGTTTGGCCTGATGAGACTCTAGGCAGCCACTAAGGAGCCCCACCAACCCCCTTTGAAAACCCAGATATTGGTGCTTCTCTCCCTGGTAACTGTGTATGTATGGTCGGACAGCTGGATCTGTCTGTTGATCTATGATCATCTGTGTTGCTTATGGTCAGACAGAAGCCCTGTCTGTTGTTCTTCATTTCTCTGCTTGTATGTTCTCTGTTGGTATATGCAATTGTGAGAGGCAGCAAAAAGGTAAGTTTCCACAGAGTTACTAGTTGATGAAGTCCCTGAGAATAAGCCAGATAATAAGAAAGCTAGCAGACTGTAGGTGAACTCAGGAGACAGACAGTGGTTTACGAAGTTCTTGATAAAGGGGACCAGATCTAAAATCATCTTAAACTAGTGAGGAAAAATGACCCAGAATAACCTGGAGAAAGTTTTTCTTCACTGTGTTTGCTTAATGAAGCTCATGCATATAAGCAGACACACCCCACATAACATTTTCTCTCCATTTTCTAACCATGAGTCCTATGTTGAAGCATATTTGGGAATGGGGAACACACTAAGGATGGTTATGTAGTAGGCATGTGGAGAAGATGGTGAACTAATGGAAAATGGACCAATCTGTCTCCTGATTGGAGGATCTGTCCTGAATGAACAGTATAAAGCCAATCTCACTTCAGTATCCAGCACTCCCTCCTCCTGAAAAGGGGGTTGGAGTCCACTTTGGCCAAGGGGTTCAATTCCTCTGAATTTTGCTATAATACATTTTCCTTGATACCTTTTTGTGTGTCAAGCATGTTTCTAACATAATTAAAGAAGATTGTTGACCCCCCAAAAGTTGCTTTCCTTTTAGAAAAGCATATCTGGAGTCCTTGCTGTTACACCATTGCAAGGCAAGACAGAACTCTTCAAAAGGCAGCCTTTGGGGAAAGAATATTTATTACCATTTTCTCCTATGAGAAAAATGAAGGTCTGGGTTTGGGTTCAGAGTATAAAGCATTTGTGGGCAAGGTGGATGATCTTCCTCAAACAGATGTGCCAATTCTCAGGTCAGGTGGAATTTTTAAGACTTCAGGTCTTGGCTACCCTTTATCTCCAAAAAGGCTGAAAAGGATTGATCCTGACTCAAGGCACTAAGCAAGTATCTCATGATACAGTGATAAGAACATTGACTTTGGAAGTGGACAATTTAGATTCATATCTTACTCTTGATGCATGCTACTTATTCGAGTGCTTGGGCCTTAATTTCCTCATCTATGAAAACAAGGAGGTTGGACCACCTGGGTTGCCAAGGTTTCTTTCAGCTTTAGATGTAAGATGTGATGAATAATAGCGAATGTGGTATATATTGCTTTGAGGGCTGTAAAACTCTTTTCTTGTAAGATCCTGGTGAGGTAGGCAGTGCGCCATCATTCCCATTTTGCAGGTGAGGAAACTGAGATTTAAAAGGATTAAGAGGTTTAACCCGTAGTCACACAATTAGGAAGGGTTACAACTGGGACTGAAACCCAATCTTTTGAGTACAAATTCAAAATCTTGGGATCATACATCTAGAGCTGGAAGTAACCTTGGAATAGTCCCTCCCCTCCCCCTTTAATGGATTAGAAAACAAGACCCAGAGAAGCGAAGTTGCTCAAGGTCACAAGGGCTTAGGAAGTGGCAGATTTAGTGGATTTAAGGTCAGTGTTCTATCTGCCTCCACACTGCCTCTCCCTGTGCTGCTTCTTCCAGGGTGGTATGACCTTGTTCATGGAGACATTCAGGCTTCACCAAGCTTCTACCACCAACACACACAGCTTCCCAGCTTACTTCCTGTTTCCTCCCCTCCCCTTTCCTTCCTGGGTTCACTGTCCTATGCTGACAAAGCTCATCAGTGTAGTCCTTTGTTAAGCCTCTTGTCCCTGCTCACCTTTCTTTTGCCTGGGATGGGAACGAAGGTCATAAATTCATCCACATGGCCAACGATCAACCAATCAGAATACAGCTCCACAGGTGACTGGACCACCTGGGCCTGCAGGAAATCTCTCACAACCTTTGTCATCCTTCTCCCGCCAGACCTGGGGAGGGGAGGGTTGAGAAAGGAGCAGGTTTGCAGATACATATTGACTTAGAAAACCACAATTTAACATCATCTATATCGTGTTGGATTTTTCCCTTATTATGCTAAACATTTCCCAAGTACATTTTAATATCTAGTTCAGGCCTTGAGTTTGATCCTGCTGATGTAGAGTATAGAGGGTTGGATTTGGAAGACTTGATTCATGTCCCATCTCTTACTTATCTGTGTGAGCATTTAAAATCATTTAATAATGAGAGTCAGCATTTATGTAGCACTTGATGTATGCATTATGTACTACTTTAAGGTTTGCAAGATGCTTTATCTCCTTTTTTTCTCACAACAATCCTGGGAAGTGGAAGTCTCACAACAGTCCCATTTTACAGTTGAGGAACCTGAGGCAGAGAGTAGTTAAAGTGACTTGTCTAAAATCACACAGCTAGCCAATATCTGAGGTAGAATCTGAGCACAGCTTCCCGACTCCAGACCCAGGCACTACACTCTTGTAGAACGATTGATTTTTGTTCCATTTTCCTTTGGGACCATTGGCTGGGTGGCTCTCAGCACAGTGTTCTCCCTAGTGATTTTACTACCCTACAGGAACAATTTGGGCATTTCCAATTGTCTTTTTCCTTAAGTTTGTCAGATTAAAGTCCTTTCTTTGCCTTGAGAGGGACAAGGCATTTAAAGATTTAATAATTATCTTAATAATAAGCGAGTTAGAAGCAGCTATAGGTGCCGCAGTGGACAGAGTACATCAAGAATCCAGCCTCAGACAGGTACTAGCTGTATGACCCTGAGAAAATCACCTAATCTCTATTTGCCTCAGTTTCCTCAACTGTAAAACAGGAATAAGACCTCACAGGCAAGTCATTTTAACCGCTGTCTAGGATAACAATATATTATTATATAAATATCACATAAGCAAATATTATATTAGATAACATACATTATATACGATTATATAATATATATGAGATAATGCTATGGTATGATGGGATATATATTATAACATAATATAATATGATAATTTATTATTATATGTTATATAAGAATATATTATATGGGACAATCTTGTATTATATTATATAAGCACATATTATATGGCATAATAATACACCTACCATCTAGGTAGGTCTATCTAGGAGATCTGCATTTATAAGCTAAGCTCCATGAGAACAGGGGCTGTTTTTGCTCCTTCACTGTATCCCCAGCCCCTGGCCCACAGTAAGCACTTACTAAATGCTTGCTGAATGGTTGAAAGAGCAGATCCTAGGAAGAGAAGGTAAAGTTTGCCCCAAAGGAATGAAAGTTGGAATTTCATGCATCATCAGTGGATATTTTAGGGGTGGGTCAGAGGAACCTTCCCAGGGATCCTTTAATCACACTCTGTAGGCAACAACCCACTTGGCCTATGTGTAAAGCTGAGCCTGCTGGGAGCTTTGCTGGATGAAGCATTCTCTTACAGGGGAAAACTGCTGCCGATGAGAATCCTGCCCAGCGGGTACTCTTTCCCATTCACTGTCACAGGTGGGCTGACCTCCAGGTTCCCAAAGGAATCCAGGCTGGAGACTTCCTCAAAGAGCGGCTCCCGGGTGACATAGCCAAAATCTGGGCCCTGCACAGACAACATATTTTGTTAGCATCCCTCATCCACTGAGTACTTCCACGTTCCCCTGGCCCTATGTGTGCCCAATTCAGTGAAGCACTCAATTCTCCATTATGAGCTGGAGAGATTTGCCAAGGTCTGCTTGTCAGTTGAATCTCAGCCTGCTGATAGAAGGGATGGGAGGCCAGAACTTGGGGGTTTGGGCACAGATGGGGTGACTGAGACACTAAATGTGTGTCCATGATAGGGATTCTTAACCTGTGAACTTAAAAAAATTTTTTTGATGACCATTTCAATAGAATTGGTTCCCCTTATAATCCTTTGTATTTTATTTTATGGATTTAAAACATTCTTCTGAGAAAAGGTCCATGGGCTTCCCCAGACACTGCCAAAGGGCTCTGTCTAGGACACAAAAGAATGTAAGGACTCCTGGTCTTGAATGTTTGCCACATCTATATTCCAAGCCAAACACACAATTATGAGGCAATATGGTGGTAAAAACAATAGAGTTGGAGTCAGGATAAAAGGGATACAGAATCCCAAATGTGGAAGGGACCTCAGAAGTCATCTAGGCTAACCGCCAACAGACTAGGACTTCCCTTTATAACACAGCTCAAGAGTGGGCAACCAGTCTTTGGGTAGTGGATGGATCCTTGGACTTGAAAACAGGAAAATCTGAATTTGAATTTTGCCTGAGATACTTATTAGCTGTGTGACCCTGGACAAGTCATTTAACCTCTGTCTGCCTCAGTTTCATCTTTTCTAAAATTAGGGAACTGGTCTCTAAGGTTCTTTCTAGTTTAAAATCAATTCTCCTCTCTATCACTCTTCCCAGTAAGGAGTAACTTTTCAAGATGGCGCCTTCTATTTTAGGATACTAATGTTCCTTTCTTATATCCCCAGTGCTTAGTATAGTGCCTAGCAGGCACTTAAGAAATGCTTGTTGAGGGACTGATTACTTGGGGAGTGGGTGCAGTAGATTCTTTGAAACTTCTATCAATCGCTTCCAGTTCTGATCTTTGGGGCCAGGCAGAAAAGGTCTAAGCTGTCTTTCCTGTTTGAGACCTGCAAATGGTAACATGGGGAATGGGGTGGGGGTCCTTGATCAAAGGAGTCCTTTGATTATCTTGATGAGTTTATACAATGGTAAGCCTTTGTCAGGGATTTTGTATCTTCCTCTGGAGGGTCTAGATATGCCCCTTAGTGTTTCCTACACAATGAGTTTTACCTCGGCTGGTTGAATTATTGACTTGGACTCCTGTGGGATGCGCAGGTTTGAAGGGCTACCCTTTTGTATTGGCCTATGAAAGGGGGCTTTCTACTATGTGGCCACAATGGGACTGGGGAGGGAACTGCATGGTCTGAGTGGTGAGAAATCCAGAACCCTAACTTCCATCAGTCAAACATTTACTAAGCACCTACTATGGCCAGTCAAGTACTAGGAGTACAAAAAGAGGCACAAGGCACTGCCTGCCCTCAGAGAGCTCATAACCTAGCAGTAGGTTATGTACTCTTTGAGTACATCTATGAGAGCTGAAGATTCTCAGAGCTAGAGCTCAATCTTGTACCAGAGAAGGGAGTGAGTTTCTGGTCAGTACCTGCCATAGCAGGAACAGCTCTAGCAAACCCAAGTTCCAGAACCCTAAAATCTGATGTTCTATTGAGAGAAGGAGAACTTATGGGCAGAGATAGCCCCTTGTGGGGAGAAGAAAATCATGCATGTGGATCTCAAACAGGGGTAAAGGACTACAAGATGGGGGAGCAGGTGATCTAGATCTTGCTTTCCATTCTTACTGTGAGTTATTAGATTAAGTGAATCTAATGGAAAAGGTGGGGCAGGGGAGGGTTGCTGTTCATCCAGCAGTCTTATGCACTTAATATATGCTTGCTGGTTGATGGATTCCTTTTCTGCAGAGTGCAAGCAAACTCTCAGAGAATCACAAGCTAAAATTCACCCTGGACAGCTAGGGGGATGCCATAATACATATGGAGCCAGCGCTGGAGTCATCTTTCTGAGTTCAAACCTGCCTCAGACACTTCCTAGCTATGTGACCCTGGGCCAGTCACTTAACTCTGTTTGCCTCAGTTTCCTCATTTGTAAAATGAGCTGGAAAAGAAAATGGCAAACTACTCCAGTATTCCTGCCAAGAAAACTCCAAATGGAGTCACAAAGAGTCAGGCACCCCTGAAATTGGTTGAACAAGACTCACGCAAATGTCAGAGTGTTTTCCATCTAGAAACTGCAATTCTTCTCTTTTCAGATTAAATGTTCCCACTTCCTTCAACTGATCCTCGTATGGTATGAATCCAAGGACCTTGACTATAACGATTTAATTTTGCTAACTTAACATCCTTCCTGAAATGTGATGTCCAGAATTGCACACAGTAATTCTGACGTGGTCTAACTCTGGCAGAGAATTTTGGGATCATACACTCCTGTCTTTCAAACACTGCTGTTAATGACATTTAAGGTTGCCTTTTCTTTCTTGACTGCCAAAGTATTCTGATGACTCAACCTGAGTGCGTAATCTGCTAAGACTAGGACATAAATCCAAGCTCTGCCACCAGCTACTTGCCTGATCTTGGGCAAGCAGCTTAAACTCTCTGGGCCTTAATTTTTTCATCAGTAAAATGGGTATGTTTCACTAAATGATCTTGGCAGTTCACTCCAGCTCTCAATTCCATGAGTTCATTCATTTTTCTGGGCCTCGATTTTGAATGTTGGATCTGGAGTCAAAGAACCTGGTTTTGAATCCTAGCTCTCTCCCCTTGCTGCCCATGCGACCTTGGGCAAGTCACTTGATCAGGAATTCAGGTTCCTCAATTATAAAATGAAGGGAGTAGACTACAAGATGTAGAAAGCTCTAATTCTACCATCTCTAAGGTTGCCTCAGCTGTAATGCTACCTGTATTGGGATCTCTCATATAAATAATGACACAATTGGGCCTGAGGCCAAGTTCCAGTCTCCTCTGCCATTGTGGGGCCCGAGGGACAAAAGGCAGGGAAGGGAGTGGGGGAGGAATTTGGCCTGTCACAGTCATGTTGTAATTCTCCATGAATAATCACTCCTGGGGTACAGACAAATAACTAGGGCTTAGCACCTTCACGCCTTGAAAACCCTCATTGGCCAAGTAGGCGAAGTGGGGCCCCAGGGCAGCTGGGGAGTTTCTCGAAGCCTAAGTCACCCTGGCCCAAGTGCCCAGGAATGATGACAGCACTGGCCTCGGACCATACTCAGGATACTAGAAACAAATGGAGGCTGAGGTGGAGAACTGTGAGGTCTCCATCCCCCATCCCCCAGGCTCCATCACTACTGAGCTCCTGATACCAGTGCTCACACATGAGGGGGGATGGTATAGTGGAGAGTGCTGAGCCTGGGTTCAAATCCCACCTCTGATACTAGGGATTCAACTCGAGACAAATCACCTCAATCTACCTTGGTTTTAATTGTAAAGCAAGGGAATTCAATTCTATGGCATCTAAAGTCTGTTCCAGATCTAAATTTATGATCTATTTGGAAAGTCTTTCATTTTACAGATGAGGAAACTGAGGTTGAATGAAATGAAATGACTTCTCCAGGATCACACAGGAACAATCCACATGATACAGGATTCAAATTTAGGACCTCTGACATAGGATTATAGCTTTAGAGCTGGGAGGGAGATTGACCTGTGCCAACTGCTCTTGACATCCCATTTCCTGTGGATCCTTCCTGATCTTGCAGTTTTCTGGTTCAAAATGCCAAATCTCTAGGGATCATATTTGTGTGTGTGTGTGTGTGTGTGTGTGTGTGTGTGTGTGTGTGTGTTTAATTCCTTTTTGTATTATGGACCCTTTCTTTGGTCATCTGGTGAAACTTACGGACCCCTTCTGACAATAATTTTCTGATTTTTCAAAAAAAAAATCATGATGGAAGGAATGCTAAATTTCATTCAGAGGTTAAAGTAAAGAGGCAACTTTTTTTCTTCTGCAAGTTTATAGACCCCTTGAAATCTATCAAAGGGTCTGTGGACCCAGATTGGGAACCTTGCTTAAGAGGATTCTTAAGAATGGGGCCCTTTCTGTGCTGAAAGGCACTCAGAGAATGCTTCTAAGGATGGAGATCACTGATATTATTCACTTCCATGGACTGCTCTGAGTCTCATTGTCTCCATCCATAAAATGGGCATTTTGGACTAAGCGATCTTGAAAGTTTTCTTTTATACTAATAATCCATGATGGTATTTGCGCTCTTTTGGAATCATAACCATAGTTGAGATTTCTATAGTGCTTTAAAGTTTAAGAAGTATATGTTAGCTCATGTGATTCTCCTGAAGGCCCTGCGAGGTGGTACCCACTTTATAGAAGAGGAAAATAAGTTTTGAGAGGGGAAGTGTCTTGAGCACAATCATTGTAGCTAGGAAGGAAACAAACACTTATTAAGAACCTACCATTTGCTAAGTGCTTAATAAATATCTCATTTGACCTGCATAACAGCCACTCAAGATATGAGCTATTGTTATCTCCATTTTACAACTGAGGAAACTGAGGCAGACTGTGTTAAGTAACTTGTCCAGGGTGACATAACTGGTAAATTTCTGAGGCCAAATTTGAACTCAGGTCTTCCTGACTTCAGGCCTAAAGCTCTATCCACTGTGCCACCTACCTGATTAAAAGAAGGATCTCCAGAGGTCATTTAGTCAAAACCTTTCATTTTACAAATGAGGAAATTACCAAATCTGTAGAGATCATAGAATGTTAGAGCTTGAAGATACCCTAGAGAACATCAAATACTCATTTTACAGAGGCCACAGCTGAGGCCCAGGGAGGTCAAATAACTTCCTAGGGTTAGTGGTAGCCCTGGAACCAGAATCCAGCTCTCCTGATGCCAAGCCTACTGTGTCTTTCAGCTTGGCCAGTGGATCATATAAAGGGAAGGGAATTGGGAGATCATATTAGGTCTTAGAGCTGGGAAGGACTTTGGACATCACATCACCTAGTTGCACTCCCTTATTTTACAAATGAGGAAACTGAGACCCATACAAATCATACAGACAGCTAGGTAGGAGGTTGGAATTCACACCCCAGTGTCCCAGGGCTTTTTCAATATAGTTGCCTCCCTTACAGCTGATTCTTACCCAGGTCTATCTCCCAGTGCAATTGTTCTTTGCTATCAAAGCCTCCTCCTTGGCTCTGTGGTTGAATGGTTAGCCTCCTACCTTTAAACATAGGTAAGAAGCCCCAGGGAATCTTACCAGGAGTTCCTTCACTGGGAAATGTTTCAGGTTTCCATCTCTAGGGGAATCCAGGACCACAGGAAAGCCCTTGTGGGGAGCATCAATGTAGCCAAACTCAACTTCATCCTATTTGGGGAAGCAAAATGAGCCATCAGACAATCCTGGGGAGAAGGGTGCTGGTCCATCTAGCTAATTCTGCTCATCTGGGTTTGCACTTGCAGGGCATCCACCACTAGGGGGCAGTCAGACCTTAGTTTGGGCTAACCGGCTCTTGAGGCTGGAGATAAGGACCACTTTGATTGAAATGACAGCACTGAATGACACCATCCATCCATCCACCCACCTACTCACCCATACACCCATCCAACCATCTACCCACTCACCCATCCACTCACGCATCCATTCATCCACCCACCTGCCCACTCATCCATCCATTCACCCATCCATCCATCCACCCACACATTTACTCATCCACCCACCCATCCACCCATCCACCCACCCATCCACCCATCCATCCACCCATCCACCCACCCATCCACCCATCCATCCATCCATCCACCCATCCATCTACTCATCCACCTACCCATCCACTCATCCACTCACCCATCCATCCATCCATCCATCCATCCACCAGCAAACCATTGTTCAGTAATTTACCTCTTCCTATTCCAAACTTATACCATATGACTCCCTCTCTTCACCTCCCCATTCCCCCATCGCCTTTCATTAACTCAATCTCTCTCATCTCTGTGTCTGATCAAGGCATTTCCCCCCTGCCTGGAATGGACCTGACTAAGATGCCATCCCCTGCAGGAATCCCCCTGATCTCACCCTTTCCCTTCCAACCCTTGAGAAATGATTTTCCCCTCCATGAAATTTTCATTCATACTTTACTTGGATCTCTCCCTCTCTCTTTCTCCCTTGTATCATATTTATTTGCTAACAACTATAACAGCAAACACGTTTTCAGCATTTTAAGGTTTCCAAAGTTTTTGACATATATTCAAAAGAATATCAAAATTCAAAAAATTGAGCCACAGAACAACCCTGGGAAGTAGGTGCTATCCATTAGTCCCAGTTGAGGTTGAGAAAGATCATGTGACATTAGCCCTTAACTGAGTCTGAGAAAGGTCATGTGAATTGCCCAAGCTTACACAACTAGTGAGTGTCTGAGGCAGGATTTGAACTCAGGTTTTCCTGAGACAGAATTTACTATTTCTGTTGCCTTTTCCCTCCACCTCCTTACAATCCTATTAGATTGTAATCTCCTTGAGAACAGGGCCTGTTTCATGTCTATCCATCTAGCCACTGAGCTTAGGACTTGAATATCCTAAGTGTGTAAGAAAAGTTTGTACGATTGAGTGATTGTGACCAAGCTTGGCTTTGAAGAAGGGCTAGGCAAAGCACTCTCTCCCTTCTTTGCAGAGAAGTGAAGGCTTGGGTGTGGTGCTAGGGGCAACAGCATAGATACTGTCAGACTTAGTTGATGTGATACAAGTGTTATTTTTGTAGAACTGATTTCTTCCCTTCTTTTAAAAAAATTCTTTATTACAAGGAACAATCCCTGGGGAGGGGGATATACTAGGAAGTAGAGAGGATGTTAAAACAAAAAATTGAGAGGGAAAGTTTGTTCAGTTGAATTGAACTCTTACAAACTCTTCTACTCCTGGAGGAGTGACTTGGGGATGTGTCCGATTTGCTGGGGATGTCTGACCTTACGGAGACTGATTTTAATACAGACAGTATCCTCATGCCTGGAGTGTTCTTCCTTCTCCCCTTGACTTACCTGGCTTCCTTCAAGATTTAGTTTAAATTCCACCTTCTGCAAGAAGCCTTTTGTAATCCCCCAGACCCTCCTGCTAGCACCTCCTTACTGAGATTACTCTTTATCTATCTGCTCTGTATGAAACTTGTATGTACAGGATTGTTTGGATGTTGTCTCTTCTGTTAGAATATGAGATCTTTGAGGTCAGACACTGTATTTTTGTAGGGTAGGCATAGCTCTGCATATGTGGTCAGGAAGACTTCAAAACCAGCCTCAGATGCTTACTAGCTGTGTGACCCTGGGCAAGTCACTTAACCTCCGTGTGCCTCAGTTTCCCCATCTGTAAAATAGAGATAATAATGTCATTTAGTTCCCAGGGTTGTTGTGAGGATCAAGCAAGATGATATTTGCAGAGCATTTTGCAAAACTCAAAAGTGCTGGATAAAAAACTAGTTCTAGGGAAAAACTACTATTAGATATAATTACTAATTTGTATCCTCAGTACTCGTAACAGTGGCTGCCACATAACTGCCACTTAATAAATGTTAGTTAAGTGACTGATCACCAAATTTTCCTGAGGGGAAGTGTGTATGTGTATGTGTGTGTGCGCGCGCGTATGTGTGTTGCTTCTGTAATGACTCCATGGCACTTGGTTCTACCATCTATTTTGGTATTTTCTTATGCCCATAGGCCTCTCTGAATGCCTTTTCCAGTGTCTTACTGGAGGACCTGACTCTCAAAGATTTTTCTAGTGCTATGCAAACTTTGGATCCTAGAACTGGATTAACTTGTATATGAATCTAGGTCCCATGTCTAGAATGGATTCCTCCTCCCCACCCCTATCTCCATCTTATTCCATGTTTGTTGAATTGATCTGTATTATGCAAAGTTCTCCTACTCCTTCCATGATGTACTGGGAATCTGCTTTGGTCCAGGGATGGACCTGGCACATAGTATAAGTATTTAACAGTTACTCATTGATTGGCTGACTGATTAACAAAGATTGCTGTTTTTCAAAAAAAGTGTAAAACTCATGGGCAAAACTCCCAAGTACAGGGTGAATCAGATTAAAATGTCATTGGAAAATGTTTCGCAAAGTAAATGAAAATACAATACAACCTAGATAATGGCCATGGGTCATTTTTTCAGTCAGTGTGCAACCTGCAGGAATCCTCTTCCATTTGAGTTTGATCCCACTGGTGTAAAAGACACTAGTGTCTAAAAAACGTAGGAGTAGCAAAGAGAGTGGTCTGGTCCTGTAGTTAGATCTAACAGATGAATAGCCTTTGAGCTTTACTGAGACCTGTGTAAGATGAAAAGAACTAGAGAAAACCTCCCAGTGTTGGGCAAACCCAGTCTCCTAGGAAAGCTGCATGGGAGAATTTGGGGCAGCACGTGGGAATCTCTCAAAGACTGTGTGCCATAGAGCAAGTGCCAAACTCCATACATAGAGAAGACTATTCCTCGAAGACTTCCTCTATCAGTGACATTAGGTCTGATTTAGGGGGAAACATGACCAAGAAGCATGAGAAAAAATGAGATGAGAAACTTTGAATGGGCTGTGATCTGTCTCCATTGGAAGGAACACCTGGATCCGTGAGGTCACAGGTCCAAGGAAGTATTGAAGCATTATTAAATTGAAGGATAGGGACTGGGTCAGTTATCATCAACTAGACTCTGGGGGTCATTTCACAGACTTAAAGAATGTCAGAGTTGGGAAGGACCTCAATAGACCTCCATATCTAACCAAGTGCCATAGTAGATGGAGAATCAGAAAGACTTGAATTTGAATCCTGCCACTGGCACTAATTAGCTGTAAAACTCTGAGCAAGTCACTTAACTTCTCTGTGCCTCAGGTTACCCATTTATAAAATAAGCCTGCTTTCCTTCTGAATGGTTGGGAGAGGGGCTGTAAGGAGAGAATTTGGAACTTAAAATATTAAAAAAAACACCCCAGCTAACACCCTTCTCCCCCAAAAAGGAGTAGTATCTACCTTACCAAGGTTGTCATGAGGATCAAATATGGTAATGTATGTAAAGTGCTTTGCCAGTCTTAGAACTCTTCTCTTATATAAATGCTAGTCAGTCATTAAGAATGCCCGCTATGTTTCTGACTGCCCCTGCTGGAGCCTTCTCACCTGGATCCAACGATCTCCACGGTTCATGTACTGGAAACAGATCTTGAGTTTGCAGTTGGTTTTCTCTATCAGGTTCTTTATCTCCTTGAGGAATAGGTAGTTGTCCTTCATGCTGTGGAGAACCAGAGAGAGTGGAGAAGGATGAAAAGGGAAAAGCAATGATGGACCAAGTCTCAATGGGGGCGGGGAAATAGCCAGATCTCCTCTAGTAGGTCTTTAGGGGAGGGACACTCAAGGATATAACTCAAATTCCTTCTTAACATTTGATGTTAACACAATGACAAACTAAAAGAATGGGATAAATACCCCTAAAAGGATGAACTCATTACTTCCATGTCCAGTCAGATTTAATTCCTCAAGTTAGCCAAGCCCTGACTAGGCACACCAGTCTGTACCTTACCTGCACACTAAAACAGACACAGGAGGCAATGTGTTTGGGGTCATGATCCATGGAGCCACGTGGAAAGTCACTGTGTCTGTGTAGATTGGAGTCTGGGGAAGTCCCTAGGAGAGAGCATGGTGAGAGAAAGTGGTAACTAGGATGTCGTCTGATGAAATCATCTAAAAATCAATGAGGGAAAACAATTAGTTTTTTTTTTCCTTAATAGTATTTTTTTTCCAATTACATGTTAAGATAGTTTTCAACATTCATTTTTGTAAAATTTTGAGTTCCATATTTTTCTCCCTCTCTCCCCACTCTTTAAGACAGCAAGCAATCTGATGTAGGTTACACATGTACAATCAGAGCCATTCATTCTTAATCAGTCTGAGCACCCATTCCATTCTGATGTGGCTTAAACTGGTGTGCTTTCCTCTCTATAGGATGATACTCCTGAGCAGGCCAATAACTAGGGTAGGTTATTGGGGCTCTGCCCTAGGGTGCTGAATTTGGAGTGTCATGATAGTCCTCTGGCAGTATAGAAACAAAAGACCTTAGCCCTCTGTTAAGGATAGAGCTCCTCCCCACTTCCCTGTCTTGATGGCTATGCAAGGATCATTTTGGTTCTCCCTTAGCGGGACAGCGTCCAGTCTCTCCATTTCAACTAAAGGCACCCTGACTGTTCCAGGTATAGAAATTTCTGGCGAAGGTTCTTCTCCTGAGCTTCCAAGTACGGTGACAGTCTTTGCTTTGGACTGCAGGCTGTCCAGCAGTAAGGAGGGAGGCTGTTCTGAGTTATTTATAGTTCCTTCTCTCCCCTCCATCCAAATCCTCCTTAACTGAGGTGGCCAGGGTTAGGGGAGAGGATCCAGGCTGAGGGGTCACTATAGAGTTAGCAGTCCATGTCCTTAGTTAAGGGCAAAATCCGGGGTCAGGGAACAGTTTTTCTCTGTACACAGTTGACTAGACCTTGTAGATGGCTAAGCTTATGACATGGGCATGAAATTAGTCAGTGTGCTCAAGAGGAGGGAGCAGACCTGGGTTCGAGTCTCTACACAGTCTACAGGGCTCTACTCTGTGTAATCTTGAGCAAATTCACTTTAACTCTCTGAGGTGAAGTTTTCTCCACCATAAAATATAGGACAACAATCCTCATGCTGCCTATCTCCCAGGGTTATTGGAAACCAGCAAGGTTTTGTAAACTATGAAGTGTTCTTCTTGTCTTCTTTGCTGAGGTGGGGGACCATGGAGGTGGAACATTGCATATGTTGTTGATGTGTTGGTTAGTTCTGAGTTAGTTTCTCCTCCCTTCCCACCACCTTTCTTTTGAGTTCTTTGTTACAAGGGATGGCTGTCTGGTTTAGAGAGGGGAGAGAGACATGTTGGGAAGGGAAGGTGACATTTTAAAAAAAGACATTAATAAAACAAATTTAAAACCTTATAAAGTCCCATGGAAACGAGTAATTTCATTTAGGCACACAGCAGACATTTGATAAACACATTGTTTGATTGGAGTTTGCAGCTCCACAACTGAGCGTATTGACTTAGGGGTATAAGGGCAGGAATTACGCTGATGCCTTAGAAATCAGCCCAGTATAAGAGCCCAGAAAACCTGACCCACCTGAGGTTTCCTAGTATGGGATAGCAAGTGTGAGATAGTATGGCAAGCATGGGATAATGGGAAAAGGGGCCAGATTTGATACTTAACTCTGTGACCCTGGGCAAGTCCCATCTGCTGCCTCATCTCTAAGATGAGTAGAATAACTCCAAGTATGTGAGGTTAAGGGCTTTGTAAACTTTAAAACAATATGGAAATGAGACAATCAGGGAGGCGATATTTCTGGTCAACTATTTGCCTCAAAAGTATAGAAGAAAAAGAGGCCCTGAGTTCAAATTTTGACTCAGTTACTTACTCTAGGAAAATCAATTCACCTCTGTTTCTTCACTGTAAAGTGGATTGGACTGGATAGTCTTTAAGGTTTAAAGGTATGAAATGAGTAGTTAGGCATGATTGTATAGGTGTGGAGGCGCGGTTGAATTGGAGAATAAGACTGATGGCAGAGTTGAAGCCTGGGGCATACTTGGTGGGGAGTTCTTGCCCAAGAGCCTTCTCCTATTGGCCCTTTCCTGGGAAAGATAGGAACAATAGTGTCCTGACTCCCTCCATATTATGGAATGACCTGGCTAGCCTTGGGGATACCTTCTAACTTTGGCCACCTCTCCTTTCTTTTTCCCTCCTTCTCCTGCTTCTTCCATCTCCGGAGAAGCTCTCCTCTGCTCCCCCTCACCTCCAATCCCTTACCCCTGCCCATGACGTCTCACCTCCATCAGAAGTTCCAGCAGGCTGACGTGGATGGAGACCAAGCCTGAGAAACTCTCATCAGGGAATCGAAGACCTTCCACGAAGAATTCCAGCTCAGCTTTGCCACCTGTGTACTTTACCACATGGAAGAGCTTCTGCCGGCCGAGAATGTGGATGTAACGCTGGCCAAAAAATGGGTCTGAAAGGAATATGGACTTTAGCAAGAAAAATACCCAGAGGGAGGGGCCCATACCAAGGTGGGAAGAGAATTCTTAAATGAAACTGGGATAACTGAGTAGGGAAAGAGAGAGAAGATGAAAGAGAATGGGAACTTCTTCTATAGTCATGATATGAAAAGTATCTTTGCCAACATAAGATACCTCCTGGAACAATCCAGAGGCTTGGTTTCAAGTGCCAGTTGTCTCTAATCAATCAGCTCTGTGAGCCTGTTTCCTCCTTGGTGAATGAAGGGGGTTGGGCTAGAAGATCATAGGGTTTGGAACTGGGAGAGACTGTAGAGATTATTTATTTCAATTTTTCATTTTGCAGAGGAAGAAACAGAATCCCAGAGAAGTCCGTCACTGGCCCAAGATCACCCAGCCAGTAACAGGAGAGCTAAGATTTAAACTCTAATCCCCTGATTCTAAATCCTGTGCTCTTTCCAGGAGACCATGTTACCTTGAAAGTTTCTCAACTCTGACATTTACTATTATAAAATCTTTTAAATCAACCAATTCATTGAAGTCTTACTATGCGCTCTCTACAATACTCTGCCTAATTCTCTTAGTTGCAAATGAAGTACTAGTGGGCACTAGTAAAGGGAGTATTCTTACTGGGAGTTTTTTTTTCATCCCAATGAACATCTGTTTATCTGTCTATTTATCTATCTATCTGTCTGTCTGTGTCTATCTATCATCATCATAGTCATCTATCTGTCTGTCTATCATCATCATCATCATATCCATCTATCTATCTGTCTATCTATCATCATCATCATTATCTATCATCTATCTATCCATCCATCCATCTATCCATCTACATATGTGTATATGTATGTGTATGTATACATATATATATTCATTCATTCATATCTTTATGAATAAGATCCGCTGGTCCAGTAAAAATAAATGTGCCAGGTACTGTGCTGGGCACTAGGAATACAGACACCCAAGCGAGACAATACCTGACCTCTAGGGCAGTTCTACTGGGAGTACATCTTGTTCACAATTAGGGAAATAGACCCCATAAATACGCCATGATTGGAGGTGGGTTTCTTGGCACTACCAATAACTAGGACACGAGATCAAATTATGCCTCAGACACAAGTGGTGTGATCCTGAACCATCACTTAACTTCTCTGTACCTTATTTTCCTCATTGAATATAATGAAATGAAATAAACATTTGCTAAATATTTACTATGTGTCGGGCATTGTGTTAAGCACTTTACAAATATCTCATTTTTTACATTATCTCCTAACAATTGGGAGGGAGGTGGTATTATTTCACAGCTGAGGAAACTGAGGAAGACAGAAGTTAAATGACTTGCTTAAGGTCACACAACTAGTAAGTGCCTGGGATCAGATGTGAGCTCAGGTCTTTCCTATTCCAGATCTTAAACTGTGTTGACCATTCCACCAGCTGCCTAAAGTGAGGGGCCTGGACTCAGCAATCTCTAGGGTCCCTTCTAGCTGGAGATCCAAGAGCTTAGAAGTCCATGACTTGGGAGAATCAGGAAGGTCTCTGGGAGGAGCTGCAGCTTGAGGCAAAAGTTACAGGAGTCAGGAATTCCCAGGAGACGCTGGGGAGGGCAAATGGCTTTTTGGATTTGCTAATTCTGTTTTAACTTTTATACCTTAAAGCCTCTTCCTGCTCTGATGCCTGGTGATGCTCTAAGGCTGCTCTCGGTTGTGACAATCTGGATTCCAACTTTCATCATCCTTTCCACCTTGGCCACCCATTGAATTATTTCACCTGAAGGTGCTAAGGCCTGGCTAATCCAGGCAATAACCAGTCCTACCATGGGCACAATGGCATTGCCAGGCTTTATACCCATGCTCTCAGCGACATTTCCAGTGACAGTCTGGGGAAATCTCCAACTCCAAAGGTCAGAGGGTTTGGAAGCGGGGAGAGAAAACTGAGTCATGCCCACTGTAGACACCGGATCCTCTGCTGAATGACTCTGCTTTCCCTGGAAGAGGCCTAGATGCCTAGAGAATGCCTAGAGAAGCAAGTCAGACATTGGACTGGGCAGGAAAGGCAGGGCCACAGCCATTGGGTTGCAATCTATCTGTGGGCTATGCTTCCTTCTTTAGTGACTGGGGACAGAACTTGAGCCTCTGAATCTTAATAGTGTTTTTCTTTCAGGGCCCTTGGCCATCGTTCAGGCAGATATTCACTGATGGGTACAATCTTGGCATTGTCTGGAGGAGGCCAGCCCCACTCCGCCCCCTGCCTCTCCACTAGAACCTTCCTACTTATTCCCCGCTGGCTTTCTCTTCCAGCACAGACCAACAATGTCCTTCTGTGGAGTTGCCCCACATCACGGGGCCTCTGGCCTGGAGCCAGAGTTGGAAGTTAGCCTGAGTTGCCAGCCTTGCTTTCCATCCAGAATCACAGCATGGAGGGATGGGAGGCACCTTGGAGATTACTGAAGTCAATCCTCCCATTTTACCGCTGGGAATGACTTGTCCAATGTCACATAGGTAGCAAAGGGGCAGAGCCTGGATTTGAACCCAGGCCTTCTGACTTCAAAGCCATTCTCCTGTTGGACGCTATGCCTCCCATTTCTGGGTGGATTCTGAGCAGCCTGGAGGGGCTGGCTCTGCAAACATCTAAGAAAATGAAAATGAATCAATTTTTGCATGTGTTTTTGGTAAGGCAATGGTCTTGAACTCTGACTCAGACTAATTTGGTGCAAGGCATATTTCAGACATTCGTCTTCCCTCTTCTAAGCAAGGATGATAAATACATTCTAAATCCTTGGAACACAATGTTGATAGTGACTCCCTACTTTCCATAGGATAAAAAGCAAACAAACTCCTTAGTAGTTCAAATCTTCCACAGGGACAGCTGAATAGTGCAATGGATAGAGTACCTGGAATCAGGAAGACCTGTGTTCAAATCTAGCCTCAGTCACTTACTAACTTCGTGGCCCTGGGCAAGTCACTTAAAACAAACAAACAAACAAACAAAAAAACACCTCTCTCTGCCTCAGTTTCCTTACCTGTAAAATGGGGATGACAATAGCACTTACCTCCTAGCATTGTGGTGTGGATAAAAGAGATAATAACTCTGCAGGCTTAGCACAGTAATCAGGTGCTTTATTGGGCAGCTAGGTAACACAGTGGCTAAAGTGGTGGGCTCAGAGTCAGGAAGACCTGAGTTCAAATCCCACCACAGACACTTACTAGCTGTGGGAACCTGGGCAAGTCACCACCCCATTTGCCTTTAGTTTACCCTTTAGCACAGAAAGCTGAATTTGGTATCAGAAGCCCTGGCTTCTTATCCTAGCTTTGTGATGTTGGTAAGTAATGTAGTAACTTAGAAGCTGGATTTGAACTCAGGTCTTCTGGACTTCAGGTCAGGTCTTCTATCCACCATATCTTGACACATAATAAGCGCTTCATAAACACTGGTTGACTTGACTAGACTTGCCAGGCCTTGAGCTAAGTTCTGCAGATACAAAGAAAAGCAAAAACAGGATCCCTACCCTCAAGGAACTCCCATGATCATGGAGGAGACCATATAACCTGCCAATAACCAGGTACCTGAGCTGAGTAGATGGAGTTGTGCTCCTAATACCAGAGTTATAAGGCTGAAAAGACCTTTGGAGGCTCTGGAGTCCAGCCCTTCATTTCATAGATGAGGACACAGAGGAAGAGAGAGGTTAAAGGTTCTGCCCAGGGTGACATGGCTACTAAGGGCTAGAGATAAGATAATAACCCAGATCTTGATTCTGAGTCCAGTGCCACCTCCACTAAACCTCTCTGCCTCCATTAGACTGAGGCTGGAAATGATAGGAACCACCCCCGTACCCTCCTGGAAGTGCAGGCTATCATGCCCATGTTACCCCACCCCCAAGGGTCAGGAGAGCAGATTCCCTTCTATCTGCTCAACACTCTATGTAGCAAGGGGCATTTGAGCCCATGGTCTAATGGCATACCCTTGTTGGCCCAAGAATTGCCCTGTCCTCATGGCAACCTGGACCAGAACAGGATAAACATCAACATCTCTGGTCCAGGGTGGATAGTGGGGTCAGCCTGGCTCCCAGAGGAATTCTGACACCCTCTGGGGTCACCACCCTGGCAATTGGCTGGAGATGAGGGTGGATTAGGACCGCAGCAGATGCCTGGCACTGCCCTCCACATACCTGTGCCCCCAGTAAGCCTGGGCTATCTAGGGAGGTCTTAAACCTTGGCTATAGATTCTCAGAATGTCTAAGCTGGACATGACCTTAGAAAATATTTAGTCTAAATCTCCTCATTTTATAGAAGAGGAAACTGAGACCCAGAGAGGGGGAAAGGCCTTGTCTGTGATCACAAGACTGGAGCCTCTGCTTCTTAGAAGGTTATGAAAACTTCTCAGAGGAAGGGGCTTCTGGTGAAAGGAAAGTATTTATTAAGCTCCTACTATTCTAAGTTCTTTACCAAGACAATCCTGTTATCCTCATTTTAAAGTTGAGGAAAGGAAGGTAAAGGAAACATGACTTGCTTAGGTTTACACTGTAAATGTCGGAGGCTGAATTTGAATTCAGATCTTTCTGACTCCAGGTGTAGCACGGTACCAATTGCACCACCTTGTTTTCTTTAGGCCTTTATAACTTGTCTCCTGGCTTCAAGAGTCCAGTCCAACATTCACTGCAACTTTGATAAGTACATATCTGGTCCCAGGGGTGGTAGAGACAGTCTTTTCCCCGATTCTCTCCCTTTCATTTTATTAACATAATTGAATACATGGATATTTCTGGAAATGCTCATCTTATTCAACAGAGATGAACTGACTTGTAAATATCGGAAGGTTTCTAACCCTTTGTACTAAGGGCCTTGACATCCTGTGTTCTAAGAGCCCTTCCAACTCTGATATCTTGTATTCTAAGGGCCCTCCCAGCTCTGACATCCTGGGTTCTAAGGCCCCTCCCAGCTCTGACATCCTGGGTTCTAAGGCCCCTCCCAGCTCTGACATCCTGTGTTCTAAGGGCCCTCCCAGCTCTGACATCCTGTGTTCTAAGGGCCCTCCCAGTTCTGACATCCTGTGTTCTAAGGGCCCTCCCAGCTCTGACATCCTGGGTTCTAAGGCCCCTCCCAGCTCTGACATCCTGTGTTTTAAGGCCCCTCCCAGCTCTGACATCCTGGGTTCTAAGGGCCCTCTCAGCTCTGACATCCTGGGTTCTAAGGGCCCTCTCAGCTCTGACATTCTGTGTTCTGAGAGTTTTCCCAGCTCGGTAATTTAGGTTGACTTGAGTAGTTGTATAGAGGGAGATCTGGGAGGGAACTGGTGTGGACTGGGAGGCTGGGGTCACACTCACTGTCCACATAGAACACGCCCACTTTATCTGAATCACTGATGGAAATGTAGAGCACCATCTCATAGCCTGCTGGGAGCTCACTGGGGCCGTTGGTCCTCAGGATCATCCGAGACATGTCCTTCAGGTCTGCATCGGGACAGGGAGGACAGGGAGGACAGGGGATCAGTAAGATGCAGATGATGTCAGAGTCCCTTGACTCTGTGCCTTCCACCCTTCTTGTTCCCCAGGAGTTACAAACTGGAGACTGATGTTCCATCTGTTCAGATCAGAATAACCAGGCACAGCTTTCTGAAGCTGCCTCTCTGTCCCCTTTTGGCTCCCAAGAAAAAGGAAAAAAAAGTTGGCATCTTTCCCTCCTCCTATTCCCAGGGAACATGTTGCTCACTCCTCCCAAAGGACCCCATGGAGCCATCTCTAATACCTTCTCTGGTGTAGACCTTGTTATCAGAGCAATCTTCCTTGGGCAACCAGGGGACCTCCCTGTCACAGTTCACCAGCAGGATGGCTCCCTGGCCATCAGGGCCCCAAGTCCAGGATGCCTGTAGACAAGGGAAGCCAGGCCAACAGGTGAGTAGCAAACCCTGTTCCTCCTGTCCCCTGGAAGGTCAATACCAGCTGACTCCTCCACACCTACAATGCAGGTGGGTGATACCCATAGAACTTAGAGCCAGAAGGACTTTAGAGTCATCTAGATCGGTTCCTTAATTTTATAATGGAGGAAAATAAGGCACAGATCAGGGAAAGTGATTTGATTTGAACCTAAGTTCTCTGATTTCTGATCCAGTGCTCCTTCCATAATACATATTGTTTTTGAGAACGGTCATCTCTGTGGGCCCCAGGGCCCAGAGAGAAGCTCCTGGCTGGCCAGAGAAAGAGGAACAGAGGTAGTTGGTGGTCAGCTCCAGCTCTATTCTTACTACCCTAAGCACTGAGAAACAGCATAAGCCAGAGACCAAGGGTATCTAGAAATAGTGTGATGAGGGAATCAGGAGACTCCAGATCAAATCCTGACTCTGGCAGCAGCCCAATGACCCTATAATACGGAGCTAATAATACCTACACCAAGCATTCAGTCCAAAAGCATTTATAAAGCTGCTCAGCCCTCCCTCACTCAAAAACAGTCAAGTGCAAGTCATCATTTCTCTGATGGTGTGGTCTTCTTCAGCAATGAAGGACAAACACATCTCCGACACTATATGTGGCACTCTGCAAGGCTGTGGGGATACCAAGACAAAATGAAAGTCTTTGTCTTCAAGGACTTTACATTTTATCAGGGGAGATAGCATGAACACCTTTAAGTATGTATAAGATAAAAGAATGTAGTGTTTTTGGGACGCTTGAGTAGCTGGAGGATCAGAAAAGGCCTCAAGTACAGGTTAGTGTCTGAGCTGAGCTCTGGAGACAACTAAGCCTTCCAGAAGGTGGAAGAAAAAGGAGTGCACTCTAGGCTTGGGGGATGGCCATGGGGGAGGGGGAGAAGGGACACAGAGACAGACAATACTACGCAGAAGTTCAATGGCCTGAGTTCAAATCCTGGTTCTGCTGTGTACCGTATAATCTCAGAAAAAAATATTTGTCCACTGTCAAGTTACTTTTCCCATCTGTCAAATGGGGATTTTAAGATATACCTTATCACCCTCATTGTAAGCCTCATACGTGGGAAAGAGTTTCATAAACTGTTAACTATAATAAGCAGCTGTCATTATAACATCAAAGGCACAGAATATCAGACTTAGCAGGAGCTTTCAAGTTCTTTTAACTCAAGCACTTCATTCCACTGCAGTGGATAGAGCACCTAATCTGGAGTCAGGAAGACCCAAGTTCAAATCTGGCCTCAAACCTTTACTAGCTATGTGACCCTCGTCAAAGCACTGTACCCTTTTGCCTCAGTTTCCTCATCTTTAAAATGAGCTGGAGGAGGAAACAACAAACCACTCCAGTATCTCTGACAAGAAAATCCCAAATGGGATCACAAAGAATCAGATACAACTGAAAGAATTGAATAAAAGCAATAGCCTCTTTCTATAAGTGAGAAAATGGAGGATCAGAGGTGTTAAATGACTTGGCCAATATACACAGTCAGTTGGTGTGACAGCTAAACTTGAATTCAGGTCTTCTGACTATTATTCTTTTCCACTACACCAAGTTTTTTCCCTTATTGTTAATAAATAATAGTGCTCTTTGGGGATTCCTCATGGAACATAATGGATAGAGGATGGGATTCAGAGTTCACAGGATCCAAGTTCAAACCCCACCTGATGATCTAAAGTCTAAATTAAACTATCTGTTGGCAGTGATGCCCAAGGTTTTTATTCTTGAATACTTTTTCAATAACAACCACAAAACATGTTGTTAACCCTCAGGGTAATTTTGCATGCTACTTATAAATATTCTTATTCTTTTAAAAGAATAAGTGCTTGCAATAACTACAACAGTCACTTTTGTCCCCAAAGCATCAAAATAAAATCTCACTCTACTTATAACTATGAGAACTCTAAATGTAAAATTGCAACACTTTAATTATAAAAATAATTACAAATATTTTGTATCCTGTCTTGGAGAAGGGGATTTGGTTCTAAGAAAAGACAGGGAACTGAATTAAAAAGGGGTACTTCTGTCTGGGCACCACAGATTCATAGATTTAGAACTGGATGGGAAGTCAGAAGTCATCCAACATTTTATTATCTTTTAGTTAATTGTTTTTTAATTAAGAAAAATCCACCTTCTCTCCTCTGGTCCCACTCCCATGCCCATTCTCCCATCTCCACTGAAAAAGAAAGAAAAATGACATTCTTGTAACAAACATGAATAGTTAAGAAAAACAAATTCCCAAATTGGTCATGTCCAAAAAATGTCTCCATTTACACCCTGCGTCCATCACCTCTCTGTCAATAGGTAGACAGCATGTTTTACTATGATTCCTTTGGAATCATGACTGCTCATCAGGCTGATCAGAGTTCTTATGTCTTTCAAAGCTGTCTGTCTTATACATTGTTCTACTGGTTCTGTTCCTTTCACTCTCTATCAGTTCATAGAAATCTTCCCAGGCTTCTCTAAAACTGTCCCCTTCATCATTTTTTACAGTACAATAGTGTTTCAATCTTTGCATTTTATAGAAGACAAAACTGTAGCTCAGAATGTCCAAGGTAGTATCAGTAGGTAGGATTTGAATCTAGGTTCTCTACAAGTCAGCGGGGCCTGGGGTCCCTTGCCTAGAGGGGAGAGAGTATTAAGGGTGTGAGTGCTTAGCAATTTTGCAGTAGGGATCAGCCCCGGGGACTGGCCATGCCTGATCTAGCACAGATGTCCCCTCCTGCCTCCGGGAGGCAGGTCTGTCAGCTGGCTTTCTTTTATTGGGATCAGGGAAGGCACAGAAGCTGTCAGGGGGAGATCACAAGATGAGAAAGTTCATCAACCACTTGTCTATATGGAGAAATGGAGTCCAGGAGAGGGGGCGTGATATACCTAAGGTCACATAGTCCATTTATGAAAGACTTGGACGTGGGTCCCTGCCTCCCACTCCCCATTCAGCAATCTACTGTGATTTAGGGTTACATAGACAGGCTTTCTTTTAATGTGTTCTGGCTCCAGACCTAGACAATGAGGCTTTTCACAGGGCAGGTTTCTATTTTGGCTGACTCTGGGAAGCACGATTTATTGGGTGCTAAATTGGAAAGGGCAGCCCTGTCCCTGGGGGCTGTGCTTTCTTTCATTCCTAACAGTCTTGTGACCTCCTCACTCTTTAGTGTATAGGTTGGGGTAGGAAGATAGAGAGAGGACTGGGAGAACACTGGACCTGGTGTTCTGGAGATCTGGAGTTTAATGCTAGTTCTACTACTGATTTCCTTGGGACCATTACTTATATCCTCTGGGTCTGGTTTCTGCCTCTGTAAAATGGGAGCTTGCTGCAGAGGGTCTGTATTTTCCTTCTTCAATCTGGAAGCTCCCTGAGATCAGGCGCTGACCATCTTTCGTCTATGCCTCCCATTGAACCTATGTCTCTGACTCAGCCCTCTCAAACCTACCCTAGGGCTCAGGGATCTTCATTGGTCAGGACATTCCATATCTGTCCCAACCCAGACCCAGAATTCTGCTCTCTGGCCATCTTCATGACAGGCCTCCCCATGCATAGGCCCACCCTTGCCCTTCCTCCTTTAGAAGTAATGTCTAGAAATAAACATAATAGCTGGCATTTGTACAACACTTTAAGGTTTGCAAACTCTGTATGTGTTACCTCATCTGCTCTTTTAGAATATATGCTTCTTGAGGGTAGACATTTTCTTTTCTTTTTTTGGGGGGAGGGGTGTATTTTTATCCTAGCACCAAGGACAGTGCCAGCAACAGTTAACATACTTTTGAAAGATCATTCATTCATTCATTCATGCATGCAGGCATTAAGTTCTCCTTCTTCAGTTTGGGAGCTTCCCGAGGCCCTCTCTTAGTCCCAGGCTGGGAACACAGTAAACACAAGAACTCATCTCCCCATGCATACCTAGACCGGGACTCTGCTCAGTGGGTTTATTCAGGTAAGTAAAGGGGAAACAAGCATTTATTAAGTGTTTCTTATGTGCTAGGCTCTATGTTAAGAACTTACAAATATTATCTCATGTGATCCTCATAATAGACTTGAGAAGTAGGTGCTATTCTTGTTCCTATTTTACAGATGAGGAAACTGAGGCAAACAGAGGGAGGAGAAAGTAGGAACTCGGTCTAGTCCTTGATGTAGACTGACCCACTGGTCACTAGACTCACTAGCTTGGGGCACTAAGTCCCACTGGGGGTGGTGGCAGCTACAGTACTGACTTACCTTCTTAGGATTGTTCTTTTCGACCACTCCATCTCGGTCTGCATCCACATCCAGGGAGATCTCTGGGGAGAAGACACAGCCATCGGGTTTACTGCTCTGGCCTGTCAGAGGCTGTCCCTGAGCTGACAGACCGGGTAATCTGGAAGTGGGGAGGCCCTCACTTCTCCATTGGGACTAGCAGGGGAGGCAGCTGCATCTCACCAGAGTGGGCTTCACTCTCTCTTCCCCTCACCTTCTGTATTTCCTATGTTAACACTAGGAGAGGCTTTGTTGGAGTCATTTAAGTGAGCCCTGATCTGATCTTGAGTATCAACTGTGATCTCAAAGGGCTTTCTTCACAACAACCCTGGCATACATAAAGTACAAACATTTTTACTCTCACTTAACAGATGAGGAAACCAAGTCTTTGTATCCCCAGTGACTAATGGTAGCTGGCACATAGTAGGTATTTAATAAATGCATGTTGAAGCAATATTGTTCAGTGAAGAACTGTGAACGACTTAGCTATTCTCAGCAATGCAATGAACCAAGACAAGCCCAAAGGACTAAAGATAAAGCATACTATCTACCTCCAGAGAAACAATTGATATTGTTTCAATACAGACTAAAGCATGTTATTTTTCTATTTTTTCCTTCCTTTGTCCCTTTCCCTTCTTTCTTTCTTTTTCTTTTTTTGAGTCTTCTTGTACAAAATGACTAATATGGCAATATTTTATTGATTGCACATGTATAACCTATATCTGATGGCTTACTGTCTCGAGGAGAGGGGAAGGCAGAGGGAGGGATAGAATTTGGAACTCAAAACTTAAAAAACTCAAATATTTAAAAACTGTTTTAACATGGAATTGAGGGAAATAAAAATATATAATCTTATAATAAAATTAATATTGGAAACTAAATTAATTGGATAATTAATTCAATTATGAAATAAATAATCTAAATATAATTAATTATATTATAGAATTGTTATATAATCATATAATTATATAACATGATAAATAATAATTAAAATTAATTATGATAAAATAAGCTATTATAATAAAATATATAATATAAAATTATATATATATATATACATATATATATATATATATATATGCCTGTTGATTGATTGTGTAGAATTGGGAATCCATGGGAGTGGCAATGCCCACTAAGGAAAGGCATTAGAGAAAATAGGGTAATTAATATTGACTCCTCTAAGTTCACCTAGTTAGTCTCACAATCACGACTTGAACTGTGAGTCCACTGCTCTCCTTATCAGACCTCACTACCATCTCTACCCATACTGAAAGCTATCCCTTTAGCTACTCTACTGCTATCCTTACAGGTGCTGTGTCGATCCCTCCTCCTGCTAGCTGGCATTCACATAGTACATGAAGGTTTCCAACATTTTTTTCATCGAATTGGAGAAAGAACTGGGGATGTTTAGCCTAGAGAAAAGTTAGGGTGAGGGAAGGTCTTTAAATATTTGAAGGGCTGTCAGACAAAAGGGGGCAATAACCCTGTTCTGCTTGGTCCTGGCATGCAGAACTAAGGAGAAGTGGGTGGAGCAGCTTATGAGGGAAACATTGACTGGATAAAGAAAAGCTCTCTAACATTTATAGCTGTCCAAAAAATGAAATGAACAAAGGAAGATTGTTGTTCAGTCAAGACTGATTCTTTGAGACCCCATTTGGAGTTTTCTTGGCAGAGATACTGAAGAGGTTTGCCATTTCTTCTCTAACTCATTTTACAGATGAGGAAACTGAGGCAAAAAGGGTTAAGTGATTTGTCCAGGGTCACACAGCTAGGAAGTGTCTGCAGTCATATTTGAACTTGGGACTCTAAGGCCAATACTCTATCCACTGTGCCACCTAGCTGCCCCACCTTGGGAGGTAGTGAGCTTTTATCCACGGAGGCTGTCAAACAACTAGCACTTACTAAACACCTACTAAGTGTCAGGCATAGTACTCAGACTGGTGACTCTTTTACAACATCCCTGACAAGTGGTTCCCTGTTTGGGTGTAAGTTGAACTAGATGCTTCCTGAGGTGGTTTTCATCTCTCAGATTCTTCACCCACTTCAATGATACCTTAGATAATCTAGAGTCCAATCTGTCCCTGCTTGTTACCTAGACATAGAACTTGATCAGTAACAGCACTTTAAGGTCTACAAAACGTTTTCATCATAAAACCCCACTGAAGTGGATTGCCCCATTTAGCAGATGAGAAAACTGAGGGCAAGAGAGTTTGATGGAAATCTTTGCAGCTATGCTGAGGAAGAGATTCCTGCTCAGCTATGAAATAGATGACATTCTCAGAGTTCCCTTCTGATTCTGACTGTCAATGATTTCATAGGAGGGACCATGGAAGGAAAGAACCTGGTCATGGGCTCCTGCCCCAAAAAACTCCCAGGAGACTTGCCCTTCAACTGGGCATGACCTGGAGCCTCGGACATATGGTGCACATGGGAGTATTTCTGGATCAGTCCTGTTGACAGAGATTCCCATCTTCCCATCTCCAGGGGTCAGGGAGAGGAGGAAGGTCCTGGCAAGGAAGGAAATGAGGTGACTGCCAGTCAAGGAGGGCTCTCTCAAGGAGGCAGATTGCTCCCACAAACAGTTCAGAATTTCTGCTACTGAGTATCATGCTTTTCAGAATGGTTTCTGGGGGACCTTTGGGAGTAGTCTATAGAGCCAAGTTTATCAGCTATAGAGGAGAGCTTCTCTTGTTTGTGATATATTAGAAGGAGCACTGGATTAGGAGGCAGAGGGCATGGTTTCGATTTCCTGCTCTGCTACTTGGTTGGTATGTAACCTTGGTCCTTAGCTTTCCCCATCTGGAAAATGGGAGAGTCTCTGAACAGTCTATGATGCCTTTACATTCACAAGTGGGTTTTGACTCCAAATGGTGCTCTTCAGTCTGCTTGCTGGCCACCCCTCATTGCCTGGAATACCGTCCCTTTTCACCTCTGCCTCTTAGACACCCTAGTTTTCTCAAGACTTAGATCCAATGCTGTCTTCTACAAGAAACCTTTTCTTCATTACCCAGACCCCGGGAAGCTGCTAGGGATTTCTTCACACAATATTTTTTGTCAGTTTTGTATCTAATCTCTAGGTGTACAGGCTGCCTCCTCCATCTGGAATGTCATAAGCATCTTGAGAGCAGGCACTGTTTCACTTTTGTCTTTCTCTCTCTAGAACCTTAGTTAGCTTAGAGGCTGGCATACAGTAGTAGCTTAATAAATGCTTTTTGCTAGGTTGACTGAAGTCACTTAGCTAAGGTCAAATAGTTCAGAGGAGGCTGGGCCAAGAATCAAATCCAGGCCTGGTGAGTCTCACACCATTGGTCTCACACCATTCTGTACACGACACTGTGTAGCTTCCCTTCTTACAGCATTAAGAGAAACCTAGTGTCCAGAGTGTCAGCGCCTCCTGGCTAGCTGTTTTCCAGGTTTCCAGGGCTATCATATGTGAAAGGGGAATTAAGCTTATTTTGCTTGGCCCCAGAGCCAGCATGGGGCAGGTGAGGAGGGAACAGCAGAAGGGGCGATCCAGTCTTAGCTTAAGGAAAAACTTCCTCACTGGCTATTAGATTTATCCAAGAGCAGAACAAGCCAGGCAGGCACCAAGAGCTCCCTTTCCTGGAGACTTTCAAGGAAAGCGTAAAGGGCCACAATCTTTGGGATATTATGTGGTTGGGGAGATTAATATTCAGGGGTGGACTGGGCAGCCACCGCCCCCTTCCCCATCCTTTCCAAGGCTGAGGCTCTGTGTTTTCCTTAAGGAGGCAAAGCCCAACTATGGTATAACGAATCATACATTATGATAATGCATAATAATACACAATATTATATCAAAATAATAATGGACCACTATATCTGAAGGCAGGAAATTTGAGTGGAAATCTTGACTTTAGTAGTATGACCTTGGCTAAGTCATTTCTCTCCCCTTCTTATCTTCAGTTTTCTCCCCTGTAAAATGGGGATACAGATTGTTTACAATCCTCACCCTCAAGTCCCAAGCCATGGGACTTCTTGGGAGCAAATCATCATAGAAATATAAGCTATAATTTTTATTATGTTTGTTTTGAATAGTTCACTAATACAGTCACATCAGATCATGTGCTCTTCTTCCCATTCCACTTCAATCATCCCATTCCAACCCTTCCCCAATGATCTGGTTTTGGTGGACCACTCTACCAGTGTGCACCATCATGGGGTTATAGATTCAGAGCTGGAAGGGGACTTTAGAGGTCATCGAGTTCACACGTTTCCCCCCCCCCCCCGCCCCCGCATTTTGCAGATGAAGAAACTGAGGCCCAGAGCAGTTAAGCAACTTTCCTGGTGTCCCACAGCTAATAAGTGCCTGAGGTAAGATTTAATTCTTTCCCACTATTCTAGCCACCTCTAATTATATTTTGGGAACTTTTTTGACCCTCCTCATCAGGAATTGATTGTAAAATGTTGAGGAGGTAGGGAGGGGGAGACACACCAGTCTCACCTCCCTGGAAGATCTCCCATTTTTTGTTTCTACCCTCCGTGTGTGTGTGTGTGTGTGTGTGTGTGAGTTGGACGTTGCGGTAAGACGAGGATGGGGGAATTTGGCTTTGGGGCCTCCCAGCTCAGGGAAAGATTTTCCAAAGACTCTGCCTCCTAGGTCAGCTCCCCAAAATAGTCCCAAGGTGTCAGGTGGTACACCCATCAGCGGTGGGCAGATTAAGAGGAAATGTCAAGGGGATTGGGTTCAGGGTAACGTGGGGGATGGGGATGGCATGAAAGGCTGCTGCCTTCCTGCCTTGGTTCCTTCTCTTTCCTCCTCAGTCTCAGAACTCATGGTGCTAATATTTTTACCGTATCCACCCTTCCCGCCTCCCCACAATGACTAGGTGCTTGGCTTTCTAACTTCCTGGGGCAGAAAGGACTGGTGACAGTATTATGCTAGGTGATGGGGTCAGTTCTCCATTCTCAGCACTAACCTTGGGGCTGGCAAATTAGGTTGATCATGCTATGCTGGGCCCTGGACTTTGGGAGCAGAGGGAATGGAGTAGTAGCCTAGAAGTCCCCTTCCATGACCAAGGTGAGGCCCCCATGTGGCAACATGGTTCTGGAGGCAGAATATCGGGATTCCAATCCATTTTATTGCTTATTAATTGTGTGAACTTCAGTAAGCCACAACTACTCTGAGTCTCAGTTTCCCTATCTGTAAAATGAGGCAGTTGGGCTAGAGGACCCCTGAGGTTCCTTTTCACTCTAGCTATGATCCCGTGATCCTGTTCTCCATTTTTATACAGTGCTCCCTGTCAAGCTACATGTTACCCTCTGTGAACTTTAGGGTTGACTTCACTGGGATAGTTTTTATTCAACATACTTTTGCCCTAAGTCTGAGTCCTCTGTAGAGATAACTCTTCCCATTGCCCTCCACCTTATGTGGTGTGCTAAAATAGCAGGAAAATCAGGGCAGAGATTCCAATATTGACCTCTCTGAGCCTCAGTTTCCTTAGCTATAAAATGAGAATGAGGGCCAAGGTGGTGTAGGATGGTGGGTAGAGAGCTGGCTTTGGAGGCAGGAAGATCAGGCTTGCAATCCCTTCACTGACAAGTAACAGCCCGTGCCTTGGGCAGCTCATTGAACTTTCAGCCCCAGACAATTCTCCAAAACCATTAGTTACAGACCAGTTTACCTTGTCTATTGCTTGTCTGGACACATTTGTTTGCTCACGGTCTTCCCTGTTAAACTGTAAGGTCCCTGAGGGCAGGGACCATCCTTTGTCTCTTTTGTACCTGCAGCCTTTAGCATAGTGCTAGGCACAGAAACATAAATGCTTGTTGACTGTTCAACAGCCCATCTCTATCAGTTAGAGTCTACATGCTATATGTAGCATATTATATACTATTATGTATTATAGTATATCATACGTATTTTATATGTGTGTATACTGGTTATATACTGGTCTACAATGGTAATGGAATTTCCTCGCTGGGAGCTCCCTCCACCTATGAAATCACATTTGATCCAAAAAAGGGAAAGAAAAAAGATAATATTTGTATTTACTCCCTCCCCGGGTTGTTGAGAAACAAGTGTTTTGTAGACCATAAAGCCCCCAAAGTGCGCTACTATAATGTGAATGTGATTAGAACCGCCTTTCCTTCATTGCAGAGGTGGAGGATTATGTACTATGTATCCTCTGAGGCACTGTCCATGCATTGGCTGTTTTGGGAAATTTTTTCCTCTAAAAATTTATTATATTTATTAAATTTAATTAATTAAAATTAATTAATAAATTAAAAAAATAATTTATTAAAATTAATAAATTTATTATAAGGGACACCTTCCTTATTACTTGCCCAGTGCCCTGGGCAATTAATTTCTTTTTTATTTTTTAAATGTTCATTTATTTATTTTAAGACAATTCTTTAGTCAGTTGACAAACATTTATTAAGTCTTTACCTGGGACCAGACATGGTGCTAGGAAATAGAAATACCAAGAGGCAAAGAGCCCCAGTTTTAGCCAAGTTGCCAGCCTGCATTGGGGGAGGGGGTTCTTTCGACCTGTGAAAGCCCAGGTCTGGACAAAAGAAAAAAAAGAACTGATCGATCAATCAACATTCATTAAAGATCTCCTGTATCTTGGCACTGTGGTAGATATTAGGGGCATCTAGAAAAGAATTCAGCCTTCTCTGCCTTCCAAGAGCATTGGGGAAACCTTCATAATCTCATCTGATTCTCTCAAGGGCCTTTGAGATGGGAAGTACAAATATTATGCCTATTTTGTAGATGAAGCTTATGAAGCCAAGAAAGGTGAAATAATGTTCTAGAAGACACACAGTAAGGATGGAACAGAGCTGGGATGTGAGGCATTAGGAGGCCTAGGTTTCCTGACTCTAAATTCAGGATTCTTTCCACTATACTAGCTTCTACATCACATTCCAGAGGGTGGCTGGGGGCCTAGAAACTTTTGCAACTTTAGTATTATTTATTGGATTCTGGTTTCTGGCTCTTTTCAAGTTGACTTGAGTACCATCAAGGCAGCAAAGGCATCCCTTCCTAACAGTTATATTCTCCTTAGTTCCTCACCCGTTTCCCAAGCCCTTCCCCCAAACAGGGACTCAATCCTCTTTGTGGAACAGCAGAAAGGACCAAGGAGGAGAGAGATGGATGAGATTTGGGATCTTGGGGTCAGAGATTTAGAATGGGCTTTAAGGCCATCTAATCTAACTCCATCCCTTTATAGAGGAAGACTTGCCCCAGTCACATAGATGATATCAGAGTCAGAATTTGAATGCAGAACCTCTGACTGAATCTAGCTTTTTCTTGTGCATCCTAGTGGATTCCATGTCTGCTGGACTTCTGTCTCCTCCTTACTCTCATCTGGGTGATGGGGGTGTAGTTCAAAACTGCCTCCCTAGGAATACATTCTGGGAGACATTAGAACCTATAGGTTCTCACAGCTGGAAGGCGATGATTGTCTTAGGAGACCATCTAGCCACCTGTCCAGGGCAAGAACCATTTCCCCATCTGTAGTTTCCCTGTTGGAACATCTCACATTAGGAAGTGTGTGGCAGTGGAAGGAACAGTAGTGTGGAGCCTCTGAACCTTGCGACCTGGATAACTCTTCAGCAGGGCCCAGTGGAAAGAGCAGGGCCGCTAGACTCAGTTTTGTTATTGTTTAGTTGTTTCAGTCATGTCCGACTCTTCATGACCCCATTTAGGGTTTCCTTGACAAAGATACTGGAGTGATTTGCCATTTCCTTCTCTGGCTCATTTTTACAGATGAGGAAACTGAAGCAAATAGGGTTAAGAGACTTACCCACATCATAAAACTACTAAGTGTTTCAGAAGAACTGGGTACAAATTCAACCTCTATCACTTACTACTTGTATGACCTCGGGCAAGATATTTAGTCTTCCTGGGCCTCAGTTTCCCTAAATGTAAAAATGGCAGGAATGGATTAGATGGCTTCTGAGGTTCTTTCCAATTTCAGATCCATGATCTAAGTATCTTCTCTGAGTCTCAGTTTCTACATCTGTAAGGTGTATATAATGTACATATATAATACATAAGGTCTATAATACTCTGTATGTGATCTATGCCATGGACCTATTTGAGGAAAGTGGTTTTCTAAACTTCAATGTTCTAGAAATGTAAGCTGTTATTAATATCACCTCAGGGCCCAGCCCATGCCGGGACTGTGCTGTTTCCCCTTATATCAGGCTGAAATTTGTGCCCCTGTGTGTCCTCCCCTAGCCTGCTGTAGTTGTCATCCACCAGGCCAAACAGCCCAAGTTCCCTGTGCCCTGTGCACAGCTCCTCCTAGCACTGTTCAGAGCAGGGTCATAGGGAGATCATGTTTCTGAAAGGGTGAATTAGGGCTGTTACCTGAGACAGTTCAATCCCTCTGCCCATTGAGCTGGTCACTGCAGCTCCAATGGCCACTATCCTGGGAGCTCTGGTTACTTCTCCCTCATATATCCCTGGCCTGGCTATCTCTGTTTCTGTTCTCACCTATGTCCCTTTTTTCTTTCTGTCTCCCCACAGTGACCAGTATGAGGAGCTGGAAATTTGGGGTGGTTAGTTCAGGGGAGCCACTGTGGAGCCCTGGCAGAATGCCCTGGGCACCAGATTCCGAAGCCAAGGAGAACTGGGCACTACTTGCTTCTTTTGCTGAGTCTGAATTATTCAGGAGAAGTCTGTAGAACCAAAAAGCTGCCTGTGCCAAATCTGATTAAAAATGGTGTCAGCTGTCATTAACTCGATGAGTGACCTTGAATAATCTAAGGGTCTCTGTTTGCTCATCTATAGAATGGGGGTAGGGAGTTGGAGTAAATGGTACATTCCATTGTGACATTCTACATTCAAACAATTTAAGTTCTGAGGGTACTCTCAGCTCTGGTGTTCTCTGTTCTAAGGTCTCTTTCCAGTTCTGACATTCTGTATTCTAAAGGTCTTCCCAGCTCTGATATTTTCTGTTCCAAGGTGTCTTTCCAGTTCTGACAATCTCTGTTCTAAGACCTCTTTCCATATCTGACATCTGTATTCTAAGGGTCCTCTCAGCTCTGACATTCTCTGTTCTAAGGTCCCTTTCTAGTTTGGACATTCTCTGTTCTAATGTCTCTTTCTAGCTCTGACATTTTATGTTCTAAGGTTTATACTCTATGGCTCCTGACAGTTATAACATTCTGTGCTCTGATGTTCCATGTTTTAAGGCCCCTTTATAGCACTGAAAGTTGAGGATTCTGTGATGCTAAATGGGCTATATCAGTCCGTAGAAGAGGCTGGATCTCACTTACCAACAGCTGTAAGGAAAAGGCCAGCTTGGTCAATGGGCGTCTTATTGTCTTCTGCATAATAGCTGACAGTGACCTGGGGATCCACAGTAGGAAAAAGAAAAAAGGAAAGAGGCAGCTGATGACGTTCCAGAACATTGTGCACACCTCCCACCTGCCACCTCTTGGCCCACCAAGCCAGTTCTCCTTCCCATCATGCATTTCCTCCTCTACAAAACTCTGTGGATTAAAGTGAGGACAGATTTTTTTTTCTACTTTGTGACTCTTGGTAAAGGCCTATGCTCAAGATAAAGATGCTAGCATTATCCCTTCAAACTTAAGATTCCCCTTCCTACTGCTGACCTGGTAGAGCCCCGCCTCAAACCCAACCCTCCAGGTTCCTGTACCTTGTCACTGCTGACTTCCGCGCTGGGCTGGCTCATGCTGAGACGGAGGGTGGTGCTGGGGGAGAGGGCCCATTGCTGCTTGCCATTGGCTGTGACCTCCTCGGCCTGCCCGTCAATCACTGCCTCTACCTGCACACCATGTGTGTGTTTCAGGGTGAAGGTCTTGGCTTCCGCAGGGGATGCACTGTGGAAGGGAGGAGGCTCTGGTCATGGAGAGGCTTCCACATGACTCTAGGGGGATGAAATCTTAGACTCTTTTAAAAATCCAGAATCTTAGAACTAGAATGAGTCTTATACTATGTAAGGTTAGAAGTGGGAGGGTCTTGAGAACAGAGAATGTCAGGACTGGTAGGTATCTTAGAATGTGGGAGGGCCCTCAGAACACAAAATGTCAGCTGGGAGGGTCCTGAGAACAGAGGATGTCAGAGCTGGGAGGGTCCTTAGAAATTATTGAGTCAAATCAGCTCATTTTTTTAGATGAGGAACCTGAAGTCCAAGAAATGGAACTGGTTTACCAAAAGTCACACTGCTAATAGGCTTGCCTGAGGTCATTATGGGCCAAAATCAAGAAGGCACCCCTGAATCAAATTGTCTCCATGCTGGCCTGTCTCCACTGTCTGAAGGACCACCATTTGCAATGCATTTCCTTTGGGATGTCTTGGATCCAGGGAGTACGTGGGCACCAGGGAGGTGGTGTCCCACTATACCACTAACACTTCTGTATGAATCAGTTCAGCATATCCTTCTCAGATGACAGCTTGGTGAGGGACCTGTCAGAACCAACACTTGAAGAAAGTTATCTAGGGAAGGGAGGGCCCTGTAGGGGAGGGAGGAGGGAGAGAAGGTGAGAAGCAGCCCCCAAAGACAAACTATTGATTTTTCAGACTTGCAGAAGACCAAGCCCAAGACTTGGGTTTTTGTGTGCCTCATAAGGCTAAATTTGGACAAGAGATCACAGGGGATGATGTGGACTTCACTTGGGCTTTGTTAGCAAAACACCAACATACCATCCCGGTTCTCTGAAAAGGGCACTGATCCACTGGCTTTAAAGGCGGAGGTAAGGCTGAGTGTCAAACAAAGGGGATCACTGCTAATTTACTGGGTGACCTTGGGTGGGTACCGAGGATCATTTTTCTTTGTAATATAAGGCCATCTCTGAAACCTCTACCCTTCTCAGATTGATGTTTTTTTTTGACTAGGTAAAAGAGGCCATTCTTTGCCTTATTTTTTACCTAGCCTTAATCGATAAATGGGCATTGCCTCAGTCAAACTGAGACCTGGTAAAGACTTTAATTTAAAAAGGCCAAGGTCTCCCACTGTGTCTGGGGCCCTCTTCAGTCATACTGATCTATATCTTGCCACTGGACTCAGATGGCTGGGGAAGAGAGAGTGAGACTGGTGACTTTGCTCAACCCTGCCTCACTTAATTCCAATTCACTTGCAAGTAATGGCATCACCTTCCTGCTGTCATGGTCCTCTTTGAGATCTGAAGATCTATGTTCTAAGGGTCCTCCCAGCTCTGACATTTTGTTCTAAGGTCCCTGCCAGCTCTGACATTCTAGGTTTTTGTTATATTAGTCTAGTTGGCATATTACTAACAGGAGATGCTCCCAGAATTTAGAGAGGAGTTTAGAAAAGAATGGCCCTCTGAAACTGGGTAAGATCAGCCATTTGTTGGCCCGATTGTCCCTAGAGATTCCTGAATGAGTTGCCAGGAGACCAGGATATCTCTGAAATTCAATTCAGGCCAGGGTATGTACCAGGGACCAGAGTTTTTTCCTGAAAGTCCTTTAGAAAGATCCCAATTTAAAATCTATGTATTCTTAAGGAAACTACTAAGCTGAATTATAACAGGAAGATTGTAACATAGTCTGAGGAAGGGAGGGGAGGGGGTGGAGGTGGGGTGGAGAGGAAAGGGATGGAGAAGAAGGGGAGTCTGCAGGGAATCTAGTCAATCAATAAGCACTTATTAAGTGTTTTAACAGGCAGGGTGAGGAGGATAGGAGTGGGGATAGGGGATGTGGGCTAAGGAAAAGTCTAGGAAAAGGAAATCCAGGGAAGAACGAGTCAGTGTTTATCTGGTGCTCTGTGGGGAAAGAAACACTCTATGTGAGAGAGGCTAGCATCTTCGTTACTGAGAAGTTATGGATCCCATCGCCAAATTAATAAATTGACAATCATGCTCATGAATAATTGGATGAAATTCTGAACTGTCAGAGCTGAGAGGGACTTTACATCAGAGAATGCCCAAGATTGGAAGGCCTTAGAACAGAGAATGTCAGAAATGGAAGGAGTCTCAGAGATCATTTATCCTAGACTTCTCATTTCTTACCAATGAGGAAACCAAGGTCCTCTTGGTCCAATCAGTGGTAGATTCTAAGAAAAACTCAGATTTTCCAATTTCGGACTGAGGTTTCTTTTCTATGAGTGTGGTTATCATAATGCCCATTTTTCAAAGTCAATATCCTCTGGGTAAATATGATAAAATTCAAGTTTCTGGACATGTAAGAAAAAGATCAGATCCTGGACTCTGGGTGATCCCCAAAGTACAAACACCCTGGGAAAAGCTTACTAGGTTCTTGTTCATTTTCTCCCTCTTTCCTTCCTTTCCCTTTCCCCTACTTAGTCTAACAGATAAAAAGAAGAATTTGGAATCAGGGAGACGAGGGTGCCAATTATATTTCTGACATTTGCCCCTTACGTCCATTGGGCAAATCACTTCATTTCTGAGTCTCAGTTTCTCTATCTGTAAAATGGGGATGTTAATGCCTATAATACCTACTTCACAGGGGATTAGAAGGGTTTTAGGGTTTAGGGCAAGGGTTAGTGCTTTGTAAACTTTAAAGTATTAACAAAATTTCAGTTATCGTCATTATTAATAAATGATGCCATCATCCTCCTTTAAATCCCACTCTCCTTCTGTCCAGATAGGGCTTTGTTAGTTACTGTCTCAGTCCCACAAAAGAGACCCATTCCCCACCTCCATCTCCCCAGGCACCAAGCTTGAGCAAATAGCTATTCTAGGAGTAGGCTCCAAATCCAGAGAACAAAGAAGCCATTCTCCCTGACCCAGGGGGGTTCCCAGTTGGTGCCATCTGTGCCAAGGACAGAAGCCCTTACTAATGGGATGTCTTTAGGGGTCACAGGCTAAAAGTCTAGTCATGTGGCAAAGATCCTCTTGCAAAGCAGGTGTAGAAGGAGTAGATGATGCCAATAGGGTTTGGGGAGTAGAGGGGAGGTGGAGAAGGATGGGGGATGGGAAGGATGGAGGGGTGGAGGTGGGGATGGTGGAGAGGTGGGAGGTAGGGGTAAAGGGGACAAGTGTGACTTTAAAAATAGATCATGAAATATTGAAGAGTGAAATGTAGAGAACCAGAATACTGTAAACTGTAACAGCGATATTGTTTTAAGAAACGACTCTGAGCAAATAAATTATTTTGACTATTATAAATTCCCAAATTAAATATAAAGGACAAATGAAGAAAGATGCTATCTACATCTAGAGAAAGAACTGATAAATAACAATATGTATAGAATAATTTACGTATGTATTATAAACACACTGTTGCTATCAGTGACATCAGGAGCATGATGTCTTGACTTGCAAGTGATTTGGATTTAAGTGAGGGAGGGCTGTGCAATGTCTCACTCTCTCCTACACACACACACACACACACACACACACACACACACACACACACACACACCTATTTGTGTCTAATGGTTGCTATCTTTAGGGTAAGGGGGGAAGGGAATGAAGAAGAAATTTACGTGATGATTTTGTTGTATATTTGAAATAAATAGCAAGTTGTGCATAGTAGAATTGCAGTTTCATATGCAGTCATCATTTTTATTGTGCTACGTTACAGAAATTCTTATTTTAGTTCATAAATTAAAAATAAAATTAACTATAAAATGGATCATATAAAACAGGAGTTCTTAACCTCCTACCCCTATCTTTGGTAATCTGGTGACACCCTCATCACTCTCATATTTTTAAAGGCATCAAATAAAATGTATAATATGACAAAAGAAATCCAATAATATCTAAATATAGTTATTGAAACATTAAAACACATACACAAGTTCACAGACCTTTGGAGTAAGAGAACAGAGGAAGATAGATGGTCTGTGAGTTCTTGAACTTGAATGGCATCCAGACTAGAAACTGTAGGGGGCCAGGGGAGAAGAAGGAGGCCCTGGTTTTGTTCTCATGCACCTCCCAATCCAGTAGAGACACAGCTTTTGCTCTTAGGGAACCTCTTGCCAGACAGAGTTAGGGAGCACCTAATTCCCAGGAGCTCCAAACCTACTTCTAAATTAGGCAGCTGACCTAATTTGATAAGTGCTAAGAGAATTCCTTGGATTACCTGAGTCTGGAGGGGTCAAAGAAGGTTTCCCAGAGGGAGTTTTGAATAGGTTTTAGAAGGAAAAGATCAACAGGGCAGAATGCCACTCTGGGTCAGTTTGATAAGCTATAAACTAAGGGCCACTGGGGCTCTGGTTGGGACATAGTAATGAGCTGTACAACTTCTTGGAGCCCTCCTCAGCCTTTTTGGGTTCCTTCTCACCTGAGAATCATAGAGCCTAGTTTCCTAACATCCTCCCAAAGAGGCAAGACTGGGGGTGGCATATTGGAGCATGAGGGACCAGCCCTGATTGGCATGGAACCCACTTCAATCACACCACCTGCCTTGGGTCTCATTAATGCCAACCTTTCCAGGCAGCTTGGAGAGGGAAGGGGAGGTGGAGAAAAGTGCTCAGGGCTCCCTGCTCATCTGCTTAGCATGAGGGCAAGGGGCCCTCTGGCATCCTTGGAGGAGGCAGGGGCTGCTGGTGTTTACAAGGTGACAGCCTTTGCTTCCCACTTGTCTCTGGAACCCATTAACAAGAGTCTGGTGAGGGTCACAGTAACCCCAGAGAGCTTCAGTGTGCAGGACACTGTGCTACTTACAAAATAGAGAGTTTCTTATACACAGTAGAAAAGAAGAAAAGATGATACTGCAGTTCTCTGTGATGTATGACTTACTATTCTTCTGAAGTCTTAACTTCCAAAGCTATCCTGATAGTCTGTGCTGCTTTCTGAGCTCCCTTCTATTCCCTACTCTGCTTTTTAAAAAAGATGCCTCCATCATTTTTATGGTACCCTACCTATCCCTCTTCCCTTTCCACCCTTCTCTCCAGTGTGTTCCATAACAACCAAGGCTGGTATCTTGTGCCCCACCATCTTTTCACTCCTCCCATTGGAGAAAGAGAAGAAAAAACTTTTCTAACAAATAAGCAGTCAGTTACACACACACATTGCCTTACCCTGAAGCCTAAGTTCAATACTTCTCAGTAACTGCTTCCTTGGAAGTCAGTCTGATCATCATGTGTTTCTCTGTTACCACTAACGCATTTATTTTGTAAAACACCTTAGCTGAGGCACAGAGAAGGAAAGTAACCTATCTAAGGTCACGAAGTTTGGAAGTGGGAGCCCTGAGACTTACCCAAGCTCATCCCAGCATATGAGTATCTTTATTAAAATATTTGTCCAAGGTATTAAATGGGAAAACCAAATCACAGGGTCAGGAATTTAGAGATCATAGGAATCTCAGAGGGTGAGTCCAGCTACTTCATTTAATGGATGAAGAAATTGAAGAACATACAGGTTAGAAGACTTACATGGCAAGTATGTGTCTGAGGCAGGATTTGAACTCTGACCCTTGGACTCCAAATCCAGGACTTTCTACTATGATTATCTGCCAAATTTCTCCTTCTGCTCTAAGTTTACAGCTGACTACAACTATATATTTGTGTATACACACACACATACATATATGCATATATATACTTAATATATATATATTGCATAATATATATATTATACATACACTTATATACTTTATATATATGTATGTATATGCTTAATCTGTGATTTCACAAAGATAGGGAACTCCTGGTATGGAAACTACCTCCACTGACCAACTCATCACCTACACTGAGAGGTTAAATGACTTTCCCACAGTCACACAAATAATACATGTTTGAGACAGGGTTTTTTGCCTCCACGGCTCACCTTCTGTCCACTTCTCCATCCCATGGGACAAAAATAATAGGAATAAGAGACTTTTTGGCTTACAAAGCACTTTTTTTACAGTGTCTCATTTGACCCTTCCTATTCAAGCTCAAAGGAGCACCCACATATAAAGTAAGAGAGGAATCCTTGGGAGGAAGGAGTATTTATTAAGTGCCTACTTTATTCCAGCTGGGAGGGGAAGACCCTCAGGGTTGCTGTTCCAAAGAGAAACAGTTACCATTGATATTCACTCTAAATCCACTCAAAGATAGGAGGACCCCAAAGTACAGTCATTAAGCATCTCCAGTCATCCTCATGAATATCTGGTCACTGGACGCAGATGACTCAGGAGAAGAAAGTGGGGCTGGTGACCTTGCACGGCCCTCCCTCACTCAAAACAAAGTCAAATGCAAGTCATATCATCATCTGGATGTCATGGTCCTCTTCGAAAACAAAGGACAAACCCAGCAACAACTATATTCCAGGCACTGTGCTAATAAGATCTCAATACAACTCTGTGAGGTAGGTGCTGCAATTACTCCATTTTACAGAAAAAGGAAACTGAGGCAGGCAGAGGTGAAGTCACCTGCCCAAGGCCAGACAGCTAGTTAAGTGTCTAGTTAACTCAGGTCCTCCTGACTCCAGGCTCAGTGTTCTAATCTAATCTAGCTGCCTCTGACGTCTGGGGACATGACATATACAACAACTCTGGTTAGCAAACATTATTTTATCCATTTTAGAGGTGAGGGAACTAAGGCCTAAGAGAGAGGGAATGACTTATTCAAGGTCACAGCTTAGATTTGGATCCATCCCTGTCTTCCAGCCAGAGCCAAGGCTCTTTCCAGTAGACCACAACAATCTCTAATAAGTTTTCATTGACAAGACAGCATGGCTTAGTGGGAGGAACACTGAATTTGGAGTTGGAGGATCTGGGTTCGAATCCTGACTCTTTTGCTTAGCACTTATTTGTCTTGGGCAAATCACAAGCTTCTTAGGCCCCTTCTGGCTTTAAGTCTTTATTCCTATCATTTTCATCTTAGTCTTAGAAGAAAATGACAAAGTCCTTTTCCTGTTTCTATGTGCTGTAGAGTTTTCCCATCTGTAAAATAGAACTTCTTCATCTTGCCCCTCCCTTATTTCCAGGAATGAGATAAAGGGTGTGAAACGGCCATGGGTGAGCAGCTAGAATCCTGGCCCAGCGTTCTAGCTTGGATTGTGTTCCCAACATTGCCCCTTATTTGTCTGGGCCCTTCCTGTCTCTGGGCCTTGGGTTCTTATCAGGACAGGGGCCTCTCTCCTAAACAAAGTTGCCTCTTCTTTGGCTACCTTGCCCCTTTCCTCCCTGCCAATCTCAGCCACTAGGGAAAAAAAGGTTCCCAGCGGGTGTGGAGCTGGGACTGTGGTCCAACCTAATCCCCTGTCTCTCAGAGGTAGCCTCTTCTCTTATGGCCTTGGCACTGTAGCTCCACACCTGTCCCTGGAGCCAGTCCTGGCAGAAGCTGGCCTTTTTAGGGTTAGACATGCAGGGGGTGTTACCCTGATTTATGGGGGCCATCTAATCACACCTCGGGACCCAGCTCCCCATGAGCTCTGACAGGCTCTGGGAAGGGTGGGGTGGCTGGGCTTAGTTTCAGCTCACCACAATCCTCTCTGTGCCCCTGCCAGGCCCTTATGTGTGCCTGCTTGGTGGGGTGGAGGTGGGGAGAACGGACAACTCCAAATACAGTTATTTCTCAGCTCATGGCACCAACTATGTACTGTGGGGCACAGATAATCCCAAACTGATGAATAATCCTAAAATAGCACCTCCGACAGGCAGTTAGGGATACTGTATGGTAGAAAGAGCACTGGATTGAAGATCTAGAGACCTGGGTTCGAATCCTACAGAAACTTACTAGCTGCATTGCCTTGGCAAAGTGATTAAACTTCTGTACACCTCAGTTTTCACATTATTATAAGACTAACACTCCCTCCCTTATAGGGTATTTGCAAAGTCAAAGGTGAAATGGAAAGCATCTTGTGCACTATTAATTAGCACATGCCTATACCACAGGGTAGGTTCTTCACTAGGCATTGAGGACCCAAAGACAAAATCCAAGGAGCTTACAATCCATGTAGGCAGATGATGCATACATATTTAGTATATGCAAATTATATGCAAGATAAGTTCCAGGTAATTTTGTAGGGGAGGTCCTAGCAGCTGGCAGAAGTGGGGCTTCATCTCTGCCCCTAGCTTTCCCCCCTTCTACAAGAATCCTTTTCCAACCTCTGCTAATTCTAGTGCCCTGCCCTTGCTGATTGGCTCCCATTCATCCAGTCTGTAGTTGTCTCCTCCAAGAGCTCCTTGAGGGCAAGGATTGAGTTTTGCCTTTCTCTGTCCCTCCAGTGCTTAGCACAGCAGGCACTTAATTGACTTTTGACTGAATGATATGTGTAGGAAGTCGAATTTGAGCCGAGCTTTGAAGGAATTGAGGGATTTCAAGGAGAGAGGGCATTCCAGGCATGGGGAACATTCTGGGCAAAGGGACTGTATTAAACTATTTCTAAGATACCTCCCAGCTCTAAATTCTATGACTTCTTGGGACTGAGTTTCACCATATATTGAATTAAATGGTTGAACCTAAATTATCTTTAAAACTTTAGCTATTAAAAGAGACAAGGGGGGAAGCTGGTTAAGAATTTAGGGTCTGGACTGCTAGGTGGCATGGTGGATAGAGCACAGGCCCTGGAGTCAGGATGATCTGAGTTCAAATTCGAATTTAGACACTTGATATTTACTAGCTGTGTGACCCTGGGTAAGTCAACTAACTCTGATTGTCTTCCTCCCCTCCAATAAAGAATTTGGGGTCAACTGTTGGGAAAATATTTAGGTTAAAAGGCCTCTGTACTTGATAGTTTTGTACAGTCTGTAATAGAGGTAAGAGGTGGGAGCCATTGATCTCCCAGAGGATTCTGGTTCTAGAGCTAAAGATCTCCCTGTAGATGCTACAAAGCTGAAGGTCTGCTATAGAGAAGGGTGAAGCCAGGCTATGGGCTCCTGCCCCATTCAGGTGAACTCTGAGTGAGGCTCTGGCTGGGATGTCACCCCCTAGGCTGTTACGAGGAGCCCACCAACATTGCAGAGGAGTCATTCATTGGTATCAAACACCCATTGACAGGAAGCTGGGCCATATGCTCTTCAATCTGGCTCCTCATGTTTCCCACTGTGACGTACCATAAGGACTGGGTTAAACTAGGTGACTCTATGAACACTCAGCAAGCTGAGATCCTTCAGTAGGTCATTCTCTGTCCCCAGAAGGAGTCATATGGTCTGGAGTTTTGAAAGACTTAATACTCATCTTCCAAAGACTCTGAAAGATCCCTACCAGCTGTACAGGTCAATGTTCAATAGCCCATCCTAGTTCTGACCTCCTGTATTCTAATGTTCTTTGTTCTGAGGCTTTTCTAGTTTGGAAGTTCTCTGTTCTCCTGGCTCTAAGGGTCTTTTCCACTAATATGTTTTGGAAATCAGCTACCAGAGTATTCTAAAACTTATTCTAGCTCTGACATTATATATTCTAACATTCTCAGTTCTGAAGTCCCTTTCATTTCTAAGGATCTTCTAATATCTTCTTTTCTAAAGCCCCTCCCAGCAGGAACCTCTATGTTCCAATATAAGGTCTTTCTAGCGTTGAGGGTCTCTGTTCTAAGGTTCCTGCAGTTTTAAGCATCTTGATTGTATCAGAAGGTCCCATTCCGGTTTTAATAAGTTCCTATCGATGTGTTTTCTCTAACACCTAGGGTTTCTTCCCTTAAGGGAGTGAAGGGATGATGACTTGGAGGACCTTTGCCTTGTTGGCATGGGGACATGGAGAGAGAAGAGAGGAGAGGGGAGCAGGGGGTGGGGTCAAGTCCTCAGTCCCTATTAAATTACTAGAGTTTTCCCAACCACGAAAACTCAACCTCCTTCTTCTTTCCACTTTATCATATCTCCTCTAGACCTCCCTTCCCTGTCTTGTCTCATCCATAGGACCAGAGAGGGGGAAATGAGAACACCTACAGAAGCTTTTCTGTCTCACCCCTTCCTCCCCCACTGGTCCTTTTCCTGGCCCCTCTTCACCCTTCTTGCCTCCAGCTGAAAGTTAGGTATGGCAATGCCAAGAATGCCCAACTGTAAATAAACAGGCGTGTATAGTGACAGCCCTGGCTTAGGGGATTAGGAGGCCTGGTGACAGACAGCTCACCCCAAATGCAGCGTTAGTTTAGGGGGTGATAGAGCCTGACAATGAAGAGAAACTTACTGACAAGGAGACAGCATGGTCTGCTAGTGGGCTCTGATGTCTGAGGACGCAGGTTCATATCTCAGTTCTATCACTTTCTGGGTACATGACTTTAGGGAAGGAGTTTTACCTCTCCCAGGGCTTTTCCACTCTATACCATAAGAGAGGTAGATTAGATGGCCCCTAAGTCTGTTGCATTTCTCATCTGACATTCTATGATGTTGCCAACCACTCTCTCCTCCTTGGCTATGGAAATTCCTTTGGCTTCCATAACACTCTTCTCTTTTGGTTCTTCTCCTATTTCTTTGACTGTTCTTTTCAATCTCCTTCCATAGATTAGCATATTCATCTCATCCACTAAGCATTGAATATTCCCAAGAACTCTGTCCTCACCTAATTTGCTTCTCACTCTGCCTCATTTCTCCTCTACCTCACCATCTCTCTCCTCTCTGTCTGCCTATATCATCATCATCATCATCAAAATTATTATTTCTGTGCCAATGATTTCCAAATTTAGTCTCTCTAAATGCCAGTGGCACGTCTTCAACTGCAAAGTTGACCTGGATGTTCCAGAGGTACTTCAGATTCAGTATATCCCAAACCCAAACTCACCTTATTTCCCTCATAGCCCAGCCTAAATTTCCCCATTTCTATTGAGGGCACCGCCATTCTTCCAGTCATCCATGTCTGCAACCTCAGAATTAGACTTGATCCGTTACTCTCCCTCCCACCCTGGGGTGTGGAGCAAATCAACCCAGCACTGTCATGCCCCATCCCTACCATTGTGAGGTTCACGTGAGCTAATGAATAAATAGAAAGCACTTTATAGATCTTAAATTGCCATATAAATGCCAATTATTTATTATTAGCCTATAATCACCAGGCCTCCCAGCTCAACGATGATTTTAATATACTGAACTCTTGTTGAGCTTAAGCAATGTTTATAGAGAAATATAGGATGTGCTGCTAAATGTTTGGCAACCAGGTTGGGGAGTGGGGCAGAGAAAGGGAGTATGCATACATTTGTAAGTTTAATCTGTGTCAATAACACTTTCTTAAGTTTAGAAACCAATAAAGCAGTAAATCAAGTCCCCAACTGAAGCAATCAAAATTTATGAGGTGTAAATGCTCACACTGAAAATTTAACAATGAGCAGCTGGCTCCGGCACACCCCTATCTGATTGGTTGCCAAATCTTCTCAACCCTACCCTAAACATCTCTCATGTCTGCTCCCTTTAATTCCTCTCCCACCAAAATGCCCTTGTTCAGGGATTCATTACATCTTGTCTAAGTCATGGCAGAAGCCTTCTCATTGGTCTCCTGGCCTCTTGTCATTACCAGCCCCAGTCCATCTTTCACCCACCTGACAGATGAACATTCCTCAAATGTATTTGACCAGGTCACTGCTTTGCTCGTAAAAAAAAATTCATTTCAATACCTTCTTGTTGTTGCCAGGCTAAAATTCAGATTCATGTTGGCATTTAAAGCCCTCCACCATTTGGCTTTCACTCATTTTTCTAGTCTCATTTCATATTCTCTGACATTCACTCTATCCCAGTCAGACTGGTCTGCAAAATATTTCCCATAGACAGCATTCCCTCTACCAATGTCAGTGCCTTCGTCCAGATTGTCCACCAAACCTGAAGTCTGCTATGCTCATCTCTTCAGAGAGTCCCTACCTTCCTCTTAAGCATAGCTCAGGGACCACTTTCTCCACAAGACTTTTCCCCACAAGACTTTTCCCCATTCCCCTAGTTATTAGCACTCTGGTTCCTAAAAATGACTTCGTATTTATTTGTCTGTGCAGGGATTCTTTTGTCTTTGTATCTCTAGTGCCTAGTATTGCACCTTTCACACTTAATAAGTATTTGTTGAACTGAATTCATGATAGTGAAGGGGCTTTCTCTAATATCCATAGACTCTAGTTGGAGGAACCTTGCCCTGGGGCCCTATCCTGTATGAGGGAAGGAGCAATAGAGGCTGGGATACCCAGAAGTATGGCCTGGCCTCATGGGAAGCTATTTGTTCTAGAGCAAGTTGGATTGTATACTCTCTGGGCTCCCTTTCAAATCTGGGCTTCTGCTCTCTTAGTCTGGCCAGTCAATCAGTCAACAAGCACTTACTGAGTACTTTGTGCCAAACTCTTGGGAATATAGTTCAAGAGTGTCCTTCATCATTTACCCCTGAGAAGGAGCCTGGTGAGATGCTTCTCTGGCTGGTATATGTGTATATGTATATCTTAGGCAATACTGCCAGGAGAATTGGAAAACCATTCTTCCATCTTGTATCTCCCCCATTTCTAGGAGTCCTATTTTAGTTACTGCCATCTCTAGCCTGAACCCTGGAGGCTGGGATCCCTTTAATGCTTTTCATATACCTTCATACCTAAAGAAAAAAGGGGAAATAGACCAACAGGGAGAATCTAAACAACAGCTAAGTGACACCATAGTGCACAGAGCCCTGGGCCACCTCATCTTCTTGAGTTAAATCTAGCCTCAGACACTTACTAGTTGTGTGACCCTGGACAAGTCACTTCACCTGTTTGTCTCAGTTTCCTCATCCATAAAATGAGCTAGAGAAGGAAATGGGAAAGCACTCCAGTATCTTTGCCAAGAAAACCCCAAATGGGTCATGAAGAGTCAGTCATGGCTGAAAATAATTGGACAACAACAAACGATAAACAACAGTCATTAAATCTGGGGCGTGACTTAGTGGGAAATAACCCTGTGTGTGTACCACAGACTCTTCCAGGACTCAGAGGGGTGAAGTCTGGGGAAGGCTTCTGGGATAGGGGCCCTTGGTCAGATCACTAAGGTCATCCCTGTGGGGCTATGAAACATTAGCTGCAGGGCAGCCCCAGGGAGCCAGGATTCCCAGAATCACATCTCTCTTCTGTCCTCTCTAAGGGGTAAGCTAACCCTTTCAAGAGAGCTCAGCTGAAATGCAGGGAGAAGCTAGAGTAGGGCCAGGAAGAGGGTTGGAGCAGAGGAAGTCGGGGAAGGCCAACCTGGGGCCAAGGAAGACACAAGGCGGAGGTGGCTGAAGGAGAAGGGGTGAGTTGTAAATCTGGGGTGAATGGTTTGAGGGAAAGAGATGAAGTTGGGGCAGTGGTGAGGGAATTTGTTGATCGGAAAGGGACAGGACAAAGGAGGAAAGAGATGGGAAAAGTGGGGAAAGGAGGGAGAGGAATAGTGTGGAAATAGGAGATGAACAAGAAGGGGGAAAGCAGAGAAGGAACTAGGGAGTTATAAGGGGAATGAGAAAGGCAGAGGAAGGAGGGAGAAGTAGGAGGGAGGTGGTACAGAGATAAGAACTATATATAGGGTAAGAAGCTCAGTGGCTTGGAGAAGTAAGGGGTGAAAAGGAAATGGGCCAGGGCAGAAAGAGGAAGAAGGGTTTGGGAGCACAGACTGAAGCCGAAATTGGGGCAGAAAAAGAACTGTACAGGGCCAGAGAGGGGCAGAGGAGACTTTGTGTCAGGGAAGGACTGCAACGGGAGCAGGAAGGGGCTGGGAACAAGGTAGGGGGCTGGGGTGGGGGAAAAGACCGTGATTGGGACAGAGAAAACTGCAGGAGATTGTGGGGGGGGGGGGTGTAGAGATTGGGATGGGGACCCAAGAGGGTTGGGACCAGATGGTAGTAGAGAGAAGAGGGGCAAGTCAATAAACATTTATTATCCGCACCTGCTGTGTGCCAGGCTCTGTACTAAACTCTGGGGATAAAAGAAGTGAATCTTTGATCGACCAACATGGGACCAGCAGAAGAGGGGATGTGGGAAACTGGGATGGAGAGAGAGAAGTACTGGAGGAATTGAGGTAGTGGAGATAGAAACGAGAGAAAAAGGGAGCTGGGACTCTTGGACAAGAGCAGGCGGGGACAGGGGACTCACTGGACCCAGCAGAGGCCACACGCGAGGGGGCTTCCCAAGGTGAGGAGGGTACCGAAGAGGGTCTCCATGGGGAGGGAGGAGAGAGTCCAGGGGTGGGGAAGTGCCAGGGAGAGGCCGTGAGTAGGCAGCAGCAGGGAGGCGGGCTGCGGGCTGTCCCGATGCCCGGTGCCCGGTGCCCTGTCGGTGCGGGCTCAGGAGTCTGGGCAGACCGCTCTCACCTGTAGACATCGACCCAGAGCCGAGTGCCCAGCACACACACCGCCTCGATGCGGTTCCCGTACTGTAGGCGCACAGTCCTTTCCTGCGGCATCCTCCTCGCTCTGCTCCCGGGTGCTGGGTGCTGGGTGCTGGGTCCGCCACCTGCTTCAGGTGAATCAGCGCCAGCAGCTGTCCACAGGGCACGGCGAGTAGACTTATCCATAGATAGGCCGGGGGCGGGGCCCCCACCAAGGCTCCTGCCTCATTGGTGGTCAGGCTTGGCCCTGCCCCCGGGAGGGAGCTGGTAGGAGGTGGGGGGTGGGGAGAACCCTAAGAGTCCCGCAGACCGTTGCAGATCTATTGCTCTGGCTACCTTCCATTAGGCCATGCTCGGCTTGGGGAACAGGGCAGCTTTTTTGGGGGGAGCTTGCCTTGGGGACTGGAGTGAGGCTCTGCGTGTGCTCGCACACGTTCTCTACGGACCCCCAATATTTTCATCTCCAGCCCCCTCTCCTTTGTCCCTCCATCCTCTGACACCCGCACACACCCACACATCACTAACCCACATTCGTGCACGCACCCAAAACCTTCCTTTTCTTCCCCGTTACTGTTTCCTCCCCTTCCCCCAATGATGGTTCTGTGACGACAAATTTAAAAAGAACGTTTGCGGAGCCTATTAGGTCTGTTTCCCAAGGTGATCAGGGAGGAAGTAAAAGAACCTATATGTTCAAAAATATTTATGGCAGCTGGCAAAGAACTGGAAATCGAGGGGATGTCCACTGGGCGGGGAGTTGCTGAGTAAGTTGTGGTACATGGTTGTGATGGAATGCTGTTGTAGCGTAAGAAATGATGAGCAGGTTGGTTTTAGAAAAACATGGAGAGACATCAAATAATGCAGAGTACAACAGGCAGAAACAAGAGAACTGAAACAGCAGTACTGTTGAAAAGTCCCAGTGAATGACTAAGCTATTCTGAGAAATATGATCATTCATAGCAGCCATGAAGCCCTTATGAAAGAAGATGCTAGCCACCTCCAGAGAAAGAACTGATCCCCAGAAGTAGGTATTGTATGGTTCCAGGCATGTGTGTGTGAAACGTTGGCCTTCTCTAATGCAGGGTTGGGAGGGGGAAAGGAGACAAATTGGAGCTCAAAAAGTAGCAATAAATAATTTTTTAAAAAAAGAGCATTTTCTACTTTCCCTTCTGCTGTCCTATAAAGGGTTAATGGAAATACTAGAATTAGTAATCCTTTAAATTTGGACTATAAGAACAAGAATGCAGGGCTGGAAGGGGCCTGAGAACACAAAATGTAAGAGCTAGAAGGAAACTTAGAACGTAGAATGTCAGAGCTGGGAGGGAGCTTAGAACATAGAGTGTCAGAGCTGGAAGGGGCCTGAGAACACAGAATGCCAGAGAGGTGAAAGATCTTAGAACACAGTACATCAGAGCTAGGAGGAATCTTGGAATACAGAATGGCTGAGTGCACCTGCTCCATTTTATGCTTCCTGGTAACTAGCATTTACAGAGCACTTTAAAGTTTGCAAAGTACTTTACACATGTTATCTTATTTCATTCTCACAACAGCACTGTGGGAAGGTGTTATTTATTTTTTCCATTTTATAGGTGAGGAAGTTGGTTTTATAGGTGAGGAAAGAGGTTTAAGTGACTTGCCTAGCTAGTAAGTCCTGAGGCAGGATGTGAGCTCAGGTTATCTTGACTGGAAGTTCATGCAACTGTCACTAATCAGAAAAGTGAGGCCCCCACCTTTCTAGTAAGAGGAGGGTAGCCAAGTTCTTCAGCTGTAGTCTGAGAACAAGATTGCTCATTCATACTTGGTATTCTCCAAGCTGCTGTCATCCACACCCTGCTTCCTGAAAAGAGGAACTAAGTCTCTAAGTCTCTGAACCAGGCTTTCTGGCGGACCAATCTCATCACTACCTTCCAGGTAGGGTGATCTCAGAGGGACCCTGGGAGCCAGTAGAAAGTGTTACCCAGCTGGAGAGGGAGGGGAAACAGAGCACAGTATGAGCAGGGGTTAAGCCAGGGATGGATTTCTCAGGTCTTTCCTGAGCACCAGGCTTGTATTCTGCATGCTTTAATCCAGACTCCCCTCCCAGACTCCCCAGAATTGGAAGGAACCTCAAAAAGCATCTATACCAACCCATACCTGAAGAAGAACACCATTGCCAGAGGCCCAAAGGCAGTGCTCCTAGTGGAGCCAGAATAAGATTGAAATGCAATGGGGAAAGTTGAACAAAATGAATAAAAACATGGTATATCACAGATGACTTTATCGTATGGTTTTGTAAGTCAATATGTGACTTGCAGAGATCTGTTTTCATTTGAGCTTGATCCCCTTGCTCTGCAACTTACCAGTCAAGTGGTCAATCACACTCCATTTGAAGACCTCTAGTGATGGGGAGCTCACTACCTCCTAAGTCTATTCCACTTTTGGCCGGTTCTGATTATTAGGACATTTTCCCTTATATTGAACCTAGATTTGCCTCTCTGCAGCTTTACTCATTGCTAATTCTGTGATCTGATTGGTAATCACACTTAGGCTCACAGAGTCTCAGAGGTGGAAAAATCTTCTAGTTTAGATCTACTCTAGTCATCCGCTCAATCCAGGAATTTTCTTTAAAAGATCTCTGACAGGTGGTCAACTTGTTGATTGGCCTGTACTGAGTACCATTGAAAGGAGATTAAAATATCACTTTTCCTGGGAATGGGGGCAAAATGCCAAGATTGGGAACTCAGAGTGGAGGACAGGAGCTCAGTCAGGGAGATGAGGGTTCAGTGAGGGAAGGGGGGGCTCAGTGTGAGCAACTGGGTTCAGTGAGGGGATGGGGTTCAGTTGGGGCATTGGGCTTAGTAAAAAAATAGATAGGGTGCTTAGTCACAGGATAGGAGATAGAAGTGAGCTGAGGTGAATAAGGGCTCATTGAGACATATGGGATCACAGTGAAGGGATGGGAGCTCAGTATGGAGATAGAGGTTCAGCATAGGAGATTGGGGTTGGGATATTCAAGGTAGGGATAAAGATTCTGTAAGAAAATGGGATGCTCAGGCATAGAGGTAGGGGGAGCAGGGAAGGGATGGGAGCTCATTGAAAATGCTGAGATTTGGCAAGGCTATGGGGAGCGTGAGAGAGGGGAATGGGGGGAATCAGCCTCAGGGGTGGAGCTCAGGAATAGTGTTCTGTCCTGGATTAGCCATCCTAAAGCCAGCTCTGTGATATCCTGAGGGCAAACTTGGTGTTGAAAAGGAGTGTAACAGGTGGGGATTCTGGACGCTGCTGGGTGGGGAGACAGGCTGGAATGTGGGAAGAATGACCTTGCTCAGAGCTACAGTCCAGCCAAGGCATCCCAGAAACTCAGTCCAGGTCTCATGATCCTCAAGGGCATGAATTCTAAAGACTTTAGTACTGGGGCAGTGATAGTGGGAGCACTACCTGCTATTTGGTTCTAAGTGGATGTCCTTCCTCCAGTTAGGAGAAAGCAGAGCCCTCTGTGCCTAGGAAGCTTCCAGACTTGCTCTTGTTTTATTACCTTACCCCAAATTGTAGAACATTACAGCTAGGAGTGACCTTATAGATCCAATGCTTAGTATAGTGCCTGGAACACAATAGGTGGTTTAATAAATGTTTGTTTGTTGATTGACTTATCTAGCCCAATTCTCTCTCTAGCCCAATTTTACAGAATAGGAAACTGAGGCTCAGAGAAGGGAAGTCAATTGCTGTAAGTGCCACAGCTAGTAAGTGGCAGAAGTCGAAAGACATACTGGGCAAGAAAGGATATGTAATTCTTGTTTCAGAGGCTCTCAGATGGCACAAAGGTCACAGGGGCCCATTTATCTGTCTTATTGCCCCTACCTAGAAAATATAGACCATTGCCCTGTGTATTGTCACTGACTCCCCTTTCAGCTATATAGTCTACAAAACTTAAAGCAGACGAACTTCGTTTACAGGTCATTGGAAATAAATAGAATTCTCATCAGAACTTGCAAGGAAAAAATAACTACCTGTGAGTAATCCTTCCCCTGAGATCTTTATAGCCCCAATCACATATTCATTTACTAGGATGCTGATCCTAGGAGATTATTAACTCTGGAGGGCCCCAATGTGGTTCCCACTGCAGTCTCCAGCAATGGCTGACATGGCTCCTCTTGTACCAACTATCTGTCATTGACTCAGCCTATGTAGTTCTCCTACCTTCCTGGGCAAGCAGTGCCTTTGCCTGCAATTTACCCAAACTCCCACTAGAGCTAACCCCTTTTCCAGAGTGGACTTTCCGCTCCATCCCTGAGGCTGAGCCCCCCATTCCCCTCTCTGACCCTCTCCATCCCTTTACCAACTCCCAGCATTTTCAGTGACCTCCCGTTCCTTCTCTATTCCCCTACCCCTGAGCATCTCATTTTCTTATGGAATTATTACTCCCACACTGGATATCCCAACCCCCTTGATGAGTTCTAAGAAGAAATGATACAAGGACACCCTCAAGGTCTCTCTCAAGAACTTTGCATTTGACTGTGCAACATGGGAGACACCGGCACAGGACCGCTCAGCATGGCACGGCCACATCAGAAAGGGTACTGTGCTCTTTGAGCAAAGCAGAATTGAGAGAGCACAAAGTAAACGCAGGATGGGCATATTTGTAGTATCCATCCCAAATATTCCCACAGACTGTCCGCGGCCAACCTGTGGTAGAGCATTCCGAGCCTGTATTGGTCTGATCCACCACAGTCGGACACCCTGAAATTTCACTTTATCATGATGATGTCATTTTGGTCCTCTTCGAAGATGAAGGACAGCAACCATGGGTCGGGAGTACTTCAGAGTACTGGGAAATTCACTATCTCCTTGGACTACAGTTAATGATGCTGTTGCTGATGCTAGCTGATATATAGTGCTCATTGGTTAGACTTGAGTTTAAATCCAGGCTCAGACATTTTCCTAACTCTGGACACACAGCTCTGTTTGCCTCAGTTGCCTATAAAATAGGTATAATAAGAACACCTCCATTCCACTGTGCTTAGCACAGCGCTGGAGAAGCAAATGGCAAACCATTCTATTATCTTTGCCAAGAAAACCCCATATGGGGTCAAGAAGAGTCAGACTTGACTGAAACAACTGAGCAAGAACAAAGACAAAGCCTGGCATAGAGTAAGATATATATGTATGTATGTGTGTATATACACACATATGTATATTATATGTGTGTGTATATATAAATGTTATATATGTAACATATCTATACAGCTTACAATAATAATATACAGGTTTTAGTTATTATTTGTTATTTTCTATGCTAAATGAAACCTATTTATCCTTTGTACTAGAAGAGAGGAGAGAGAAAACAGAAGAATTGTCCCTTTTAGAGATAACAGTGGAGGGAACGGAGAGGTACTGTGATGTAATAGACAGAGTACTGTCTTTGGAATCAAAGGATCTGGGCTTCTGCTTCCAGTACACTGGGTCATCTTGGGAAGTTACTTGGGAAGGCCTCAGTTTTCTCATCTGTAAAATGAGGGAGGCACGGGTTGAGTCAGGTGACCACTGGGTCCCTTCCAATTCCTGGCTTCTGTGACTCTCTGAGGGAGTCTGAGGAGATCAGCCCTGAGGTCCCTTGCAGCCTGATATCTATTATTCTAGGAACCTGACTTCTTACCTTATTCCCATCCCCTGACTAACAAGTACTCTTTTGTCACTCGTTGGACAAATATTTGCTAAACTCTAATATGCAAGATCTTGTGGGTAATAAAAAGCTGAATAGCACACTTGGAGCTAGCAGTTTAGCTGGGGAAAGGAGAGATAAAATACAGGCAATATGAGGAAAGGAATCCTGGCTTTAAAAGCCTCTCCGACCTTAGAAATTTACCCTCCTTGTTTAAAAAAGGAAGAAACTGAAACTAGGAGACACTAAATGCCACCAGGTCACACAGTTTATAAATCAGAGAAATGGATTTAAATTGTATTCTCTTAAGATTCCAGGCTCTTTTCACTGCTTTAACTAAAGACTCTTCTGGATTCCATTGTTTCCTGGGTGATCTCTTCCATGCTTGTTTGGGTTCACGGAGTCTATGGCAATTTAATTTCCTTTTTGGATGAAGACAAATGGAATCAGAAAGGTAAATGTGCTTAAAAAAATAAAAATAAAAAATGTAAGGCATGCAAACAGGAAATAGAAATGATTTTTGCATTATCTGGTATTTTGTGTTATCCATATATGTCTTTTCTTCCTTAATAGGGAGAGTCAGAATTGATACCAATTTGTTTAAAATGATTTCTTTTTCTCTTTACCAATTTTTCTCTCAGTGCTCTGAGCTACTCTCTAAGATTGTAGGTTAGAGAGCAGTGGCGACCTGCATTTGTAGAAGGAATTTCCTTAAGAAGTTCCTGATATCATGGATGTGCTGCAGAAAGTGCTCATTGTTAAATTTCCATTGTTGAACATTTATGCTATAGAATTAGGCAGAATCAAGATCTGAATGAATTGTTTTGTTGATTGTCTAGACTTAAAAAATGTTAATAAAACAGGTCAAACTTAAAAGTGTATGATGCTTATTTTTTGATAGAGATCCTGGTTGTTAAATATTTACCACCACACTCCTTGAATAGCTCTAAAAATATTGTTTGAGCTCAGAGAAAGTCCAGTAGAAGGCTGAAGGAATGAGGTTACTCCCAGATTGGAGACCTAGTGATCATAAACTACTACCACTACTGCCGCAGCTACTACTACTACTACTACTACTACTACTGTTTCTAGCTGGCATTTAGGTAATGACTCTGTAAGGTTTGCAAAGTGCTTCATATTCATTATCTTATTTTGGCTTCGCAACAAACCTGCCTGAATCAATGAAATCATAAAGCATCTCTTCTTATATCTAAAGTTTTATACTGTTATAGTGTTTCCTCAGCAGAAGTTACCTTCATCAATGAAATCACAGGTGTAGTTTTCTGCCATCCACCCCCTTCCACATGTATTAATCCATCAATGGCTAAGGATATGTTAGGTAAATCCAAAATCCAAGAATCCTTGCCTTTGAAGAATTTACTTTCTACTGCCTGTGTGTGTGGTGGGTGCTGGGGGAGCAGTGGGGAATAAAACATTTTCAAAGAGAAATGAACAGAAGATCTATACCAAAGAATCTCATGGGTGTGGAGGAGGACTAATTACTAGGGGAATCAGCAAAGGTCTTTGAGGGAACTAGGTATTAGAAGAGTTAGGAGTCGAGGAGGGAGAGTTAAGTACAAGATGCTGTTGTATTGATTAGGCAAAAGAATTGGACTCAGGAGACCAAATTTTAGGCTTAAAGTTTCTCTTCCATTAGATGTCACTCATACATAGATAGAGTATGTATGATTGGGTTGTTTAAAAGAAAGCTATGCCTCAACCATAGACATTATGTAGGATCTGGTCCAACCTGCTTTGAAGAAAGCCCGTGATTGCTGCCTTTGTGAAAAGAAACAGGAGGTTCATAGACCAATTGTGTAGTTTTTAAGGGGGTGGGGCAGCCAGGATCCAGGATTTCATGGCTGGATGTTCTCTCCCACATTCTTCTATTTCTAAAATGGGGGTGGGGTGGGGATGGAGGGGATTAGACTAGAATCATTTCTATTATGCCTCAAAAAATCTAGAAATATAGTAAGGGGTTCAGAATAAATAGCAATTTCCCCAATTGATCTCAAAGGCAGAGTAACCCTTAGTATATGATTGCCAGCTTAACCCCCTCCCTTAAACATTGCTTACCCAAAAGACTACCGTGAATAGCTAGTAAACCTCTTTATCAAAGTAGCAGTAAAAAGAAATTGGAGATGAATTCACATTAGGATAGGCGGTAGAGTAACTTTTGATTTGAACTTTTTGATTTGGGAGTAAGATAAAAAACTCAGCTCAGGCAGGGAGAGAATAATCTTATCATTCATGGCATATGGGGCAAGATAGGGGGAGGGAGATGGAGAGGAGGGTTGGTGGGGTCTGCAATCACTAAGCAGCCTCTAAGGACAACATCCCCTGCAAGGTTCTGGAGGGCAGTCTGCCTTGATTATGCTTTTGTAGGCACTAGAGGGCATAGTGGATAGAGATCTGGGTCTAGAACCAGGAAATCTTTTTTTTTTTTAATTTATTTTTAGTGTTCAACATTCAGTTCCACAAGCTTTTGAGTTTTAAGTTTCCTCCCCTTCTTTAAGATGGCATGCAATCTGATCGAGCCTCTATATATACATTTATATTAAAACATATTTTCACATTAGTCATGTTGTAAAATAAGAATTAGCATCAATGGGCTGAACCATGAGAAAGAAGAAAAAAAGGAAAACAGAGAGAGAGAGAGAGAGAGAGAGAGAGAACAAATAGAACGGTATGATCTGCATTCAGACTCTGTGGTTCTTTCTCTGGATATGGATAGCATTTCCCATCATGAGTCTTTTGGAGTTATTTTAGATTGCTGAGAAGAGCTAAGTCTATCAAAGTCAGTCATCACACAATGTTGCTGTTACCATGTAGAATGATCTCCTGGTTCTGCTCACCTCACTCAGCATCAGTTCATGTAAGTCTTTCCAGGTTTTAGAATCAGGAAGTCCTGAGTTCAAATCCAGTCTCAGACACTTCCTAGCTATGTGACCCTGTGCAAGTCACTAGTCAATCATCTAAATGTATACAAGAGATTAGCCTGATAAACCTTACAAATTGAGGAAAGAATTCATCATCAAGCACATGTCCAGAATTGGTTGTGAAGAGAAGATGATTTCTTTCAGTTTAACTAATGGGAGCAATGACTAGGGACAAGTTAGCTATATCTGGACTTTAATTAAAAACAACTTCAGTTTGACTAAAATGTAATTAAAAGAAAAATCACTAACTGTGAGAAATTTTTGCAGCAAATATAAAGGAGAAAAACTTGACATTTAAAATACATATTGAATTATTGAAAAGTCACAACAATAATCCCCTGTCGACAACAGATAAATTGTCAAAAGATATGAATAGACAATTTTATTTTTATTTTTTTAGCAGTATTTTATTTTCTCCCAATTACATGTAAAGACAATTTTTAGCATTCATTTTTACAAGATTTGAAATTCTAAGTTTTTCTTCCCTCCCTCCTTCTCTTCCCCTCTTCCTAAAGTGGTAAACAAATTGATATATGTTATCGATTGCAGTCATATAAAATAGATTTCCATATTAGTCACAGTGGTTTAAGAAGAACCAGATGAAAAGGAAAAAAATCATGAAAAAAAATAAAGTAAGTGAAAAAGTATGTTTTGATCTACATTCAGAGTCCACCAAGCCTTTATCTGGATGTAGATAACATTTTCCTTTGTGAGTCATTTGTACTTGTGAATAGACAGTTTTAAAAAGAGGAAATGTGCATTGTTAATAACCACTTAAAAATACTGAACCTCGCTAATAATAAAAGATGCAAATTGACATAATTTTAAAGCACCACCCTGCACCCATGGAATTGGCATAAAAAATGAAAAGCAGCAAAATTCGGTATGGATGGAACTGTAGTAAAGGAGGGATGCTCATTCATTGCTGAGAGAATAGCAAATTTGAGAAATTATTCAGGAGAGCAGTCAGGCGGTACATAGGAGAGTTTACAAAGATAATTTTTACCCAGTAATTCCTTTGTTAGTAATATAACCTGGTATTGTTACAAAATGTAATTTAAAAAGGTATTATCCAAAGTTTTTCATAGCAGCGTTTTATATATATTTGCAACCCCTTCCCTCTTCCCCCCGAAAAAGAACCACACACACCATAAGCAATTTAACTATTCAGCGATAAGGAAATGGTCGAATAATTTGTGATTCAGTGATGTCGCTGAATACTATGAAACAATTAAAATGAACAACAGTGATGATTATAAAGAAATTTGGAAAGACCTTTATGGAGTAAAAAAGAAAGTGAAGAAAAAACCCCACAGAACCAGAAGAATGCAGTCTGCATGAATGACAGTCCTTTATGCTGAAAAATGAAGGAGGATGAAAGACAGACTCTTGATGAGGATTTAGAGGAAAAATATAGGGAACAAAATAAGATTATACTTTATGCATTGGACTCAGTTACCTTAAATGTAAATTGTCATTAAGCAACTAGAATTGTTTTTCTTAATGTTCAATGTTAAATCTCTAATAAAACATTTACTTTAGAAATGTAGCCTCACCTCAGACAAGAAAACTTCTCTACAAAGGTATAGAATGAGGGTGATGTGGCTGAGCAGAAACTTGTTCCTGTCACAGGGAAACTTCATGTGCACTCATTCATTGCCTCCATTTCCTCACCTTCCACTCACTTCTCAGCCCCTTGTCTTCTCGGTTCTAGTTTCACGGAAATTGCTCTTTTTACAATTCCCAAAGATCCTTTAGCTGCTCAATTCAGTGATCTTTTTTTAGCTCAGAAATTGATGAGGTCATTGAAGTGGAGGTATCAGTTGGATTAGATGACCACTGGATCCTTGGCCAACCAGGATATTCTCGGATTGTTTGGTTCTATTAATCTTTGAGCTCCTAATCTAAAATTAAGATTAGCAAACTCCCTTCAGCATCTGGTTGTTCCAGGGTAGTGACCACAAGGTGGCGGTATATCCCTATATTGCAGACAAATGATGCTCCTGGTAGCCCCAAGTACCTTAACAGGACTGTGGGCTCGTTCTACTTGGACTAGGTGTTCTTAATTAACCTCGTCCACGACTCCAGCATCCCCTCAGACTCTGGTCCCACTCTCCTCACTACCTTCATCCAGGGGGAAGTACGTAGGGCTCTCATGTTTCTTCTTTAAGCCTCAGTATTTCACGGAGTTACACAGACCTTTCCCCAAGGGACTCCCAGTGAGGAAGGTTTCTTTTTGGGGGGCTGTCCTTTTGCTTGTGTATCCTGCCTCCCTCTCAAACCGGATGCTTCTTGAGGGTAGAAAGCAATTTCTGGCATCAGACCAGGACTATGTTTCCTATCTTGGATTGAGGGATACCTGAGGACAAGAAGTGTTTGTTCTGGAGATGCTGAAAAGGTTGCCTCAGCAACCAAATTAGAGTATTTGTGGGAGACAGCTGGGCAGTACTGCTTCCCTTCCTCCATCATCTCTGCTGGTCTTCAAGGTACTGTTGGGGCACTGTAAGGGCCTTGGATCTAGCATCAGGGGACCTGAATCCAAATCCTGGCACTGCCACTTACTTCATGTGTAACATAGGGCAGGGTGATTACTCTCCCTGGCCCTCAGTTTCCACATCTGTAAAAAAGAGTTGGACTAGACATCCTAACCTGGGGGACTCCTAAAGAGTAGGGATTATGCTTCCCCCCTCAGAATCGGACCTTGCTGAGGACAGGGAATGCTTATTCTTCCAAGCAATGAACTGAAATGTCACTTCATGAACTTAATTTATAGAGTCTGTCTGGTCTCTGGGACATGTCACTCCCTCAGCTTCCAGTGGGTGGCAATATTGATCCAGGGAGGCCTCCAATGAAGGCTAGGCAAAGGGAAGACAGACAGGTTTGTCTCTGGGCTAAGCAAACTTGACGCCCACGTTCCCTTTTCATTCTTTGCTGCCACCTCTGTGTTCCTCCGAGGAGGGGAGTATTTGCCTTCTTCTTTACAGAAAGTTCCCTCCCTCTGGCCATTACCTGGCTGTATTGATGTGCAGCCTATGGAAGATTCTTTACTTGACTGAGAGGGCAGAGATATTGTAGAGGGTGGGAGAAGTAGGAAGTGGGGGCACTGAGCATAGAAGTCAAAAGCCAAAGTTACAGTCACACCGGCCACAGACCCTCTGAGCATTAAGGAGACTTAGAGATCATCCAGATCACCTCCCAGCTGGACAGGAGCCCTCTGAATGATGTGCCTGACAAAGGTGATCCAAACTTTGCCTGGGACCTCCACTGGTGGAGACTCCACTCCTGTGTAAGGCAGCCCATTCAGTGTTGGAGAGAAACCTTGCGTTTTTAGAAAAAGCCTAATTTGCCTCTAGGACCTTCTTTCACTTCGTGCCTTCTGAGGCTATGGAAAAAATGAAATTCTTTTGCCATGTGACAGCCCTTTGGGTGGCTCAGGGAACCTTTAAGTCTTCTCTCCAGGATAAACAATCGCAGTTCTTTCTGCTGATCTCCAATTGTTGTCAAGGTCCCTAGAATGCCACTTAAAGGACAACATGGCAGCCTGGGATTGGCGTCTGGCCACAATTCTCAGGGAGCTTAATTAAGTCTCCATTGGCTTAAATGACACCTAGAACTTTCCCAGAATGCAGACATTGTGATATGTGTCTATATCCTACTCTTTGGGGTTGTAGTATAGTAGAAAGAGCCCAGGGGTGGGATATACATAGGAGTCCAGGAATCTGGGGTCTGCTCAGGTACTTCCAAGCTATGGCATCTTACGACAGTGACTTTTCCTCTTGGATCTCAATTCTTTCCTTTGAAAAATGGTATGACATTCTCTGTCCTGAGGTCCCTCCTGGTTCTGACATTCTCTGTCCTCAGATCCTATCCAGATGTGAATTCTATATTCTACAGTCCCTTCCATGGGAGCAGACAGAGTGCTGGATCGAGTCAGGTGGATCTGAGTTCAATCCTTCCACACACACTTATTAGCCATGTGATCCTGGCCTTCTTGCTCTAGTTTTGAGGTTATTAGCAGCATTAACAGTTGCTGTGAGGGCCACTTGAGGTAATAACTGTAAAAGTATTAAGTATGATGCCCAGTACACAGTAGGTGTATAAGTGCAATTGTATTTTATTGTTTCCTCCCAGATCTGACGTTGTCTGTTCCAAAGCCCCTGGCATCTCTGACAGTCTATGCTAATAACCATAGCTGGCATTTAAAGATTTTCAGAACGCTTTAAAAATAGTATCTCATTTTATCCTCACAACAGCCCTGCAAGGTGTATGCTCTTATTTTCTCCATCTTACAGATTAGAAAACTGAGGTATACAGAAATTAAGTTAGTCGCTCAGGCTCACATAGCTAGTAAATATCTGAAGCCAGATTTCTATGGTTTTTTCCAGCTCTGACATTCTATGTTATAATATTCTGCTTTTTAAAGACATCTTGAGCCTAATTACTAGACAAGGCAAATGGAGCATTGTATATCTGGGTGACCAGCCCATATGCACTATTCATGTCAAAAATGACCTTTGAGAGTAGGATCCTACTGTGGACAGAGAACTGGAATAAAGTTGCTTGAGTTCAAATCTAGCTTCAGAAACTTACTCATTGATGAGATGATGGCGAATTAAAACTTCTCAGGGTGTCTGTTTCCTAATCTGCAAAATGATGACCAATGATCCTACCTACCTCACAAGGTTGTTGTGAGAAAGGTGCTTAGTAATCCATAAATAACGTGAGCTACCAGCATTATTACCAGGGGCCGCTAGGTGGTTCAGTGGCCAAGATCAGGGCTTGGAGTCAGGAAGACTCATCTTTGTGATGATGACCCAAGTCAAGTCACTTAACCCTGTTTGCCTCAATTTCCTCATCTGTAAAATGAACTGGAGAAGGAAATGGCAAACCACTCCTGTATCTTTGCCAATAAAACCCCAAACTGGGTCATGAAAGAATTGGATAAGACTGAAAAAAGACAGAAAACAACAAGAAAATTATTATTGCTTATGATCTCCTGTGATGTAAAAGAAAGATCACGCCAAAAGACTTGAATGTGCTACTTCCCAGTGACTTTAACTCTCCTGGTCTCAGTTTCCTCATCTGTAAAATGGACTAAGTGACTTCTCAGGTCCCTTGAGGCTCTAAATCTATGACCCAATGAGCCTTGAGAGATGAAGATTGGGTATTCACTGTATATGTCTGTACTGCACACTCATTTCTCTACACGAGAGATGTGTTCCTGACCAAGCATCTCTAGGCATCTCCTTTGAGTTGTTTTCTCAACCACCGGGGATGGGCTGCACTGAATATTCTCACTCTCCATGGGTCTCCCTTGTGATCAGTGGCATGCATTTGTGACTCAGCTATCAGGGGATGTGGCCAGGGAACAGAGCATCTTTTTGTGCAAAGGTTACTGACCCTGAAGAACTCAAACCCACAACCTTAGTCTCATTAACACTGGGGTCTAACCACTGACCTAACCAGCCCAGATGGTATACATATACACAAATACACATGCATGCACATACACACACACCCATTCATACACTTGCTCATCCACTCATACCAAGTCACAGAGACACTCACATACTCCTACATCACAAACTTAGATACAATCATCCACATATGTGTATGTATTTACCCATGGGTCACAGTATAGGATTCAGAACTGGAAGTGACTTTAGAGATGATCTAATTTAACCCTGTCATTTAGTAGGTGAAGAAACTTGGGTCCCCACAGAGGTGCATTAGAGATATATTATGAGATGTGAATTCAAATCCTGCCTCTGATGAGAAAAAGCTAGATTGTTCAGTGAATAGAGTGTTGGGTCTAAGTCAGGAAGACCTGAGTTCAAATCTTGCCTTAGGAACTTACTAGCTGTGTGTCCCTGGGCAAGTCACTTAACCTCTGCCTCAGTTTCCTCAGTTGTAAAATGGGGTTAATAACAGCACTTCCCTCTTAAAGATCAAATGAGGTAATATATTGCCTTGCTCATCATAGATACTTGTTTCCTGGCAAATCAAATCAACTTTCTAAGTCTGCAAGTTGCAATGAAAGTATCAACCTTTGTTGGTCAGAGGTCTTGAGTTCAAATCCTGGCTCTGTTAATCATTGCCTGTGTTACCTTGGGCAGGTCCATTAATTTCACTGGCCTCAGTTTCCTCATCTAAAGTGAAAGAGTTGCCCTGAATCTTTATCCATCCCCATATCCCTTAGTTTTCAGCCTCTATTTAATAGGAAAGGAAATAAATTCTGGAGTTTACAATGTTGCCTCTTCTGTTTACAAAGCATGTGCACATATGAAATGAAATAAATTAAGGAATTTTTTATGAGGGAAACTTTATTTGGCAGATAATTTATTAGTATCATAAAGTTATTAGATATTTGTCGGAATACAGTCAAATAAATTAGTGAGACCCTAATTCTTTTTCTTGACAACCAACACTTTTTTTTAAGTATAGTTTTGAAAAAGATCCCCACAGATCTCATGTAGCTTAAAGATTATTTCTTGCTCTGAATTTAATTAGGAGCCGGAGTGAGAATCTGGATTTACAGAGATTAATTGTAGTAAACAGAATTAAAGCCTTGTGAAAATCTCTCTCTCCCCACCTCTCTCCTGTTCTTTCTCTCCTCTCTGTCTCCTTTTCTCTCCTCTCTTCTCTCTCTATTTCTTCCCTCCCTCTCTTTTCTCTCTCCCTCTCTCTACTCTCATTCTTTCTCTCCTCTCTCTCTTCTCTTTTCCTGTCTCTCTCTCTCTCTGTCTCCCTCCTCCATCTCTTTCTCTTTCTTTTCCCATATGTACACACACCTATAATGCATGAATACATGGAGTGCATATATGCACACACATAGACATATATATATATATGCATAATATATGTATATGTATATATTTAGACACAGAGGCAGCTAAATGGCTCAGTGAATAGAACACTGGACCTGGAGTCAGAAAGACTTGAGTTCAAATATGCCTCAGATACTTAATAGCTGTGTGACTCTGGGCAAGTCACTTAACCTCTGTTTGCTTTAATCCAATGGACAAGGAAATGGTAAACTACCGTAGTATCTTTGCCAAGAAAACTTCATGGACAGTATTGGTATGATATAGTCCACAGGGTCACAAAGAATCAACCATGACTAGACAACAACAGTATATAGATACACACATTAAAAATATACAAAAAAGTATATATATAAAACATAAAAAGCATATATACACATACACATGTAAACATACACATACATAGCTATTGTTTTTTACTAGACTTGTGGTTTTATGAGAATAAGGAGCTTGCATTGAGTAATTTTCCTTATCCCAACATAGATGGCCGTTGCTGGAGGCACTGAGAGGTTGAACACCTTGCTCAGGGTCACACAGACAGTACCTTTTGGTGTTAGGACTTGGATAAGCAGTTCTTCCTAACTCTGATGCAGGATCTTCATTTTTCTGCCACATTCTGCTGCCTCTCCAGTGGCATCTCATGGACTTAAATAACTGATCACTTTTCACAACTCAAGTCCTGCAAAATTTTCTGCTTATGTCACTCCCTTCCACATTTACTGCCATTCAGCAGAATTAGTCTATTTACTATTCCTTACATGGTTCCCCGCACCCCACTCCTGTTGCCCTGGTGATCACTACCCTGTCATGGTGGAAGGGTTTATGTACCTCAATGGAACTCTGAGCTATGCTGTGCAGGGTTACCCAGGTACCCAAGATAGATAGGGCATAGTGGAGAGTTATGACGAAAGGAGATCCACTGGAGGAGATGAAAAAGCACTCCAGTATTTTTGCCAAGAAAACCTTGTGGAGAGTATTAAAATGATAAAAAAGATGACACTTGGCAGATGAGCCTGGCCTTGGTGATGGCCCATGGCATTGCCTCCCTGATGTCATGGTCCTCTTTGAGACTGAAGGCCAAACAGCAGCAGCAGCACCTGGCCCTTAGGGCAAATGCTGGTAGAGTCAGGTTCTTCTTAAGGGCTTGTCTTCCCTCCCCTCCTCTTAGAGCCTGGCCTGGCATCTGTTGGCTTAGGACAACTGCCTCATTCCTTATTGCACAGGGGAGGTTCCCCAAGCAGCCTTTCAAAGTTGTCAAACAATTCCTCAAAGAGCAAAACTCAACTTACCTCTTCTAGGAAGGTTTCCGGGACTAATCAGTAGAAGAAGAGTGTGTCCTCCAAATACCTGCCCTGTCTAAATATGTGACTTTGATCCTGTGTTAGGGATAAACATGTCATAGAACCAGAGTGTCAGAGCTAAGACAGACTTTAGAGCACAGGATATCCAAGCTGAGAGGCGATCCTAGAGCAGAGAATGTCTAAGCGGGGGGTGTCCTTAGAATACAGAATGTCAGATTTGGAAGGACCCTTAGAACACAGAGTGTCGGATCTAGGAGGGTCCTTAGAACATAGAATGTTCATTCTGAGAGGGACCTTAGAACATAGAATGTCAACACTGGGAGGGATGTTAGAACACAAGGGTCTTAGAACATGGATGTTAGAGATGGAGAATCCTACTCTATACTTCCTATATCTGGGGAAATAGTCTCAGAGGGGGAAATGTTCTAGTCAACACATTGATTCAGTGAAAGTGCTGGGATTAGGACCTAGGTTTTCTGATTTTCTGTACTGTTCTTTCCATATTCTGCTTGGATTTTATGGTGATTATTGGAGACAAAGGTGTAGAGGCAGTCTATTCCTTGGGTCAAATTCATTGCCTCAATGGCCTCTTCTTCTCAGGTTGAGCAATTGAAGCCTCGGTCCTTTCTAAGATAGGTGGAATACTTCCTTCAAGGGCTGAAGGGGTTGTTCCTTTACAATTCGATGTCTCTGTTTTTATCCCTTGATAAAGGGCCCAGCTTCAACCTGATTGGGGCACACTATTAATTGAGTCTATACTGTATCATGCCCAGGGGGTGTGATAGCTTCCTTCTGAGGTTCCCTCCAAATTGCCTCGTATATATTGTGTACAGCTGATTGCCTGTTGTCTCCCCATTAGACTATAAGCCCCTTGCAGGCAGAGATCACATTTTGTCTCTTCAGGTTTAGTGCCTGGCTCACCCAGCAAATGTTTAATGAATGCTTTCTGACTAGAATTTCACAATTTCTTTGGTTCTTTACCTTTTTCCTCAGTAAATCCTCCCTCAGCTGGTTAGTGATTGCTGATTGACCACAATGGGTGGCCAGGAGGGAGTCACCTAGAGGGCCTTAGCAGCTGCCATGAATCTTATCTGTTGGAACTCTGGAGGCCGGGGGATGTTTTCCCAGTGGCCTCTCCTGCCATTCCCCACGAACCACAGGAAGGAAGAGGGGAAATTCTCAAAAACTTGTGATCTCTGTTCATTTAGAGCTGGAAGGAATGGTAGAGGTCATTGTAGCCCACTGACCCCCATTTTACAAGTGAGACTCAGAGACGTTAAGTAACTTGCCCAAGGACACACAGGAAATATTAGCAGAAGCAGGTATCCTCCATCCTTATTCCCCTTATGCAGTGGTTATTTCTCATGCCTGGAATGCTCAATCCCATTGTCTCCACTTCACGGTTTCCCTGGACATTCTTCAAGACTCTGATCAAATGTCACCTTTTGCAAGGGGTTCTTCCCAGTCCCTCCACCTGCTAATGTCTGCTCACTAGTGAGTAACTTACTTTATTGACTGTATGTATCCTCTATGTACATAGTTATGGGCATGTAGTCTCCCCCATTAGAATGTAAGGTCCCTGAAGGCAAGGGCTGTTTTTGTCTTTCTTTTTATCTCCAGTTCTTAGCATAGGGTAAGTGTTAAATAAATGATTTTTGATTGATGGACATCTCTTCCCTTTGTGCTTAATACAGACTGTTGACTGACAGATGGGCCCCTTCTCCCTTTGTGATGGCATGGAAAGATGGGGATCATTCAGTTTTATACTTTTATCCTAGATTGTAAGGCGCTCTGGACTCTGAGGCAGGAGATACTTGGGTTTAGGTCCCATGTCTGATACTCACTAGCTGGGAGGCCTTGAAGAAGTCATTGAACCTCCCAAAATCTTGGCTTTCCTGTCTGTGAAATGGGGCTGACTCTGCCTACCTCCCATAGTTGTGGTGACGAAAGTACTTTGTATACCTTAAAGTGTTATGCTTGTTGACTCTGTGGTTGTCACGATCATCCCTCTCCTGACTGTCACCCTAATTATCATCATTCTCCAAAAACATTAACCTAATTGCACCACTAGGCATGGTGGACAGAGCATTGAACTAGGAAACATTGTCAGAGTTAGGTCTGAAACTCAGGACTTGGGATTCCGGGGGCTGCCTTTCTTTGAGCCTTAGTCACTTTCTATGTAGATGTTTGGGGTGCTCAGGGAAGACTGGTACCTCTGGTAGAAGGGCTGACTGAGCCCCTTTCGGGGCTGCTCATCCACCTTTGGTGTCCACTTGGCGCTCAGCTGTCAGTTGTGACTCCAAAAAGCTGTCACATGTGCAGTGGCCACACCCTGGTAAACCGTCTAGGCAGACAGGCTAAACCAGGTTGAGGGTAACTGATGGGTCACAAACCCATCGGTGAGTTAGGGGGTTGTCTACCTCAAGCATGCACCCCAGGCAGAATGGGAGGATGAGAACATTTTGTTCCACTGGCCATGAAGGCAGCTGAAGCAGGTGCTGTGGAGTGCTCAGAGCTTGCTTAGGTATCAGACGCCAAGGTCAACTTGACTTTTGTCCTGCCACTGGACTTCCATGACTCAGGGAGAGTAAGGCTGACAACTTTGGGCAATTCTGCCTCACTTAAATCCAATTTACCCATGAGTCAATGAGCGTACCCATTATGCCCTGTGATGTTAGTGATCCTTTTTGAAAATGGAGGACAAAACACAATGACAGTCACCTTTTCTGTAACTGGAGAGTTTGAGCTAGGTGATCTTACGCATACCCCCAATCCCGAAAACTGACATTCAGTATCTTAAAGCCCCTTCTGGGTATAATATTCTATTTCCTAAGACTCCTTCTAGCTTTAATATTCTACATTCTAAGGTAGGGACAATTATGACAGTCTATTTTCTAAGATTTCTTCAAGTTCTAGTGTTCTATGTTCTAAGGCCCTTTCTAGCTTTAATGTTTTATGTTCTAAGGCCCCTTCCAGCTTTAATATTCTATGTCCTAAGGCCACTTTTAAATCTTAGATTATGTTCTAAGGTGGGAATAGTTGACATTCTATGATCTAAGATTTTTTTTAGTTCTAACATTCTGTTTTAAGGCTTCTTCTGGCTCTAGCATACTATGCTCTTAAGGTCCCTCCACCTCATGTTCTTTGTTCTACAGTCCCTCCCAGGTTCAACATGCTGCATTCTAAGGCTTCTTCTAGTTCCAATGTTGTTTATTAGAGAAATATCAGTGGTAAATTAGTCAGCATTGCAGTTGGCCCTGGGTTTGATTTTCAGCCAATACATATGATGTTTTGAGAGGTCGCAATGGTGCCTTTCGATGATGGAGAGATTGCTGAACTAATAGTAAGATCTGGGCTCAAGTCCTCCCTCAGATGTTTATTAGCTGTGTGACCTCTGGGAAGTCACCTGACCCCTTTTTGCCTTGGTTTCTTAGTCTATAAAATGAGAAGGTTGAACTAAATGGCCTCTGAGGTCAAATCTAACTCAAAATCCATGATCTGGTGGCTCCTCTTGCTTTGACATTTTGTGTTTTAGAATTCCTCTCGGCTCCAATATTCTCTGTTCTAGGGACCCTTCTAACTTTGCTGCTCTGTGTTCTAAGGCTTTTCCAGCTATGACATTCAATGACTGTTTATTCTGTTTTAGTCTGGTATATAGATCTTGCCATTCATTCATAAATATTTATTAAATGCCTATTGGGGCAGCTAGATGGTATAGTGCATAGAGCACCAGTGCAGGAGTTGAGAGGACCTGAGTTCAAATCTCACCCCAGACACTTGACACTCACTAGCTGTGTGACCTTGGGTAAGTCACTTGACCCCTATTGCCTCATCCTTGGTCATCTCCAGTCATCCTGATGAATATCTGGTCACTGGATTCCAATGGCTCTGGAGGAGAAGTGAGGCTGGTGACCTGCACAGCCCTTTCTCACTCAAAACAAAGTCAAGTGCAAGTCATGTCATTATTTCTCTGATGGCATGGTCTTCTTCATCAGCGAAGGACAAACACACACACACAATTTATTAAATGCCTATTATATGTAAAGCACAATGTTAGGGTCAGGGTGTACAACATTTGTGGACTAGTAACTGATGGAACTGGGGAGGTGTCAATTAGTTCCCCCTCCCCCTTCCCTTCCACCTTCTACAATATCTTTGGGACTGTGTAAATGTGTTATGTAAATCCTTTCTTTCACCTTCTTCTTCCCCTTCCCCTTCCTATTCTTTTCCCCTTTCCCTTCTCCTTCCCTCCCCTTTTCCATAATAATACCAATAGGTGGCTGTCCATAGAAGATGCTGCTGCTGTTAGTGGGCATGAACTTTGAAATGGAATTCCAGGGGTGAATGAGCTTACCATCCCTCACCTGTATTCTCTTGAAGACCTTGCTGAGTTCTGTGCTGGAAACATTGACCCAATTTGTTAATGGACAATTGGGGAGAGTGCAGTAATATCACATACCAGTCAAAGGGAGTGATTTGAAGTGTTTCATCTTCCCTTAGTAAATAAATTCTCCATTGGCTGGGGATAGAAATAGATCGATAGACAGATAGATAGCTAAATAGATGGACAGATGGCTGGCTGGCTGGATAAAGTATTGGTTAATGTTTATTATGTGCCAAGCACTATACTAAATGCTGGGGATAAAAATATAAACAAGACAGTTGGAGATTCTGAACTTTGGACTCTTTTCTGTGGTTTTGCAGACTTGGGCAAATTCCTCCTGACTCTGTTGACTCATCTGCAAATTGGTGATCATTGCCCAAGTCACAGGTTGCCTGTCTAGGTTGTTAGTGGAGTTTATTAAAAACAAGAACTCACAGAGGCATCAGTGTAGTGGGTAGACAGCTGGCCTCGGAATCAGGAAGACCTACATTAATTTCCTGCCTTTGATATGTACTGGCTATATGCTCTTGCCAAACTGTGGTTTTGCCCAGCCCTCCTCCAAAAAGCAATCATTCTGAACTTTCCAATCTATGTATCTTTGCCCATGGTCTGCTCTCCTTGCCTGGAGTGTCCCCCATTTCACTATTCACCTGGTGAACTCCTTCCCATTCTTTAAAGCCCCACAGAAATGTTATCTCCTGTAGGAGAGTCCTCTGCCTCTTTGGGGGCACTGATGACCTTTCCATTAGACTTTACACAGCATTTAATAAAAACGTATTTGTCGACTGACTGATGGACAATATTTTCTTATACTTCTCCATTGCAGTGTCTGCATCATTTTGTATCTCTTTATATGTCTTCTTCCCCTACTAAACTGTGAGAAGGGAAGTGGTTTTCCAAGGTCATATAAGTATGTTCAAGTCATATCTGGAGCTACAACTAGGTCTTCTATGCACCAGTCCTAGGGTCTCCTTCTACCTGCCTCTCCAGCACACCATGGTCTATCCATCAGGGCTGCCCATTAGAGGAATTTCAGCAAAGGCTGTCAGACTGTACTATCATAGAATCATAGGGTCATTGATCTAGAGTTAGAAGGGCCTATAAAGGCCATCCTACATAACCCCTCCATGTACATATAGGGAAACTGAGGTCAGGGAGGGGTAGTGTTGTACCCGGAGTGTCTCACACACTATAGTCTGTTTCAGAGGGATATCACTTGTCAGGGATGGCAGAGAAGGGTTCAGTTCCAAGTGGGACAAGGGCTCTGAGGTCCCTTCTGACTGAGGTTCTATGGCCCATCCATGGTCCCTGGGGCAGAGGCCCCAGCATCCTCTCAGTGATTTCCTCTCCTCGGGCATAGCAATGTCCCCCTCTCCTGTTAGTTAGTATAGGCTTCCAGTAAGAGCTGCTGATAGGATTCCAGGCAGAGAGCAGGCCAGGCCCAGCCCTGTCCTGCCTTGCCCTAGAACAGGCCTCAGCCCCAGGAGTAATCCCAGGTGTAGCTGAAGTTTGAAGGTATTATTAGTACCAACAGCCTGAGCTTAGGGGCTGGTGTGGTTAATGTATTGGTGACTAATCAGCAATCTTTCAACCCATGGTGTTGCACGCAGATACAGTCCCAAAGGCAAGAACCTGGACAACCAAGCCTCCATCTCACTGGGCCTCCTGGGCCCTAAAGAAATCCCCAAGTTTATTGGCTGATGGAACACCTGACTGGACCAAGGTGGTGGCAGCAGGGTCTTTGACTAGTATCTATAAAAACCATAAGTCAAATGGGGAGATGGCAGAACCTTATCACTATTATCTTAACTCATTTACACAGTGTTCCAAGGTTTTTAAGTTTTCTAATGATTCACCAAGATCTTGAATTTGAATTCTGCCCCAGAGAGTTGGCAAGTGACCAGGCAAGTTAATTATCCTCTTTCAGCCTTGATTTTCTCATCTGTAAAATGGCAGTAGTAATAGTACCTACCTTATTGGGTAGTTGCAAGGATCAAATAAGATAACAAACCTTATGAATTCTTGCTACTATTTTATTTTTTCATCTCTGTTTCCTCCATTGCTAGGCTCAGGGCCCCAGGATTGTTAGGTATTTAATAAATACCTCAATAAATGATTATTGAGATGAAGCACACAGTACAGTGGAAAGAGAACTGGATTTGGAGTCAAAGGACCTATGTTCAAATTCTGACTCTCCCTTTTACTATTTTTGTGATCTTGGGCAAATGATTTCCATTTCCTCCTCTATAGAATGAGAGAAGTGGGCTAGATGACCCTATAGTACCTTCTAGCCCTAAGTCTATGAGCCTGTGAATTTGTTGATTTTTGTGATAGTACAGATAGTACAAGTGCCATTGACTTTGATGAGTTACTGATGGTTAGGGTTAGAGGTGAGATGACCTCCTGAGATTTGAACCCAGGTCTTTTGACTTGAAATTTAATGTAATTCTAAGACTACTATGAAAGGGAATGGAGGGCCCCCAATATCAGAGTTTGATTCACTTTTAGTGCTTTTTAAATTTACATTCTTGAAATTGCAACCAGATCTCCACCATTGAGGTTGCCCGTACTCACCTGTAGCTCTCTCCTCAATTTACTATTTGACACATTCCCAAACTTAACTTTATCCCAAGATCTAGAGCAGGGGTGGGGAACCGGTGACCCTCTAGAGGATTTGCTCTGTGAAGTTTGGACTTAGCCAAAGAGCTGCACTTGAGGACCTAGAAGGTCAAGGTCGAAAGTTGCCCATCCCTGCTCTAGAATAGTCCAGGAGTATGTCTGGATATTTTATTTAGAATTAGTAAAATGACAGCCTCTCTTTCATTAATTAATTAATTGGCTTAAGAAAGAGCATTGTCCACTATCCAGAACCCCAGGCAAACATGCCATCATGAAATTGATGTACAATACTGATAAACTTCTGTGGGCAACCAAATTTTGACATAATTTTCCATAAGCCTCATGACTAACAGTGTCAAAATCCTTAAGACCAATCTACAAATGTTGTGTACAGACCTCTGTTCTGCTCCTGGCATTTCTCCTGGAGTTGTTGGGCAGCAAACACCATATCAACTGTTCCTTGACCCTTTCTGAAGCCATACTGGTTCTCAAGTATATGACCATCTTCCAGATGAAAGATCAGTCTATTAAAGAGTACTCTAGCAAGAACCTTGCCAGTAATGACTGAGAGAGAGACCTCCCTACACCCTCACCGTGATTATTGCAGGACAATCTTGTCCTTACCTTTATACAGATGGACAATGGAGGCATCCTTGAACTCCTGTGGGATAACCTCCTCTTGCCATATAACCTGGAAAATTTCAGTCAGCTTTTGTATGAGTAATGGTCCCCTTACCTTGTAAATCTCAGCACACATTTAGGTTTCACACGGTCTATCTGTGGTAGAGCATTCCATGCTCATATTGGTCTGATCACAGCTATGCACACTGAAACTTCATTTTATCATGGTAATGTCATGTTGGTCCTCTTTGAGAGCAAAGGACACCTACCACCACCAGTTGGCTTGAATTCTGACTACACTTAAATATTATTTATTGAACAAGCTGGAGAAACTTCCTTTTCCAGTAGTAATTGCTCATATCTCTTTATACCAAATCCTTTATAAATAAATATATTTACTTATGATTAAATATAGTGACTGCATCTATAATTTGTGGAAAATGTTACAAGTAATAACAAGATATTGGTAATTATAATATTTTGGATATGAGAAAGCTAATAGCCAGAATCACTTTAAACACGCATTATAACATCAGATTATATATATATATATATATATATATGTGTGTGTGTGTGTGTGTGTGTGTACATACATACTCACATACATATGTGTATACACATGCATAATACATATGTATATATAGTTATATATAACATCTTTTCCAGTGACACAATTTCATCATCCAGTTCATTTCGGATACTGATTAAAGTTTCTCAAGAATCCTCTTCATATATTTACTCAGGAAAGGGAGTTAATTCAGTTTCTCTGGACATAAGTTTTATTAATCTTTTCCCTCTGTCCTTTCTTCAGTCATTTAGGAGAGAGTTAATGCTAATTCCTCACAGACTTTTTATAAAATTCTCCTTGGAAAAATGTTTCCATATTTCAGGAAAAAATATGGCGAGATCTATACGAATTGATACAAAGTGAAGCGAGAACTGAGAGATCATCGTACACAGTAAAAACAATGTTGTAATGATGGTCAACTGTGAAAGATTTGGCTACTCTGATCAATATGATCCAAGACAATTCCAAAGGACTCATGATGAAAAAATGCTACCCACCTCCAGAGAGAAACTGATGAACTACAAATGAAAATTGAAATAAAATTTTCTCCCTTTTTTGGCAATGCGGCTAATATGGAAATACATTTTGTATGATTTCCCATGAGTAACTGATATCATTTGGTTTGCTTCCTCAGTGGATGGGGAAGAGGTAGGAGGAGGGAGAGAATTTGGAACTCAAAATTTAAAAAGAAAAGAAACTTAAAAATAAGTAATGTTAAAAAAGAAAAAGAAATACAACATAACACAACATAACAGTTGATAGTCCTCATTAGAACTAAGTTTCTCTTCACCTTCTTTGTTTCTGTCTTCTTAAAAGTTTATGACATAGATTCTCGCAGAGTAAAAATAACACACTCATTCTCTTGGATTCATAGGGAGAAGTACCTCACAGAAAGACAGTTACAATTGTAACTCCTGACTTTTATATCTTTAAAGATACGGTAACAATTTCTATAGTCTGTAGGATATACTTTTTACAATTTAAAAAAAAAATCACATTTAGGCATGTTGCAAAGAAATACAACCAATGGAATGAACCATGAGAAAGAAGAAACAAAACAAAACAAAAAAATGAGAAAGAGAGAACAAAGAGTATGCTTTGATCTGCATCCATTCTATAATTCTTTCTCTGGATGTGGATAGCATTTTCCATCATGAACCTTTTGGAGTTTTCTTAGAACCTTGCATTGCTGGGAAGAGACAAGTCTATCAAGGTTAGTCATCACATAATGTGGTTGCTCCTCTCATTCAGCATCAGTTCATATAAGTCTTTTCAGGTTTTTCTGAAGTCCACCTGCTCATCATTTCTTATAGCACAACAGTATTCCACTGTATTCATATATCACAACTTGGTCAACCATTCCCCAACTGATGGGTATCTACTCAGTTTCCAATTCTTGGCCACCACAAAAAGAGCTGCTATAAATATTTTTGTACATGTGGGTCCTTTTCCCATTTATTTGGTTTCTTTGGGATACAGCCCTAGAAGTGGTATTGCTGGGTCAAAGGGTACACATATTTTTATAGCCCTTCAAGCATAGTTAGGATAAGCTTTTGACACAACTGTTGCTTACTTACAGTGTATATTATTCTTTTAATTTCATTCTGCCCTCCTCTCGTTTTCTAGGGAAGTACAGGTTTGGAAAGGGTATGGGGACAGGAGTATGGTCCACATACTACAGATTATAGCCATAACTCATGTTTTCATAGACTTTATGGTTTAGAAAATGTTTTTCTTCATGACAATCTTGTGATATAAGACAAGAGTTACTATTTCTACTTTCCTGCTGATTGGGGCCAAGAAAAGTGAAATGACTTGCCCACAGTCACACAGCTAGGAGGTGTCAGAGCTGAAATTTGAACTCAGATGTTCTGCCTGTAGGTCCAGCAAAGTTCTCACAAGGAACTCCAGGAATAGGATGTCTGTCTCTTGTTTTCCCCAAAGTCTCTGGAGCTGAGGGAGATATGGACCCTTACTTGTCTCTTAATGCATGTCATAGTTAAGATCTTCAGGCCTCACTATATTTCTAAACCCCCTGAGCTCCGGTTCCTTCTTTCCTCCTTGTTCTTGATCTCAGCCCCTACTTCATCTCTAAACTTTACTCTGATCTCTCACTCAGTCTTTGTGCTCCGCTCCCCTCCAGCGCATCTTACCAGCTTCTTTCCTTTACCTTACTGGCTGAAATATCTTTCTGCTGATCGAAGGTTAGGAATGTCCATCTCCCTCTCCCATTCTCACTGAGTCTGCATCATTATCCTTGACTGCTCCAGGTTTCAGAGTTCTTATCTGTAAAATGGGGAAAAGTACTATCATATCAGTCCATAGGATCTTAGAGATCACTTATTTTTACAGAGGAGGAAACTGAGACTCGGATTGGGGGAATGGCTTGTCAAAGGTTATTCAGGTAGTAAATGACAAAGCCAAGATTAAAACCCAGATCTTCTTACTCCAAATCTGGTGGTCTTCCTGCTAAACATTCACTGCCTTCAAGAATTAAAGAGAGTAGAAGAAGAAAGGGCCAGGAGTGGTTGTCCTGATAATCAGGGTGGGTGTTTCCCCCTTCATCCTTTTCTCTGGAGCCTGTTGAGTCAAAGGGAGAGAATTGTTTCTGGAAGCTCTTTTAATTTCCCATTTGTCAGATTCACAAACTGAGGTCAAGAAATAATTAAGTGACTTACTCAAAGTCACTTAACAAGGAAACTAATGGTGTTTGACTGAAAAATAGGTGTAGACACCAAGCCTGTGGTATTGGTTTTTTAGGTCTCAATCCTATTGAGTCAGACTCCTGACTTTGCCAGGAGAATGTGGATTGCTCTTCTTTCCAAGCCATCAGATCAACCTAGAATCGAAGGACATAGAGCCAGAAGGGATTATAGAGACCATCTAATCCAACTCTATATTTTACAAATGAGCAAACTGAGGGCCAAAAAGCTGGCAGAGCTTGTATGATGTCTCACTGATCAGCAACAGGTGGGATTCAGTCCCCGGAACTCTGGCTCTAAATGTGGTATCTTTGCTAAACATGTTTTCTAATTTTTTAGTTGCCTTTTTGTCTTTATATCACAGTGATTTCTGGGGGAGGGGATCCCCCATCTGCCTCTATATTGCATCCTCTTTTAGAAAAAGAAAAACAGTTTAACAAAAATATTCAATACAGTGATGACATCTGACCACTCATGCATCTTTCTGTCCCAGTGGTCCTCCATCTCTCTGATGGGAGGAGAGAGGTATGTTTTATTACCTGTTCTCCAGGACCTTTACTGGTTTTTCCATTAATTAAAGCTCAAATTCAATTTATCTTCTTATTGTCATTGTGTATTTGGCTCTCTTGATTCTGTTTATTTCAGTCTGCATCAGTTCATACAAAACTCCTCATGCCTCTCTCAATTCCTCACAAACCTATTTTTCTACTTCACCACAATATTGTATTCATATGCTGTAGTTTTTCAGCTGTTCACTAATCAAGGGTCACTCATTTATTGCTTTGCTCCCAAAAAGAATGCCATTATTAGCATTTTGGGATAGACTGGGTCTTTAACTCTGTCTTTGATTTCCTTCGGGTATATGGTCCTTTCTCATCTTTCCAATTTCTCACACCTTATATAGGCTACTGTCCAGTGACAATGGCCTCCTTGCAATTCCTTGGACGGGACACTCCATCTCCCATCTCTGTCTTCTTTCATTGATTATCTCTCATTCTTGGAATTCTCTCCCTTTCCCTTTCTACCTCTCTGGCTTCATTCAAGTGTCAGCTAAGATCCCAGCTACTAGAAGAAATCTTTCCAGATATCCCTTGATGCTAGTTGCTTCCCTCTAAGATTATCTCCAATTTATCCTGTACATGTCTTGTTTGTATATATTATTTGTCTGTTGTCTCCCCCATCAGATCATGAACTCCTTGAGAGAAGGGGCTATTTTCTGCCTTTTGTACATTTGCAGAGCTTAACACAGTTCCTGGCACATAATAGGTGTTTAATAAAAGTTTGTTTATGTTTGTTTGTTGATTGACTATATACACACTCATGGAATTGCTTTTATTTAGTATTTAAATATTTTTGTTGATTTTTTTCTACAACTGTCATTTCTCAGTATATTGTCAACATTGTCATTATTTGGCAATAGAACTTTGTCTCATAATAAAAGAGCACAGCTAATTAAAAAAATGGACATATTAGTCCTGTCTGACAGGGTGTACCTCATTATGTACCTGGAGTCTGCTACCCATACACCAAGAGGAAAGAGGTATACTTCACTGACAGTCCTCTCAAAGTCAAGATTGGCCCCATTCATTGATCTAAGTTCTGATACTTCATCGTATTGTTCACACAATGTCTTTCCCCATCCCTAGTCTCCTCAGTATGTTTTCAGATAGGAACTCTGCTGCCAGTCCAGGATAAATGAAGCTCTGACATCAAAGGCTTCCAAAGCCTGGCTTAGCCAATATTCTTCTGGGATGGAGGAAAAACTGGGCAGGGTTCCTGTCTGAGCTCACCGTGGTTGCAGGTTTGGGTGCCATGGTGCTGACAAGACCACCTCTTTCTCTGTCTTACCAGTTGAATATCATTTCATAAGATCACATGAAGGGACTTCAGAGATAGCCTAATTCTAAAGGTCAAAGAACCTTCTCATTTTTAAATAAGGGAAACTGAGGCCCAGAGAGAAGCACATGTGTATAAGGTCACAGATATTAAAGAACTAACCTTGGGATTTTGGAGAACTTCTTTTTTAAGAAGTAAATTTTGTTTTTACCTTTTTTGGGAGGAGAAGGGGAGATAAGTACAGGGGATCAGATGTATCAATCAATTAATATTTATTAAGCACATATTACTATGTGCCAGGCACTGCGTTAAGTGCTAGGGATACCAAAAAAAAAAAGGCGAAAGACAGTCCCTGATTTCAAAGAATTGAAATGATGGGGAGGAGGTCATACAAACAAATATAAACAGAGCAAACTATATCCATGTTAAATAGGAGATAATTAACAGAGGGAAGGTACTAGACACATGTGGGGAACCTGTGGCCTCAAGGTCCTCTAGGTCTTACAAATGCGGCTCTTTGAATCCAGACCTCACAGAACAAATCCCCTTAATAAAAGGATTTGTTCTGTAAAACTTGGACTCATTCAGCAAGCCACACCCAAGGACCTAGAAGGCCAGATGTGGCCTCGAGGCTGAAAGCTCCCCACCTCTGCTAGAATTAAAAGGGGTTGGGGAAGACTTCATATAAAAGATGGGATTCTAGTTGGGACTTAAAGGAAGCTGGGGACATCAATAAGACAAAGAAGAACAAAAGAAAATATGAGCTTACAAGATGAAATATTTGAAATCCAAGAGCTTATAAATGATGGCACCTGTTTGTACACCCCATCCCAAGAGGTGTGGATGTTCTTAAAGACAGGCACCCACTCCTTGCTTTCATAATCCCTTTAGATTAGTTGCCTCTAACCATGTGGCTGGTCACCATATGCATTATGCTTTTGGCTTCATTTCTCGCTGCTCGTCATAGAAATCTTTGCATATTTCTTTAACTTCTTGAACACCATATCATTATCTTTTCAGTTGCATCTGATGATTTGTGATCCCAGCTGGAGTTTTCTTGGCAGAGATACTGGAATGGTTTGCCATTTCCTTCTCTAGTTTATTTTGACAGATGAGGAAATTGAGGCAAACTGAGTTAAGTGACTTGCCCAGGGTCACACAGCTAGTCTGAGGCCAGATTTGAACTCAGGAAGGTGAGTCTTCCTGACTTCAGGCCTAGCATTGTATTCACTATGGCGCCACCAGGGACCATCATCTTTACTCCCCATCCTCCTCTACCTGTTAAGACCCATTGTTCTTGTTGTGTTTGTCCTTCATTGCTGAAGAAGACCATGCCATCAGAGAACTGATGACATGACTTGCCCTTGACTTTGTTTTGAAGGAGGGCTGTGCAAGGTCATCAGCCTCACTTGCCCCTTCTGAACCATCTGGATCCAGTGACCAGATATTCATCAGGATGACGGAAAATGACCCAGGATGCACTGGGAGGACTGTTAAGACCCTTACCTCTAAAAAGGAGTGTAACCCACTGCAGGAGGCATTTCTGCCTTTCCCCCACCCCCAGTCCTTAGTAATTTCTACCTAATGAAGTGACTATGCATTACTTTGTTGATACTTTTAATTGATTTATCTGTTTGTGCTTAACTTATTTGTATGTATGGTTGGCCTCACTCCTTTCCCTAGTAGAATATAAGCTCTTTGAGAACTGTAATGGTTGAATTTTTTCCTTCTTTATCTTCAAAGTCTGGTACAACATCCTGACAGGGTGGGGAACTTGCACTCTCCAGGATAGGCCAAAGGTTCGCCACCCCTGCTAGGTATTGGAAAAATGTGGAGTTGAATATTTGTTCTACCGTTCCTCAGCTGATGAATCTCTGACTCAGAATAATACATGGAGAGCGCCTTGCAGACCTCAGAATGCTATGTACATGTTAGCCACTACTATTATGAATATATTAGCATTATTAGCTTCTAGTTTGTTTATTTTGTTACTTTTCCGGTTGTTATTCTAAGTAGTGCTGTTAGGAATATTTTGAACAGATAGGTCTTTTCCTTCCCTGAAGTAATCTCCTTGAGATGTGGTTCCACGAGTGGGATCCTGGGTATGTGCATTTTTGAAATTCTTAATGTTTAGTTCTATATGACAAAAATAATAGCTTACCATGCGCACTCACTGTGCAATTATTATAACATTTGACCCTCATGACAACCTCTCAAGGCAGATACTGTTACTATCATCTCCTTTTAACAAATGAGGAAATTGAGACAAACAGAGGTTAAGTGATTTGCCCAGGGTCATACAGGAGTAAATGTCTGAGGCTGGATTTGAACTCAGGTCTTCCTGACTCCAGACTTCAAAATGCTATTCACTGAATGAACTAGCTGCCCGCTATGTTCACAGAATCTCAGTCAGAAGGGTCCTTGGAGACATAACCCATAACTAAATGAAAAGTTCTCCTCGAACATGCCTAAGAAATGGTCATATAATTTTTGCTTAAAGACTTCTAGTGTTGGGGGACTCACTACCCCATTTTGTTTGGAAGGTTGTCCTGACATCCGTTCTAAATCTGCACTTTTGTGATTCCTGCTCATTGCCCCTGGTTTTGTCCTCTGGAGCCAAGCAAAGTGACACTAACTTTCTTCCGCATGTCAGTCTTTCAAATACTTGAACTGAGGGCTTCTATTCACTCCCAGCCTCTACCCTCTAAATTTTCTCTTTTCCAGGTCAAACATTCCTGGTTCCTTCAACTGATCTTCCAATGGCATGGTCTTGAGGACTTTCATCATCTTGGTGACCCATCAGTGGATTGCATCCCAAAACTCTTGCTAAAATGTGGTATCCAGAATCGAGTAGAATACTCCTGGTTTGGTCTGACGAGAGCAGAGTACCGTGGGACTCTATAAACTTCCTTATACTGGAGATCTGGCTATGCAGCCATAAATAACTAGCACATTATATATAGGGTTTTTCCTCAAGACAGAGATGTCTGGGGACATCATTATGTCCACACATCTGGCCTTTGGGTGCTGCTTCCCTACTTTTTTCTTGTAGTTATCATTACCCCTGACCCTTGCCACATGATATGGGAGGTACAGCCATCTCCTTGGATGTCTCTGGTGTGGGAATCTATGTCAGAACTGCCCTCTGTGGGGGCAGAGAAGACGGGACAACAGGCAGAACAGTGTCATAGAGAGGGAAGGAACAGTGGAGATAGTCAGCATGGTATAATGGAAAGAAGCCTGGATTTGGTATTGAGAAGATATGAGTTTGAATCCTATGTCCAAAACTAGCTGTGTGACTGGGTAAGCTTAACTTCTTTGAACGTCAATTTCCTCATCTCTAAAATAAAGAAGTTGGACTCAAGGGCTTCTAAGGTCCCTTCTAGCTCTGACAATGATCTATGATGATCTATGATACCGCTGAAGTCAGCCTATCTCCAACTGAATTTGTCCTGGACATAGTTGCAATTCTGCCATGCCTTTTTGAATGCAGTCTAAGATTGAATTAGACTTTTGGCAGTCAGGTCACACTGTGATGAGCTTGTAGTCTACTCACACCCTTAGAGCCTTTGAAGAATAAGTACTGTCTGTGAAAATGTGTTTAATATGTATGTGTAGAGCCCATATAAGATTGCACGTCACCTTGGAAAGGAAGGGGGAGAAAATATAAAACTTATGGAAGTGATTGTTGAGAACTAAAAACAATTAATTAATAAATTTGGAGAAAAAAGTATTGTCTAGGCATGTCACCTCCATCTTGTGTTTGCCAAATCAATCTTTGGACCCCAAATATAAGCCTTTTTATTTAAAGCTTTTGCATTTAATCTTATTAAATTTGGCCTCGGTGTTCTAACTTTTTGAATTCTGTCACTAGCAGTCAATGAGTGTATTGGCTATCCATCCTGAATTCCTGTCATTTGCAAATTTGAAAAATATGCTCTCTATACTTTTGTTGTCATAATTAAATTGTTTCATTTGCGCCTAACTTTTTGTGACTACATTTTGGGTTTTCTTGGGAAAGATTGTGGAATGGTTTGCCGTTTCTTTTCTCCAGTTAGCTGTATCTTTAACTGTCATGCAGACCAAAAATCACAGCGTCAGATCAGAGTATCACATCTGGAGTCAAGAGGACATGAGTCAGATCTGGCCTCTGACTCCTATTAGCCGTGTGCTTTGGGCACGGTAGGTAAACATTTAATAAGTATCTACTGTGTGCTAGGCATTGTGCTAAGTGATTGGGATACAAAAGAGGCTAATGAGAGTCCAATCTAATGTGGAGGGACAACAAAGCAAACAAGAATGAACAAGGAAGCTATATACAGGATAAATGGAAATTGTTGCTTGTCTTTTGTTCTTGAAGAGGATAAATGACTTCAGAAAGGTTGGTGTCTTGACATGCAAGTGAAGTAGATTTAAGTGAGACAGGATTGTGCAGAGTCACCAGCCTCAATCCCTCCTCCAGAGCCATCTGAGTCTGAGTCCAGTGGCAAGACATAGATCAAGACAAACAGAGATGGCCCCGGATGCAGTGGGACAGCTTGGCCTTTTTAAGATAAGGTCTTTCTCAGATCTCAGTTTGTCTGAGATGACACCCATTCAGTAATTAAGGCTAGGTAAGAAATGAGGCAAAAAATGGCCTCTTTTACCTATTTTAAAAAATCAGTCTGGGAGAGGAAGACCCTCAGGGTTTCTGGCCAGAACAGAAACAATTTCTATTTATGCTCACTCCGAACCATCAGAATCCAAACAATGACCAACAGGACCTGTTGTTGCACTGTCAACGAGAGCCACAGTGATTTGAGTTTAAGGCACCATCAAGTACTTCCATTTGAATCCCAATGGGCTTTATCAAAACCTGGTTTTTCAGTTCTGATTTTCAAGAAATCATAAATGAAACTACATGGGACAAAAGAGTTAATTGTCCCAGGAGTTTTTCTTTCTGATAGAATAAATAAGTAGGGAAGAGGAAAAAAAATCTTGCCCATAAACCCCAAGATACCTTGTGAGATTTCAGCAACACACACACAAACACACATATTCCTTTGGGTATATATATGTATGTATATGTAAAAATATGTGTATATGTGTTTGTGTTTGTGTGTATGTGTGTGTGCACTCCCTCAAGAGAGGGAAGGCGCTGCTATTAAGAGGGATTTGGAAAGGATTCATGTGAGATCATTTAATTTTTCTGGGCCTCAGTTTCCTTACCTATAAAATAGAGAGTTGGATTAACTAGCCTCTAAAATCCCTTCCAGCTCTCCATCTATGATTCTATTACCCTTCTATGCAAAGCACAGATCCTTGAATGAATGCCATGACTTCCAAGTTGACAAGGAAGCAGTGATGATGACTACTTGGAATTTTAGTCTATGGGATCCTACCTCTTCTTTCACTTAACCTTTTGAAATTTTCCCTCTCAAAATTTGATGTATACGTCAGACTCTCTGACTTTCTTTTCCTTTTTTCTTATTTATTTGTTCAGTTACTTATTTTTAGCATTCTTTTTCTTTTAAAAAAATTTTGAGTTCTAAAATCTCTCCCTCCCTACTCATTCCCCCTACTCACTGAGAAGGCAAGCAATATGCTTATCATAAATTCCAAGAATTTCCCAAGATTCTTAATTTTTTGACTCCAATAATTGGTTCCTCCTTCTTGGGGAGAATTAGGTTTAGAATAGAAATTTCCCTTTTTGCTCCCTGTACCAAATTTTGCAGGATAAAATTATCACCTAGGGAAGTAAAAAATTATTAGTCTGCTTTTTGGCAGATATTGAGTTCCAGCAGCTGTCTGGATAACATGGGACTGCAAGCTCCTCTATTAATCTGAAAGCTCTGGAGATCAAGAACTATTTTTTAAAATCTTTCTTTGTACCCACAGTGCCTAGCTGACTGACTGACTGTTTCCAAATTTAGGGCATATGTCTATGCTTGTCCTTCTTTATCACAAATTCTAAAAATTTCCTATTCCTTTTTTTTTTTTCCCAGAAACTGGTTCTTTCTGGTTGGTGACAATCAGGTCTCAAATAGATATTCTCTTCATTGGTTCCATCACCAAAATTTTTCAGGATGAAATTGTCATTAAGGCAAGTCAATAATCTATTAGCTAATCTGTTTTTGGCAGAGAGTTTCTAACAGACATCTGGTTAACTGAAGTTACTTATCACAATTGGAATTATTAGGAAGTTTTTCAGCCTCATCTTTCTTACATTTGTTTATATTGTGTCTCAATTTCAACTTCCCCTCCCCAGAATTCCTGGTCTATTTCCTCTTTCTGTCTAGGGGCTTGGTAGTATGTTCAGAAGACAATATCATCTTTATTGATTTATATTTAAACGCTTTCCATCATTTTTCCTCTTTGTAGATGATAAGATGGTTTACTTAGAAAATCCTAGATATTTAGCAAAATTAATTAAAAGAATAATTTCTTCAAAGTAGTAGGATATAAAATAAATCCACAAAATCACCCATTTTTCTGTATCTTAAATAATTTTAGTGACCATGGACATCCTTGCTTCACCTCTACTCTCATTAGAATATATCTTCTCAATACTCAATGATACCATGCTTTCTTTTTACCTCTATCATTCCTTTTAAATAAAATTCACACATCCAGAGTTATATCCTAGTCATGGACTCCATTCTCCATTCCTGTATGTCTTTGTGTTAAGGTTTCAGCTTCATTTTTTTTTAAAAAACCTTCTTCCTCTTTCTCTCCTTCCTCTTCTTTTTCCTCTTCCTCCTCCTCCTCTTTCATCATCATCATCATCATCTGCTTCTGCTTGTTCTTCTCCTTCCCTTTTCTTCTCTCCTTCCTCCTTCTCCTGTCTTATTGATGTGTATTTTGTTTTTATATTATATGACAAGTATTTACAGATTGCCCCCACTCTGTGAGAACTCTCTGGTAACGAGATCAAACATTAAGTACAGCTAAGCTCAACTGAAAGGAAATGAAACCTTTCACAATGACAGGACCACCCCCAACTTCTCATCTTTAAATTTTTTTTAAATGAACAGAAGTCTCTTTCCTTTCTCTCTCTGCCTCCATTGGTAATAAAAGAAAGACATATTTTTTGTAATAAATGTGCATCATTCTTACTGTGTAGGTATTTTCTATGGCATCTAGGTATGGAGGTCATTTTCTCCTTCCATTCTACCCTTCAGTTTAAAGTCCTTTTGGACTACATATCACTTCCTCTAAAGGTTGCACCAATTCACAGCTTCACAATAGGCTGCTTGTTTTACTATAACCTTGACAGCACCGAATTTATCTTTTTTCATCATCTCTGCCAATTTGATGGGTAGTAGGTGGAGTCTCAGAGTGGCTTCAATTCTTATTTTTCTATTACATATTTGGAACATTTTTTCATGTCCTTGTGGATAATTTCTGTTTCCCCCTTTGATACTTCTCTCCTCAGATCCTTTGACTACTTCCTTGCTAGAGAATGAATCAAAGGCACATTCTACCATGCCATTCTACTATTAAAATATTTTCCTGTGCTTTCTATCTTTACAATTTTCTCTGCCTCTCTACTCAGTATCTACCAGTATCTACTAGGACGTGTGTGTGTGTGTGTGTGTGTGTGTGTGTGTGTGTATGTGTATGTATACTGTGATGAACATTTTTTTAAAAAGAGAGACTAGCAGTAACCTAAGTCTTTATGTCATCTGCCTCTCTCTTCTCGTGTCCAAAGCATCTTCCTGATAAAGGAAGTGTTCTCCAGATACCTTTTCCATCAGACCAGAACCTTCCTGAGGGAAAAAATTGTGTCCCTCCTATCTGGCTGGATATTCCTCTAAGAAAGGGACTATGTCCTCACTCTCATCATTATTTTTAGGCACAAGGACTAAGTTTGCTCCATCAGAATAGAGGAAGAAGGAGAGCAGGGACAGTTACTCAGTTAACTAACATTTACTAAGTACTTACCATGTGGCAGGCATTGTGTGACAAAACAAGGTTAAAGGACAGTTAAGGAGTTCTCAGTCTAATGGAGGAGACAACATACAATGGCCACATTAAAGCAAGATGCATGCAGATCTGAGCTAATTAACAGAAGGGATGAGAAATGGGGTAAGGTTCCTTGTAGAAGGTGGGATTTGAGACGGGAAGGAAGTCAAGGACGCCAGAAGGCAGAAATTATGAAGGAGCATGATCTAGGCAAGGGGTTTAGCTTGGGGTTGGGGAGTGTTGTGGCAGGGGGCATTGTAGTGAGTGAAAATGCTGAGAGTCTGCAAATGGAGTGTCTAGTGTGAGAAGCAAGGACAACATCACGATGTTGCAGAGTAGGTGGTGTGTGTGTGTGTGTGTGTGTGTGTGTGTGTGTGTGTGTGTGTGTGTGTCTATAAGACAGAGGGCCTTAAAGGCCAAATAGAGGATTTTATTTTTGATCCTTGAGTCAATAGGAAGCCACTAGAGTTGACTGAGTAGAGGGATAACATGGTCAAATTTTTACTTTAGGAAAATCAATATGAAAACTGAGTGGAGAATAGATTGGAGTGGGGAGAGTCTTGAAGCAAGGAAACCAAGCAGAAGGCTATTGTAATAGCTGAGGCAGGAGGCAATGAAGACCTACAGTGTCAGTGGAGAGAAAGGGGCATAGACAAGAGGCATTCTGAAGCTAGAATACATAGTAGTTGGCAACCAATTGGATATGGGAGGGGACAGAGTGAGGTCAATCAAAGATGACACCTAGAGCGTGAGCCTGACTAGGAGGAGGATGACAACTAGGGGAGTTAGGGGGAGCAGAGGGTTTGTGAGGAAAGGCAAAGACTTCTGTTTTGGACTCCTTGAGTACTAGATGTCTACAAGACATCCAGTTCAAAATGTCTAAGAGCCAATTAGAGAGATTGGAGGTCGAGAGAGATTAAAACTGAACAAAAATAGTAACAAAAACCCAAGCGTCATCTCCATAGAGATGATACAACACCACATGTTTCCATATTTTACATATGGAACTTTACATATGGAATATACAGTACAATACAATATAGTGAGAAAGCTATTACATTGAGGGGATTCATTATTCATTCTGATAGGGACCTAGCTGTAGTAGAAACCATGGGAGTTGGTGATAGCACAAGTAAAATAAAAGAGAAGAGGGCCCAGGACAGAACGTTGGGGGACACCCACAGTTAACAGGAGTAACTTGGATGATCCAGTAAAAAAGCCTGGGAAGGAATGGTCAGACAGGTAGGAGGAGAACCAGGAGAGAGCAGAATCATGAAAACCTATAAAGGAACAGAGTATCAAGGAGAAGGGTGTATGACAAGTGTCCAAGGTTACAGTCAGGCCAAGAAGGATGAAGATTGAGAAAGGTCAATAGATTTGACAATTAAAAGGGAGTCAGTGACTTTGTAGAAAGCAATTTCAGTTGAGTGATAAGGTCAGAAACCAGATTATGGATAATTAAGAAGAGTAGGAAAAGGAAGAAGTGAAGGCATCGATGTAGATGGCCTTCTTAAGGAGTTAAACCAGAAAAGAGAGAAGAAAAACAGGGCAATAGCTACCATGGATGGATAGAGGAAATGTCTCCATGCTCTTTGTCACTCCTTGGTATCCAGACCAGAGATCTGGCAGTAGGAGCCAATCTATCTATGGCAAGATGCCAAAAGTTTTCTTCCTCATTTAGTTTATCTGCCTAAATTTCATCCTCATTCCCTCCTCTCAACATCCATGGAAAACCTGTTCACTCCACCTTCCCCTATGTCAGAATAGAAATAATAAATCATTATCTCCCTTCTACTTTTCTGTCTTCATTTCACTCCTTCCTCTCCCTGAAGTCTCTTTACTCGAACTCATCCTTTCCTACTCCAGGCCTTTAGCACTGTGGGTGGAGATAAAGTCTGAGTCAGAGCCCATGGGGAAAATGATCAGGCGATGACAACCCTTCTTATGGGGAAGGGGGTGGAGTGTTGAATGTGACCCTCATTGGCCATGACTCAGCACCTAGAGATAAGAGGTGTAGAGATGTTTGGAATCAGAGTATGGTGTCTTTGTTTCCTAGTGTGTAATCTAGCTTTGTCACCTCCTGACTGTGTGACTTTGGGCAAGTCATTTTACCCTCTGGGCTTCACTTTCCTTGGTGTAAAATAATAGGTTGGACTAATAATATAGGTCCATTAGCTCCCTTCTGATTCAGTGCAGAAAGTACCCTACCACAGTGGAAAGAGCACTGGATTTGGAGTCAGGAGACCTGAGTTGAAACCCTGACTCTGCTATTTAATATTTGTATAACTTCAGGGAAGTTTCTTAACTTGGAGCCTCTATTTCCCCATCTGCAAAATGAATGGTTTAGACTAGATGTTGTCATATCTCCAGTGTTTTCAAGGGCTGGTTTTTCTCTCTAAGTCCTATGATCCTACCTCACAGGGTCATTGTGCTTTGTAAACACTTTATAAACTTTTAAAGGTCATAGAAATGACAAGTAGAGGTGGTGGTTTTGGGAAAGATGATGTTGATGGAAGAACTCTGCTTCCTAGCCTTGAACTGGCCAGAGGATGGAGAATGGAACAATTCCTAGCTAACAGTGGATTCCATAAGAGCTTAAAGAAGTTCCTGTTTCCTTGCCCATTCACTAATCTTTCTCATCCTTTAAGACTCCTACTACCTCTGTACTTGACACTTTCTCTATCCATTCTAGTCCATAGTGAAATCTTACAGGGCTTATTGTCTGTACCACCCCAGGTGTGGCTATCGTTTAGTCATTTTTCAGTTGTGTTTGACTTTTAATGACCACATTTTGGGGTTTTCTTGGCACAGATATGGGAGTGATTTGTCATTTTCTTTTCCAGCTCATTTTACAATAGAGGAAACTGAGGCATACAAAATTAAATGACTTGCCCAGGGTCACACAGCTACTAAGTGTCCGAGATTGGATTTGAACTCAAAAAAAGAGCCACTTCACCACCTAGCTGCCACCAGGTCATGTTTAATTATATACTGTTTTTCATTTTTTCAATTTTATGTGCTGCCTCTGATACTAGACCATAAACTCCTTCAGGGTATGGAGTAAGTGTCATATCTCTTTCAGTAATAATATAAATGATAGCACACATTTCTGCAGCATATTAACATTTGTGAAGTACTTTAATAATAACTAGCATTTTCCACCTATCTTAAGAGACCACTTATTCCAACTCTCCCATTTTACTGAGGTGGAAACTGAGGCAAGGAGAAGGGAAATGACTTGTCTGAGGTCATCCAGTGAGTCTTCTCCAGGGCTGGAACTAGCATTCAGATTTCCTCACTTCTAATCCTTGGCTTTTTTGAGTGCACCGGGTGTCTCAAGTCCTGGGTGTTCCCATTGCTGGCTCTCTGCCTGGCATTCCTCCCTCTTGCCTTTAGTTTCTCTAAGTAACTCTCCAGGTAATTTTATGAAAATCCCAGCTTGTATATACAGGAGCCAGCGGGAAGCCAGGCGGGCCTTTGAAGTGGCCTTTTTGGCATCCTTGGAGCCCATAAGCTCTGCTGAGATCACTTCAGGTAATTGTGGCTGGGAATTAATTAAGACCTTGCTGTTAAACTTTCCCTGGCATCCAAGGCCATTAGGAAGGTGGTAGAAATTAATACTTAAACCAGGAAGGGAGAGAGATTTAAGTCATAAGCTTCTGTCTCCTGCAATGAAGTCTGAACATGAGGAGGTTAACCTATGCTTGTGTGAGGTATGTGATGCTTATTGAAAATGTAGAGAGAGAGGAGAAACCACTGGTGTCATATTCAGATAGCAAATGAGGTCACTCATTCTTGTATAACAGCCCCTGGAGGTGTGTATTGACTTTATTTTAAAATTTAATGTTATATATGTTTTATGGTATTGTTATTTATTTTGTTAAATATTTTCCAATTACATTTTTCCTTCTTTATTTTATTCAGAAATTGAGAAATAAAAAAAGCATTTCTGTAATATAGTAGAATAAAAAAAGATGATTATACATCAAACTGCAAATCTATTATGTAAGACTTGGTATTCCTTTTAAATATATAATAAAGTTATGCAACATTTTTTGCAAATGCCATCCCCACCCCCTCCATAGAGATGGCTACCATTAGACACACAAATGCACACACACAAAAATACACGCACACATTTGTATATGTATGTATGGGGGGGGAATTAAAATTACCCAACCTACAATAAAAAAGATTGAGGTAGAGCTCTGAGCCAATGGCACTTTATTAAATGGTGCATGGTCCCCTCTTCCTCACAGTCTGAGATGTACCCTTCTTCCATTACTTTGAGACTTAAATATGCAAAAGAGGCATGACAAAATACAGAATCTCATTGGCTGATAGACCTTGCTCTTGAAGGCCAAAAATGGCATATCAGCATGGGGTCACAGGTTGGGTGAAATAGGGGGCGTCTCCACTAAGTTATGATAAGATGGTCACCTACCCATGTTGGATGAGAGAGAATGGTCCAGAGATACAAAAATAAATTGGGGGACTTTCCAAAGCATCAAAGCATCCCATCCATGCTGGGTTTGGGCACAGAATTTGAGCAAAGCAGGATGGAGATAGCTTTGTCAGCATTCTTGTGGTTGTGCAAGTGAGTCTCACCACTTGGTTAATAAGCAGTGAACATTACATTAAAGTTTGAGACCCACTATAAGAACCTATCTATCCCTATATGATTTATGTAGACTATCAAACTGATTGATATTTATTGGAATACAGTAAGGATCCAAATGAATTATTTCTTACATGTACAGTATGTATAGTATATATATATATATGTTGTATATATATGCAATATACATTAGTGTACATGTATGTGTAGTATATATACACAATATACATTAGTACACATGTATGTGTGTGTGTGTGTGTGTGTGTGTGTAAAACCATTTTATACATCTATTTATCAGTTCTTTCTCTGGATGGAGACATCATCTTCCTTCACACGGCCCTTGGAGTTAATTTGGGTATTTATAACAGAATGACTTAGTCACTCAAAGTAGATGACCTTCTCTTGGTTCTGCTTACTTTTCTCTTTATTATGTCATGCAAGTCCATTCATATTTTTCTAAGATCATCAAGCTCATAATTTCTTATTGCAGAGAAGTATTCTATCACAATCCTATACCACAACTTGTTTAGTCATTTCCCAATTGATGGGGATTCTTGCAATTTCTAGTTCTTTGCCAACACAGAACGCTGCTGTAAGTATTTTTAGAACATATGGGTTCTTTTCCTTTTGCCCTAATTTTCTTGGGGAACAGACCTAGTAGTAGTATTGCTGAATCAGAAGGTAGAGGTGGTTTAATAACTCTTTGTGCATAATTCCAGATTAACCTCCAAAATGATCAGTTCACAGTTTCACTCAATCCATTTAGTCAGGTTCAGGCTGTACCTGAGAGTGTTGCCCAGAGGGGCCCTTTGGGCTAAACAGAGTCTAGTCAGAGGGAGTTAGAACTGGTCCAGACCAAAGTGTAGTTATTAATGGTTCTAGATAAACTTGGTGGACCGTCTTCAGTGGAGTGCCCTAGGGATCTGTACTTTTATCAATGACTTGGATAAAGTCATCCATTGTGTGTGCATAAATATTTAGGTGACTCTAAGTTGGGAGGGGTTAACATGTCTCCAAAGTCAACAACTAGAAATCAGCAATCATTTTTCAGCTCTTACCTGGGCTAAGCACTGTGTTAAGTACCAGTTAAGTACAAACAAAAGAAAAGCCTGCCCTCAAAGGTCTTACATTCTAATAGGGGAAGGTAATATATAAAAGGTGGAAGGAGAAGGCACCTACCTGAGTGGAGGGATTGGTAGGAAAAGAAATTGGAGAGTCAAGAGCAGAGCCCAGAGAGGAATGAAGGAATGAACATGAGTGGCCTGGGCACTTTCTTTAAAATGAAATTTCCAGGAGGAACTGACCAATCAAAGGAAGGAGCATTGGGGGCACAGTGATCTTCTAGGGTGGCTTCTAGGCCATTGGATCATGGTAGAGAAGGGAGTCCAGAGAGGATTGAAGGATAAGATAGAAAAAGGCTAGAGCATTGGGTTGAGTTGAATAGGATTGAATTTCCTAGATGTAATGCTTGGGCTCAAGAAATTGAAGTCATAAATGCAAGAAGTGGAAGACAAGAGAGTATGTTGTCTGAAGAAGATCTGAAGGTATTAAGGGACCCTAGGCTTGAAATAAGTCAAAAGTGTGATATCAAGAGTCAAGAAAGCAAGTATGGTCTTGGGCTGTACTATGAAAGACATAGCTTCCAGAAGGAGGGAGGGAAGGAGAGCCTGGCTGCACTTTGCCCTGGAGAGGTCACATTTGGAGTATTATATGCAGTTTGGGGCACAACTGTTCAGGTGCTGATAAGCTAGAAAAAGAAATCGGGAGGAGCCTGATTATGGTGGTAAAGAGCTTATGAGAATCAGCTAAATGGGATATCTTAACCTACTTTTGTATCCCAGATACCTTTAGTAATCTGCTGGAGCCTAGGAACTCTCTCAAAAGAATTTAAATAGATATAGAAAAATAGGTTTTAAATAACTAAAATAGATGAAAAATTTTAAATAGATAAAATAAAATACATGGGATTACAAAGGAAACCACTCCTACTGAAATGTAGCAACCAAGATATTTTTTAAAAGTTCAGTTCACAAGCTCCAATTTGAGGACTCGTCAAAGGAACTGAGCATGCTAAGTTGGAGAAGGTAAAACTCAGGGGATTTGATAACTGTTTGAAAGTATTTGGAAGATTATAAAGTGAAGGCAACTTGGTGGCTCACTGGGTAGCGTTCCAGGTTTGGAGTTAGAAATACCTGAGTTCAAATCCAGCCTCAGACACTTACTAGCTGTATGACCCTGGGCAAGTCACTTAACCCTGTTGGCCTGAGTTTCCTCATTTGTAAAATGAACTAGAGAAGAAAGTGGCAAACCACTCTACTGTCTTTGCCAAGAAAACCACACATAGGATCAGGAAAAGTCAGTCACAATTGAACAACAATATGAAAGGAGGATTAAATTTATGCTGTTAGGTCCTAGAAAGCTTTATATATGCCAACTCTTTTGAACCTCATGACAGACCTTTGTGGTAGGTGCTGGAGGTATTAATAACCTCATTGTATAGATGGGTAAATAAAATAAAGTAGAAATTTTTTCTATTAAAATAGAATTTTAAGTTCAGTTCAAATTTCTAATTTAAAATAGAATTTACATGGCTTGACCAAGGCCATGCAGCAAATTTCAGAGGTGGAATTTGAACTCAAGTTTTCTTGACTTCTTGACATTCTTTCCAGTAAGGTTTACAAGTCTGTGAGATAAATAGTATAATAACTTAAGTAAAGTAAAATGTTTATTTATTTAGTAAAAATAAATGGCATAAGATTTTCTCCCCATTTTACAGGTGAGAGAATGAGGCCTCAGAGAGATTAAGTAGTTTATTCATGGTTACACAGAATGTAAATGTAAAAAAAGAGATTTGAACCCGTATCTTCCTAATTCTAATTCCTGCATAGACTTCACCAGGTAGAATATCTTGTCTAAGGCCACATAGCTAATAAGGGACAGAGCTTGGACTACAAGCCAGGTCCTCTGACTCAAGATCCTGCTCCTTTCTACTTTGTTACATGCCCAGCCTCTTAGGGAGCTAACAGCCAGAGGAAGGAAACACATACATGTCCTCCATGCCCTTAGGGAGCTCCCAGTCAGACACAGGCAACAGAGTCCCTTGGAATCTTGGTGATGAGTTGTTTCAGTGAGTTGGTTCAGTCATGTCCAATTCTCTGTGACCCCATTTTAGATTTTCTTGGCAGAGATGTAGTGGTTTGCCATTTCCTTCTTCAATGTATTTCGTAGATGAGGAAACTGAGGCAAACGGTGAAATGACTTGCTGGGGGGGCACAGATAATGTGTCTGAGGCTGGATTTGAACTCATGAAGATGAACCTTCCTAACTCCAGGCCCTGAACTCTACCCACTGTTCTATACTGGTCTATTGGGGGAACTTAAAAAGTAAATTGTTACCTTCCTTCCCACTGCCAGGTTCCCCAAAGTCAGTTGTCAGAATAAGGACCTAGAGGGAGTGAAAGATCTGCATTTAGGATCCCCACACCCATCGTTCATTAGGTCATTAACTTGCCATGATGAGCAATGGCTATGCAGTCATAAGAGCATGACTTGGTGTCATCAGAGACTCTCTCTCTGCTCTCCTACCCCATCCCCCAATGGGGAACAAGCCTCTTACACCAGTTAGTGCTTTGCTCCCTAAGATCCCTGGAGGAGGGGAAGAGAAGGGAGCTTGCTGCTGCCATCTGCCAAGCCTGGTGGAGTCAAATACACAATGGCTCTAGAGTCAGAGAACTTGGGTTTCTATCTAGACTCTGATCTTTGCGGCCTGTGTGACCTTGGGCAATTTATTTATTTGATAAATGCTGAGAATTTGGAGCAAGAAGAGCCAGGAAGCAGAGAGAGAGCAGTCATGAGAGTGTTTCATAATTCAGTCTCAAGGGTGTTTAGACTTGGGTTAAGGAAACATAAATGATGAAGGAGGAACAGGGCAGGAAAAATCCACAGGACTTTGGTGACTAATTAGATATGAGGGAAGAATGAGATAGAAGAGTCAAAGAGGTCGTGGTGTGAAGCCTGGGACAATGATGACAGGGAAATCAGGAGGGAGAATGAGATCAGACAGGAAGATGGTGAAGTTGATTTTGGAAGATTTGTTCATGAGAGTATCCAAGAGTGAATACCCAGAGGACAACTGGACATAAAGAACCAAAATTGGAGTGAGCCTCTGTTTCTTCATCTGTACAATGATGAACTTGGATTAGACTGACTCTGATGTCCCTTTTAGCTCTCTATATATGATCCTAAGAACTTAGAAGGGTTGTCAGTGATACAGGGCAGCTCATAGGGGCATCTCTCTGAGCCAACTGTACTTTTCAATTCAATTCAACAGTTCCTGTCAGGTACAGGCATTATGCTTATTGTGGGCTGGAGGGATATGTACAGCTTAGATGAGACATAAGATGTGGTCCCTGACTTCGTTGGGGCCATAGTCCAATAGGAGGATAAGACTATCCAGGTACAATTGCCAGGTGAGGAGCCTCAAGTTCATGCCATCTGAGAATCAATAGAAGAAACAAGAAATGTTTCACATTGAAAGAGAAGGCTTAAGGGGAAAATAACTGTCTTCAAGTATT
>CM053771.1:43279776-43453659 GCA_028658325.1 Potorous gilbertii
TGGGGCGCAATGGGCCCCTGGGGTTGGTTTTTCAGGGCTCTCTGCAATGGAAATCTCCTTCACTGTGTTTCTGCGTGGCTTCCACTGTTCCAGAATTTGTCAGGAGTTCTTTTTAGAGGAAATCCATGGGCTGTGGGTTCGGAGCTAGCAAATGTGAGTCTTTCTACTCCGCCATCTTGGCTCCGCCCCCGGTTTTTCCCTCTTTCTGTAATTCTTGGTTATAAAACATGGCTCCTTAGGAAGAGCACTGAAGGGGTAGGGAAAATATATATGTGTATATGTATATAAATATATGTGTATGTAACATATATATGTTACATATATATGTATGTATAAAATGCTTAGAAAAGTGATAGAAAAGCAAAAGTTATCAATAAAATAAAAATTCCATGTGTTTATATAAAAAAAAATCTTCATATTAAAATGTGTTCCTTGTATCCTTGACTCCATCTCATGTGTTGTATCTAAGGGGGCTACCTCCCTTACCTCTAACCCAGCTTTGGTCAGAAAGTGTTTTTCATGTCTTTCCATCAGACCCTGAAATCAGGCTGGATTAACACTGAAAATGGGGGTTCTAACTCCTCTGTATAATGCATAATATAGAATTTTCCTCCCAAAACTTTGAGTTTATTTTGTTTCTTTTACTTCCTCATTCTCTAACTACATATCCTTCCTTCCTCCCCAATCTCCTTCCCTCCTTCCTTTCTTGCTTCTTTCCCTTCTTTCCCCCTTTCTTCCTTCCTGTCTTCCTTCCTTCCCTTTTTCTTTCTTTCCTTCCATTTTTCTTTCTTTCTTTCTCTCTTTCCTTCCTTCCTTCTCCTTTCAAATTTTACTTTGTCATTTAACCAGCAGCCAACAACAGCCTTTGTTTTTATAGATTTCCAAAGCACAAAGTCCTCACAAATAAGCCTGTGAGATTAATGGGACAAGTCTTAGTGTCCCCACTTTCCAGCTGAAAAAACAGAACTGTAATTGTGAAATGGCTTTCTCAGGATCATGTAGCCGGTAAGTATTGGTACCTGGATCCAAATTAAAGCCGACTCCAAGTATGGTGCTATTTCTGCCACGCCACAAGGAGGAACCTGTGCCCTTGGGAAGCGCACAGTCCTGTGACGCAGGAGAGCAGGTTAATAGGCAGATGGTCTCCCAACACACCTGCCTAACCTGACCTGACCTGACCTGACCTTCCAGGGTCTGTCCTCTACCCAGAGCCCCTGCCTCATATGAGGGAAGGACCACAAACTGTCGGGTTTACACAGTGTCTGGACCTGCACTCTTTTTCCTCTCTCTAAAAACAAACGAGCAAAATCCACTTTTAAAAAATTACAGTATAACTCTCAGTGAGCTATTTACATTCCATTGCACAGTGGACACAAAAAGGATTATAGGGGAAACTCTGAGTTTCAGCTAGGTTCATTTCTTCTTCTTCTACTGCTACTACAGCTACTATTGCCACTAACCTATCTGTCTGTCTGTCTATAATACACTCACATCTATATAGACACATATAATATCAATTTTGTTTCTACCTTATTAAATCTCATATAGAAATAATATGTAATATTATATAACATATGATATATAAATACTATACTATGTGCAACATATAATATATTATGTAATATATATTTCTCATATATATGTGAAATTTCACAAAGTAACAAAATTGTCCTCTATGTTTTTGTCTCTTTTTCCTTCTTTTTGTTTTTCTTTCCTCCATCCCTCCCTCTTTCCTTCCTTCCTTCCTTCCAGCGCAGGGATCAAAGGTTCATAGTTTTTAGGAGCTCAGGTTATCTAGTGCAATTCCCCCATTTTATAGATCAAACTGGGGATGCCCTGAGATCAAATGCTGTACCTTACACATTAGAAACTGCCCCAGGGCAGGGACAACCTTCTCTCTCAGACCGTGGACTTACTTAAAATGGACTGTTTTTTTCCCTTCTCAGAGGGCGAGGGCTAGGTGTCCTCCATCAGCCTGGGGCCTCTATAGAGGTGAGTACCACATCTCATTCTTCACTCCTCATCCCCACTACCTTGTACAGGGCGAATATCAGGACATTTTGTTCTACTTGACTGATCACTAAAGCAGCTTTCTCCTTACGTGCCATTGATTGAAGTCAATCCATTAGCAGGCTCGTTAGGGACTTTCTGGCTGTCTCTCTTTTCTTCTTCCCCCAAGGTTGTGCCTACCTGCCATGTGCACTCACAATGGCCAGACACCCTCCCCATTGCTGCCAAAGTGATTTTCCTTAAATGCACATCTGACCAGGGCACCTTCTACTCAATAAATACCATTGGTTTCTTATTGCCTCTAGAATAAAAAGAAATACCTCTGTTTAGCTTTTAAAGTCCATTACAACCTTGACCCAATATATCCTCTTAACCTCATTGGGCATTATTGTCCCCTCTATAGTGCAGCCAAGCTGACTTCGTCTCTGTTTCTCACACATGGCACTCCATCTCCCATCTCAGAGTCTTTGCACTGGCTGTACCTCATGCCTGGTAGGTAATCCCTCCCTACTTCATAGAATCTTCCTTTTCCTTCAAGAAGTAGCTCAAGGACCACCTTCTTCACAAAGGCTCTCCTTATTCCCAGCCTGCTAATGGATTTGATTCCTCCTGAACAATCTGGTATTTAACTATTTGGTACACTGATTTTCTTTATATTTATTCTAGACATGCTAATACATATACTTGTTCTCTTTCCCATTAAAATAGATGTTCCTTTGGAGTAAAGACTGCTTCATTTATTATATTTATATTCCCAGCAACTAGCACAGAACATAGTAGGTGCTTAGTAAACACATGATTGAGTGATTGAAATGGCTAATAACTGTGGTTCATGTTTACATAGGATCATATGATGTAGAGCTGGAGGGAGCCTTAGAACAGAATGCTGGAGATTGGAGGGACCTTAGAGAAAATCTAGTACATCTCCTTCATTTTCCAGATGGAGAAACTAAAGCCCAAAAGAGGAAGGAACTTTTCTAGAGTCGTACATATCATAAATGGCACAGTTAAGATTTGTACCAAGTTTCTCTAATTCTAAATCCAATATCCACCCACCTATCCATCCATCCATTCATCCATCCACCCATCCATTCATACATCCATCCATCCATCTATCTATCTATCTGTCTGTCTATCTATATATGTTGATCCCTCTGTCTATTTATCTGTTTTTTTGGTCCACCAGTCTATCTATATTGCTTTCATTTTGTTTGTTGGACCATCTGTCTATCTGTCTGTCTGTTTACCTATCCATGTATCTATTGGTCTATCTATTCATTTGTCTGCTTTTTGATCAGTTTATCTATCTATCTATCTATTTGTTGGTCTGTCTATCTATCTTTTTATGTTCATTGATCCACCTTGTCTGTCTATCTATCCATTCATCTGTTTTTTGGTCTATCAGTCTGTCTATCTATCTATCTGCCTACTTATCTTTCTGTTTGTTAGTACATCTATCTGTCTTTCTTCTACTAGTCTATCCTTTTATCTGTTTATTGGCCCATCTATAAAATTATCTGTCTATCTACTTTTCTTTCTGTCTGTCTGTTGATCCCTCTGTCTACCAAATAAACCTTTGTTTCTTTGGTGTAGGGTACTGTTCTTTGACATGACAGTCCTGGGCCTCAGTTTTCTCATTTGTAAAATCAGAGTGACTTGGGCTTCATGATTTCTAAGGTCTCTTGCAATTCTAGATCTTATGATGCTCTGGGTGCAGCCCTGTGTTGGTAGGCATGGGGCAAGATGGCAGTATCATTTGCTACTTTGTAGAAACTTACAATCTGTTAGAGAAGATAAACACATCTATAACATGAAAAGATACAAAGCAATCACAGATGGTAGGGAATGCACTGTGACTTGGGATTACTCTGGAGAGGAGAGGAAATACAGTGACCTGCATCTGATGCCCCATACCCTTGGCCCAGCTCTTCCTCACAAGGGACCTGACCTTCAGATATCTTGTGGGTTCTTTCTTCTCAGCCCCTTGGAACCTCCACCCTTTCCTACCTTGTCACCAAAGAGAGAGTCATAAGACACAAATTTTGCACCAAGAAGGGCTCCTGGAGATCATCTTATAGGATCCCAGCTTTAAAAGTGGAAGGGGCCTCAGAGACCTCTAATCTCCTCCTTTTACTGATGAGGAAGTGAAGGGATTTGTCTAAGATCTCTCAGGTTGTCAGGGCAGAGCTAGGATTTGATCTCAGGTCCTGTGATGCCTTGACTAGCGTTTCTTCACCTTTTTTGTGTGTCCTGGGCCTCTTGGGCAGTCAGTCTGATGAAGTCTGGGAACTCCTGCTCAGAACCATGTTTTTATGCACAGAATAAAATATACAGAGTTACCAAGGAAGCCAATTATATTGAAATACAATTATCAAAAAAATTGAATTTTTTTTCAAGTTCACGGATCTTAGATTAAGGACCCCTGCTATTAACCAACTTTCTTCTTTTCCTCATTTTAAGTAAAGAAACAGAGCTCCAGAGAGGGGAAATGATTTTCCTATGGTCACACAGCAAACTTTGAACAAAACCAGGACTAGAACTCAGATTACCTGATTCTAAATCAGAACTCTCACTATGGCACTGTTGCTCAGTCCAACGAATGCAAGAATCAAAGTTTGAGAAGGTTGGGGTCAGGGCAAAAAGGATGTATCCCTTCCCACCAAGGAAGGTGTATATCCTGTAGCTCTATTCCACCTTTTTTTTGTGCTAGTGGGAGCCAACCATGCCCTGGAGATCATGGAGCCTGCGCCCTAGGACAACCTGGGGAGGAGGAAATTGGGGTGGAGCCAGGAACTTCCCACAAGCTGGGACCGACCAGCCATAACTCATTTGCTTGATGGGTATTTTCCCAGGTGAAGGAACAGAATGATCCGAGCCTTTGGACACATGATGACTTTGCTTGGCTTTCTGGGTACATTTCCTGACAGCGTCTAGAATAATCTCTCAAAGGCAAAAAACAAACAAGCAAAAAACATAACAACCTCAACTGAAAAAAAAAACCCAACAAACCAGCCCTGGGCTGATTTTCTGGTACGCTCTGTGTGCTCTCCTACCCTGGCCTCAGGTAAACATTTAGTTTCCTTGTAGGCTGAGAATTCTAGGGAAACCAAATGACCCCACTTATCCTGGGACATTCCTGTTGAAGTTACTTGTTTGGTGCCATCATCTGCACTGATTCAGGATCAGTAGAGACTTAGGGCTGGAAGAACTTAAGATACCTTTTAGTTCAACTACTTTATTTTACAGATAAGGACATTGAGGGCCACATGGATTAAGTGGCATGAAAAGGCACACAGGTCATAAGTAGAGATGCACCAGTCAAGACATCCCCCATGATGTCATTTGTCCTCTTTGGAAAATAAAGAACAAATAACTTATCTGGGATTTGAACCTAGGTGCTCTGACTCCAGATCTAGAGCTGCCTCTGTTCTCCAGGAATTAGAGGGTTCTTTTTCTTGATCTTTCCCCCAGTCTCTCAGTCATTTTCATGTTTCCTCTGGTTCTAGTATTTTTTGCTCACACTGGAGCACACACTGGCTCCCTCCAGACTCTTCCAGCTTGTCCCTACCACTCATGCCCATCTGAAGTCTCCTCCTCCTTTTGGACTCCCTGCAAGTCACACCAGACTAACCTAATTCCTTTTGTTTTTTTGGTAAAAAGTTAATAGATTAATCAAGTGATGCTGCATGTTCAGTTTACCTGGAGTTTTGTGAAATATCTGATACAGATTCTCCTATCTATATGGAAAAGATAAAGAAAAGTGGACAGCTCAGTCAGAGCTGGATGAACACCTCAGCACAAAAAGTAATAATTTATGGTTTGAAATTAGCTTAGATGAAAGTCTCCAGGGGAGTGCCTCAGGGATCTATTCTGGACATTGTGCTGTTTTTATTGATGACTTAGAAAAAGGTATAGATAGCTGTTGTTGTTGCTCAGTCATTGCCAACTCTTACTGACCTCATTTTGGGTTTTCTTGGTAAAGATGGTGGCATGGTTTGCCATTTCCTCCTCTACCTCATTTTACAGGTGAGGAAATTTAGGCAAACAGGGCTAAGTGACTTGCCCAGGGTCACACAGCTAGTAAGTATCTGAGGCTGGATTTGAACTCAGGTCTTCCTGACTCCAAGTATGGCACTCTATCTCCTGCTCCACATTGCTGTCCCAAAGATGGCATAAAGACTCTTCAAATGTACAAGTGGCAAAAACCTGGGAAGGAAGGTTAACACATTGGAAAAGAGTTGGAAGTCCAAAAAATCTCAACAGGCTAGAATGCCTGGAATAATGGAATTTAATCCATTGGACTCTAACATGGAAGAAGGAAAAGTCTTCTGCCTGGAATTTTAAAAATCAACTTTATGAGTACAAGATGGGGAAAGTGTTGCTGGGTATCAGTTTGTCAGAAAAAGATATGGGAGTCCTAGTGGACTACAAGGCAATGGTGGCTCTTCAAATAGCCAATGTGATCTTGTGCTGCATAAAGAGGAGCATAGTGAATATGAGGTTGAGGGCAGGGACTATTTCATCTTTGTCTTTGTATCTCCAGTGCTTAGCATTGAACTTGGTACATAGAAGACATTTAATAAATATTTGTTTATTGTACTTTGCCCTAGTCAGTCTATATATGATGCATTGTGAGCTTCTTAGGGGCCATGACTGTCTTTTGCCTTTCTTCATTTTCTCACAATGTCTGCTAGGATGGCACAATGGCTAGAGCACTGGGCATTGAGTCAAGAAGACCCGAGTTCAAATCTGATCCCAGATACTATCTGTGTGGCCCTGGGAAAGTCACTTAACCTCTGTTTGCCTTAATCCATGGTAGAAGGAAATGGCAAACCACTCCAGTATCTTTGCTGAGATAATTTCATGTGAGGTCACAAAGAGTCTATCATGACTGAGCAAGAACAATAAAGGTTTATTGATTTGCTGTATTGTGTTTAGTCTTGGACTTCACATTTGAAGAAGACTTTGGTAAAATGAGAGCATCTAGTGGGGTAGTAACCTCTTCGACAGGTCAACTGAGAATGAATTGTGAAGGAGTTGGCAGTGTTTCATTAACTGGGAGAAAACTCAAGGGATGGACTGCCACGTGGAAGAAGGAATTGACTTATTCTCCCCAGCCTCAAAGGGCAGAAATGGGAACAAAATGGGGATGTCATAAGGGGTATATTGAGACTTTTTATAAGAAAAAGCTTTTTACATGTAACTGGGGAAAAAAATTAAACAAATAAAAGAAGAAAAGAAAAACTACCTAATGGCACTTTCGTTGCCGTTTCTGTTGTGTCTGACTCTCCATGACTCCATGTGGGGTTTTCTTGGCAGAGATGCTGAAGGGGTGTACCATTCTCCACCTCATCTTACAGATGAGGAAACTGACTTGCTCAGGGTCACACAGCTATTAAGTTTGTCTGAGGCCAGATTAGAACTCATGAAGATAAGTCTTCCTGATTCCAAACCCAGTGCTCTATCCACTGCACAATCTAACTGCCTTATAAATATTTTAACTATCTGTTGATAAAGGTATAGAAGACATTTTCATCAAATTAGCATATGGTCCAAAGCTGAGAGGGAGAGCTATGTTCTGGGACAGAATTGGGATCCAAAAAGATCTCAGCTGGCTAGAATATTGGACTGAATCTAATTCAATGGGATTGATTTCATAGGGAAATCAATTTCATAGGGAAAAATGTAAAGTCTTCTTGGGATTTGAAAAAACAACTTTACAAGTATAAGATGAGGAAAGTGAGACTAAACAGGAGTTTGTCTGAAAAAGGTCTAATAGTGTTACCTGTAGATAGATAAAACAATGACTAAATGTTTACTACATGCCAGGTACTGTGCTAAGTTGTGGGGATACAAATGTAAGCAAAAAGAAAGATAGTTCCTGCCTTCAAGGTGCTTATATTTGAATGGGAGAAGATAACACATAAATGATATAGTGTAGAGTGGGTTGGAAGTGGTACTGAGTCCTAAGCCCCAGAGCTCATCTATCTTGGTCTCTGTCTGCCTCTGTCTCTCTGTCTGTCTCACTGTCTCCTTCACTCCCTTGCCACATTTCTTTCTATCAGCTCTCCATCATTAATTCATCTATCTTTCTATCATCTGTCTCTCATCTCTCTATCTAGCTATCATTCCTCTATCTCTCTGTCAGTTATCTACCTAACTTTCTATCAGTCATTTCTCTATCACCTATCTATCCATCTATTTAGGATTAGCTAGGTGGTGCAGAGGATAGAGCACCAGTGCAGGAGTCAGGAGGATCTGACTTCAAATCTCACCTCAGACACTTAACATTCACTAGCTGTGTGATGTTGGGCAAGTCACTTAACCCCAGTTGCCTCATCCTGGGTCAACTCCAGTCATCTTGAGGAATATCTGGTCACTGGATTCAGATGACTTTGGAGGGGAAGTGAGGCTGGTGACTTGCACAGCCCTCCCTCCCTCAAAACGAAGTCAAATGCAAGTCATGTCATCATTTCTCTGATGGCATGGTCTTCTTCGACAATGAAGGACGAACACATACATCCAACTATTTAATCTACTTTATCTCTATCAATCATCTTTCTGTTTATCTATCATCTCTTTATCATTCATCATATACCTATATTTCTATTAAGTCTATCAACCATCTCTTTATCTATTAACTCTCTATCATCAATTCATGTGAGACACTAGCACAGGATCGCTCAGTATGACTGAGAAAAGGTGCCGTACTTTATGAGCAAAGCAGAATTGAGATAGCACAAAGGAAACATAGTATGCACAAATTTGGAGTAATCAACCCAAATATTCACATGGAGTATCTGTGCCCAATTGATGGTAGAGCATTCCGAGCTCATATTGATCTGATAAGCTATAGAGGGCCAGTACTTATGGAGTCTGGAATGTGAGGTACTGTCCAGGTTTTACTTGAGACTTGTACTAACATGAGTGGCTAACTTTTTCAGGAAAATTGACTCACCATCCCCACTCTTGATACGCAGGGATGAGAACATCCTGAGCTTGCAGGTGCACCCAAAGGTCGTGCCTCCCAAGGCTGTCTTGCCAAGAGGAACTAGATTAGAGAGTATAAGAAATATACTAAAAATGTTCTCATGGGAATGACCTTGGTTGCTTGAATGTTCTCATGTAAATAATTCTGCTTACTTGCCTGTAAAAACCTATATACATCTTGGGTATCCAGTTAATAAATGGGAGCTGTTCTTTACAACTCCTCACCTGGCCCATGTCTACTTTTCTTTCACGATCTCTCAGCATTCATGGTTGGCAGCCCCTGTGGCCAGTCTGTGGCAATAAGCCATAGTCAGACGCACTGAAGCTTCACTTTATCATGGTGATGTCATTTTGGTCCTCTTTAAGAGAAAAGGACAATAACCCACTAACTAACCAACCAGCCCTCTGCCATTAATTCAACGATCTTTCTTTCATCTATCTAGGTATCATTTCTCTATCTCTCTCTGTCACTTATCCAATTAATTTTCTATCATCTGTTTCTTATCATCTATCCATCTATCTACTCTCTCATTTATTTATATCTATGAATCATCTCTTTCTCTGTATCTCTCTCTTCCTTTTTCTTTCCCTTTCTCTCTCTTGAAAAGTGGCATGGTCTACCTTGGGAAGTAGTGAGCTTCTCTTTCCCTGGAAGTTTACAAGCAAAAGCTAGGTAATCATTTCTTGAATCTCCCTTTAGGGGTGTTCTTGCCCTGGTTAGACTACATGACCTCTGATTTGTTTTTCACTCTTGAGACTCTATGATTCCACGTAGTCCCACTACCTCCCATAATCCTTTATTATTTTCAGTCAGCATTATCAGAGAAAATCCAAATGACAAGAGGACTGGACTAAGAGGGAGGTATCTGGGGTTCTAATCCTGACTAACTCATTGTGTGGTCTTGAGTAACCAAGAGTCACTTTCCCTCAGTGGTCCTTGGTTTCCTCCTATGTAAAATGAGGATATGTTGGAATTGGTGGTGTCTAAGGTGCCTTCAATTCTGATATTCTCAGGTTCCATAGGAGAGAGAGTGAGAGAGACCCATTTCAACTAAAGGTCCTTTTCCACATTGGCTTCAATATGTGAAGCCACCTTGCAAAGTTAAGGTGTTCCTGCCTGTTGAAGTAGGCTCCCAAATCTGGTTCTAGCCAGCAGTGGCAGGAGAAGACCAATAGAATGGGATGGAGAGAGTAGACCTTGAACTGTTGCCTTCTGGTCTGGTGTGTGTGTGTGTGTGTGTTTTGTGTGTGTGTATGTGTGTGTGTGTGTATATGTGTGTGTGGTGGGGTAGGAGGAACAGAAGGCTAAAAGGTAAATAAGGGACCATCCTCTCCAGAATGGGCTGATTTGTTTCCGGGAGGCCAGGACCAAGGACAGAGTAAACAGGGGTTCTGGTTACTTTTCTCCCACCCTCTTGGGAAAGGGCAAATGGTTCATGTCCACTTGCAAGGCTTCCTTCCTTTTAGGCTATAATAATCAACAACTCACAATTTGACAGTATTTTTTCTTTATTTAGAAAAAATGTTGGTGGTTGTGAATGGACCTGAGATTTTACTGATATAAGGAGTTCCTGATAAGGAAATTTGCTAGACTTACATAAGTTGGCATATTTTCTTCAAGTCTTAGAGGGTTGCTCAGGACACTGAGAATTTAAATGATTTGCCTCAGGGTCACATGGCCAAGTTTTTACAACTCCTAGCCTGGCTCTCTTTCCACTGTACCACACTGCCTTTTCTCCCCCATATCATATTGATTTTAAAATATATTTTACTAAATCTATTTTAATTTAAGAATCATATTATAGATTATAAAGATTTAATAATAATTAATAAATTAAATTTATTAAATATATTTTATTAAATTAAATATTTTTATTAACTATTTTTGTTAAAATATTAATATATTTTAATATATTCCTCCTGCTTCTCTAGTCAGCCAGCTGTGTATCAGCAACACAGAATTTAAAAAAGAAAAACAAATAGTTCACCTAAAACAATCAACACATCGACCAATTTAGTCTGTTGGTATGTGCAACGATCCACACCTATATCCTCCTCTTGCCTACACGAAGGTGGGAAGGAGGAGTATTTTCTCAACTTTCCTCTGGGGCCAAGCTTGGCTGTTCTCATTAGGCAGCATTTAGTGTTGTTTTATTGCTTAGTTCATTGACGGCAGTTGTGTTTTTCATTGCTTTCCTGGTTCCTTTTCCTTCACTCTGCCTCTGTTTATGTAACTCTTCTCTGACCTCTACACGCTCGCCATTTCTTACAGCATGGGAATATCCCATTACCTTCATATACCCACAACTTCTTCAGCCATTCCCCAATTAATGGGGATCCTTTGTGCTTCTGTGTTTCTGCTATTACTTCTCTAGCACTTTGAAGTTCAACAACAAATATGGTTCTGGGGATCCAAATACAAGGATCCAAAATACAACACAAATAAAAAGAATGATAGACACGTTACAACAGTCTTTGACACAGGAAGCTTGTGTATGGTTTATAGTCTTAGAAGCTGAGGGAATCTTAGGGTCAGCTACTTTAACTCACTCATTTGCAGATGAGGACACTGAGGCCCAGAGTAGTGACATGAATTGTTTATGGTCACACAGTGAATAAAAGGCAGGGCTGAGATAGCAGCTCACATCCTTAGGCTCCAAACCTAGAATCCTTTCTACCGATCACTTACTGTCTCCATTTTACAGATAAGCAAAGTGAGGTTCAGAAAAGTGAAGGGGCTTGCCCAGGGATCACAAGGTAAGTGTCAGAGCTGGTTCTAGGACCCAGTCACACTCTGTAAGGCACAAGTCTTTCTGGCAGGGAGTCTAGCTCTGGTTGGTAGGATATTGACCCCCTAATTCCTCAGTCTAGAGAGGTGTGGTGTCTTCCTGAATCTCCCCTGAGCCCTTCTCTGTCACCTTGCATATTCTATGGTCTTCATCACTCTTCTTGAGCAGTGGAGAAGAGACAGAGGCACAGAGAGGTCAAGTCACTTACCTGAATTCACACAGCAATCATGGTAGCTAGAGGGGGTGGGAGAAAAGAGGATTCAAACCCTGTCCTTGAGGCTGATTTTTTTTAATATCTTGCAGGATAATGATACTCCTGAGATCTGAACTGGGAGAGCAACTCTAACCTTGAAGCCCCACCTCCACCTCTGTTTTTTGGATTACTGTATTTTTTTCAAATCTTCTTAGAATGAAGAAATCACCAGATGTTTATTTCCCAAAACCATCAGCAAGTTATAATATATAATTCAAACCCCAGGATGGATGGACAATAACAGATAGGAAATGTCATTTCTTCCTCCTGGCCAGGGTATGATTAATTCTCTTTCCAAGAACTGCTTGGAAGGGATCAACCTCCTGTCTAAATGCAGGAATCCTCAGAGCAATCCCTCTGACAGATGAGGTGGTATGTATTTGCTAAGTTAATCTCTGACCTAGCACAGGTTCATAAGGTTTTTTTTATTTTGAGCTAAAAGAGACCTTAAAAATTAGTCCAATCCACTAATTTTTACAGATGGGGAAACTGAGGCCCCGAGGCATAACGTTAGACAACCAATAACAGCCAGCCAGGCAGCACAGTAGATTGAGGGCTGGACCTTGAGTCAGGAAGACTCATCTTCATGAATTCAAATTCGGCCTCAGACTCTTACAAGCTGTGTGACCCTGGGCAAATCACTTAACCCTGTTTGCCTCAGTTTCCTCAATTGTAAAATGGGCTAGAGAAGGAAATGGCAAAACTACTCCAGTATCTGTGCCAAGAAAATCCCCAGTGGGGGGTCACTGAAAGGACTGAACCACAGACGAGTGGCAGGATTGGAAGTGATTTTTTTTTCTCTAAATTTGGCCTTCTTTCCACTATAATGGTGTGGAAAAGGTTGTAATTCTAGTTATAACCCTGCCTTCTGGGGCTACTACTCCAACTTACACTTGCACTCATGGTTTGGAGTCCCCAGAGGGACACACAGACTACCAGCGACACTGTCCTCAGGGATCCAAGGATAACCTTGAGATTACACTATTCTCCATTGTCACTCTGAGCCCCTTACCCGTGGGCTTCCTGTGAGCAATTGCCCAATTAACTTTTAGAAAATGTATTTGCTTAGAAGATGTAGCAATAAGAGTATGTAGGGGCCAGCTCAAACTTCTGGCAAGACCTCAGTGTTAAATATTCTGTATGAGAATTGACACCTTGGAAATAATTGGCAAACACTACAGATCCGGAATTTGAGTTATCATTTTATTGATTGTCTAGACTTAAGGAAGTGATGAAGAAAATATTAATAATTCAGATTAAATGTGTGTTGTTTGTAAAAATGGTTTTTCATCAGGGAGCTGATTATTAAACATTTAAGTAGACATTAAGCCAGCATACTTCTGTACAGTAAAAATAGTTGCACCCAACTGGAAAAATACAAAAAAAAATACACACAATGTCTATGGGAAGAGTGGGTTTGCACATGGAGTGCAATGGTAGTGAGACCAAAGGGGAACATCCCAGTTCTTGGCTCTGGAGGTCCTTTTTCTCCCTCCCTGGAGCCCTTGGCTCTTTGTTGGGCTCTGAGAGCTTGTGCCTTTCTAAAATCCCTGTCTGACAAGAAGGGTTATCTTTTCTGAAACTCCTTTTCCTTAGGTGACTCTTACTCCATGCCTGTGTGTCTGTGTTCAGTGGATCTTTTCAGTTCCAAGATAGATGCCAGTCCTGCCATTAGCTCCTATCATTCCAACTGATCAACAAATATTTATTAAGCCCCTGCTATATGCCAGGCATTGTGTTAGGCACTAAGAAGACAAGCATGAAAATGAAAAACCTAGACTTCAAGGAGCTTACAATCTAACAGGAGAAGATGGTATGAAAAAGGAAGCTGAAAAGGGGGAGATGGGTGGGGAGAAGAAGGTACTCACCTCAAGGGCCATCCATTGGCCATTGCTATTGTCTTCATACATCTCAGATCATTAATGGGACTTTTGAGAGGACGTATCCAATCTCCTGACTTCACTGGAGCTGTTAACTCTGACTCCTTCCTTCCCTAAATAAACCATTTTTGGCCTGTGGACCCCAAAGGCAATGGGCCCAGCTCCAGTCCTAGCTCCATCATCCAACCTCTGCTCTAGTTAGGTGGGTATCCTCTGCCTTCACTGGTGTTGTTTACCTCCTGAAGATGGTCCCTCCATTTACACACACACACACACACACACACAAGCACACACATCCCTCACCCCTCTCTGCTTCCTCAAACCCTGCCTATCCTAAAAAACTCAGCTAGCACTGCCAATACTTATTCAAAGCCACATAGCCTATATTACATGCAGAACTGGACAATTTAGAGATGGATGAACCCTTAGATGGCATTTTGAATGATTCATTTTATAAATGTGAAAACTGAAGCCTGGAAGGGTGGGCCCAGTTGACTTGGGCTCATGTTCACATCGATAATAAGTAATACGGTACCTGGAGGACAGGGTCTATATGTCTCTCATGGTTTTTTGAGGGCAGAGGCAATGTTCTCCCTCAGACTGGGGGTTCCCTGGGCTCAGAGGCTACTTTTTCCCCACCATTGTCCTTTGTCTCTGTCATTTCTATCCACTCCAGGCTTGGGTTCTTTCTTTTTCAGAAGATCTTTGGTATGGGAGACCTTTTCCCTTCCAGATGAGTTCTCAGGTCTTTTGATTCTCTGACCTCAGTGACCTCCTGTGTATTTGTGGAAATCTTAGCTAGGTCCTTCCCCTGCCGTGCCCTCAATTTTTGAGGCTGTCCTCCACCCCAGCGTCTGTGCTGATGCTGCAGTGGGGGAGGGATGACATCAGCTCACTGCCCCACCAGAGAACTGGAGAAGAAACAGCCAGGATCAGATGACATCACTCCTCCTGAGTGCACTTTCTGTCTTCTCACCTCTGACTTGTGTCCTGCTGCTCTTGCCAGAGGGACTCACTCCTGGAGCTCCCAAGCATCCAGAATCCTTTGGGCTAACTTGTGTTCTACTTGCCCAAATTCTTTTTACTATAAATCTGGGGTTCCTCAGAGACACTTCTGTGTTCAGCCACCAGTCTAAACAAGGATATGCATCCAATCCCCAATCACTTTTACCTGGGAACTCTGACGAATGTTTCTACAGGCTCATAGACCATTAGAAAGGCCCTTAGAATATACATAATCAGAGCTGGAAGGGATCTTAGAACATAGAACTTCAGAGATGGGAGGGATCTTAGAACACACAATGTCAGAACAGGAAGAGGGACTTTAGAACACAGAATATCAAAGCTGGAAGGGATTTCAGAATATAGAATGCCTCGGCTGACCTTAGCATGAAGAATGCCAGAGCTGGGAGTGACCATAGAACATGACTCTTTTTTTTTGTTTCTACCATTGGTTTTTTAAAATTTTGAGCTCCAAATTCTTTTCCTCCCTTCTGTCCCTCCATCACCCGTTGAGAAGGCCAGTAATGTGATCTCAGTTATACATATGAACATATTTCCATATGAGTCAGAACATAGACTCGATTCTGGGGATCATCTTAGAACAGAGAATGTCAGAGTGGGCAGAGAACTTAGCATAAGGAACATCAGATCCAAGAGGGTCCTAACAATGTAGAATGTCAGAACTGAAAGTGACTTTACAAAACAAAATTCCAAGCTGGCAGTGGTCTTAGAACACAGAATGTCAAAGCTGGAAGGATCATTGAAACATAGACTGTTAGAGCCTAAAGGAATAGAAGTAGAATGCTAGAACACAAAAAAACCCAGCATTTACAGATGAAGAAAATAAGAAGAGATGTTGTGACTTACCTAAGTTCACATGGCCAAGAGAAGAGGTGAACACAGATCTTTCTGATTGTAGGTCCAGCCCTCTGTCCACTGGGCCAGGAAGCTTCCTTAGAACACAGGATTTTAGAACTGAAAGGGCCCTTAGAATAAAAGACATGGGAGTGGGCAGAGGCCTTTGGATTCCAAGTGTTGGAGCTGGAAGAATCTGAGGGATGCTTTAGCTCATCCCCTCCTTTTTCTGAGGAGGAAATCCAAGGTCTCATTGATGAGTCAGTAGCCAAGCCAGGCATCCAGTTCCTCAGGCTGGTGGTCTCTCTGCAGCTCCACATGGCTTGTAGCTCAATGTCTACAGCATGGAAACTGGAACAGAGGAAAATGCTTACGAGGGAACTGGTAATCCTGTAAAGGGCTAAGGGAGTCTGGGAGGGGGTGGAAAGAGTCCTGCCCAGGAAGTCTTTTCCTCAAGGGGAGGCCAGAAGGTGCCCAATATCTTGTTACCTCTTCCTTATGGTAGCAGCGAGGTAGCCCAGTTAGACTGCCGGACCTTGAATCAGGATAGACCTAGGTTCACAGTCAACCACAGAGGCTTACCTGGCTGCGTGACCATAGGCAAGTCACCTCCTTCTGGCTTATTTTTCTTACTTGTAAAGGGGGAAAAAATAATACAATCTACCCTCCAGAGTTGTTGTGCGGATCAAAAGGGTTAAATATTCCTAACGCCTCTCTCGGTCTTTTCTTCATCTGTAGAACGGGGGTGATAATATTACCTCTTGTTGTGAGTATCAATGACAAATATTTGTAAAGTATTTTGCAAACCTTAAAGCTCTCTAGAAATACTACCACTCCCATCCTCATCATCCTTATCTTCCTCATCATCCTCCTCCATCCCTTGGTCTGTATCTGTCTAGGTCAGGGCTTCTTAGACTTTTTGGTGCCATGGACCCCTTTGACAACATCTGGTGATATCTATAACTCCCTTCTTAGAACAATATTTTTATATGCATAAAATAACAGAGGATTACAAAAGGAACCAATTATATAGAAATATAAATTTAGTAGATAACTGAAACACAATTTCAGAAATAAAGATGTAGTTATTTTCCTCCAAACAACTCCCCCCAAATTCATAGACCTCCAAAATGTTTCTGTACCCTAGGTTTAGAATTCTTTATTTGGAGAATCAACCTGGCCAGTTATTTAGTTGATAAATATTTCTAAAGTGCCTACTGTGAATCAGGTACATGCTAAACTCTGGAGAAATCAGAAAAAAAAAGCAAATGATAGTCTCTACTCTCAAGGAGCTCTGATGGAGTTTGATGGAGGAGACAACATGCCACCACCCCAAAACAAACAAACATCTGTGTATAAACAAGACACATACAGGGAAAATTGGAGGACAATTCAGAAGGAAGATGTTAGTACTGGTCAGAAAAGGCTTCTTGTGAAAGTTGGAATTTTAAATGGAACTTCAAATAATCCAGGGAAACCTGGAGGTAGAGATGGAGAGTAAAGCATTCCAGGCATGAGGGAGAACCAGGGAAAATGTTTGAAACCAGGGCATGGAGTGTGTTGTTTGAGGAACATCCAGGAGTCCAGTGGCACTGGACTAAGGGGGCAGAAGACCCAAGTCAAAACTCAATTCAGCCCCTGATTTGTTTCGGGAGCTTGGCCAAATCATTCTCTTTCCTTCAACCTCAGTTTCTTCTGTGAAATGAGAATGATGACCCTCACAGAGTGGCCATGAGGGAGGCTTTCCTAGTCTCCCTTTCTCTTTTCTGTTTGAGTCTCCATGTCCTTATCTGTGAAGTGTGGTCAACACCCCAGAATCTCAGCACAAAAGGACTTCACTGGCCACCAAGTCCATTGTTGATTTGACCAAGAATTGTTTCTACTATAAAATTAGCCATTTTTTATTAACTTATTAATTAATATTCATTGTTAGTCAATTAAGTATTTACTAAGCACCTACTATTCACCAGCCATAGGAGATGGCTACAAAGACTACAATGAAAAAAATCCCTCTAACTTAGAAAGTCCAAGGGCAAGCATGGCATCCCAGGTCATTGCCGGTCATCTTAACTTAGGTCTTTCCACTGGACTTTGATGGCTCTGGAGGATAGAGTGAAGCTGATGACTTTCTGCAGTTTTATCTCACTTAAATCCAATTCATGCATATCGGGACTTCATCCTCATGATGTCTCTGGTTCTCTTCAAGAAAGAAGGATGAACAAGAGCCTCTATGGAAGCTTCCATTCATAGGTATGTGAGATCATAGATGGGGGTGGGGATCGTAGGGGTCATCTCATCTAAATCTCTCATTTTACAAATAAAGAAATTGTCATGCAGAGAACTCAGGTGATTTATCCAAGGTCACGCAAGCAGCATGGGGACAGAGCAAGATATGAACTTGGGTCTTTGGACTCTAAGGTCAGGGCATGTATAGGATAGAGTGTCCTTAGAATAAATATGCCTACATACATACATATGTATATTATATGTACACACACACACACACACATATATATATATAATCTACTCTCTCCCTCTGTCTCTCTATTTTTGTCTCCCTTCCCCTCTCTCTTTTATTTCTCTCCTCCTCTCTCTTCCTTCTCTTCTATCTCTTTTTCTCTCTCTCCTTTTGTCCTCCATCTTGTTTCTTTTTCACCTATGTTTGGGTTGAACACTCCCTTGACTTCTTGTAGGCTATCTCTGAGTGAATCTCAGAGTTGGGTTTGGGGGATGTGTGGGACTATTAACTGTGCTACCCTGGCCTGACACTGCTTTGGGGTGATTAAAAAGTCTCATGAAGTGGAAAGTTGAACCTGGATTAAGAGAATTTGGGTTTAAATCTCAGAGTTGACACTTTCAAGCTGTATGGATCAGAGCAAGGCAGTTAGCCTCCCTAGACCTGTTCCCTCATCCACAAAGTGTCTTAGAACAAGAATCCTTAACCTGAGATGTGTGGACACCCACAGATTCTCTGGATAGGTTAAGGGTCCATGCATTTGGATGGGATGGACTTGATTTTCACTAACTTTCAACTGATAGTTATCATTTCCTTTGATTATCAATGTAGGTATTGATAAGAGGTCCATGGGCTTCACCAGACTGCCAAAGGGGAAGGGGTCTAAGACCCCCAAACTGTGAAGACACCCTGGATTAGTTTTCTTTGGGTTCTAAATACTGTCACTATGTAGTGCCCTTTAGGGACTGCTGAACCTCAGTATCACCTTCAGACTGTCCCCGACATGAATGTTTCCTAAGTTAGTGGCTGGGTGGGACTGGGAGTTGGGCCTACCTGAGCTAAGCAATTGCAGTTAAGAGTTTGCTTTCCTTCACCAGAGTGTGCCCAGGGCAGCTGTGCCCTAAACCAATAAATCTGGTCTATAAAAAGTCTGTAAATCACCAAATAAAACAGATTGAGAAAGATCAGCCTCCGGGGCTCTCTGGAGGTCATGTTCCTACTACACGATGACGGCAGAAGGCAAAGCCCATCTGTGGTTTCTGCAGAACCTGTGGGGTTATTGGAGCACCATAAAGCAATCAGGAAAAGAAAACCAGGCTTTGTGGATTATTCAGGATTAACTGGCTTTCCCTTCCAACCCAGTGAACTTCTGCACTACCTTCCAGGCAGCATATACTCAGTTCCTTCCCTTCACTGGGCCTCAGTTTCCTTCTTTGTAAAATGAACAAGGTGAGCTGAACAGTCTCTATGTCTGGTTCAGCTGTAATATTCCATGTTGTAAGGTTCATTTCACTTCTAGCTTATATCTATGTCCTAATGTCCCTCCTAGCTCTGATACTCTGTGTTCAAAAAGAACCTTCCAGCTGTGACATTCTGTGTTCTAAGACCCTATCAGCTTTGATATTCTAATGTTTTAAGAACATTCTCTATTCTAAGAATCCTTTAACTCTGACTTTCTATGTTCTAAGATCCCTCTCAGCTCTGACTTTATATGTTCTGAGGCTCTTCCTAGCCCTGATATTCTATGTTCTAAGGGCTCTTCCAGCTCTGACATTCTGTGTTCTAAGACTCCTCTCAGCTTTGATATTCTAATGTTCTAAGGACATTCTCTGTTCTAAGAATCCTTTAACTCTGACATTCTATATTCTAAGGCCTCTTTTACCTTGAACATTCTGTGCTCTAAGACCCCTTCCAGCTCTGACTTTCTATGTTCTAAGGGCCCTCCCAGCTCCAATATTGTGGGTTCTAAGGGCTCTCCCAGCTCTGACTTTTGATGTTCTAAGATCCCTCCAAGTTCTGACTTTCCATGTTCTGAGTCTCTCCCTAGCCCTGATACTCTATATTCTAAGGGCTTTTCCAGCTTTGAAAATCTGTGTTCTATTTTTCCCCCGATCTAAGATGTCATGTTATTGTGTCAGTTTAGGCCACAGGTGGGGAACCTATGGCCATGGGGCCATGTGTGACCTACTAGGTCATTGGGTGAGACCTTTTGACTGAATCCAAAATTCACAGAACAAATTGTGAATTTTGGATTCAGTCAAAAGATTGCACTTGAGGACCTAGAGGGCCACATGTGGCCTTGAGGCTGCAGGTCCCGCAACCCTGGTTTAGGACAAACAAGACTAGGAAGGTAAATCAGATAAAAGAAAGAAGAAATTACAGACAGAAATGCTGGAGACTTTACATCTTTAGCCCTTTCAGTCTTTTCTGCAGAACAACCATTTACTCTATCATCCCCTTGTCCTTCCTTTGACTGGTTGGCCTGTTCATTATATAACACATAAGCCTCTTGGGTCTCAATTTTGAGAACCCGCACTACCTGCTTCCCTTTGGGAACTATCCAGCACATTCTCTTTCCTCTCTTCTCTCATTAGCTGGGAGTCATTCAATGACCTCCGGCCCACCTGGTGGGAGGGAGACAGTTGAAGATGATGGGATCTGCTTGGACACTCATTCTCTGTCTTCTCCTGGATCCTCTTTCCTCTCAAGGTATTCATGACATGATTCTCTTCTGGTCCTCCCTTTCTCTGCTGACCAGTCTTTCTCTGTCCCCTTTACTGGTTTTTCCTACAGATCCTGCCTATCAGCTATGAGAGTCCTCCAGAAGTCTGTTCAGAGTCCTTGTCTCTTCCTCTTCTCAGTTATTTCACAGGTGATCTCATCAGCTCCTCTAGATTCAGTCATCGATTTCTATGCAGATACTTCCTAGATATCAATATCCGGCCTCAACTTCTCTCCTGAGCTTCAGTGTCATATTACCAACTATCTCCTGAATGGGATATCCCAAACATCTCCAACTCCACATGTCCAAAGCAGAACTTATTTATTTTTTCCTTCAGATCTTCCTCTTTTTCCAGCTTCCTGATTACTGTCAAAGGCACCAACAGAAACAGCAATGCCCCTGCCCCCCAAAAAACCTAATTTACAAGTAACAGATGCTGGAAAAAAGAAGGAAAGATAATGGATATAGGCCAAGGAGAAAATATCTGTAGTCTGAAGCAGCCAAGGCAACCAAGAACCCATAGCTGAGGAGGATGGACAAGGGGCAAGATGACTGGTGTCTATCCTTGATGACCCTACATGGGCAGAACTGCCTCCTCACACTGACCCCAGGGTTATCCTGAATCCCTCCACTCCCACTCCACCAGATCTTCTTGTCTCTCCACCAGATCTTCTTGTCTCTCCTTTTTCAATGTCTCTAGTATATGGTCCCTTTTGTTTACTCACAGCCATGCCCTGGTTACCCTCATCCTCATCACACCTGGGTTATTATTATAGTAGCATTATATTATAGCATTGATATTATATTGGCATTACTAATATAGCGGTGTTATCCCTGCTTTAATTCTCTCCAGTCCAATCTACTCAGCTAACAAAATAATTTTGCTAAAGTACAGGTCTCACCATGTGTCCCTTCTATTTAATAAACTTCTTTGTTGCTGTTCAGTTATTTCTCAGTCATGTCCAACTCTCCATGACCCCATTTGGGGTTTTCTTGGCAAAGATACTGGAGTGGTTTGTCATTTCCTTCTCTAGCTCATTTTACAGATGAGGAAACTGAGGCAAACAGGGTGAAGTGACTTGGCCAGGGTCACACAGTTAGGAAGTGTGGGAGGCTAGATGAGTCTTCCTGACACCAGACCTATCACTCTATGAACTATGGCACCACCTAGTTACCCCTTAATAAACTTCAGTGGTTCCTATTATCTCTAGGATTAAACATAAAATTCTCTGGCATTTAAAGCACTTCTCAACCTGACCCCTTCCCACATTTCCAGTGTTCCTATACCTTACTCCTTTACTCCAGTGACACTGGTCTCCTTTTTATTCTTTGAATTAAGACACTCCGTTTTCTCCCTGCAGGCTTTTGTCTGCAGGCTATCCTCCATTACTTGAATACCCTTCCCTCTTCATTTCTACCTCTTGGCTTCCCTGGATTTCTTCAGTCCAAACTAAAAATTCATCTTCTACCAGAAACCTTTCCCAGTCCCCCTTAAAGCTAATGCTTTCCCTCTGAGATTTCCTCCAATTTCCTCCATATTTCCTTTGTTTGTATGTAATTGTTGGCATATTGTCTCCACCATTACTGTGAGCTTCTTGAGGTCAGGGATCACATTTTTGCTTTCTTAATATCCTCAGAACTTAGTGCAGTGCCTGACAAATGATAACCAGTTAAATGCTTGTTGAATGATTGATTCACCTGTTACATACAGAGAGGAAGACTGAGACTTGGGACTTGTGCACTGTCATGGAGGGTGCCCTGGTTTGGAAGTCAGGAGACCAGCATTCAAAACCCCCTTCTCTCCCTAACTTGTTGTATGATTTTGAGGCTATTTCCTCTTTTATCAAACAGGGTCTTACCCCCTTCCCAAGAATGTTGTGAGGATAGAATGAAAGAGTGGATGTGGAAGTGGTTGGTAAAAGAGAAAATCTTTTGGGGGCTCTCCAAAGACATTCATTGGGCCTCCCTTTTAGCCTGGGAGCTCTTTGAGGGCAGGATCTGTGCCCGCCTCAGACTGGGAATTCTTTGAGGGTTGATACTATCTTATCCCCATCAGATGAGAAGCTCCCCATTTCCTTCCAATGAGTATTCAGGATGATTGATCTCCACTCCTCTCCCCTTCCCCTCTTCTGTTCTGTAGGGACTTTCACATAGCAAAAGCAGCATGCTGTTATGGAAAGGACATCAGATCTGTTGCTGAAAAACCTGAGTTCAAAACCTAGTTCAGCCAATGCACTGGTCAGGTGACTTTTTACAAATTACTTTGCTCTGGGACTCAGTATCTGGAGTTGGTTGGGCCATATGATTTCCAAAGTCCCTTATAGTTCTAAGACCTATGATCCTATGGTTGATTATACCACATGCCTCATAACCTGTCCATTTTGCGCCCCTGAGTAACATCTCTTTGCTCCCCACTTTGGGAGGTGCATTCCACCCCCCCTACTCCTGCCTTCCTTAGTGGTTACCGATTTGCTCATGGGAGGGAGTTGGTCAGATCTAACACCTAGAACTGTCCAGACCTGGGTGGTGCACATGGCTCAGCCTGCCTTAATCCATTTGCTGATTCACCCTCTGTGAACCTGGCCCTCTGCCCCTGAAAAGTCCTCAGTGTCAGGCTCTGGGCCTGGCTGGGGTGGACACCCTCATCTAAGCTACTTTTCTTCCTTAACAATCATTTCCTGCTCTGACTTCCCCCTTGGTTCATATATGCCAAATTTTAAGGGCAGGGATTTGGTTCATTCTTGTCTCTGTATCACCAGTACTTAGTTTTATTGCTGTTATTTGTCCTTCATTTTTGAAGAAGACTGATGACCTCATGAGGGTAATGTCTTGACTGGCACGTGAACTGGATTAAGCAAGGCAGAGTTGTGCAAAGTCGTCAGCCTCACTCTCTCTTCTAAAGTTATCGAAATCCAGTGGCAAAACTTAAGTCAAGATGACTGGCGATGGCCTGGGATGCAGGGCATGACTTTGGCCTCTTCATTGTCTGACCAAGCTCTGAGCACTCCTCCATGCCTGCCTCAGCCACCTTCAAGGCCATTGGAACAAATTGTTCTCATCATCTCATTCCTTGGGAGAAGTCCTCACTTGCTTGGGGTTGACACCCCCATAATTCACTAATGGGTTTGTGACCCATCAGTTCCCCTCAACCTGGTTTATCCTGCCTGCTAAGACGGTTTACCAGGGTGTGGCTATTGTGCATTGATAACTTCTTAGAGTCACAGGTGAGAGTTGGGTGACAGGTGGACACCAAAGGTGGATGAGCAGCTTTAAACAGGTCTCAGCAGTCCTCACACCAGAAGTCCTCTCTGAACACCCCATACATCTCTTATATTTTTACTATGCTTAGTATAGGGACCAGCACACAGCAGATACTTAAGCAAATTCCCTCCTCTGACTTTATTATTTCTGTTTGTGGCCCCATCATTGGTAGATACAACTGTCCCAAGTTCAGCTGCCAAATCTTGCTAGTTCTCCCTTCCTAACATCTCTTGTAGATGCAAGACAGGAACATTCCTGCCTCTCTACTTCCCTTAGCTTCCACCCCAGGTCAGCCTCCTCTTTGGTTTTTCTGCCTCAAGTCTCTCTCAGCTTCCCCCATCCATTCTCCATAAGCACCTAAAGTAAGTGGACCATGATCACATCCCTGCTTATAATATGTCCTTACCACCCTTAGGATTAAACACAAATTCTTCTGTTTGACATAGAAAACCATTCAGAATCTGGCTTCATCTTACCTTTCTGGCACGATTATTCAACACTCCCCTTCACAGATGCTACAGTTTAGACAAACTGGTGAAGCCTTTCTTGGTCTTTCTAGCTGCTGGTGCCTCTCTCCTCCCTATTACCTTGAATTCATTTTCTATATACTCATATATAGACTTACTGTCACCCCAGATAGAATGTGATCTCCTTGTGGGAAAGGACTATTTCATTTTTGACTTTAAATTCCTATCAACTAGCGCAATGCCTGGCACGTATTTTGTTGTTATCTTTCAGTTGTGTTCAATTCTTCATAACCCATTTGGGATTTTCTTGGCAGAGGTACTAGAGTGGTTTTCCATTTCCTTTTCCAGCTCATTTTACAGATAAGAAAACTGAGCCAAACAAGGTTACACAGCTAGTAAGTAAGTGTCTGAGGCTGGATTTGAACTCATGAAAATGAGTCTTCCTGGTTCTTGGTTCCAAGCCCAGTGCTCTATCCATTATGCCACCTAACTGCCCATAGTAGGTGCTTAATAGATGCTTATTGATTGATTCACTTCTGTAGGTCCCATACAACCTTTTCCTCCTTAGCCGGAATATTAATACTAATCATTAACATTTATATAGTGGGTCAGGAGAGAAAAGAATCTTGAACTTGGATATTCACCCTGCATGTCCCCTAGGGCAGGTCCTTATCAGTCCTCATCCAGACTAGTGCAGTGGCTTTCCTGTTTGGTTTTTGGGCTCAAATCTCTCTCCACTCCAATCCATCCTTCACACAGCTGAGAAAGAGATTTATCCTAAAGCACAGGACCCTGGTGGCTTTCTATGGCCTCTAGGATCAAGTAGAAACACTTCTATTTGACATTTAAATCTCTTCATAGCCCAGCTCTTTAGTTCTTTGCATTATTGTTACACATGACTCCCCTTCATGACCTCTACCCTCTATCTCTACTGGCCTGTACTTCTGAGCATATGATATCTCCCATCTCCATGTCTTTGCAATGGCTGCTCTTTGGGACCAGGATGCCCTTGCTCCTCACCTCCATCCCTTGGAATCCCTGCTTTCCTTTAAGACTTAGCTCAAGCCCTCTCTTCTACATCATTTTTTCTCCCATCCCCAAGTGCTCCCTTCCAAAAGTACTTCTATTCATTTTGCATGTATTCTGGATGCACGTTTCCTTTTCTGTTAGAATATAAGCTCCTTAAAGGTAAGTGCTCTTTCTTGGTATCCCCAGGGCTTACCATAATGCCTGACACTTAGTAAATGCTTGTTGATTGAAAGATCTGATGCCACCATGCCTTATAGGGTTTGAAGCTGGAAGTGACCTTAGAGATCATCTAACAACACTTTCATTTTACTTCTCCAAAAGATGAAGTGACCTGCCTAGGTCATGTAAGTTGTGCATGGCAGAATTGACTTTTGGACCACATTATCTCACTCCAAATCGAATTTTCTTACAGTTACAGCTCTCAAAGTACTTGAAGTACTTGAGCCCTGACAGTGAGGAATCCTAGGGAGTGAGAAGAGGACTTCTTGGCTTTGAGAGCTAATAACCACTTTTCTTTCCATAGCCCTTTAAGAGTCACAAAGTGCTTTCCCCACAAACATGGCCCATGGCCGTCCAGCTAGGAATAAGATCATTGGGTCATGATTTGAACCTAGAAGCAGTAGCATCCTGGAGTCAGCTTGAGTTGGTTGTTAAACTTCCAGTGGGGGCATTTTAATTTCATCCTTCATTTCAAAGAGGACCGATGACATCACAGATGATGCCTTGACTTGGGCATGAATTGGATTTAAGTGAGACAGAGGGGGAGCATTTATACCTTAGGTGAATACTACAAATCAAGGCTTAATTTAATGTTTTGTTGGCTGTGAGACTTAACAAAAGTGATGTAGAAAATGTTACTAATGCTACCAGCACCTCTCTGGCTAGAAGGAACTTCAGAATCATTGAGTCTGAACTCCTTATTTTAAGGCAAGGAAACAGGCACAAGGAGATTAAACGACTTTCATCAAATTATAGTCAATACCTGGAATTTAAAGCAAGCTATCCTGATCAGGAATCTGGGAAGTCTAGTGTTCTTCCCAGGATTCCACACTGTCCTCTGCTTAGTTGGCCTTAGTAGGCCAACACCTTTAACCCTATGCAGCACCCCTACCCCAGTACCCTCTCTAGCTCTCCAATGGCTAGAGACGCTAAGTTAGAGCTCCTCAGGTTCTTTTGGGAGTAAGATCATCCTCTTCTCTTGGTTCACTCTAAAATGAGTCGGATGGGAGTAGATGCCCTGGAAGGTCCCTTCTATCTCTCTGCCTACAATTCTATACTCCTCAGTTTTGTCTTCTGAGTGGTAGAGGAGAAACACTCATCAGCTCAAGAGTTACACAAGAATCTCATTGGCGTTGAATGAGTTGGTTACTGCAGCTTTACCCTTGCCACTTATGAATTCTGTTACCTTGGGCAAACCACTTACTGTCTTTAAGTCTCAATTTCCCTGACTATAAAATGGGGACAGTAATACTCAGAGATGCTTACCCGCCATGGTTTTAATAGGGAAAGGACTATGTTATCTGCTATTTGTAAAGAACTAAATAAGTAACATGACATAGAGGATAGAAAATTATCTTCTGAGACAGAGAGAGAGAGAGAAACAAGGAGAGACAGGTAGATTAGATAGATAGACAGACAGACAGATCAATAGATGATAAATGGGTGGATGAATAGATAGATAAACATATATAGAGAGGGATAGATAGCTAGATAGACAGATGATAGGATAGAGGCAGATTAGATAAAAAGACAGAGAGATGATAAATGAATAGATGGATGAACAGATAGATAAACATATAGAAACAGGCAGGTCAGATAGACAGACAGACAGACATAGATAAATGACAGAGTTAATGAAATGCTTACTGTGCTGGGCTCTGGGTTAAACTCTGAGGACTCAAACACTAACCAGCAGGACCATCCCTGCACTCAGAAAGCTTACATTCTAATGGGGGAAGAGCAGGAATAAGGGGGAGGGGAGGCAGTAGGGCTCCCTATGGCCAGGAGTGGCTTGGAAGGCTGGTTCTAGTTAAAATAAGCCTGTAGCCCACCTCTTAGAGCTGGTTTCCTGGAGGAGGGGGAAAGAGAGGTAGAGTCCAAGATTCTGGTGCTGATAGAAACACTGGGAAAGAGGATCTGGGTTCACAACTGGCCTCTGACATCTCCTATTGGCTCTATAACCCTGGGCAAGTCCCTCACCTGCCCAATGGCCTCAGGCTGCTCTCTGAGAGCTGGGGCAAGTGCTGATCTGCACTGAGGGATTTATTTTCTTTACTGGGAGGTCCCAGGTCTATAAATCAAAGGTCTGATAAACACTTGCACTCCCTCCCTTACCCTTCCCTAAAGACATTAGGGTTTTATTTGTTTACTTCTTGTGGGGAGTAGGGTAGAGGTAATTAGAACAAGTGACTTGCCAGTGTTAGTTTGGGTCTTGAATTTCAGGGCCTCCAATCTTGTGGAGTCACAAAGAACTGGACAGGGCTGAAATATATAATTTGATCCCCTTGACTCACGGATCTCCTCAGGTGGTTCTCAAAACAACTAACATACCATAGCCAACTACAAAGCTTTGAGAGGACATGAATAATTCATATTTTTATACCTTCCTAAACCATTTTTTCTGGCCTACAAAACAGTTCCTCCTTAACAACCTCATGAAATAGGAAATGCACACATTATTATTCATTTTATAGATGGTATAAGGCTCAGAGAAATGAATGCTATACAGTCTGAGGCGGGATTTGAACCCATCCCCTAACTCCAAGTCATATGCTGCTGTGCTGTTAGGAGACTTGAGAACTGTGATTATATTTGGCAGAGAGAAAGCGGCATGGGAAATACAGTAGAAAGAAAAATGTCTCTGGAGTCAGAAGTCCTGGGTTCAAATTTCACCTCTGACTTTGTACCTGTGATCTTGGTGTGAGGGACTGATTTCATGGTGGAATTCAGAGTATTCCCCCAAGACAATTTCATGCCCACTGGTCTATCATGGGACCTGAAATTCTCTCTTTTGGAGTTACCTCTGAGTAATAAATATGGCGCTTTAGGGTTTACTAAGCATTTTGTGCCTTTTATCTAGCTTGATTCTGACAATAACCTTGTGAAGTATTATTGTGCTATCATCTCCATTTTACATTTTTTGGAAATGGTGATTTATAGAAATTATATATGTATATATAAATATGTGTATATATGTTGTTGTCCAGTCATTTTCAGTCATAGCCAACTCTTCGTGATCCCCTTTGGGAGTTTCTTGGCAGAGATACCAGAGTGGTTTGCCATTTCCTTCTCCAATGTGTGCACATACGTATGCTACATATTTGTGTATATTATATACATCAATACAAATAAATATAAATGTTAATAATATGTATAATAAATATTAAGTCACATAGCTAAAGTGTAGTGGTGGAATAAGAATCCAGATATCTCTTGGCTCCCAGTATAGCTTTCTGCTGTCACAAGACACCTCTAGGAATAATGACAAGACATTAATTCATTGGTCCCTGGAACCTAATCATTGTCGACAGTTCATCACATTAACTGTCACTTTAGGGAGCAGAAAACAGGAGAGTTTTTATTGGGGTGAAGAGGCTCAGCAAAGTGTTCAAGTCTTAGGATCCTGGCATCTTACAGTTAATCTTTGAGGTTCGCTGGTTAACCTCTCTCCCCATTCAAGGATCTCCTTTGTAGCCTCCCTGATGGATCTATTTAAGCATGCTTAGTTTCAAGGAACTCAGAACCTCACCAGGAAAATCATTCCATTTTTGGAAAGCTGGCCATAAAACCAGGATGCTCTCCACTTCGGGCTTTTCTCCTTGCCTCCCACAAAACACACAGACACACCTGAAAGGCAGATGAGAGATTCTGGGCATGATGTAAAGTAGATTGTACAATCCCAATCGGTGGAGATGCTGAGGTTGCATTGGGACACCATCCCTCATGGACTCTAGAACTTGAGAGATTTTTAGCACACTGAACATTAGAACTGGAAGGCATCTTAGAACATAGTGTGCTAAAGATGAAAGTTTAGAACATGGAATGCCAGAGCTATTAGGGATTTCAGAGATAACCTAGCTGAAACCCTATTTGACAGATGATGAAAATTGGGGCCCAGAAAGGGAAGCAGTTTACCAAAGCACCAAAGTTTGGGATGGAGAGAGCACAAAAATCTAGATCTTTGACCTCCCAGTCTAAGTCTCTTTATGTTATAATATGAGAGCACTAACTCAGCTTCTGGAGGGTACCTGAAAGGGGAATTAAGGTTAGGGGAACTAGAATAACAAGTTTTCTGATTTCATAATTAGTTAGAGGCAGCTGGTGACTGGGTGGATAGAATGCTGGGCATGGGGTTGGGCAAACCTGAATTTAGATGCTTAATAGCTGTGTGACCCTGGGCAAGTCACTTAACCTCTGTTTGCCTCAGTTTCCTCAACTGGAAAATGGGGATGACAATAGCACTTACCTTCCCGGGCTATTGTGAGGATCAAATATTTGTAAATGGTCGCTTTCCTTTTTCCTCCTAGTTCTATTCTCTGTGTCTTCTTGGGTTTTAAGAAACAACCTAGCAGAAGAAGATGACTACGATGGGAAAAGGTAAAATCCTCTGGTGGGGGAAAAGCTGTTGAAGAAAGGGGCAAGTCAGGGCTGGTTTCCATCACTGGCAAGGTTCCCAGTAACAGATGAAGGCTAGGGAGCTGATGTGTAGCGTCATCAAGATTGCAGGCAGCATGCTTGTAGATATCCTCCAATCTGATAAGATTTGCCTGCTTTGTAGGGGAAACATGGGGACTGGTTCTCTTTGTTTTGGGGGAAGCCAAAGCCCATTTTTTCCTCAGAAGAAATATAGCTAGCTACATTGAGTCCTGTGATGAAGAATCAGAGGGCCTTAAATATTTAAACTGGTGGGTAGGTCCCTTAGATCAGAGAATACAGTGTTTGAATTTTGAAGGAACTTATACTATGGAATGTCAGAGGCAAATGGGTCCTTAAGACACAGAACTTGAAAGAGATTTTATAACAGAGACTATCAGTCTGGCTTAGCATAGAATGTCTGTCTTGAGAGGGACCTCAAAGATCTCTGAAGACTAAAATCTTGCCTGTTCTTTAATGTCTCCTTCCCCTCAGCAGCCCTACCCCCAAACACTTGGGAGTGGACTGAGTGCACTTGAAACTCAGTCTTGAACATCAGCTAAGTGTCCAGAGCAGCTGTTGGGGCTGAAGGGTGAGGTGTGATGGGCAGGATGACAACAGACCCAGAATATGTGGTGGCTCCCAACAGGCAAGGACTAATTGTTGCCTAGATGATTTCAACAGCCTGAATAGTGTAGATCAGAGGATTACAAAGCTCTTTAATCCACCTGTTACAAATCTAGTGAAGGCGCCATCACTCCTCATTTTCCTAACTTCATTCTCCAGGTGACTGGACAGTTACACATTTCTGGGCCCTGAAGTGTAGGGAGAGGCTTTACAGGAAGGTGCTGAGTTTTTCAGTTCCGAGGATTTAGAGATGGGAAGGATCTGAAAACGCAGAATGGATTGAAGGAGAACTTAGGTTATAGAATTCAACCCCCTCCTTAAAAAATCAGTTTTATTTTATTTTCCGTTTCAATTTCTCTCCTTCCCCCCCTCCCTCTCCTACCCATTGAGAAAGCAAGAAAAGTAAATGAATTACAAATATGTATAGCTGTGCCGAACAAACAAAATTGGTTATATTTTTTAAAATCATGAAAAAGAAAGGAAAGAGGAAAGGAAAGAAGGAAGAAAAGAAAGAAAGAGGGAAGGAAGGAAGGAAAGAGGGAAGGAAATAAAGGCGAGAAGGAAGAAAAGAAGGAAGGAAAGAAAGAAGGGAGGGAGGGAAAGAAGGAAGGAGGCTAGGAAGGAAAGTTGTCCTTTGTTCTCAGAGAAGAACAAAATGACCTCACTATGTTGGGGTCAACATACAGTATGTCTGATTGTGGCTGATCAGACTAATATAAACTTAGAAGGCTCTACCACAGGTCAGGCACAAACAGTCCATGTGAACATTAGGAAAGGAAATGTCTTTAAATTTGTACATCTCACATTTCTTTTGAGCTACAGCAATTTTTTGCTCATAAAGCATTGTGTCTTCTTTGATATGGGCACGCCATGCTGAATGGTTCTGTGTCAGTGTCTCTCATGTCTCACAATGGATTCCAAAGTTCTTCAGAGAGATTTAGAAATTGTCACTTCTTCCGATCTTTGTGTGAACACTTGCGTTGAGTGAATTCTCTGTGAAATAGGCAAATTTAGGCAAACACGTTTGACATTCAAACATTGTGGCCAGCCCATCAGAGTTGTGCTCTCTGCAGTGAACTTTGAATGTGTTGCAGTTCAGCTCAAGAAAGGACCTCAGTTTCCAGAACCTTATCCTGCCAGATAATCTTCAGAATCTTCCTAAGACAATTCAAATGCAAGTGAATCATTTTCCTGGCATGGAGCAGGTATACTATCTCGGTTTCACAAGCATAAACAATGAAGTCAGCACAACAACTCTGTAGACCTTCAGCTTGGTAGTCAGTTGAATACTTCTCTCCTACACTTTCCTTCAGAGCTGGCTCTGGCAATGTGTGCATCAACCTTATCATTGTAGGTGTACATCTCTAGGAAGTATACTGCCAAGGTAAATGAATATATCTACAGCATTCAAATTTCTCCATTTGCTGTAACTGATGGTTCCACATATGAATGATGTGGTGCTGGCTGATAGAGCACCTCTGTTTTCTTGGTGTTCATTGTCAGGTCAAAATCAACACAAGCAGCAGAGAATCAATCCACACTCTATTGTACCTTAGCTTCAGAGGTTGCATTGAGGGCACAATTATCTGTGAACCAGAAGTCTTGCACCAAGTCTTCACTTTAGTCTTAGCTTGTAACCCTTTCAGGTTGAATAATTTACCATCAGTGACATAGCTGACCTTTATGCCATTTTCATCCTCATTGAAGGCATTTAACAATATTGCTGAAAACATCAACATGGGAGCAAGCACACAGCCTAGCTTCACTCCATTGTTGCCTGGGAAGGTGCTAGAGTATTGTCCATTATCCAGAATCATGAAAGGAAGAAAGAAAAGAAGGAAGGAAGGAAAGAAACATCTTTCAATATGCACTTAGATAAGACAGTGTCAGCTGGGAGGGACCTTAGGATACAGTGCTAGAATTCTGAGGCAACTTAATACTGTAGGTGGGTCCTTAAGACATAGAATATCAGAGCTGGAAGAGATCTTATAGCATAGGCTACCAGTGCTGGAACAGGGCTGAGAGCACAGAATGTCAGGTTTGGGAGCCACCTCAAAGATCCCTGAAGACTAAACTATTGTCTGCTCTTTTGTGTTTCCTTCCCCTCCTCAGTTCTACCCCTTCACCCCAGCACCTAGGCCAGCTCTCTATCTGGAAGTGGGTAGCACATTTTGTTACTGGAGTTGCCAGCTCCCTCATTTTACAAATCAGGAAACTGAAGCCCAGAAAACAGAAGTGACTTCCTTAGGATCACAGGTCCAGTTAAAAGGCACAGCCTGGGGTTCTCCACCCAGTCCATTACTCTTTCCATAACACCACACAGCTTTCCTGGGCTCCACCCCAGTTCCTTGTTTGCCCAAAGTCACACAGGTTTTAAATCCCAGGGCCTGGAAACTAATCCATAATTCTGACTCCAAAATTCAGCATTGTTTTGAAGTTAGTAAATCTAACCCCAAATCTCTCTTTCAACCCAAAGTTGTGGGTTGGAAAGCGCTTCCCCACTGTAGGTTGCCACCCCTTTCCCCCATCCCTCCCACCCCAGGTCACACCAGGATGCAGCCAAGGTTAACTTTGGTCTGTCTCCTTTTCTGTCCCACGCTGATTCTCCCACCAAGATCCAGTGAGCTCATGGTTGCAAAAGACTTTCTTCAGGAACCATTCTCAGCCTCTCCCTCCTAAGCATTCCTTGGCTTTCATTTTATTTTTCTTACTTAGTCTTGGAGACTTAGGTGTGCTTCCATGGGCTTGGGCCTTGTCTCCTTCCTAAAGTGAGATCTCCCAAACATTAGAATTCAGTGTGATTGTCACTTCATCTCCCTGGACTACAGTTTCCTAATGTGTAAATTAATAGGTTGGACTCGATGATCTTTGAGGTCCTTTCCATCTCTAAATCTATTATCCTATGAACTTCCACTCTGATTATGGAAAAATAGTCTATGTCTTGGGAAAAGTCCCTGATTAGAAGAAAAGTCTCTGATTATAGAGACACATTGCCTAATCTCAGTCTGAAAGAAGGTCCACCATGAGACCTGGATCTGGCCATGTTTCTAACCAGTGCTTGATCTTTAGGCACAGTTTTCTCATCTGTAAAAATGAAAGGGTTGAAATAGATGGTCTCTAAGATCACTTCCAGGTCTAGGAAGCTAGAATGGGGTGAGGGAGGTGGGAAGTCACAGTTTTCTGGAATCTTCTAGTCTGATGGGGTAAAATACGGTTCCAGCCTCAAGGAATCCTCTTGGGAGGTTGTGGTTGTTGTTCAGTCATGTCTGACTCTTCATGATTCCATTTAGGATTTTTTTTGGCAAAGATACTGGAGTGGTTTGCCATTGCCTTCTCCAGTTCATTTTACAGATGAGGAAACTGAGGCAAACAGGGTTAAGTGACTTGCCCAGGGTCGTACATACAGCAAGTGTCTGAGGCCAGATTTGAACTCAGGAAGATGGGTCTTCTTGACTCTAGGCATCACTCTCTTTCCATTGCAACACCTAGGTGCCCCATTTTTGGAGGAGAGGGCAGTAAATAGTCTTTCCCCTCGAGAAAATCCAAGGCAATAGGATTCTCTCCCATTAGGTTGCTCCAGGCTGGATGAAGAAGATAGTTCCTGTTTCTAGCAAGCTCAAAGGCTAAGGAGTGAGAGAGGAGAGTCCCTGCCCTCAGGGAGCTTTAAGTCTTAGAGGGGGAGACAATTCCTGGAAGAGTCCCCAGTCACAGTGGGAGCGGGACATGGGAGAGGACCATCCCTGAGATCAGGAAGCCCAGATTTTAGAGGAAAGACAAAATGCTTACCCTCAGGGAGCTTCCCATTTTATGGAAGAGTCACTGTTTTACAGAAGTGGGAGAGCCCTGTGACAGAATCACAGCATTTGAGACTTCAGAGGTGATCTGGGGCCAAAATCTTCCTCACCACAGTGTATCCCTGGCTGTTTTCCACCTATAGGTCGAAGACCTCCAGGGCTAGAAGCCAGCTGCCTCTTCAAGCTGTCTGCCCTAAATCTAGGAAGCCTTTATCTGCCTCTAAAATGTGTCTCATTTCATCCCAATTCTACCTTCCAGGGCTGAACAGACTAAGCCTGCCCCTTATTTCACATGGCGGCTCTTCAGATAGCTAGACACAACGGTTGTGGCCCTTCCTCTTCCCCTTTCATTTCTTCAGTGAATTCTCACATGGCATGGTCTCAAAGCCTCTCTGCATGTTCTCCTGCTTATCCACAGTCTTTCTGGCTTGGGGTTGTAGAACTGATGACAACCCCCTAGGTGTGGCCTGCGGACCAAGGCAGAGTGAAGAGAAATGAGTGTCTCCTCTCTATCCCTCCCTCCCTTTCCCTCTTCCTCTCTCTCTCCCCCTCTTTCCCTCCTTATCTCTCTCTCTCTCTCTCTCTCTCTCTCTCTCACACACACACACACACACACACACACACACACACACACACACACACACAAACACACACAGATTTGGACTCTAAACCTCCCATAATGCAGTCTCAGCTAACACTAGCTCTTGGGGCTGTCAGATCACTCTGCTGACTCATGCTGTTTGCCATACCCTAAAATACTACCACGACAGATTATTTTCAGTTGACCTGACAGTCACACTTACTCCACTTTGCCCTTATGTAGTTGAAAGTGCAAGGCTTTTGTATTATTTTATTGACATTTATCTTATTAAATCTGTTTGTTAGTCATTTCCAACTCTTTGTGATCTCATTTGGGGTTTTCTTGGTAAAGATACTAGAATGGTTTGCCATTTCCTTCTCCAGACAAGGAAACTTGGGTTTACATCCAGGGTCACAAAGCTAGTAAGTGTCTGAGGGCAGATTTGAACTCAAAAGATGAGTCTTCCTACCTCCAAGCCTGATGCTTTATGTACTATGCCACCCAGTCCATTGATCTGGCCATCCAATCATTCCAAATCTCCCAAACTATTCTACTATCTTGCTTACATTTCTCTATCTTGTCCAGAAGGACAGCATGAAAGACTCTGATAAAATCTATGTCAATTCTCTTTGCAGAAGTCTTCTGATTGACCAGTTGAGTAACTCTGTCAAAAACTGAAATAAGATTAATGAGGTATATATATGCTCTGTTCCCGACGAAGCTGAGTCAGGTCTTTGTGATCATCATTTCCTTTTCTAGATGATTATGAATGATCCCTTTAATAATATGTTTTGCAAGGAACTGAAGTCAAGCTCACTGGTTTACAATTTACTCTGATCTTTCCTTTCCTTAGTGAAACCAGCTAATATTTGCCTTTCTTCAGTCTTGTGGCACCTCTCCTGCTATCCATAATCTTTTTCCTAAAAATAATTTATCAGTATCCTTTTTTTCAGTCACTTAAATTTCCATTGGTATTTCTCTTCCTCCTCAAAAACAATCCTTTTTGGCAAAGATTTTTTTTTAGAAGAGGAAGAAGGGAAAAAATCAGCAAAACCCATCAATATATTAAAACATATGGACTACCCATACTGAGGTGATCCCTCAGGTTCCAAGAAAAGGGACGAGGCAGGTGGTTTTTCACGTATCTCCTTCAGAACCAAACAGGTTCCTTGTAATTTTGCAACATTTGCTTTGATTGTTTCATGGCATTGTTCCTGCAGGTGCTGTGTATGGTACTTATTTCACATTGTTTCTTCTAAGTCTTTTCTTACTTTTCTGTATTTATCATTTCTTACAGCACAGTACATAGAAATATTCCATTACATCCAGAGGTATGCTGGTAAGTATTAAACAAAGAAACCCTAAAGCACTTTTTGGTTTAATTATAATAGCATTTTCCAATTCTTTCTTAAGTTGAGACAATCAAGAAAATAGTAAAAAAAAAATAATAACAATGAATAAATGTAATAAATAAATCTAACTGGCACAGTGGAGAATACATTGAGTCTGAAGTCAGGAAGTCCTGAGTTCAAATCCAGCTTTGGTCAATTACTAACTGTGTGATCCTGGGTAAGTCATTTAACCCAGTTCACCTCAGTTTCTTAAACTGCTGAATGGGGATAGTAATAGAAACTTTGCAGGGTTTTGGGGATGACTGTGAGATATTTGGAAGGTCATTAGTATAATGCCTGGTGCATAGTAGGTGCATATGAAAGCTTTTTCTCTCTTTCTTCCTCTCCACTGCACATTTGCAAATTCCTGAAGTGTAAATACCCACGCTGAAAACTTAATGTAATTTGAGCTAGCTCCAGTAAACTCCAGTACCACAATTTGTTTACCCATTCTCTATTTTGTTTCCAATTAATTGTTACAAAAAAATATTATAAATATTATGGTGTATAGAGAACCTTTCTTTTTTTTTTTTTTAAATCAGTGATCTCTTTGGGATATTTGCCCAAGGAATCCCTGAGTTGAGGGGTAGGGATATTTGAGCTGCTTCCAAATGAAGCATGATTCCAAATTGCTTTGCAGAACACAAATTCACAGGTCCACCAACAATGCATTAGCAGATCTAACTTTCCACAATCCCTGAAATATTGATTATTCCCTTCTCTTGTCATCTTCACCAGTTCAAAGGATGTGAGGTGAAACTTTAAGTTTGTTTTAACTGATTATTCTCTTACTATGAATGATTTGGAGATTTCTTTATTTTATTGTTAATAGTGTGTAATTCTCCTCTTGAGGACCGTTCCTGTCCTTGGATCTATTTAGATCTATCTATCTAAAATGACTTTTGGTCTTATAAATTTCCATTCCTTATCTATAAATTGTGGATATTCCATGAACTTTTAAAGGATTTAAAAGTATACAAGAAACCACAATCAATTCAACAAACCTTTATTAAAAATGTAAAATTCCTTTACTTCTATTCTACAGGGTTCATTTCCAGTTCTCTCCTGTATTAATATGGAATATTGTTGAGGACAGGGACTGTTTTCTCCTTTTTTTGTATCCCCAGAGCTTAGTCCACTATCCGACATAAAATAAATGCTTTAAAATGTTGTTCATTGATTGGCTGATTGACTCTGGAGATAAAGTCCAAACAAACTCTGCCCTAACAATGAGTTTATAATTCTCCTAAGCAGATACAACATGAACATAGATAAATAACTGCTAGATAATTGAGGACAGAAGAGAAAACTACCAACTAGAAGATATGGAAAGACTTTGGGTAAGAGGTAGTAGTATCTCACTTGAGCCCAAAAGGTCTCAGAAAGGAGTAAGGGAGTTGGGAGGGCATTTCAGGCATGGAGACAGCCTATGTAAATACAGAGAAGTAGAACATATCTAGTTCAGGGGAACTGCTGGTATGACAGTTTGTCTGCAAGTCTGCAGACCAGTTCTAATTACCTGGGATTTATTTCATCTGGATGACTTGAACTGATCAGAGGATACTAGGTGCTATCTTACTAACCCTACTTGGGGTTCAACACTCAACTAGATATTTTTGTTTTGTCTTTTCTAGTTCAAAGATTCTTTTTCTTGGCAGAGAAAACATTAGTAAAACAAAACAAAACAAATAGTCGAGTAATTCTGCCTTCTCTGTGCTGTCAGCCTGAGAGGGGAGTTATAGTGTCTGCCCTCAAGAAACTCCCAGTCTCATGGTATAGATGTAGTCTCTGCAGTCATAGAATTTTAGATTTGGAAAGAGAATTTAAAGCTTATGTAATCCAATCCCTTCATTTAACAGAAGGGGAATCTAAGGCTCAAATCAGAGAAGGCACTTGCTCAAGGTCTAATAATAAGGTCTAGACTGGAAACCAAGTCCCCTGACTCCTAGTCTAGTCCTTTTTCTATAACATCACCCTGTCCCCAGTAATATGCAGCCCCACCCTTTTCCTTTGGTCCAAGTCAACTGGTTTGACTGTCCTTGATGGCAAGCCCTTGGAAGACAGAGAACACATGCTCAATGGACTTGGTATAGAGCCCAGACCAATGCCATATACACCTATAATTAAATACCACTGCTGAAGATAGCAAGGTCTGGACATTCACAAGTCAAAGATAATGATAGGACTACTACTAATAACTCACATTTCTAGAGTGTTTTAAGGTTTGTGAAATACTTCATGGATTTATCTCATTTGATCGTTGTAACAATCCCGTGTGGTAGGCTCTACTATTATTCCCATTCTATTGATTAGGAAACTGAGGCAATTAAGGCAATACTGTTGAACAGTAATTGGGCACTGGGTTTGGAATCAGGAAGAACTGAGTCCAAAACTCACTCAGTTACTCATCCGCTGTGTGATTCTGGGCATGTCACTCAACTTCTCTGTACCTCAGTTTCTCCATCTGTCACATAAGGGGGTTGGACTCTTCTAGTTTTAAACTTATGATCTTATGCTCCTTCCAATATTTGGAGAATTCCCAGGCATCACTAGGACGATCTATATGTTTTCCCTATCGTTAACTGAATGACAAAATTCCTTAAAAGTTTGGTGTTCGCGACCTTTCATAACTTGCCTTTCCCTTACTTTCCCAAAATTCTTACATCTTGCACCTCACCCTCCACCCTGACACATATAACAAAATCTTTTTCAAGGTATCCTCTTTATTGGATTTTTAATGCTTTGTTTAAGGTGCTATTTTCTTCAGTACTTTTGTGCCTCCTTTACCAAGCTGTTGATTCTTTTTTCATGATTTTCTTGCATCACTCTCATTGCTTTTCCCAGTTTTCCCTCTGATTTTCTTTATTTTTAAATTCGTTTTTAAGCTTTTTCATGGCCTGGAGCCAATTCCTATTTTCCTTTGAGGCTTTGAATGTAGTAGTTTTGACTTTGTTTGAGTTGATATTTTGATCTTTCCTATCACTGTAGTAACTTTCTGTGGTCAACAGCATTCTTCTTTGCTTTTTGCTCATTTTCCCAGCCTATTTCTTGACTTTCAACTCTACGTTGAAGTGAAGCTCTGCTTCTGGAATGGAGGAGACACTGTCCCAAACTTTAGGGATTTTGTGCAGCTGTTTTCAAAGGTAATTCTAGAGACCCGTAAGTTTTTGGTCCTTCCAAGGTGGTGTGATCTAGGGAGAGGTATGTTTACTGCTCTGCTGGCCTGTGCTCTGGTCTGTGAGTAACCACAAGTACTCTTTTCTGTTCTGGAACCGAGACAATGATCCTTGTTCCATTTTGACCATAAGCTCTAGTGTGCTAGTACTCCTCCTTGCCCTGGGACAGAGACCCATAACTTTGACTTAGAGTGCCCAAGTATGCACAATGCAACAGAATTTTGTCCCCAATATCAGCAAAGGGACTCCTCTAATTTCCTTCTGACCAGTTGTCTGATGCCCTTACCCTCTGTGGGCTGAGAGGTCTGGAAACCACCACTGCTGCCAATGATTTAGCCATATCCAACCTTCCCTGCCCAAGGCCTATTGCTGGTTTTCTGGAGAATGGCTTACTCTGGACTGTGCTGCACTCTCATCCCAGTGTGAGAGACTTTTCCTGCTGACCTGCTAAGTTGTCTTAATTGTTTCTCCCTCATCTTTTTGTAGATTCTGCTCCTCTAGAATTTATTTTGAAGCATTATTTAAAGTTGTTTGGAGGGGTTTGGGGGACAACTCAGGTTAATCTGTGCCTTTTCTCCACCATCTTGGCTCTGCCTCCAAGAAACTTTTTAAAAATTATTCTTATTTATTTTGCTAAATATTTCCTAATCACACGTAAAAATATTTCACAATCATTTCAAAAAATTCTGAGTTCCAAATCCTCTTCCTCCCTCCTTGGGAAGGCAAGCAATTTGATTTCAATTATACATGTGAGGTTATTTAAATATATTTTCACATTAACCATTTTGTAAAAGAAAAGACAAGCAAAACAAAACAATAAAAATAGAGAAAGTTTAAAGAGTCTGCTTCCATCTGCACTCAGAGTTCATCAGTTCCCTCTCTGGAGGGGGAGAGCACCTTTCTTCATAGGACCTTGGGAATTGTCTCAGATCATTGTCTTGATCTGAGTAGCTAAGCCTTTTACAGCTGGTCATTCTTACAATATTGTTGCTGCCATAACACACCCTTTAATCCAATAAAACACCACCCTATTTTCTGTTCCTCAAATAAGACAGTCCATCTTCCAACTATGGGCACTTTTACTGACTATCCACCATGTTTGGAAGGCTCTCTCTCCTCATTTCCATCAACTGGTTTCCCTGGTTTTATTCAAGTCTCAGCTAAAATTCCACCTTTTACCAAAAGGCTTTTGTGATTCTCCTCAATATGCCTACCTTCAATCCATGGTTTATCTCCAGCTTATCTTGTATGTAGTTTGTTGTACATGGTTGTTTTCATGTTCTCTCCGTACTTAGATTGAGAGCTAATTGAGGGCAAGGATTGTTTGTTTTTTCTTTTCTCAGGAGTCCCTCGTGCTTATCACAGAAACTGGCACACAATAGGCACTTAATAAATGCCTATTGACTCACTGATTGACTGACCCAAACAATGCAAGGTGATATAGGAAAATCTGAGGAGGGAGACATTACTCATGCGTGGGAATCAGGAAAGATTTCATGGAGGAGGGGTGAGGAGCAGACTCTCCTTCATCCTCTCCTTCTGCTTCCAGTTTCTCATGTTCATCTGAAGGGTAAAATATTTACCACAATTCTGTGAAAGATTCTGGAGGCAGCCCTTCTTCCATTTGACAATAAATCAAAGTCCTGTCCCCTTTGTGAAATGACTGACCCAACATTACATGGTATGAGTGATTTGATAGGGAAGGAAGAGGAATGAAAAGATGTGGGTTCAAATCTCACCTCAGATACTAGCAATGTGACTCCAGCCAAGTCACTTACATTTTCTATGCTTTAGTTTTCTCTTTTGTAAAATGAGGGACCTCTAGGTCCCTTCCAGTTCTCCATTTATGGTTCTATGAACTTGCCCAGAATCACATGGCTTGGAAGTATCTGAGAGAAATTCTAACCCAGGACTTCCTTACTCTAAGTCCAAAGCTCTAGCTAAGATACCCCAGAAAGCCTCTAGTTCAACACCTACTCCACCACCCATTTTGAAAAGGAGAAAACCAAGACCCAGATTGGTAGTCACTTGCTCAAAGTTATAGAAATAGGAAATGGCAGGTTAACTCCAATCAAACATTCTTTCCACTGCACCACTTGGATTCTTATAGAGGAGAGGCTAAGGGGCTCCCCAAAAGGTAAATAGAAAATCAAAGGTTGTTTGTCCTTTATTCTTGAAGAGGACATGATGTCGGAAAAATGATGTCATGACTTGGAAGTAAACTGAATTTCAGTGAGGGAGGGCTGTGCAGAGTCATCAACCTCACTCTTTCTTCCAGGGTCCTCTGGGTCCAATGGCCAGATATAGATCAGGACAACTGGAGATGGCCCAGGATGCAATGGGAGACCTTGGTCAAAGAGAGAACCTGGGTGAAGAGAGCCTTGGGTGTACTGTTCCTCTCCCCTTCACCCATCATTCCCATGTCAGGCTGGTCCCTTGCCTTCTTCTCTCCTGGGTAATTACTAACATGGGCCAGTGGGGTCTGAGCTTCATTTCTTTTCTAGCAATGAGTCATGAACACATGTGGCTTCCTGTCATTAGAGCCACGGCTGACCTGGGGCAGGCTGGGTAATCATTGCAATACTCTTTCTCCCTCACTCAGGCTGAGTCAAAGGTCTTCTGTTTGCCCTCCTCATTAGCCCCTTCCCCACTCATGTTCCTGCCTTCCTGGGACACTGGGAGTTGGGGAGGAGTGGTAATGAGGGGGAAAGGATGGAAGGTTTGGGTTTCTGAGGAGGTTATGGGAGAACTGAGTTGGAAGAGATTCACTCCTCACTCCTTCCAAGACCCTGTATGGGGCAGGAAGTCTACCTGGATGCTGCCAGAACTGGGCTGTTGGGAGATGCATGACTTCTGTGCCTAATCAATCTCTCATCTACTAAGAATAGACCTGTACCTGACAACTGTGAGATCCCGCCCACGGTCAGGTGGAGAGGCCAGCAAGTTCAGGATGGACGTAGGTTTTGATGGTACTGGGAGGGATTCTATCTCTTAGGAGATCGGAGCTATAGACAACTAGGTACCACCACCACTGGAATGACCACATTCCGTGTCCAATGTCTAATTCACAGACTCCTGCGCTGTTAGAGCTGGAAGGGGAATCAGAATACAGGACATTAGAACAGAGAATGCCAGAACTGAAAGGGATTATTTTCTCCCCAGGCTAGATCTGAGATTTCATCAATATAGAGAGTTCCTATTGTTAAAGTTCCCTTGAATATTGGAGCTGCAAGAGACCTGAGAACATTGAATGTGAGACTAGGGACTGATCTTAGAACACAGAACATTAGAGATGGGAGGGTCTTTGGAACACAAAATGTCAGAGCTGGGACTGATCTTAGAACACAGAATTTCAAAAGCTGAGAAGAAATTTAGAACATAGAGTGTCAGAGCTGGGAGGGCCCTTAGAACATGGAATGGCAGAGCTGGGGAGGCCTTTAAAACACACAATGACAGAACAGGAGGACCTTTGGAACATTCTTGAATGTGAGATCTAAAAAGAACATTAAAAGATAGAACGTTAAAGTTGAAAGAGGCTTTAGAACATGGAATGTCAGGGTGGGACCTTAGAGATCTGAGATTTCTCCTCTCCCTTCCCCTGTCATTTTATCTGAGAGGGAAGTGAGGCTTAGAGGAAGTCATTTATTACTCCCCTACTCTGTGCCCAGCCCTGTGCTACATGCTGGAGATGCACAAAAGGCCAAAGACAGCCTTTGATGTGAATCAAATCAAAAAAGCAATTTGCTCAAGACTGTTGAGCAAATGAATGCCAGAACTAGAGACTAGATCAGGGTCTCTTGCCCCATAGTCCAGTGTGCATTTCACCAGCCCACTCCTCTCAGTTTTGGCTGGATCAGGCCACTGGATCATCTGTTTGACCTGCCGCTTCTACAGAGATAGGTGGGCTGGAGGTGATGCCTCCTACTCCCTCCCAGTCACCCAGACCAGCCTCTCCCTGCTGTCAAAGACTAATCCATCATGGCTCCAGAGTCTCAATGTAAAACCAATGCCAGGAATGCTTTGGATGCCATTTCTTTTCTGGTGAGGGCTGGAAAGGCCTTGGTGGCCCTCTATCTTAAAAGCAAGTGTTATGAACTCCTTTTCAGTGGGTTCCCTTCTCTTCTTCCCCTTTCTTGCTCTCCCTTTACCCCAGACTAGGGGTTTCCAAAGATAGAACTCTGCCTCCCACTCAGAGTAAGGGCTCCCTGAGACGAGGTCTCCCATTATTAGAAGACATTGGGCCTGGAAAGAATGCTGGCCCTGGAGTCTGGAGAAACCTGGGTTTGAAGACACAGCTGGGCATCCATGGGCAAGTCACTTAACCCCCACAAACCTGTTTCATTATTTGTAGAGTGGGTGGAGCTGTTGTAGCACTCACCTCCCAGGGTTGTTAGGATGAGAAAACGTGAAATCAAGTCCCTTTAAAGTTTGCTAAGAGATTTCTACCTACTCTCTCTCTCTCTCTCTCTCTCTCTCACTCCCTTTGTCCTCATAGCAACTCTGAAAGGGTAGTACCGTTACTATCTCCATTTTACAGATGAAGAAACTGAAGATAACACACTTAGCAAACCTCAAAAAAACATACAGAGGCAGCTGCATGGCACAATGTTGGATCTGGAGTCAGGAAGACCTGAGTTCAAATCTGGCTTCAGACACTTGCTAGCTGTGTGACCCTGGTCAAGTCACTTCACCTCTGTCTGCCTGTTTCCTCATCTGGAAAGTGGGGATAATGAACTAGCATCTACCTTCCAGGGCTACTGGGAGGACTGAATGAGATAAGATTGGTAAAGTGCTGTGCAAAGTTTAAATCGCTTTATAAATGCTAATTGTTGCTGCTTATTGTTATTTACATAGCAGTTGCTATTATTAGACTGGAAGTTCCTTGGGACTCTGGTGTTCCCATCAGTTCAGGTCACAGGGGTGGGGAAGCTGCAGTCTCAAGGCCACATGTGGCCCTCTAGGTCAAATCCCCTTCAAAAAAGGATTTGTTCTGTAAAACTTTGACTCTATCAAAAGGCTGCACTTGAGGACCTAGAAGGCCACATGTGGCCTCAAAGTCACAGCTCTCCACTTCCGGGGGAGATCCTGGAGGGCAGGGACTGTGGTACCCCCTCAGAGAGGATGCTCCCTAAGGGCAAAGACTGTCTTCTTTCCCTTCAGACTGGAAGCCCTCTGAGGGCAAACCAAACCGAGCTTCTACAGAGTAGACCAAGGTACCTGGCAGGTCCAGAATGTTTTGAGTATGAAGGAGGCCTTTTCTCGTCCTTGCAGCCACCTCCCCCCACCAATACACACAGCACTTTGAGTTTGCCTTCTTTCTACTCTCTGCATCTCGTATTTATGTGCTCATTTGTATATTTTCCCCCACTGGAAGGTAAGCCCACTGAGGGCAAGGAAAAAACTATTTGTCTGTCTTTGTATCCCTAGCACTTAGAACAGTGCATGATGCATAGAAAATGCTTAATAGTTTCTTAATAGTTGGCTGATTGGGGGGCCAGGGAATAACAAGTCATTTTTTAAAACTATTTCCTCATCAACTTCTCCACACTTCTTTTGCTAGAGTCCTCTGTGATCCTTCCTAGGAATTAATGAAAGAAGACCCTTGGTCCTCATCCCCAGCATCCACAGAGGAAGCATCGAGATTGCTGGTCTGATGGCCCTAAGGCAGGAGGGCCAGCCTGCTGCTGTGTGTGGAATAGTCCAAGCAGAAGCTGGCTGTGCCATGGAGTTTTCCATAAGCAGCAATATTTCTAGAGTCAGATGTGCTGAGTTCAAATCTCCTCATTAGCCAAGTGAAGACAGGCTGGTCATTGAACCCACCAGTCTCATTCTCTCTATATCTGTAAAATGAAGGGGTTGGAAAAGATGAATTCTGAGGGCCCTCCCAGGTATGAAACCTATGAAATTCTCCTTTCCTCATACTTGCAGACTTTCCTCACACCTGTAGGAGGACCTGTGTACTCCAGCCTTCTGCCTACCCTGGGTCCAACAGCCTTCCTAACTCATGGTCTGTCCAGTTCCCTCAGGCAGCATTTCCACCTGAACGTCTCATAGCTGGTTGATTGACAGCATCTTAGAACCTAATAATGGAGCCCTGGGCCTGGAGCCAGGAGGTGGGGACAAGGGCTGTAGCTAATCAGGTCACAGGGTGAAATTAAAAGGCAGGCAGAGGAGGATAACCCATCAATCTTTGCTCCTGCATTGCCATCTATTCTCTGTTCAGTGTGCCTCACCTGCCGGAGCCCGGAGGACTGTGGGCTGGCTCCGGAGGGGGGAGGCACCCACTCCCTTTGGTGCTGAGGCTTGTCAGCATGGCCCAGCAGAGAGCAATCCGGCTGAACCTGCAGAAGCCTACCCACACCGTCTGTGTGGTGGGCACTGAGACTCCACTTGACATCTATGGGTAAGAGCCTGGAGTTTCGCAGCCTGTCTCCTTTCATTCAAAGAGCTCTCTGCCTTACAGAAATTGAGGGTGGGGTGAGGGTCTGCTCCAGGCTCTAAGGTGGGGGAGCCTTAGGGAGTACCCTACAGTTTGTCGCCAGTCAAGTGAACCTGTCCCACAGGAAACGTTACCGGATCACTGCCAAAGACAAGAGATGTTTTGACAGGATAAAAGCAGAGTTGGCAGCAGCGCCAGCTATTTCAGATGTGGAATGGCGCCTCTGGAAAATAAACTGAAGAGCATGGCTTGGGGTGGGGGTGATGGGAATCCAAGACTAGGAGTCTCATTGATTCGACTATGGGAAGGGAACTGGGAACTTGGGAGGGAGGGGACCCTGTCTGGCCCTCTTGCCAATGTCCAAGCTTCCAGGGGCTTGGGACAAGAAGCTTGTTATGAGATAAGGAGATGAAGTGATTTGGAATTCATGGGAGAGGAAAGACAATGTGGGGAGAGGAAGGAATCAGATCCCTCACTTCTTTCAGTACTTGGATAAACATGAGCTTTCTTGGTCTCTTTGGTTTGGACTCTGCCTTGAATTGGGAGAAAGGAGATTTAGGCATCTAGTTTCAGTTCTGCCACTGACCAACTGGGCTCAACTTCTGAAATGTATTTCTCTTCTTTGGGATAAAGTTTCCTTCTTTGTAAAAAGAGAAGATAGAACTAGATGGTTTCCACCCTACCCCAAGTAGCTTTGACATCCTGTTCTAAATACCCTCTCAGTTCTGAAATTCTGTGATCTAAAGGTCCTCCCAGCTCTGACATTCTGAGTTCTTCAGGGCCCTCCCAGCACATTCTGGGGTCTAAAGACCTTTTCAGGCCTGATATTTTGTGTTCTAATGTCTTTTCTAGGTCTAAGATCCTATGTTCTAAGATTCCTTGTTGCTTTCCATCTCTGAAATTCAGAAATTTATTCTAAGCAGCCCTCCAGTTCTGTTTATCTAGAACCCTTTAGTTCTTTGCCACCCTAGAACCTCAGGGGTGGTAGGCAGTCCTGGCAGCAGAGAGATTGTTACTTTGTAGAGTCAGAGTGAGGAAGCTTGGCCTGAGAAAAGAACCTAGTCCTGTCTGGTTCTGGAGAACATTACTTGGGTCTGCCCTGCCTTAGTGTAGAGACTTGGGTCTGCCCTGCCTTAGTGTAGAGACCTCACTGGAGGTCACAATCTAGTTTTTCCTGGCATTCTTATGACTCCCAGCAGCTAGTTCAAGACCAACTGGGATGAACCTTTTCTAAGTTCCTCCATTAATTTAGATATGGATCTTGAGTGAGAAGACGAGTTCAAGGCAGACTTGCTAGTTGTGAAACTATGGGCAAACCCCTCCACTGTGTTGAGCCTTGGTTTTGTCACCTGTGAAATGGTACTGTCTACCATATTGGTTTATGGTGAGCACAGTGTTTTGCAGACATTTAGCTCTTCTTATCTCCTAGGTCTAGGTGGCCTGAGCTACAGATGCCATAGAGGGCATGCTGGATGTGCTGGACCATAGGCTGGCTTAGAATACTTCAGACAATACTTTTGATTCTGAGACTGGATGAGTCTGTCATTGTTTCTACTTTATTAACTGTCTTCCTCTTTGGTATAATGAAAATGGTGTTGGGTTTGGAGGCAGAGAACCTGGGTTGAAAACCTGTGTAACTTTCGACAAGTCATTTTGCTTTCCCTGGGCCTCAGTTTCCTCATCTACACAAGGAAAGCCCCAAGTCTATGAGAGGTCTAAGCTCCACTAACAAGAGTCAGAGTCATAGAGTGGAAAGAGGGCTTGATTTGGAGTTCACATCCCAGCTCTGTCCCTTATTACTCATGTGACCCTGGGCCAATCCCATAACCTCTCTGTGCCTCAGTTTCCTCAATTGTAAGGTTGGACTAGGTGACTTCTAAGGCACCTTCTACCTCTGTGATTCCAATTCAACTCTGAGGTGGGAGAGGAACAAAGGGAAAAAAGTTCAGTCTTAAGCTAACTGGCATCCTCACTGGGGTAGGAAAGGATGATAGATGAGGTAGAAGAAAGAGACCCTTTTCCTGCTTCAGGAGAGGTCCCAATGTCCCAAGAGTAGTGGCCTCCCATGACTGGTGTGGTGGCAAGCACCTTAAAGTTAAAACCAGGAAGGCCTGGACTGGAATCCCACCCTTGGCATTGACCCACCTTATGTCGCTTCATCTCTTAGGGACTTGATGATCTCATCTAGGAAACTGCCTGACTGGCCTCAGTTTTCTAAGAAAAGTGCTTTGTCATCTTCAGAGCCTTAGAAAAATGGTGGTCAGTACTCTCATTACTAACCATTTCTATGCCAAAGTCTGGGTACCTTTGGGAGCTACAAGGTACCCTCAGTTATGTCCCCCTCCCTTCTAGAAAGCACTTTTACCCTGCCCTAGGAATACCCACAGGGTATGAGCTTGAACCAAAACGTCTGGAATAATCATCGAGGTTTACACTGATGCAGCTCTTGGAAATGTTTGCGAAGCACTAGATAGACATGATCCCGTTGGAGTTTCCCAATTCCTTGTAAAGGAGGTGTTATTAATGTCTCCATTATACAGATAAAGAAGCTGGGGCATGAGACATATAAGTGACTTGCCCAGGGTCACACAGCTAGTGTCTAAGACAGGAGTCTTTCTAACTCGAGGTCCATCACTCTTTCCATGTTGCTCCTCTTAGTAGAGTCCTGTGCCTGATGCCCCTGTGCCTCTTTTCCAGTACCTCTAAGAGGAAAGAGGGAGATGTTGATAAAGGATGCTGTCCTGGAAGAGCAGGTTCTTTTGGGATCTCGAAGTCCTTTTGGGCATCCTTCAGAAATAGAATTCCAACATGAGCAAAATTATCTCCCCTTCCCTATGTCTCTTTTACCACATGGTATCTAAAAGGAGCCCCAGAAACTTTGTCAAGCAGTATTGGATGGTAGATAAGTCAAGGTAGATGGGTGGTAGAAAGAATGGGCATTGGCTGGATCTGGCTCTGTTTTTGGCTGGTTTGGCAGGGAAAAGATTCAGAGTGCTTAGTGAAAGGGCAGCTTGGATTTGAGTCAGAGGATAAGGTTCTCAAACCTATCGGTCATTTTGGACAAGAGGCTGGGCCTCTTTTTCCTTACTTGAAAAGGAGGCTGTTCAACTAGATGGTCTCCTTCAAGTTATAAATCTTATGATCCTATTAATATCTGGGTTCTGGTGGTGACTCCTTTTACAGGCCTGTTTGAGGAGGCCTAGGAGGAGAAAAAAATCATCATCAGAAAGGCCATGACAACTGCTTCCTATTTCTAAACTAGAGAAATCAGGTTAGACTCAAAGAAGAACTCCCTAGTAGGGAGGGCAGTGAACAGTGACCTGGGTGGTAGAGAAAGAGCATGGAATGACTTTCTATGGAAGGAATTATCTGGTTTAGCCATTTTATTTTACAAAGGAGGAAACTGAGGCCCAGAAGTGTAAAGTGATTTATCCAAGGTAGTACAATTATGTAGCAGAAATGGGAATTCTACATCATGTAGTAAATCCTGTCCTTTTTCCAACTGGCCATGCTGGTTGAGGGGGCCATGCTGGCCAAAGGCAGAAACTAGGTTTGTTCATCTCCCAGAAGCTCTCTCTCTCACTTCCTGGGGAGGTGTGTCTTAGAGGCAGGGACCTTGACATCCCCCAGGCTTGGCAAGTGTTTCTCACCAGCCCTGGGGGCTAACTGCTGCTGACTGGTCAAGTTCATCACCCTCAGGTACAGCACTTGCCAGTCATCTGACATTGCCAACCTCCCAGGCTAATGGAGAGAGTTAATGGAGTGTCATGGGGGTGACCTCATGGGAAGTGATTAATTACCCCAAAGGAACCAATGGTACTTGGTTTGGAAAAATATTTGTATTTCGGTGGCTAGTTGCCTGATAGCTAGAACCTGTTAGAATGTCTTCTTCTTAAAGGGACCAGCCTCCCTAGACATAGCATGAGGCAGCAAAACTCTCTCTCCTCCTCCTATGTCTCTTTTACCCCCTGGTGTCTAAAAGGAGGGAGCCTCAGCAACTTGGTCAGGCAGTCTTAGATGGGAGATGGGTCAAGGAAGTGGCCTCATGACCCCTGACTCATTTGGGATGATTCCAGCTTGCCCGGTTCCCCCTCCCACTAAGGCCTTCCTTCTTCCCTGCCCAAGAGCCTAGAAGGCATGGACCCTGGCCAAGCTCTCCAGCCTTGTCATAGCAATAAAGAGAAAGACTGAGACTGAACAAAACCCCAAACAATGCAGTCCAGCTAATCTCAGTCTTAATTGGCCGCCCAAAGGCTAGGAGTCAGAACCCTTTGGGGTGGAGGAAGTTAATGACTGTTAATTAACAAAACCAAAGGAGACTTTGAGGAGCTCTAAACCTTCTCAGCTGGCCTCCCCTTTTGCTTTCCCTGGTTTCCCTTGCCTACCCCGCTTTAGGTTGATGCTTTATTGATGATCTTCGAAATAAGATAATTATTATCATTTCCCAATGATTCTTCTCAGACTACCACTAGAACCCTCTGCTGGACAAAGAAGCACACTAACTCAACACGTTGACCTTGTCTGGCAATGTACACCTTGTTCCGCACTCATGTTGGTCATCTCTGTCTGCTGGGAGGTTGGAGGAGTACCTCGCCCCCTCTTCCTCTTGATCAGGCTTCTGAAGCCTTCCTACTTGTTTCCTTTTATATCCTTGAAGGTATCATATAAATGTTCCTCAAGTTTTGCTTATTTCATTTTGTATTCCATTCCTATGAATTTTGCCAAATTTCTTTAAATTCCTCATATTCATTTCTTAGTGAAATAATATTCCATGACATTCAGGTAACAAATTAATGGATCTCTCTCTCTTTCTCTCTCTCTCTCTCTCTCTCTCTCTCTCTCTCTCTCTCTCGCTCTTTCTCTGTCTCTCCATAAATAACAGAGAGCCTTATTACATAGAATATCAGAACTAGAATGGATCTTAGAACATAAAATATTAAATATGGAAGGAGTCTTAAAATATAGAATATCAGAGTTAGGAGGACCCTTTAAATTCAGAATGTTAGAACCAGAAGGGCCCTTAGAACACAGAATGTCAAAGTTAGGAGGTCCTTAGAAGGAGATCTTCAGCCTCTCTTGTCCATTTCACCTCTTCAGTATCTCTAGTCTATTTCACCTCAGCAGTTTCTCTTGTCCATTTCACCTCTTCAGTATCTCTAGACTATTTCACCTCAGCAGTTTCTCTTGTCCATTTCACCTCTTCAGTATCTCTTGTCTATTTCACCTCAGCAGTTTCTCTTGTCCATTTCACCTCTTCAGTATCTCTTGTCTATTTCACCTCAGCAGTTTCTCTTGACCATTTCAGCTCTGTGACCTCTCTCAAATACACCTCCTTCCCTCCTCTGACACTGCCACCACCACCTCATCACCTCACCTGCCTGTCTCAAATCCCTCCCCACTCCAATTCATCTTCCATTCAATCATCAGTTCTGACCATGTCATCCCCGTCTTTTCACCCCACACCCAATAATCTATAGTGACTCCCTATTGCCTATATGATCTAATTTGGCATTCATAACCATGTCCCCTCCTAGTTTTCCAGTCTTTTTACACCTTACTCCATTACAGTTACTCTTTGAGCCAGTGATATCATCTATTCCATGAATAAAACACTCCATCCCCTGACATTAGACATTTTTTCTGGCTGTCCGCTATGCCTGAAATGCTCTCCCTCATCTGCATCCTGGCTTCCTACAAATTACAGCTAAAATCCCTTTCCCAACCCTTCCTCATTCTTGTTTCTTCCTTATCTTATTTCCTATTTATCTTATCTATGGTTTATTTGTATGTATGTGTATGCATGTTGTCTCTGCTTTCAAATCATAAGCTCCTAGAAGGCAGGGACTGTCTTTTGTCCCTTTTTGTACCCCCTAGTGCTTACACAGTACTGGCACATAGTAGGTGCTTAACAGAAACTTACCTATTGTCTGACAGAGCTGTTAAGTGCATTAGGACTTGAGACCTGTGCCTCTCCTCAAAAATAAATTATTGCCATTCATATTATTTTTCATAGAGACAGCCAACTTTCTGCCTTTCTGTGGCTTATAACTGGTCTCAGGAGAGTGCTACAGCTTTGTTTAGATGATAGAATTAAAGAGTAATCAAGCGTTAGCCAGAAGGGTTTTAGAACACAGAATGTCAAAACCTGAAAGAACTTTAGCACATCATAGGTAACTATTGTCCTCATTCCTCAGACACACAGACTGGTTTCAGTCTTTGAATATTCCTCAGTAATAACTCAGCAAGTGCTCTTTCTTAGGAGGAAATTTCTTCTCCTTACTCGGTCTGGGTGTCCTCCTGGTACCCGCCTTATTACATATGGTTTCTTGGAAGGACACTTTGGATGCACAGGTTTCTCTTCAGGTATCTAGTCTGTGTTGTGTGTAGTTCCATGCTTCCCTGAGGTTCTTCCTTTCTCTTGGCATCCCCTGCATGGTATATTTCCATCGCTCTGGAAAATGGGATCAGAAAATGGGAAAGTCATTGCTGCCATATTCTACAACACTCTCTCCTTCTTCATGTGCTTTTAAAATTTTTGTTTTATTTTTACTCTGAATTTATGAATACACACAAAAAAAGAACATTTCCATATGCAAAGGGAAAATGATTATATGTGAAATCTCTGCCACTATCAATACAATTTGCTTTTTCTAAAAAAATTCTATTTATTTTTAGTTTTCAACATTCATTTCCACAAGATTTTGAGTTCCAGATTTTCTCTCCATCTTCCCTTCTGCCCACCCCAAGACAGCATGCATTCTCATTACCCCTTCCCCCAATCTGCCCTCCCTTCTATCACACTCCTTTTTCTTATCCCCATCCCCTCTATTTTCTTGTAGGGCAAGATAGATTTCTATACCCCAATGCCTGTGTCTCTTATTTCCTAGTTGCATGTAGAAACAATTTCTAACATTTGTTTTTAAAACTTTGAGTTCCAGCTTCTTTCCCTTTCTCCCTCCCACCCATCCCCACTGAGAAGGCAAGCAATTTGATATATGTTATACTTATGTAGTTATGCAAAAGACTTCCAAAAAGTCATGTTGTGAAAGACTAACTATATTTCCCTCTATTCTATCATGCCCCTCATTTATTCTAGTCTCTCTTTTGACCCTATCCCTCCTCAAAAGTATTCACTTCTAATTAGGCCCTCCTCCCATTTGCCCTCCCTTCTATCATTCCCCCCACCTCCTGCTTATCCCCTTCTCCCCTACTGTCCTGTAGTGTAAGATAGATTTTCATAACAAATTGAGTGTGCATGTTATTCCCTCAAGCCATGTGATGAGAATAAGATTTGCTTTTTCCGTCTCGTTTCCCCTCTCTTCCCTTCCATTGAAGAAGTTTTTTCTTGCCTCTTTTATGTGAGAGATTATTTGTCCCATTCTATTTGCCCTTTCTCCTCCTAATATATTCCTCTCTCATCCCTTAATTTTATTTTTTTAGATCTCATTCCTTTCTATTCAACTCATCCTGTGCCCTCTCTATATATAATTCTTTCAATTATCCAGCACTGTGAAAAGTCTCAAGAGTTATAAATATTATCTTTCCATGTAGGAATGTAAACAGTTTACCTTTAGTAAGTCCCTTATGATTTCTCTTTCCTGTTTACCTTTTCCTGCTTCTCTGGATCCTTGTGTTTGAAAGTCAAATTTTCTATTTAGCTCTGGTCTTTTCATTGAGAATTCTTGAAAATCCTCTATTTCACTGAATGACCATTTTTTCCCTGAAGTATTATACTCATTTTTGCTGGGTTGGTGATTCTTGGTTTTAATCCTAGTTCTTTTGAGTTCTGGAATATCATATTCCAAGCCCTTTAATCCCTTAATGTAGAAGCTGCTAAATCTTGTGTTATCCTGATTGTATTTCCACAATCCTCAAGTTGTTTCTTTCTAGTTGCTTGCAATAATTTCTCCTTGCTCTGGGAGCACTGGAATTTGACTACAATATTCTTAGGAGTTTTCCTTTGGGGATCTCTTTCAGGAGGTGATCAGTAGATTCTTTCAATATTTATTTTACCCTCTGGTTCTAGAATATCAGGACAGTTTTCCTTGATGATTTCTTGAAAGATGATGTCTAGGCTCTATTTTTGATCATGGCTTTCAGGTAGCCCCATAATTTTTAAATTGTCTCTCCTGGATCTGTTTTCCAGGTCAGTTGTTTTTCCAATGAGATATTTCACGTTGTCTTCTATTTTTTCATTCCTTTGGTTTTGTTATATAATTTCTTGATTTTTCATAAAATCATTACCTTCCATCTGCTCTATTCTAATATTTAAGGAATTATTTTATTGAGTGAGCTTTTGGACCTCCTTTTCTATCTGGCCAATTCTGCTTTTTTAGGATATTCTTGTCTTCATTGGCTTTTTGGATCTCTTTTGTCATTTGGGTTAGTTTATTTTTTACAGTGTTATTTTCTTGGGTCTCCCTTAGCAAATAGTTGACTCATTTTTCATAATTTTCTTGCATCACTCTTGTTTCTCTTCCCAGTTTTTTCTCTACTTCTCTTACTTGATTTTCAAAACCCTTTTTGAGCTCTTCCATGGCCTGAGACCAATTCATATTTTTCTTGGAGGCTTTAGATGGAGAAGCTTTGTCATCTTCTGTTTGCATGTTTTGGTCTTCCTTGTCACCAAAGTAAGATTCTATAGTCTGATTCTTTTTTCAGTTTTTGCTCATTTCCCCAGTCATTTGCTTGACTTTTGAGCTCTTCGTTAAGGTAGCTCTCTACTTCCAGCAGGGGTGGGGAGGGGTACTGTCAGCCCCTTGACTCCCACAATATGTAGACTTAGAGCTCTAGAAGCAGTGCCTCTGGCCCTGCTGCTGTGGCTACTGCAGGTTCTCCACCCCTTCCCCTCTCTGCTGCTCTGGAGCTCTCCCACACTGGTTCCGCAGGCTTTTTCTACTGACCTTCCAATTTGTCCTCAGTGTTTTGGTCCTGAAGTCTGGAAACTGGAACAGGTGTGAGAGATTCAGTCTCCTCAAGGCATGCTCAGGTCCTGTCTGTGCCAGCATGACCCTTGCTAGACTGTGCACTGGTTCCTGTGTGATGCAATAGACACTTCCCAGTGACCTTCTAGGCTGTCTTGGGCTGGAGATCTGCTTCACCTTATCATTCTGTGGGTTCTGCGGCTCCAAAATTTGTTTAGAGTCATTTTTTACATGTATTTGGGGACAGGCTTGGGGGCAGCACTCTACAAAGTGTGTGCTGTTACTCCACCATCTTGGCTCTGCCCCCTCCTTCATGTGCTTCTTACAAAAGATTTGAGGGAGGGCAGAAAGAATAGAAGCTAGACAGCACCACTTATACAAATCTGCTACAATTAGGATCCAAGTTTTCTGATTCCTCTTTACATTAGACCTTGATGGTTGTGTTGAGGATATCAAGGATTTTATCATTGCTTCTTCCTTTTCCCTGTTCTGAATCTTTCTGTACCTCTATTTTGGGGAGGGTAGACAACTTCTCCTGGCTGGTGATCTTTCCCTGTACTATGAATTCCTGTAGTGCAAGCTAATATCAAGTTCACAAACATTTATTAAGCTCTGACTGTATGCCTGGCCCTATTCTAAGGGGTGGGAATACAAATATAACCAGAAAGAAAATCATCCTCTTCCATCAAGGATCTAACATTCTATTGCGGGGAAAACATATAAATGGAAGCTGAAAAGGTGGAGGAAGAGAGATGAAAGAACTTGACTTGGGCATGGACGAGAAAGTCCAGAAAGTCCAGAGAACAACCTGAGAGGGAATGAAAACATTCTACTAGTGCATTAGAAATTGTGCTGGATTCAGATCCAGAGAACCTGTGACCTTGGGCAAGCCTCAGTTTTCTCATCTATAAAATGAAAGACCCAGACTGGATGATCTCAAAGTTCCCCTCACTACTGAAAGCTTGATTTGCAATGAGCTAGGTCCTCTTTCCTTCCAACATCCTTTATCATCTAGCCATACTGGCTTGTTTGCCATAATTATCCAGACATGACATTCCATCTCCCTTTTCTCTTTCTTGTATTGGCTATATGTTCTCCATGCCCAGAATGCTCTCCCTCCTTTCTTTTGCTTTCCTTGGGCACCTCCAAGACTTAGCTCAAATTCTCCTTTCTGTAGGAGGCCTTTCCTAAGCCCTCCTCTGCCTTCCACCCCTTCCCAACTCCATTCCACTTTACAACTGCCGGTTCCCCTCTTGTATCCTCTTCCATTTATTTTGTATTTGTCTTGTATATATTTAAATTATTTACACATGTCTCCCCTGTTAGAATAGAAGCTCTTTGAAGGCAGGCACCAATGATGTTTGTTTTTTTTTTGTATCCAGAGTGTTTAGCACACTGCTTTGCACATTTTTTGATGTTGTTCAGTCATTTCAGTCCCAGGTGACTTTTCCATAATCCCATTTGAGGTTTTCATGGCAGAAACACTGGAGCAGTTTGCCATTTCCTTCTCCAGCTCATTTTACAATTGAGGAAACTGAGGCAAACAGGATGACATGACTTGGCCAGGGTCACACAGCTAGTGAGTGTCTGAAGATGAATTTGAACTCCCGACTCCAGGACTGGCATGCTATACACTATGGCACCCAGTTGTTCCCCCCTCCCCAGCTAACCTATCCTACCATCCCTCCCCCAAAGTGATCTGACCCTCCATTGTCCCTATCACCTTTTACCTTATATTAAAAAGATTTATACATCAGTCATTTCTATATATTCCTCCTCCATCATTGGACTTTAAACTCTTTGAGAATCAAGAATGATGTCATTTTTCTTCTATTTATCTCCACTGCTGATCACATAGTAAGCACTTTATAAAAGTTTGTTGAGTTGAAACAGGCAGCCTTTCCTGTCAGGGTGTAGACTGGTCCAGACTCTGATGGGACATTGGGTAAATATGGTAGGTGGGCTAGCCTTAGACTTCTCTTTGGCTCTGATGGAATCACAGGGATCCTTCTGGCAGGGCAAAGCTGAGGAAATGGATGTGTCTGTAGCCATTAGTATACAATATGGCACTGGGGAAGTCAGGCTTGGAGTCAGAGTCTTGGGGTTGAATCCCAGCTGGGTTACTTACTGCCTGTCTTATCTTAGTCAATAATAATGTCTTATATTTATTATGTAGTATGCAGGGACAGCTGCAACTCAGAGGCAGAAAGTCCTGGGTTCAGGACCTGCCTCTGACGTTTCTGACTGTATGACTCTGGACAAGTCATCTAACCTCTCAGGGCTCTGGGCAAATCTCTGATGTTATATTGCAGAAAAGTTATATTGGTAGAGGGAAATTCTTCATCTGGGAATTCCCTTTACCAATGAAATCACATGTATAATTTCTATCCCAATTTATATACTTTATCCCAATTTATATACATTTATCTCAATTTATATGAATTTATATAACTTATCCCAATTTATGTACTTTATCCCAATTTATATAAATTTATCTATTTATCTCAATTTATAGGACTTGATATAATTTATCCCAATTTATATAATTTAGATAACATCCCAGTTTATATAAATTTACATAACATTCTAATTTATATAAATTTATATACTTCATCACAATTTATATGTTTTACCCCAAGGTATTTAAATTTATATAATTTATATGCATATTTATTTAAAGTTTACAAAGATCCTCGCACACATGATTTCAGCTCTCTACAATCCTGAGACAGGTGCTATCATTATCCCCATTGCACAATTAAAAGAGACGTGTATCCTGCCAAGTGTCAGAGGCCAGAGCCTTTCTGCAGCCTGTGCACTAAGCTGAAATGTTTCTGGAGTCACTTTCCTTCTCTGGGTCTCAATTTCTTCATCTGTAAAATGAAGAGGTTGGAAGAGAGTGATCTGTCAAGTTCCTTTCTGCTCTAAAATGCTGTGAATTAGCCTGTCCCTCAATCAGCCTCTCCTCTCCTGGATTCTTTTCCTTTTTTAGGTCCTTATTCCTGCTTCTCCTGCTCTGTCCTAGACCTTTGAAGGGGAAGGAGCAAAGAGCTTTCCAGAGCGTGGGGCTGATGAATCTTGGGCTGCAAGCTCAGAGCCCTGGGGGTTTCTGACTTTAGTAATTACGGGGCGTTTGGACTGAGGAATGTCATCCTGTCCCTGCCTCAAGGATCTTCAGGTAGCTCTGGTGTTACATTCATCAGGCAGAGACATTTAGCACTTAATCTCATGTCTTTGCTGAGCAGAAGTTACTGTGTGCCCAGCAGTGTGCTAGACCTGGTGCTGGAAGCAAAAGAAGGAAAAGTGATAAAAGATGTGAAGTAGAAGACCTGCGTTTGAATTCCAGCTCTGCCCTTTTTGACGTTGGCCAAATCACTTCCCTTTTCTGGGGAAAATGAGAAATTTGGAAGAGATGATCTCTAGAGTCCTCTATGCACTACAGGACAGGATATAATTAAGTATGATGGACAGAAGGACTTCATAAGGATCAGGGGAAGGAGGAGAGCTGGAGACCGGAAGGGGAAGAGGCTCATTTTTTAGCAAAGCTTTGAAATTCCCATGCTGAGGAGCTCAGCCCCAAAATCAGCCCCCTGAACTACCCATGTCCATTCCCCTCCTCTAGAAGGTGGTCACTCTGCCTAGACATTGGTCTAGGAAACACTTCCTTCTGGTTTCTTCTCCTACCTTTTCCTGGTCCCCTGGAGAGGAGGACCACTGGAGAGAGATCTCCTTAAGGGAGATAGTAACTGAACTGATAAACTTACAAAACAATCTCTCTCTCTCTCTCTCTCTTTCTCTCTCTCTCTCTCTCTCTCTCTCTCTCTCTCTCTCTCTCTCTCTCTCTCTCTCCCTCTCTCTCTCTCTCTCCCTCTCTCTCTCCCACTCGCCCTCTCTCCCCTCTCTCTCTCCTTCCCCTCCTCTCTGTCTCTCACTCTCTTCCTATCCCCTTCCCATCCTGTTTCTATCTCTATTTCTCTCTTTTCCCTCCCACCCTCTCTCCTTTCATCCTCTTTCCCTTCTTTGTCTCTGTCTCAGTCCCTCCAATTCTACCCTTCCCAGACTCCTGAGGAATGACAGGGAATGAGGTGTACACTTTGTTATGTAGAAATAAGAGAGTTGGGGGGAGGAGGAGGGACCCTCCCTTTAATTTTAGTCTCCAGAGCACATTCACAGACCTGTGATGGCTTGGGCACATGAGCTTTATGGAACCCACAGAGTAGCTCCCCCTGCCCCAGGCTCTGATGTCCTGATAACGCATTCCACCTCATCTGTGTACTCTAAACACAGGCAGAGCCTACAATGGGGAGGAAGAAGAACACGCCCAGAGCTGCAGGAATCCTAGACCATATAGGAACCTCTCTGAACCCAGAATATCGGAACTGGAAGGGGCCTTGGGCACCATAGCTCAATGCCTTCATTGCTTTCCCTAAAACTCAGAGAAGGGGAAAAGACTGGATTAAGGCTATATCACAGAATCATGAAATGAGTTAGAAAGGACCTTAGGGGCCATCTAGTCCAATTCCTCCTTAAGAGACCTCCAGTGATGGGGAACTCACCACCTCTGAGTGGAGGTGGTTGATTCCACTTCGGGTCAGCTCTAATTCTAAAAGTTAAGAATTTATTCTAGATAAAACTCTCTAGAACTTCTGCCCCATCCTCCTGGCTCTACCCTCTGAGACCTAATGGAATAAGTGTAACTTCTCCTCCAAGACAGCCCTTCAGGTATCTGAAGACAGCTGTGGTATGACCTACCTCCAACTCACCTCACCTCAAGTCCTCAGGCTAAACATCTTCAATTCCATTGAATCAGGAAGGCTTAGCCTCAAACAAAGACCAGCAACATTAAAAATAATCTTTAAGTTTTGGTTGGGGGAGAATTATAATCTGATCTTGGAGCTGAAAGAAACAATCAAGGTAAGCAAGGAGGTGGTCCCTGACTCTTGGCCTCTATCACTTCGATCCTGGTGCTAGGAATACAGACCTGGTCAGCCGCAGGAGCTGCCTCTCATATTGTGGACTGGGCTATGGCCACCAGAGTAAGGGAACTCCTTGGGTCACAAGTTTTTGGTCCTTTCCTGTGGTTTCAGTCAAAAATGAGCTTGAATTTTGGAGTGGAGGCAGCCAGAAGCCTCTGCCTCAAGCTACCTGGTGCCTGAGCAATAGAGAGATAGTGAAAAAAGCCAGAGGGGGACCCCCAAATGCCCAGCAGACCCTTGTGATCATGTGCCTGAGCTGTTTCTTCCTTAGTAAAGCAAGGGAGGGTTTCCAGTTAAGATACTTTATGCTCTTAAGGCCCTTCCAGTCCTGAACTTCTGTGTTCTAAATACCCTCCCAGCTCTGAAATCCTGTTTTCTAAGGGCCCTCCCAGTTCAGACATTCTAGGTTCTAAAGTCCTTTCTAACACTCAATCTTGTGATCTGATGATTAAATCTATTCACATCTCTTAACCATGAGCTTTTTTTTTTTGGAATCCTGAGCAGGCTTCTAGACCTGCTATGTGGCTGGTAGGTAACTATTGTTTTAAAACAGATGTGTGTTCTGGGATTAAAAACTCAGGTTCATAGCTGTTGCAGCCAAACTCAATTAGAGAGTGATATCTGTTTAAGCACCCACTCATATATACACACAGATTCACAGGTACAGAGATAGACAATATGCGTATACATACTACACACATATTAACACTCAAATATACACATATAAATATAAATAAATGCACACATACATGTATAAACTATATACACAATACACACATACAGATATAAACACATACTTTCACATACACACATACAAATATACACATACACACTACATACATCTACAATATATACATATAAACATATACACATATACATATTCACACACATATACTACACACATCCACATAATATACACAGATAAACATACACACACACACATATATCCACAATGTTTTTTTTTTCTAGGTGGTAAGGAATAATGTTTAGAGCTATGCAAAGTCTAGAGAAACCTGAATTTGGATAAGTGGTTGGCACAAATTAATTATTTGGGGGATACCAAACAAGTCTCTTCTCTGAACTGCCTTAATTTTCTCATCTGTAAAATGGGAATAATATAGTTTGTGGGACCTACCTACCTCAACAGATTGTGTTGTGGGTTATAAACTTGGAAAACTTTATGGAAATGTAAGTTTGGTCTAGTATGGGCCTGTGAAATAGAGAATAATCCTCAAATGCCTTTGGCCTCAGGATGCCTTTGTACTCTTAAAAATTATTGAGGACCCTCCCCAAAAGAGCTTTTGTTTATGTAGGTTATATCCATAGATATTTATCATACTAAAAATTTTTAAATCTTAGTATTATTATGAGAAAAGGATCATGGTGCCAGGAAGGTGATGCCATAACAAAGAAGTGAATTGGACCACAGTGAGGCAGGGCTGTGCAAAGTCACCAGATTCACTCTCTCCTCCAGAGTCATCTGGGTCCAGTGGCAAGATATAGATCAGGAGGACTGGAGATGGCCCAGGATGCAGTGGAAGAACTTGGCCTTTTTTAAGCTAAGGCCTTTAGCAGGTCTCAGTTTGACTGAGTCAACACTCATTCAGTGATTAAAGCTAGGTAAGAAATGAGGCAAAAAAGGATCCCCTTTTATCTACTTAAAAAAAAAATCCACGTGGGAGGGGAAGACCTCAGAGTTTCTGTCCTAAACAGAAACAGTTGCTATTTATAGTCATTCTGAAAGGGACTCCTAAGATTGCACCTTGACAGTAGTTGGTATATTGAATTTCCAGTGGGGCAACTCCATCTACCAAAATATGTCAGCCATTTACATTTATGTAAATTATATGTTCTTAAACTTTTAGTCTCAGATACGTGCCAGAGGCACTGAGAACTTGTTCACAGTCATATGGGCAGGAGGTATCAGAAATAGGACTTGAATTCAGGTCTCTGTAATCCTGAACTCTCTCCCCATGACTGCACATCACCTCTCCATGGAAATGTTCATAATAATTGCTACCGTAATATAATAGTTATTATTCTTTATAGGAGCAAATTTTAAGACTGAAGTAGACCCTTGTCTAACTCCTTCCTGATGTTACAGATCACACACACACACACACAGACATGCACACACATACACACACGCACACGTGCGCACACACACGCACACACACACACACACACACACACACACACAATCTGGGTTTTTTTAAACTCCTCCATGCTTATTCACTATTTGGAGTTACTATCTGACTAAAAATCATCTGTAGTTTTGTGGTTTGAAAATAATCTGTCTTTTTTTTTTTTTTAATTGAAAGTGATCTGTACCGGGGATGTTTTGCCCTTTCTTGCACTAGCCAGAGTTTTGGATTATTTACGGCTCAGTATTTTCCTTCTCTTTTGCCTCATAGTAGGTAAAATGGAGGTATGTTTGAAAATGATTTCTTTGTTTCCTGGGCTCAGTCTCTGCCCACTTGGCTGGAAGCAGGTGTGTGCTACATATATGGCTGTGGGTCCCCTCCCTATTCCTCAGGCTACTCCCTATGCAGGGCATGTGCCTGGCTTCACGGTATCCTACAGTCACAGATGCAGAGCTGGACGGGGGCCCTGGAGTCAGCTTGGTTCAGCTCCATCAATTAAGAGAGAAAGACACTGAAGCCTTAATTGGGAAGTGATTCACCATACTCATGGAACTAGTAAGTGGCCCAGGTCAAGCTTGAACCCAAGTCTTCTGACTTCAAATGCAGTGGACAGTCTACAATACCATAACACTGTAATATTTTTATTACTTCATAATACCTTCAGCTGGGGTGGCTAGGGGGCACTATGGTGCATAGCACTCCTGACTTGGAGTCAAGAAGACTCATCTTCCCGAGTTTAAATCCTGCCCCAGACACTTACTAGCTATGTGACCCTGGGTAAGTCACTTCACCCTGTTTGCCTCAGTTTCCTCATTGGCAGAAGAAGCTGGAGAAGGAAAAGGTAAATAGCTCCAGTATCTCTGCCAAGAAAACCCCAAATGGGATCATGAAGAGTGAGACAGGACTGAAACAACTGAATTGACCTTCATCTGAGTTCATAGCCAGGGAATTTGGTTCCTAAGATCCTTGCTGAAAATGACCTTAGAACACAGAATGTCAGAGGTGGAATCAATCTTTCCCTTTATTCTAAAATACCTTATAGAAATAAATAGAAATAATTTAATTCAACTCCATTTTTTTATTTTAAAGCCTCAGTTTCTCAGTTTTCCCAGGAGGGAAGTACAGCAGTCATTCATGGGCTAGATCTCGTTGCTTATCAACATGGAAACTTTGATTTTTTTTTTGTTTCCGAAAATGGGTCAGTTCATCCCTCTTTAGTCTGTCTGGTAGCTCCCTGCTCCCAGAGGGTCTGTATATTGGTGCCAAACTCAGTCTGGCCCCCATTACTGCAGCTCAGAACTCCAAAGCTCAAGTGATCCACCCAATAGCTGGGTAAGCTGGTCTAGCCCTGATGGTGGCATAATACTAGATGCCACCAAACCTCAGAAACCAGATGCCTTGCCTCAATATTGCTCCACTCCCTGCTCTGGCACCTTTGATAGCTTTCCATTCTACCCACCTGAGGGAAGGGATCTGATACTTGAAACCAAGGGCTTTGCTGAATGTCCCCTCTGACCCAACCATTGGGTACAGGGTAGACATCAGGAAGTTGGCATCTGATGCCTGGCATGTTGAGTTTGATCCTGGCCCAAGAGAATGTATTTTTGGCCAACCTTCCAAATCATCAGTAATCAGGATAGCTGCTTGACGTGACTTGGAAGATGTCAGCTTTTAGTAGAAGGTTGGCAGCGAAGGACTTTCATCATCTGGTATCACCCTGACTTTTCAGCCTTATCTCAATACAAAATATGCCATACACTCTACATGCCAACCAAATTGGACTGCCTACTATTTGTCAGACACACCCTGTATTCTATCACCTCTTGGCCATTGCTCACACCTTCTCCTACACTTGGAATCCATTCCCTCCCTCTCTTTATTTGTTGAATTTCTTTTCCACTTTTCAATGCTCAAATCCATTACCACCTTCTTGAGGAAGTCTTTCTTGACCCCTCAATCATGAAGAACTGTTACCTCTGACCTTACGTCACACTCAGTTTTGTCCATCTCTGAGGCATGAAGTCCTAGGATCAGGGAATCCTCTAGAGTTGACTGGTAAAGCCTATGGAGTCTTCAGAAAAATGTTTTTAAATGCAGAAAATAAAATACGTAGGACTACAAAGGTTACTGGAAATAAAGATATAATTTTTTTACACCCAAGGTCACAAACTCAGCAATATATCCACAGACTCCCTGGATATACATGAACCCTAGGTTCAGAATCCCTCACCTAGAATGCAAAAAGACCTTAGAGATCATCTAGATTGATCTTCTCATTTGATAGAAGGGGAAACTGAGGCCCATGGAAGTTAAATGACCTGTCTAAGATCACCCACTCACAGGGGTCTCACAGGGAGAGACAGAAGTCTAAGGAAGATCCTCTGATTCAAAATCCATTATTTTTTGTAGTGTACCTTGCTGCCTCTCATATGGGAGAAGGAGGGTGGATGAGACGATCTTTCAAGGTACTTCCTTAATATTTAAGGACAGGACGGTGCTGTTGGCCCAGGACAAGATGGAGTCTGTTTGTGTTTCATAGAATTATATATGTATGTGTATAAGTGTATGTGTGTGCATATATACATGTGTATGTACATATATGTGTTTGTATATTTATTATGTATGCAATATATATTCGTATATTATATTGATAACACATATGTGTATATGTATGTATGTGTATATGCGTGTTTGTATATTTACTATATATGCAATATATTCATATATTATATCTATAATTCATATATGTGTATATGTGTGTATGCTTATATATTTACTATATACACAATATATATTACATATATTATATCTATAACACATACATATATGTATATGTATATATATGTGCATATATATGTATATGTATATATATATATATATATGGGGGGGGGGTGTATGCATATATATGTATAGGTATGTTCTGTCTGGGATTGTTTGCTATCCAGTCAGCACCAGGTTGTGAGGGCCTGTGAGCTTTACTCAGGTCTGAGGTCATGAATGACCAGTAGAATGTAATATGCTTCTTAAGGGCAGGGACACTCATTTTTATTTTTGAATCCCAAGCTTTATAGAGGAAAAAAAGTCATCTTTTGTAGGCATAGGACTGACCATGACACTCCTGGACTCAGTAAACTGCAGTGGCTCCCTGTTAACCGCAGGAGCAAATTTTTAAATATCCTGTTCGGCTTTCAAAACACTTGACAGCTTCTCTCCTTACTACATTTCCAGTCTTCTTACATTCTATTTCCTTGCCGTGTACTCTAAGATCCAGGTCACTGTCTTCTTTGTATACAGTACTCTGTGTTCTTTTTCTGCCCCCTTTCTCTGGCTGTCCTTTCATCTTGACTTCCTTTAAGACTGAGGCAAGAGGGCCATTAAGACAGCTCTGGCCCAAGAGTCAGAGATATTTCCTAGCTGTGTGACCCTGGGCAAGTCACTTAACCCCATTTCCCTTAAAGAAAAAAAAAGACAGCTGAAATCCCACCTTCTGCAGGAAGAATTTCTAGGTCCCTCCCACTGTTAGTACTTTTTCTCTGAGATTGCCTTCCATTTACGCTGTATGTATCTTTTATGTACACAGTTGTTTACATATTGTCTTCTCTATTAGATTGTGAGGTCCTTGAAAGCAGAGTCTCTTTTTGTCTTTCTGTGTACCTCTAGCACTCAGTACTGTGCTGGAATATAATAAACACTTTATAAAGGCTTGCTGATTGACTGATTAAATACTTAATAAAAATTCATTGATTGATGACAGGGACAATTTTGTTTTTGCCACTGGCTCGTCAATGCCCAGCCTAGTTGACTGATTGTTGATCACTTCTCCTGGACCAGGGATTGGAAACTTTTGAATATTTACTACTGGTCACAGGAAAAATAGGAAAAAGGAGTGTGTGTGCCTAGTAGCATCCTGTCTCTGCCCCTGCATCACCAACCAGTCTTGCATCCCAGTTGGGATGAGTGAGGGGTAAGAAGGACGATGGACCAGTCTAGGGGAATGCTCTGTGTGACCACCAGACTTGTTGGTTCACATTTAGCAATGGATCAACATACATGACCACTAAGGTGTCTTCAAATTCAAAACCCTATGACCATCCTAGGGGCCAGAGACAATGGAAATGTGTCTAAGTTGCAAAGGGGCAACCAGTAGGTGTAATGGTTAGAACCCTGGAAGACCTAGTTCAGATCCTACCTCAGACTCATTAGTCGGGTGACCCTAGGCTTGTCACTCTCTCAATTTCAGTTTCCTGTAAAATGGGGATAATATTAACAGCTACCTCAAAGGATTGTTATGGAGATGAAATGAAATATCCTATGTAAAGAACTTCGTAAATCCGTGGGCACCATATAAATGCTAGTTATTATTTGGGCTTGATGTCAGAAACATTTTCTTAATAATCAATTATCCAATGGTGAGATGGACTGCCTTGGGAGGGAATGGTTTCCCCTTGTGGAAGGTCTTCAAAAAAAGTTGGATGGGAAAAAAAAAGAAAAGATTGGGTGATTACTTGTTGGTTGTTTGAGCTGGGGCACATTACTTAACCTAAGTCTACCTTAATGTTTTCATCTGTAAAATGGGGGTAATAAAGGTGTCTACTTCTCAGGGTTGTTGTGAGAATCAAATTAGATAAGATTGATAAAGCACTTAGCACATTGTCTGCTCATAGTAATTGCTCAATAAATAAACTCTTGTTTAAAAAATGTTTTAGTGAAGATTCCTTTTCAGGGATGTATTGGACCAGATAGCACCACTGAAAGAGATCTCTCTACTCACAAAATTAAAATTTTGTGAGCTATGTTCTTGCTCCATCAAGTAGTGAGTTCTGCATTGCTAGAAGTCTTCAGGATGAGGTTGAATCACAGTTTAAATTCAACCAGCATTTATTCATCACTTTCAGTCATTTTTCAGTCATGTATAACTCTTTGTGACCCCATTTGGGGTTTCCTTTTCAGAGATACTGGAGGGGTTTACCATTTTCTTTCTCCAATTCATTTTACAGATGAGGAAACTGAGGCAAACAGGGTGAAGTGACTTGTCCAGGGTCACACAGCTAGTATCCTGAGGCAGGATTTGAACTCAGGAAGATGAGTCTTTCTGACTCCAGGGCTTGTGCTCTATCCACTGCACCACCTAGATGCTCCTTTGTTAATCACATACTATATGCTGGACATTGTGCTAAGTGCTGGAAATACAAAGAAAGACAAAATAGTCCCTGTCTTCAAGGATCTTACATTCTAATGGGAAGAGACATCATGTATATAACTTGGAATCTGCCAGATATAGAAATGGAAGTAAATGGAAGGTTATCTGAAAGGCTTTGGATTGGGTAGCGGCAGGGAAGACTTCTTGCCAAGGTGGGATGTCATCAGAGTCTTGAGGGCAGTCAGAGAAAGCAAGATGAGGTGAAAAGTGCGTGGGGGACAGCTAGGAGAGATGCTGCAAAGGTATGGAAAAGGAAAATGGAATGTTATAATTGAAGACACAAGCTCTCCTGCCATGTCTACATACAGCCAATCAGCCAATCAACAAACAATGCTTTGCTTTGACAACTGGTCTTCCCAAGCCATTGTATCCATCAAATGTCATTCTTCACCATTACTTCATGGCTTTAGGTTTGGGAATGACAGCTACATTTTACAGATGGGAAAACTGAGGTCCCAAAGAGAGGCCTGGCTAGAGCGAGATGTCTGAGCTGATATAAGTGTTCTTCCCACCCTGATACCCAATTCCGGGGGTTGTCTCCATTCTGAAGCCCTGAGGCTCTGGGACGACCTTCTGGCTTACCTCCTTCTTGTCCTCTCCTTCTCTCTGGTCCAGTTCAGTCCCTCCAGGGACTGTGACTTTTAAGGTCACTGGAAGCTCCACAGTGCAGACCTACCTGGAGTATGACCCTAAGATTGTGAGCGGGCCCCCAGCTGATGAACATTGGCCTGTGAATGCTGAAGTGGACGTGATCATATCCATGGAGGCTGCCAGTAAGAGTGTTGATGATGCCAAGGTGAGAGGGAGGCTGCGTAGATTCCTTCACCAGACACTCGCACACACACACACACACACACACACACACACACACACACACACACACCCTGCTTTGACTTTCTCTACACACTGCTATGCACATATATCCATACCCATACCCACACACATACATGTAAATATCTGGCCACTCTCTTTAAATATCTACTTTATGTACACACCCTCACCTATGTGCCATCTCCAGACTTCTGTATTTACTTAAGCACATAGCCACACTGGCATACCCACCAGGGCACCCCATAATTCTCCAGATTTCTCCCATTCCCACTTCCATTTCATCTCTCCCATTAGAATATAAGCTTTTTGAGGGCAGGGAATGCTTTCTCTCTTTCTTCTGTATCCTCATCACTTAGCACAATTTTTGGCACAGAGTCAACCCTTAAAAAATGTTTATTGATTAATTGATTGACACCCACACCCACATATATAAACCTCTCCCCTACCCAGCATATCCCCAAACTCAATCATATACATATACGCTCACATATCCCCTTGAATATACAATCCTGCATGGAAATCAGCTTATATTAGTACACACACTGTGTAGTCTCCCTACCATTCACATCCATACACATATACACATATGCACATATATATGCACACATACATATACATACATACATACATACACACGCACTCTATGGGCACTTCTCATATTTCTGACACACTAAAACATAAACAAAAATGTACCTTTTCCTGTCCCAGGCCTCCAGCTCTCCAGACTTCTCCTGTTGGGGCAATTTACTCCCACAATTTTCTCTTTTTTCTTCCCTGAATCATCCAGAAAGCAATAGACTATCTGAACTGGGAGGGCCTTTTAACATTGCTTGTTAGATTTGGGAGGGACAGTAGAATGCAGAATCTCAGTGTTGGAAAAGACCTTAAGATATACGCTGTCAAGGCAGGAGGGATGGAGGGTGGGTGGCTTAGAACACAGAATGTCAGAGCTGGGAGGGGCCTTAGAACACAGAATGTCCAGCTGTGAGGGACCTTAGAGATTATCTAGTCCAGTGTCCTCATTTTACAGATGAGGAAAGTGAGGCTACTCAGGGTGCTCTCCACTAGATTTGCTGACTCTTAGTTCTCACATGGCATCACTAGGGTGACTGGCCTTTGAGTCTAAGCAGTGACTGTTGGGTTTTTGCAGACTGGAAGGGTCCCTCCGTATGCCTCCCAGCAGGATGATCACAGCCAGTTCTCTTTGCTCCTCTTGCTCTGAGCCTCCTGGAGCTTCCTCGGGGCACAGATGCTGCATTAGGTCAGATCCCATGATGTTTCCACAGGTGCGGGTTTCTTACCATGGGAAGGATAAGAACACTGTGCTAGGCCAAGCCCTGCTGTATCTGACTGGCATTGGTAAGTAGCCCAGGGTCACTTACCCTCTGCCTCTTTGTTTCTGTACCTTCCTGAGCAGTCTCTCAGGATGTCCAGCAGGCTCCCACAAGTCACAAGGTCCAAAACCCACTTGTGCACTAGATCTCAGGTTTGTTCCTGACTTGCTGTGTGATATTCAGTAACATGGTCAGCCTCTCTGAGCCTCAGTTTCCTGATCTTCCAAGCAGATCCTGTCTTCTCGGTCCTTCCCATCTCTCATTGAAGTGTTACACGGATCAGTAGAATCTTGCTGGTGAGGGACATTAGACTTCCAGAGGGAAATGGATGTTATTTGATTAGTTTTTGTTGTGTGTGTGTGTGTTAGTCCTTCATTGCTGAAGAAGACCATGCCATCATAGAAATGATGACATGATTTGCACTTGACTTTGTTTTGAGTGAGGGAGGGCTGTGCAGGTTCCCAGCCTCACTTCTCCTCCAGAGCCATCTGAATCCAGTGACCAGATATTCATCAGGATGACTGGAGATGACCCAAGATGAGGCAATTGGGGTTAAGTGACTTGCCCAAGATCTCACAGTTAGTGAGTGTGAAGCATCTGAGGTGAGATTTGAACTCAGGTCCTTCTGACTCCTTCACTGGTGCTCTATCCACGGCACCACCTAGCTGCCCCTACTTCTTGTTGTACAACATAAATGAAAACTGAAGAAGGTGTAGATGCATAGCACATTGGAGCTAGAGGCCCCTTAGAATGCAGAATGCCAAAGTCGGAAGGGTACTGAGGAGCAAAATGTCAGTCAGAAGGAATTTTAGCTTAGAACATAGAATTTCAGAGCCGGGAAAGCTCTTGGAACATGGAATATTAGAGATGGGAGGACCTTAGAACCTAAAATGTCATAGCTGCAAGGAACCTTAGAACATAGAATGTCAGAGGTAAGAGGGACCCAAGCTTGGAAGACAAAATGTTGGAAGTGAAAAGTACCTTAGAATGTCGAATGTCAGAGCTGGAGGAGAACTTTGAACATAGAATGTCACATTTAGAAGGTACCTTAGCTTAGAACATAGGATGTCAGAGGTGAGAGGGGCTCTAGAACAGAGGCTGTCAGAACTGGAAAGAACTCCAATTTAAGACATACTGTGTAGAATGATCAAGCAGGAAGGAACCTTAGAACACAGAATTGGAAGGACCTTGAGTATATGGAATGTTAGAGCTGGGAGACCTTAGAGATCATTAGTGAAATATTTTACAGGTGAGACCCAGTAGAGAAAATCATTTGCTCAAGATCACATGACTACATGGTGGCAAATCTTTGATAATATCCTGCTCCCACAGGGGCCTGGTCACAGGTTCTCTAGAAGATTTGGCCATGGGGGCCTTAGGCCTTCAGTCTTTACACCTGCCCCAATAACCAAGGAAAATGTCTCACAAGGCAGGGTCTTACCAGGTTTCTAAGGCACAGACCCCATTGCCTTCTGGGAGAGACCTGCCCTGGCATCTGTAGTATTGAATGGGGTATCAAGACAGGGCAGAAAATGTGGCTGGTTAGGATACCACTATGCCAAGGGCCTCTGCTTAGAACAAGTACCTCCAGGGACTGGCTAATGGTCACTTTGCTGTGTGATTTTCAGAAGTTTCTTTGGACGTTGACACAGGTCGAACGGGGACGATAAAAAGGAGCAAAGTTGGCAAGGTAAGCATCTCCAGGCATTGCCTTGATCACAGAGGTGAAAACACTAGAAAACTCTCAGGGGTTTTGGTAGGGATTGTAAATCTCTATCTACTGGGGAGCTGAGGCACGGGAATTTCTGAAACAGCAATTCTCACTCTCCCCAGGTCTGATTCCCAAGATCAAATGAGATAATATTTGTAAACTGTTTAGTATGGCTCCTGGTACATAGTAAACATTTAATGAATATTTCCTCCCTTCCCTTCCCTTCCCTTGCCTTGCCTTCCCTTCCCTTCCCTCCCCTCCTGTTCCCTTTCCTTCTCAAAATGAAGAAAAAATAGATGGAAGAGTGAGGATTAACTCCACTGCAGGGGTAGGGAAAGTGATACCTAGGAGAGATGTGGTGCTTTGCCCAAGATCTCTCATACAGTTAGGTCAGTGGCCTATTTGAATGAATCTAATATGAGTCTGTCAATTTGATGTGAGGAGGATGATACATCTGGTACTGTTGAAATCTACATTTCCCCTCCATTTCACTAAATTAAGGGAATATTTTTAATAGATCAGAGGAATAATGAAGAGAGAGCTTCCCATGGCAGTTTCCCATGCTATTCTTAATGAATCAATGGATAGACTAACATTTATGAAGCACCTAAGACAGACTTTATACTAGATACTGGATACAAAGACTAAACAGTCTATTTCTTCAAGAAGCTTACATTCTAATGGGGAGTGCAACATGTATATTATAATTTACAGAATCCATTCAAAAATAAATCCAGCCTAGGGAAGGAGGGCGTTAGCAACTGGGGGATAGTGGAGGTAAAGGCAAGTCTTTATCTTGTGAACAAAATGGGGAGATATGGGATAAAGGATATTAGAATGAGATGGAGCCATGCCTGATTGAATGACCAGACCCAGAAAGTGATCTTTCAGGAGTCTATGTTACTTTGGAAGCAGAACTTCCATGGAATGGGCCAGGAATTTGTGCTTGGCCTAATACTATTTAAGAGTATTATCAAGGACTTAGATAAACTCATAGATGTTTACAGATTTACAGTTTACAGATGACCCAAATTTGGAAGTATGTTGAATGATGGTATCATAATACAAAAAAGATTTTGATTGGCTAGAATGGTGGATTGAAATCTAGTGTGTGTTCGTCCTTTGTTGTTGAAGAAGACCAAGCCATCAAAGAAATGATGACATGACTTGCACTTGACTTTGTTTTGAGTGAGGGAGGGCTGTGCAGGTCATCAGCCTCACTTCTCCTCCAGAGCCTTCTGGATCCAGTGACCATATATTCATCAGGTTGACTGGAGATGACCCAGGATGAGGCAATTGGGGTTAAGTGACTTGCCCAAGGTCACACAGCTAGTGAGTGTCAAGTGTCTGAGGTGAGATTTGAACTCAGGTCCTCCTCACTCCTGCACTGATGCCATATCTACTGCCCCACCTAACTGCCCCTGAAATCTAGTAAGATAAACTTCAATAGAGATAAAAGCAAAGTCTTATACAGGCTCAAAAAATTAATATGATGGGGAAGATATGAAAGGAAGGAAACATGCACTTATTAAGCACCTACTGTGTGCCAGGCACTTTGCTAAGGACCTTAGGATCATTATCTCACTTGATCCTCACAACAACCCTGGGAAGGTAGCTGCTATGATTATTTCCATTTTACAGGTGAGGAAACTGAGGCATCCAGAGGTGAAATGCCTACAGATAGGAAATGTCTGAAGCCGGATCATAGAGTATTTGAGGCTGAATTTGAACTTAGGTCTTTTGGATTCTGGGTCCAGATCCCCACCCAGTGTACCACCTAACTATCTAGGGTATAGGGTTCAGAACTAAAGAGGATAGTCTGTGTGCACTCAAACCTCATAAAAGTTCCTCTGGAGTACCATGTGCACTCATGGGCACCACACCTTTCCACTCCGCCATTCTACCATTGTATAATCTTGTGTCTCATTCTCCTCCATCTATATGGGCCCTGCTTTAAGCAAACCCAATGCAGGAAAATCCAAGATTCAAAGGCCGACAGTCATCACTACCGATCCTTGCCTGGACCGGAGAGGAAGTCTTTCCTTGACCTCTCCCCCATTTATTCTACCCCGATGAACTCCATAACTAATAAGTCGACCATTCTTATTGACTGAATGAAAGAAAAACATTCATAATTGTTCATAAATAATTTCATTAGTAGTTACTATTAATTCAGAGATCACTTGTTATTAATTCTAGTATTAATAATAACTTGAAAGACATGATTACACTGATCTAGGAAATGATCAACCATGATCCCAGAGGACGCTTGATGAAACACGCTTCCTATCTCCTGCTAGGCGGGGATGGACACGGCACACAAGGAGACATACATTTTTAGACTTGGCTAATATGGGAATTTATTTTACTTAACTATATGTATTTGCTACAAGAATGAGTTTGGTTTTTCTTTTTTCAATAGTGGAAGGAGGTGGGAGGAGAGAAAGTAAATCATTGTTAACTGAAAAAAATTATTTTAAAGCATTTTTATAGCGTTTCAAGGTTTGCAAAGTACTTCACGTGTATATCATTTGATTCTCGGAACAACCTGGGGAGACAGGTTTTACAGAGGAAAAAACTAAGGCTCAGCAAAGCTACGTGACTTGCCAAGGTTCACACAGCTATTAAATGTCTGAGGGAGGATTTGAACCCAAGTCTGAGTCTTGTCCTCTATCCACTACATCACCTAATTCTTTCTCTGTAGCAGGCACTATAAGAGAGTCCCTGACCTCAAGGAGTTTATATTCTAAAGAGGAAAGTTGATATACAAAAAAGAGATGGAGTTGGAAAGGGATGGGGGGAAGGGGAAGTTTGGTGGTGGCTCGGAGTTTTCCAGGCAGTGGTGCGATGATTTGGTTCCAGGCAAGATAACTCCTCCATCTAATTCAAGCATAGTGTCGGGGGCAGAGAGTCATGGGAAGTGGCTGTAGATGAGCGTGGAGCTGGCAAGGGGGAAATCCTCATTTCTCCGTCTCTGTCTCCTCTGCCCCTTCCTCTCTATCCCCACAGCTGCCCACTTAATCCAGTCACCTCAGTTAATGTCTCACCTGGACATTAGAATACTGTAGCTTTCTCTCATGTCTCTCTGCCTTCACTTTTCTCCTTCTCTAATCCATTTGGGACATGTTTGATAAGAAATCGACCCAAGGCATTCATTCAAACCTTCCTGGTTTCCTATTGCCTTGATGATGTAACAATAGCTCCTCAGCCTCCCATCTGAAGACATCCCCAAGCTGCCTTCTGTCCACCTCTCCATTTTCATGGGCATGCCATATTCCCGTCAAAATATACAACAGGGCGTTTTCTGAATGTCAGTCTACTTGCCTGAAATGTGTCCCCTCTCAACTCAGGCTTTCAGAATTTGGATCTGCCTTCAAAGTCTAGTTTAGATGCCTTCTCCTCCAAGAAACCTTCCCTGAAGCCCCACCTCACTCTGAGCCGAAAGCATTTCCCCCTGCTCCTATTTCCCTAGAACACTCTGTTCTATCTCACCTTTGATTCTCTTTTCCTGGGATGATGTCTTATTCCCTCTTACTCCAGTCTGGAAGAGTGAAGGCATCGTGAGGGGAGTACAGGTAGTATGATTTTTGCCTTCCTCTTCCCAGGACTGAGTACAGTGTTTTGTGTCTAATAGGACCTGAATAAATGATCATTGAATGGCATTTCATTTCTTTGGCTGCAGAAAACATGGAGCTGGGGTCCAGGAGGCCATGGAGCAATCCTTCTGGTGAATTGTGACAGGGATAGTCCCATCCCTGGGGGAGTCGACTACTCTCACAGCCGCTTGTATTCCATGGCAGGTAAGTAGGGGATAGAAAACTGGGCCAGGAGTGAAGGGGAGATCCTGGAGACCATGCCCCTTGTATTGCCATGGAAGGGCAGAGGGTGGTCCCAGGAAACCCCTCCTCAACCTTTGCATCTTTTCAGACCTGCAAGACATGTCTAAGATGCTGCTTTGGACCAATGGCCCTGATGAGGTCTTCAACAGCCACAAACTTGTCCTACATGTGTCTCTCAGTGACTCAGACAAAGTGGGTGTATTTCATGGTCAAGGTGAGGAGCATATCCCCCAGCACAGTCCTGTTGGCCTGAGTCAGTGGGGACACCTGTATTTGCGTATGAATATGGCCCAGAAAGGAAGTTTTCCTTTTTTCTGTCCTTTCTCTTTCTCTCCTTCCTTTCTCCCTCCCCCCTTCCTTTTTTCTTTCTTTCCTTCCTTCCTTGCTTTCCTCCATCCTTTCTTCTTTCCCACTTTTCTTTCTTCCTTCCACTGATTGAGATCCTACAGTGCAGAGTCTCATTGCTGTGGAGACAAATGACAGACCATGTAGACAGGTCACTTACTCTCTAAATTTGCTTTTCCTACTATAACCAGAACTCAGTTATCATACTTTCCTGCTGTAGCTGAGACCTCAATCAGGTAACTTCAAGATAACTCATCTCCCTGCTCTCAGAAAAGATTCTCTAACTCTCCAATTTTCTTCCAGGTGGGAATAACATTTCCAACTACAAGAGGGTCCTTGGACCTAACAAATTGTCATACAAGGTGGATCGAGCCCCTGGGGAGAAGGAGATCACCTTCTATGTGGAGGGCCTTGCCTTCCCTGATGCTGATTTTTTTGGACTAATCTCCTTCGACATCACCCTGTTGGACACAGATGAAGTATGGCTTGGCAAGGAGGCAGGCACACTTGGGAAATCTAGCACTGGAGAGGCTGTTGGGAGGATAGGATGATGGTAGTGGTTTCCCAAGGAGAATCTTGGAGCTGGTTGGTTAGCCTCAGACAAAGGGAGATTTGTTTAAGGATAGCTAGGAGGGTAGGTGTATATGTGTGTGTATATGTATGTGTGATGTACATGCAACTATCCAAGATTGGGTAGAGACTCTGAAATTCACTAAGAGGTAACTTTGGGGATGAGAGACCTGGCACTAGAAAGCTGAGGTCCACTTTCTTGCTGGGAAGTCAGAAGGTTGAATCTGTTCCCACAGTTGCTGCTTGAAACCCCAATTTTCACAGACACAGTGGTGTTCCGAGTGGCACCCTGGATCATGACCCCCAACACCCAGACGCCCCTGGAAGTCTATGTGTGCAGGTGAGGATTGACCCATTCCTTTCTTAGGACTCTTAGTTTCTCTTCTCTCCTTTTGGCTTTTGCTCTGATCTGGAGAAAAGCAAAGCACAGCATCTCCAACATCTTGAGCTGGATGTCCAGTAGACACCAAAATGAAACTTGTCATCTTTCCCCTAAATCCTCCCCTCCTACCTTCCCTATTACCCTAGAGGGTAACATCAATGTCAGTCTCTCAGGCTCACAATGCAGGAGTCATCCTGGATCACTACCACTACCTCCCATATGGAATCTCTTGCCAAGGTCTGTCCATTTCACCTTTGCCTCCTTCTCTCCTGTGACACTGTCCGCACCCTGCAGACCCTCATCTGCTCACACCTGAACTCTTGCAACAACTGCTGGGAGGGTCTTTCATTCAGCCACCAAAGTAGTTTTCCTTCCCAACATGTATTCTCCAATTCAGTGACACTAGCTTTCTGTTCCCATGGCTGTTCCCATGTCTCTCTGCCTCTCCCCATGACTGGAATGCTCTTCCTCCTCATCTTGCCCTACTTACCTTCCTGGCTTTCTTTAAGTCCCAACTAAAATCCCCCCTTCTACAGGAAGCCTTCCCCAACTCCACTTAATTCTGGTGCCTTTCTTCTATTATTTATGTGTTGGTTTATTATTTATTTATTATATATTTATCCCATATAGTTTTCTTTTTATGTCGGCATGTTGTCTCCTCCATTAGACTGTAAGCTCCTTCGGGGCAGGAACTATCTTTTGCCTCTTTTTGTTTTCCCAGAACTTTGCACAGTGCGTGGTCCATAGTAGGTGCTTCATAAATGCTTGATTGATGCTAAAAGCAAAGAAAGCCCTGGTGCAGGTGACAGAGGACCTGGATCCAAATCCCCCCTCTGATGCTCACTACTGCCTGTGTGACCTCGGACAATTTAATTTTCTGGGCTTTAGTTTTCTCATGTACAAAGTAAAAGGGATGGAATCAGATGATTTCTAAGGTCTTATGAAACCCAACTCCAAAGGAGAATTTCTCAAGCACCCACAGAGTGCATAGGTCAGGAGCTGGGGATGCTATGGGGTTGAAAGCAGGACAGTGATGCCATTCTGTCAGCATTTGTAAAGCACCTACATGTCCTGATAGCACCTTGCTCCACTTCAGGGATAACTGGAGTGAGATCTGGTTTCAATGATTAGGAGAATCAAGAGACAGAGAGAAAGGACTGCAAGGAGCATTTTACATAGCATCATAGGATATCATTTGATCCCTGTAGCAACCTTGTGAGGTAGGTGCTGTTTACAGTTGAAGAAACTGAGGTAGACAGTGGTGAAATGAGCCTTACAACAACCCTAGGAAGTAGGTGCTTCTATTATCCTCATTTTGCAGATGTGGAAACTGAGGCAAATAGGGTGAAGTGACTTACCCAGTGTCACACAGCTGGTAAGTGTCTAAGTCTAGATTTGTACCTAGATCTTCCTGACTCTAGGCTCCCTGCTGTATTAGCTGCCTCAGACAGAGGGCTAGTAGGTAATATGAGTCTGGTTGGAAGCTGGCTTGGGAAAGAAAGGCGGTGTTAGAGCGAGCAGGTATTTAAAATATATTTTGGACAGACAATGGAGAGTGAGTGGGGCTGAGGGTGGAGACTGTGGATTCTCACCGTAAGTCTTCTTCATGTGATCACTGTTGGGGGAGTAGGAGAGATGAGCACCGGGCTAGAGTTTATGGTATAGTTGGTTAGTTTTCAATAGAACAAATATCACTATAGAACTAATCCAATATGAGAAGTACTTATTAAGCACCTACTATGTGCTAAGCACTGGGAATACAGAGGAAAAGACCATGAAATGCTCCCTGGTTTCTTTTGGGTCGTATGCAACATGTAAAGAGACAAGTGTTTACAAGACAATTTGAGGACATCTTGAGCAGGCATTAACAAACAAAAGGAATTAAAATCTTCCTTTACAAAGTAAAGCATGAATAGAACCTTATAGGAACTGAGGGATCTTCAGAAGTGGAAGTGACAAACCAAGGAATTCCCAGCATGAGGGATGATCTATACAAAGGCACAGAGTTGGGAGATGGGAGATGATGGGAGTTAGCAGGTAGTCCATTTTGGCTGAGCTGGAGAGCACCTGAAGGAAGAGGAATGTGGAATAAGCCTGGGAAGGTGTAAGGGAACTGTACTATGAAGGATTTAAAGAGTTTAGAGGGAATGGGGAAGGACTCAAGTTTCTTGAGCTAGGCAGGGACGTGGTCAAAGGGGAGTGTTGGAGATATTTTTATGGGTGGAGGATCAGTGAGGGGAGGGTATCAAATGACCAGCTCCAACATCCCTTCTAACCTGAGAGTCACAAAACGGTTGAGCTGGAAGGAATTTAAGAGATCATTCAAGTCAAGGTTTCTTAAACTGGATCCACAGAGTGCATGGATAGATTTCAGGGGGGTCTGTGAACTTGAGTGAAACTGAGCATTTCTTTTAATTATTCAAAAACAGTTTTCTAAGAAGGGGTTTTCCTCCAGACTGACACAGGGGTCCATTAGACAAAAAAAAAGGTTAATAATCCCTGGTCCTCAGTTAACAGATGGGGAAACTGAGGTCAACAGAAGGGGAATAATTTGAATGAGATCACAAAGGCAGTTAACTGTAGGAGGGTTAGCTGCTTCTGTTGTAGGAGTTGGGGGTGGGCATAAGATTAACTCTGAACAAAGCCTTTGGGCACTCTTCAGAGGGACAACTGAGGGATCCTGGACAGCTTCTCCCTTGGGAGGTCTATGAAAAACAGAAGGTGCTCCCCAACAGATGAACTGGTACCTGGCACTCTGGTTCCAGAGAGAGACGAATTAGCTGGTGCTCCTGAGTATCATTCCCTGCTTCTGACTTTGATGTATTGTTTGGACTGGGCTCAATCACTCCCTTTTCTTCCATGAGTCACAACCCTTGCCTCCAGCCTGGAGAAGAAAATCTCTCCAGGGAGGTAGGTAGCTGTAGATTCATCATAGCTGAGAATCTGAAGTTCTCCTCAGATCATTGGGTGAGAGGTTAGAGCAAAGGACAAGGCTCTGTCTTGATAGGCATGAAGGAAGTGATCAGACAGGTTTACTCGGTGACTGACAGCTGAGAGCCCAGGTTTCCACTTTTGCCATTGACTTCCTGCTTGACCTTGAAAATCATTTCCCTCCTGACCTCAGGACAGTCATCTATAATTATGAGGAAATTCCTTTCCAACTCTAATAGCCTATGTTCTAACTAGCCTGCCTTCAATTTTCTAAAGCTTCTTTTAGTTCTGACAACTTAGGTTCAAAATGTTGTATCTTTAATGTTCCGCGTTCTAAGGCCCTCCTGGAGTTGATATTCTATGTTCTATGGACCCATATTTTATGTTCTAAGGGCCCTCCCAGCTGACATTCAGTGTTCTAAGGGCCCTCCCAGTTGACATTCTGTGTTCTAAGAACCCTCCCAGCTCTGACATTTTGTATTCCAAGGATCTCTCCAAGCTTTGATCTGACATTTTTTTCCCTCTTGGCTCAATCTTAGTCTTGATCAAGAAACATCCCAGGCTGAATTTCTGGATGCAATTACCAACCTGGCATTGAGGGCTAATTGTCAACTCACCATATGTCCATGGGTGGATAACCGCAATGACCGCTGGATCCAGGTAATCTGGGCAGGAGGAAAAATAATGGGGAGCAGCTCTGGCCAGAGGGTGTGTGTGTGTGTGTGTGTGTGTGTTTGTGAGAGAGAGAGAGAGAGGGGGGGGTGGGGAGGGAGAGAGAGAGAGAGAGGGAGAGATGTATTGGGGAGCTGGCTCTGACTTTTTCCTAGCATTGACTAAACTTCCAAACATTTGACTTTCTGGGGCCTCACCCAAACAACTAAGGGGAGGGAGAGAGAGATGGGAGTGGGGAGGGGGAGAGTGAGACCGACCCTATAGTGATTGCTGTGGGAAGACTAAGAGGCATGGTTTCAAAACATGCCCTTGCCCTCCAAGAATGGCTCCTGATAAGCTGGGCATCATGTGAGAGGGCTGGGGTAATTCATGGAGGGCTAGCCTTGGAGTCAGGGAGATGGTTCCAACTCTACCTCTGACATATATCGCCTGGGATTTTCCTCATGTTAGTTAACCTCTAAGTACCCTTTTATGCAACTCTCTGACTCTGTCCCAGAGCAGTTTCTGATCTCCATGAATGGAAAGAGTTCTCACAATGAGAATTTCCTATATTGGTAAAACTGTTGGTCTCCCACTCCCCTCCAAAAGAAAGCTGGTGTCCAGGACGTTGGGACCAGTGAGTCAATGGAAGATATGTTGTTCCATCACTCCCTGCCCTGCTATGATTTGGTCCAAAAACCCCAGCTCTGACCCCATTTCTTGCCTTAATGTTCCACAGTTCTCAGACAAACAACCAAGGGGAACCAAGGCTGTGCCTTCTCACAAAGTCAGATTCCCCCTGACTACCTCTCATTCCATGCCCTGAGCCCTAGACCCAGGGAACCTCCCGCCTCACCTGCATATGCTGTAGTGGAAAGAGCCCTGGGAAATCTGGGTTCAAGTCTGATCTCTAAAACTTACTCATTTATCAAATGAGCTGAAGAAGGAAATGGTGAACCACTCTAGTATCTCTGTCAAGAAAACCCAAATGAGGTCACGGAGAGTCAGACCTGACTGAAACAAGTGAACAACAAGCCCTGTGACCCTGGGAAGGTCCCCACCTCTCCAACTTCCCTTGGATCCTTTGATTTTTGTCCAGTATTCCCAGGACTGGTAGAGGTAGTTGCAAATGGCAAATAGACTGGAAGTAGGCAGGGTTCAAATCCTGCCCTCGACCTTTACCAGCTCTGTGACTCTTGACAGGTTACCCAGCCTTAATGTGCCTCAGGCACCTCCTGAGGACGTCCCTACCAAGTCTGAGTTCCCAACCCTCCAGGCAATCACAAATCCTTTATATATTTCAGGTATCTCCAGGTCTCTGGGATAGTATCTTACACATAGTGTCTTATCAGTGTTTGATTGAATGATCAGTTGAATTGATTTGAATCTATAAAATGAGGATGATAGAATGGTACAATGGAAAGATTTGGAGTCACAGGTTATTGTTGAGTCATGGCTGACTCTTCATGACCCCATTTGGGGTTTTCTTGACAAAGACACTGGAATGGTTTGTCATTCCCTTCTTCAGCTCTTTTTACAGATGAGGAAACTGAGGCAAACAGGGTGAAGTGACATGCCCAGGGTCACACAGTTAGTAAGTACCTGAGGCTAGATTGGAACTCAGGAAAAGAAGTCTTCCCCTGACTCCAGACCCAGCACTCTATTCACTGTAGCTGCCCCAGGACCTGGGTTCAAATCCCATTTCAAAGCCCATGACCCTGGGCAAGTCACTTAAGTTCTCTGATTCCCAATTTCCTCAATTGTAAAATAATAATAGACTTGAAACAGATGATTTCTTAGGTCCCTTTCAATTCAAGATGTAGGATCCCATCATACTTGATCTTCCAACTTCAGAAGGATCTTGTGAAAAGGGTTTTGTAACTTTGAAGCATTCTAGAAATGAGTCTGATGTCCCTGGGTCATTGATCCAGACCTAGAAGGGACCTTAGAGAACTTCTTATTCAATGTGCCCATTTTATAGATGAAGAAACTGAGACCCATGGAGTTAAAGTAGCTTACTCACAGTCACAGAGTAGCAAGTATCAGAGGTAGAGTTTGAAACCACATCTTCTGACTTTAGAACCAGTGCTCTCCCCACCATATCATAATCTCCTCTATCTTACCAGGGTGTGGTTGTAATTGGATTTTTTTTCCTTCCTCCCAATTCCTCAGGATGAAATGGAATTTGGCTATGTAGAAGCGCCTCACAAATCCTTTCCAGTTGTCTTTGATTCTCCCCGAAACAGGGGGCTGAAGAATTTTCCCTTTAAGAGGATCTTGGTATGTGGTGGGAGTCCTAGCCTATTCTGGACATTTGGGTACTCCATGCTACATGTTCAAGGGATGAGGGCTCAATGCAGGGAAGGGGACTCAGCAGAGGGGTGGAAGATTCTTCAGTTTCCAAACCTGATTCTCCCTTTTCCTCCTTGTCCCATTTCCCCCCACTGATTGCTCCCTCTGGTGGGCCTTTGTTCTCTTTTGCCCCAGGGCCCTGACTTTGGTTATGTGACCCGAGAGCCTGCATATGGTGGTGCCTCCAGCCTTGACTCCTTTGGAAACCTAGATGTTAGCCCACCTGTCACTGTCCAGGGGAAGGAGTACCCACTGGGCAGAATCCTCATTGGCAGCAGCTTCCCCAGGTAAGGGCGTGGGCAAGGGGCAGGCTAAGGAGGGAAGGGGATGAGGGGTGGGACGCACTACCTATAACTCTCTCCAACCAGCACCAAGCCCTAAGACAAAGGGTAATAAACTCAACTTCAGGCAGAGAATGACAGGATCATAGTTCTAGAGCTTGAAGAGACCTCAGAGGTTCTAGACCAACTTCCTCATTTCACAGAAGAGAAAACTGAGGTATTAAGGTGACTAAAGGGCTTACTCAAGGAAGGTCATAGAACCTTAGAACTTAGAAGATTAGGAATACAGAATTGTAGACCTTAGACTCAAAGAATTTAATAATCACGGAATTTTAAAACTCAGGGACTCAGAGTTCAATCCTAGAACTTAGACCAGTTGACATCTTAACATCATAGAGTCTTTGAGTCACCTGAGACATCAGGACTTACCTAGACCAACCTCCCTCTCAGACTAAGAATTCCCCAATAACATCCCCACTAGGCTCTGGGGACATTTCTTTCAAGGCAGCCCATTCCACTGGTAGATTTTGGCTCAATTTGAGAATTTGCCTACAATCAGAGCTTCTTGTCTCCCTGAAATATCTATCTATTGGTCTAGGATCATTCCTCTGGAGTCATATAGCATAAGTCATAGCAATGTCATACAGTGGAGAGAGTATGGTCTTTGGAGTCCAAAGATCTGGGTTCAAATCCATGTGATCTTGAGCAAGTCACTTAGTGACCCTGAAGTGCTTTTCTAGCTCAAAATCCATGATGATATTAGAAGGTACATCTTTCACATGCTTGCCCTTCAAAATATGTGTACATAAATGTCTCTTGAGTAGGTCAAATGTCTCAGTTCCTCCAACTATTCCATACATAAAATAATTCCTAGTATCCTCAGTATCCTGGTTCCCCCACCCCATGTTCCTCATCAGAGTTCCTCTCAAAACATGGTGCTCAGAATTAAAAGTGAAGGAGCAGCTGTGACATTCTATGTCCTACAGGTTTTCCTACCTCTGACAGATGTTGTATATTCCAAGGTTTACTTCCAGCTCTGATATTTTATGTTCCAAGGTCCCTCCCAGTCTCTAAGGTCTAAGATCCTTCAAAACTCAGACATTCTGTGTTCTAAGGTCACTTCTAGCTTTGATATCTTGTGTTCTAAAAGTTCCTTCCGGCTCTGACAATCTAGGTCCTAAGGTCTTTCCCACTTCTGACATTCTATATTTTAAGGTTTACTCCTAGCTCTGGTATTCTATGTTCTGAAGTCTCTCTACAGTCTGATATTTGATATTCTAAAGCCCCTCCCAACTCCTGCATTCCATTTCTAAGGTCAATAACCGCTCTGAAAGTCTTTCTTGAAGGTCCTTCCCAAGTTCACTCATTCTGTGGTCTAAGGTCTTTTTTTACTTCAGATATTCTGTTTGAAGATTTCCTTCTAGCTTTGACGTTCTACTTCCTAAGGTAGAATTTCTAGCATTTTTGTAAGGTTATCCATCTTAAACTAGCCTTAGGGAGCCCACTGGAGGTGTTATGTATGTTACCAGCCAAGATAGTGATATTTTGAACATGGTGTGTGTGTGTGTGTGTGTGTGTGTGTGTGTGTGTGCGTGTGTGTGCGTGTGTGTGCGTGTGTGTGCATAATAGAAGTAGCAACCCTGTTGAGTTGGTGGGTGGGAGATCTGTTGTGTACCCCTGGATAGAGGTAGAGGAAGAGACTCTTTGATTCCTTCTTGCTTAATGATTCCTGGGGTTCCATGAAGGTGAAAGAGGGTGACCAAACAGCAAATGTTGCTCGAATTTTCCCAGCCCCAGGCTGGCTTACCATAGGATGATTGAGTGGTTGGTTAAGATGCCAGGATGACAGAAGTGATTGAACAGGAACCCTGATGGTTTGAATCTATCAGAAAACAAGGCTTTGGGGTTTAAATGACCTCCACTCCACCCCTCAGATTGGATGTCACCCATAAGTTCTCAGTGGGAATCCAGGGAGCTCCAGTGAATGAATGTCCACCCACCTCCTAGCATGCGTGGAATGGGGTGTGCTGTGGGAGGGATCTGTGGGACCCCTACTGAAGTCCTTTACAAAGGACAGGCTATCTGAGCAGATATTACTATAAAGTAAGAGAGGTTTCCAAACAAAGCTAGGGATGGGCCCCAGCATGCCATGGAGGCAGAGCAGTCAGGTCGTTCTGAGGTCAGAGAGAATGAGACACTGAATCCAAGAATCTGAAGACCAACACGTATTGGGTTCTTTCATCTCCAGTCCCTACAACCGGATTGGGTGGGGGCCTTTCTCTGGCTTTGGGCCAAATCCACACAATGTAGGTAGGGTATATGAGACTGAGCTCCTGTCACGTTAACAAGGTCAGGAGCAGAGCACTCACCTCTTTGGTGACTCACGTTGGAAACACTTGAATTGTGGCTTGATTCTGAAATCCAGTGGCAGTTCCTAAAATAAATCTGACACGTGATACACTGCTTGGTGACTACTGGGCTCTTTCAGGACTTGTCATATGGGGACATTGTTAGTTTGTGGGGATGACAGAATTGAAATTATAGTCTCATACAGAAGCTTAGGGTACAATGCCTGTGGAAGCATGTAGGGGTAAGAATTTGGATTTTAGGGTTGCCCTCCAACCTTCCTCCCTGGGAATGAGATGGGCTGAGTTGAGCCCCAAATAGCTCATTATCACTCCCAGAGAAAGAAAACCTACTATGTGAAAAGTAGAAGAGTTTGCCTACTTGTGCCAGACACAGTGTTAGAAACAGAAAGAATCCCTACACACAATTAACTTGTATTCTAATGGGGAAGATAGTAAGTACATTTGTAAGTAAATATATATATATATAATATATTATATATAATATAAAATCAAGTTAATAAATACAAATTAGTTGGGATGGGAGTTGGTCTCCCTTGCCATTCCAGGTCAGGTTTTCCAGAGGTCTCACAAGCATTGCTTTCTGCCCTGGGTCCCCTTGTCCATCCATATCCCCAAAGCCATCATATCTTTGCCTGTTATTCTGTGTTGCGTGGTCTGTGAAAGGAGACAGGGTGCAGTAGAAACACTAGGCATTGACTCCTGACCTGGGGTCTACTTCTGGCTATGATGCTAACTTTTCATGGCTTTAGCTCAATTACTTTTCCACTCTGGTCTTTACAGGGAAGAGAGGAAGAATTAGTAGAAGAGACCTGTCTAGCTCTGATATTATCTGTTGTAAGGTCGCTCCCACCTCTATTATCCTATAGTCCAAGTTCCCTTCCACCTCTAACAATCTATGTTCTTTGGGCTCTTCCATCTCTGATAGTCTATAGGCTCTGCAATAGTTGGTTCTTTGAATATGTGCTCCCTCTGGTGGAGGCCTCTATAGGAGTGGGGTGACCATTTGTAAAACTAAAGACTGTCCTGGGGACATCTCCACCCCTTGGCCGACAAGGCATCCTTTAGTGATGGGTTGGCGGAGGAAAACTGTATTTTGGGGATTTCTTATCTGTTTGTTTTCCACACAGTTCAGTGCCAAAGACTCTTAGACACACTTATGCTTTAGAGAGGAGTACTGAGTCAGGAGGCAGGAGACCTGAGATATTGTTTCTGCTTCCGAGTCATTGAAACTTTCTGACCTCACTGAGTGCATCTGTGAAATGGATATAATAAAACTTGGACCTCCTGAAGGCAGGGGACTGAACTGGATGATTTCTTAAGAACTCCCTGTTCTCTCCTCAGTCAGCAAGGTCCAGCACCTAATTCCTTCCTTCCTATTTGCTCTTAATTTTTAAGTAATTTTCCTTCCCATTTGCTCTAAATTTTTAGTAATGAAAGTTTTCTAAATGTTTCATTGAAAACAACATAGAACATCAGTCCAGTCACATAAACTTGTTTAGCAGTTATTTAGAGTTAAATGAATTCATTTCAATGAATAAAATATCCTAATAGCTTTGGCCTCACTCCCTTTCCTGCGCATCCCCCTCCATCCCTCCTTGTTGTCCTTCTCTTTTGGCTTCTGCTGCGCTGCTTCCCCTGGTAGGGTCTTACCATCACTTCCTCACCTGAGGCAGAATCCCAAACCCCACATGAAGAAATCCTGCTTTTCAGTTTGATGGTTAGAAGACCAACAGATGTGACACATCCATCCTAATTTTGTTTTGGTCATGTGACCTTAGACCTGTTGGTTACACCCCATCTCTGAGGCGAAGCTATCCACATGCCTTCTCTGGTAAATGTTTTTCTCTTTTTTATTTGGGCTTCCAGATATTCTGAGAGTTAGCTCTCCCTCCAAATCATTTTTTTCTCTCAACCTATATAATATTTTCTTTTGGGGAATAAAGAGAGGAGTAGAGAGTAGAGGAACTTTGAGGAAGGGGGAAAGGAGCAAACATTTATTAAGTGCCTTATTATATGTTAAGTGCTTTATAAATTATTCCCTTTGATCACCATAGCAACTCTGGGAGGTGTCATTATTCTTATTTTATAGTTGAGGAAACCGAGGCAGACGAGGTTAAATGACTTATCTAGGATCACACAGCTAGTAAATATCTGAGGCTGGCTTTGAACTTAGGTCTTCCTGACTCCAGGCCCAGTGGTCTATCCACTGTACCAACTATCCAATTCTGAATGTTAAGGAAAGAAAAAGAGAGGAGAGGAAAAAAGAAAATAAGTCAGAGAAAGGACATAGGAAGACAAAAGATGAAAGGATGAAAGGGAGAGATAAGAGAAAGAAAATTAGAGTGATAAGGAGGGGAAGAATGAATGTGGATGACCTATTGAATCCACGAAGTGCAAAGTGTCCAAGTGAGGGTGTCAGCTCAAAGGGATGGAGTTTCTAGGGAGAAAAAGACAAACATTACAATAATCACATGTTGGCAGATGTGTCTGTGGAAGCACTAATTCCTAAGGTGAATTTCATGAATAAAATCCCTAGATTGGCAGGACAATGATTTGCCTCTCTTGGTGCTAGGTCAGGTGGCCGCCGGATGGCCAAAGTCATCAGGAACTTCCTGTATGCCCAGAAAGTGCAAGACCCTGTGGAGCTCTATTCTGACTGGTTAAGTGTGGGGCATGTGGATGAGTTCCTCAGCTTTGTTCCTGCCCCTGGACAGAAGGTACAGTGTTCCCAGTCTCTTCTTTCCCTCTTCAGCTTGGATGACTACTATGGTAACTATAGATAGGCAAATTTAAACAAAAGAGCATCAAGTTATGTGTTCCAGAAGAAAGGGAAAAAGGCAGAGCCAATGGGACTTTGTCCAGGGTGCTGAAACCAATAGGGCACATTTCCTTGCCTTTGTCTCAAGGTCCTATATAGACATAAGCCACATTGCCAAAACTACCCCTGGTCCTTCACCAAGTTCTGGCTACACAGGTGCTCTTAACCCTCCTTGGGCCTGCCTTCCCCTCACTTTCTACCAGCCAGTGGTTAAGAGTTGAGGATTATTGTCCATGCTATCTACTCTATCTTCTGGTGCAAATGCACCCAGGGTGGACTGTCCTCTGCATTGCTCCCACCTTCAACTGGATTTGCTTTCTGTACAATAATGCTTAGTCATGACTCTGATACCATATCAAATAGGGGAAGGTGGCAACAGAGATACAGGAGGGCAATCATGAAAGGTTTCTAGGGGAGGCAGACTCTTCTCTGAGTTCTGCAGCAATGAAGGGCTGTTCTGGTTCTTCTCAAAGACTTGCCGTTGACCAAGTAGCTCAGAGTTAATGCTTTTTTTAAAGGATATTTCTTTGAGGGACCTTACTTATTACTTGTATGACCTTGGGCAAGTCACTCCTCCTCTCTGAACCTGTTACCCTTTCTGTAAATTGAGGAGATTGGACTAAATTAACTTTAAGGATTCTTCCACTTCTAGTATCCTATGTTCTAAAATCCCTCCCAGCTTTGATATTCAGTGTTTTAATGCTCTCTCAGCTCTGACATTCTGTGTTTTAAGACTCTTCCCAACTCTGATATTCTGTGTTCTAAAGCACCTCCTAACTCCGACATTCTCTCTTATAAGGCTCCTCCCAACTCAGACATTCTAGATTTCAAAGGCCCTTCCAATCATCAATCTGAAGTGTCTTCTCTCCCTGACAGGGTTTCAGGCTGCTCCTGGCCAGTCCTGATGCTTGCTTCAAACTCTTTCAGCAGAAGAAGGATGAGGGTCATGGGACTGCTGCCCAATTTGAAGGTGAGTTGCTATTAAACATAATCATATCTTGTTCTTTTCATCTTTTGATCTCTTTGTGTTTCATAAACATCACTTAATCACTGGGTCCAACATTAACACACCACCTGCATCTAAAGGATCTCTTGGGATGTGAAACAAACTTTAATTAATCCACCAAACATCCCTGTTTTGGAATGAGGGATGATGATTCTCCCTTTCCATGGGCAGGGATTTGCGGAACAGAGAAGCTAGTTAACTTGCTTGAGGCCAGGAGGCATATTGATAACCCTTTAGTGAATTAGAACCCAGAACTTCCATGATCTTACCCAGATATCAAATCCAGGGTCATAGGATCATGGTACCCATAGATAGCTTTAAGGTCTGATGGGACCTTAAAGGCCATCAGCTCTGAGTCCCTCCTTTTACAGATGAGGAAAGTGAGACTTAGAGAGTTAGGTGACTTGGCTTTCTAAAATAAAGTATCTGAGGCAAGATCTGAACTCAGGTCTTCTGGGTCACATTATTTCTTAAGTGGAAGAAAGTCTTTTTTTGAGGTTCTTCCTCTTATACAAAAGACAAGGGAAAGATGGAAGGAGGCAGGAAGGTGTGGAGGAAGAAAATAGAAAGAACTGGAGGAAAAGGAGAGGAGAAGAGAGCAAATATGAAGTCAGAAAGTGAAGCATCAATGAACGCGGGGAATGTGATGAAATGAAGATGGAAACTCTGGGATGCTTGGATTCTCTTGCTGGGCTCCAATTTGATTTGTGAGGTTGAGGGACTGTGCTTTAGTTATTTGCAAAATGAGGCTGGAGACTCAAGAGAGGACAGAGCCCATAGGATAAATCTTATTGAGTTGAACCAAATCTACAGAGTCCCAGGTTGTGGGATACAACCTCCACGCAGATAAGTAAACTGGAGAAAATTTAAGGACAGATTGTTAGCCTGGCTAGTACTTTTTGATTCCCAACTCTGTCATATAACATGTTAGTTGCCACTCCTAGGTTGGTGTCATCTATAAATTTGATAATTATTCCACCTGGACCTTCATTTAGGTCATCAATAAAAATGTTGAAGGAGCACATGGTCAAAGACAGGTCCTTGAGTGGAGGATGGCACTTCATTGGAGACCTTCCTTTGAGCTGAGGTCAAATATGAGTGGTTTCTTTCTGGGTCCAGACATTCAACTATTTCTCATTCCTTCTCTTATCTAAGTCATCTCTTTCCATTTTTTCTACAAGGAAGCATGAAATATTGGCAGATGCTTGGCTGACATCCACATACACCACGTCTATGGCATTTCCTTGATCTACTTGTTTAGTTACCCTATGAAATAAGGAAAGAAAATGAAGCTTACATGTTTTTATTAAAGACGTACTGGCTCTCCATGATTACCACATCCTTTCTTAGCATTCACAAACCATCTCTTTAATAGTGGGCTCTCGAATTTTGCCAGAAATCTAAGTTGAACTCACTTGCCTAAAGTTTGAAGTCTCTCTCCTCTTCCTTAAAAAAAAACAACTGGGACATTTTTGTATCTGGAATTTTGAGACAACTCTCCTGATTTCCGGTGTTTTTCAGACATCACAGGCAACAGCTTATCAATCAACTCTAACATCTCTTTTAGTCTCCTGGAACATACATGGTTCTAGGCTTGGAAATTTAAACTCACCGAGGGCAGCTAAGTGCTCTCTTGCTATTTCCACCTGTGTTCTGGATTTCAACACCCTGTTAAGCCATCTTTGTTTAAACTTAAGTTGAAGTTTGGCAGAGAAAATAGAAAGCTGAGCAGTTCTGCCTTCTTTCTCTCTAATGTTCATTTGACTGTCCTGTCTGTCATGAACAATGGTCCTGTCTCTCACTTTGGTCTTCTTTTTTCTCCCAATCTGAGAATAAGTTTTGTCAATAGCATTCATATAATAATAACAGCACTTACTATGTGTCAGCGCTTTACAAATATTATCTCATTTCATCCTCACAACAACCCTGAGAGGTAGGAAATCGAGGCAAAAAGAAGCTAAGTGACTTGCCCAGGATCACACAGCTAGTAAACTGAAGCTGGATTTGAACTCAGATCTTCCTGAATCCAGACCCAGCTCTTTCTTCACCATATCCCCCAACTGTCCCAGTGCATTTTGAGTTTTAGCGTTCATTATGTTATTCTTTTTTTAAAATGAAAAAGTATTTATTAGGTGCTTACTACCAAGATAATATTGTTTGTTTTATTTTTTCTCACTTAATAGTATTTTATTTTTCCAATTACATGCAAAGATAGTTTTCAACATTCACTTTTATAAGATTTTGAGTTCCAAATTTTTTTCTCTCCTCTCTCTCATCCCTCCCCAAGAGAACATGTAATCTGATATAAGCTATACATATACAATCACATTAAACATATTTTTACATTGGTCATGTTGGGAAGGAAGAATTAGAACAAAAGGGAAAGATCGTGAGAAATGTATTTTCCTCCATTTTATTCTCCCCTCTTTTATTCTATTCTCTCTTTTCACCTTGTTTCTCCTCAAAAGTGTTTAGCTGCTGACTACCCCTCTCCCAATCTGCCCTTTCTTCTATCACCCCTTCCTTTCTCTTATCCCCTTCCCCTCCTACTTTTCTGTAGGGCAAGATAGATTTCTATATACACTCGTGTGTGTATGGTATTCCCTCTTTGAGCCAAGTCTCATGAAAGTAAGATTCATTCACTCCCTGTCGTCTCCCCCCCTTTCCCTTCCACTGTAAAAGCTTTTTATTGCCTCTTTTATGTGAGATAATTTACCCCATTCTACTTCTCTTTCTCCCAGTACATTCCTCTCCCCACCCTTCGTTTTACTTTTAGATACCATCCCTTCCTGTCCAACTCACACCTGTGCCTTTTCTCTGTATATACTGCTATCTACTCTAATACTCTGATCCTTTCATCAAGAATGTTTGAAAGTTCTCCATCTCATTGACTATCCATTTATACTGAAGGATTATACTCAGTTTTGCTGGATAGGCGATTCTTGGTTATATTCCTAGTTCCTTTGCCCACCACAATCGTTACGCTACATATCATGCTTTTGTGTTCGTGCCCTGTTATCTGCCGTTGCTTTTGACTTTTCGTTATGTCTTTTAAAAATGTGTTTGGATTACTTGATCACCTGTGGTTCCTGTAGTCAACTCTTTGTTTTTTTCCTCATTGAAATTCTTCAGAGGTATCTAGCTGGTACAGTGTGTAAAACAGCAACCCTGAAGTCAGGAGGACTGGAGTTCAGATCTGGCTTCAGGACACCCTGTCACCCTGGACAAGTTATTTAACCCCAATTGTGAAAGGAAGGAAGGAAGGAAGGAAGGAAGAGAGAGAGAGAGAGAGAGAGAGAGAGAGAGAGAGAGAGAGAGAGAGAGAGAGAAAGAAGAAATTGTCCTAATTTGTGTCCTCAGAAAAGAGATAGTGTGATGGAGTTAGTGATTAGAGAACTAACCTCAGAGACAGGAAGACCTGGGTTCAAGCCCTGCCTCTGACGTATTTTGGCTGTGTGATCCTGGACAAGTCATTAACCTCTCAGTACCCTAAAGCAACTCTCTAGGACTCAAAGTTACGGCAAATGTGCTTACGTGCCTGGATGGATGAAGTTTTTTCAACAAGTTGTTCCCTCTATCACTGAAATATTAGTTCAAGTACTTATCCATAACTCTTCAGAATTCCTTCCAAATTCTTGACAGTTTCCCATTTTGTTTGGACTGGATTTCCCTCTAGGATATAGCCTCTCTCTAAACTGTTTGAAATCTTCCATCCCCAAATTGTGGGTTCACCTCAGACTGCATCCAGCTTTCCTCCCCATCTCTATGACAAATTCTCAGATAGAGTAGTCCCTTTTCCCCAACATTCCCATAATTTCACTCCCATGACTCATTCCATCTTTTTGATCAGAATCAGGTTCTAACAGTAATCTCCCTTGGTGCTTCCTCTACCTCTTGAAAGATAAAGTTAATTGAGGCAAACCAGTTTGATTTGCTGTTCTGCTTTTGGTAAAGAGAGAGATTCAGCAGATGGCTGCATAATTGAAGTACCCCCTTACTACTATGTTGTAGCTCTGAGCCGGTTTGTGATCTTTTTATACACTTCTCATCTATTTCCTCCTGCTGTTTAGGTGGTTTGTAATATATTCCATGACAAATTTCTTTCTGTCTCTCCCCTCAGTGATTAGAGGCATCTAGGTTGCACCATGGTGAAAGTACCTGGTCTGGAGTCAGGAAGAACTGAGCTTCAATCTGGCCTTAAACTCACACTAACTGTATGACCTTGGGCAGGTCCTTAGACTTAAAAGTCATCACACCATATGAGGTTGAATTCATCTTCTTGGATCCAGTTTTTCAAATACAAAGCAATAACAATAAATAGTGACTTGCTTTAGGACCATTTTCTATCCTAATGCCATGAGAAAAGATAAAAAGAAAGAAATTAATAGGAATAAGGACCAGAACTGGGATTTTATTGGTCTAGTGAATTTTACCCATATAAACTTTAGTCTTAGAAGGTTGCCTGGTGCTCTGAGAAAGTGACTTGTCCAGATTCATACAGCAAGTAGCCAGAGGCAAGTCTTGAACCCAGATATGAGTTTGGCTCTCCACTATGACAAACTATCTCTCAATGCTTACAATAAAAATTATATTAACAGATGACAGATTGCCAGACTACTGGTGCAGATATCAAAATATCTTTGTGAGTACAGCCAGTAAAATGTATTGGAATCAGATACGTATCACAGATTGACCCACTGCCCACAATCACCCAGATATCACATTGACTCATAAATGTTTAAGAACGATGATTTAAATAGATGTCACTATATCAAATATTGATAGTCTTGAAGCTAGGTGGAACAAAAATTTTCAAAATACTCAGCCCTGGCATAAGAAATCAGACCCACTTGGAAACAAAATGAAATCCCTATTCCTTCCATCATTCTGTGTGTTCCTAGAGTTGTTCAGAGAGTATCTTCTGTGAGACTGGAGATGACTCACACATCCCAATGCTTTTATCCAACTAGAAGAAAGTAATTATTTCATTCATCTGTTCAATGATGTTCAGAATACTTAATATAAAAGAACAATGACATGATGGTGACTTTTCCCAGGATCATTTTAATCTATGCTACATCAAAAAGATGTGAATGAGATGACTACTACTACTACCACCACTACTACTACCACTACTACACTGCTACTACTACCACTAAACTACTACTACTACTACTACCACTACTACTACTACTACTACTACTACTACTATCCCACAGAGATTTAGGTGTAACATTCATATCTACAGAAGAAGATACTTTGGCCCAAGAGAGTTTAATTTAGAAAGTTTTCCTTGGGTGGAGTACTCCTCAAAGAGGGAGGAGCTTGTATTCCAAAAAGTGACTTTCTCCTATCTCCAGCCCTGCCTCCCTGCTCTCTCCAGTCTGAAGGTTTGTCTCTGGTTCCCACCTAACAGAAGGATAGGCAGCTTGCTGGGTTGGAAAGAGTAACGACAGAAGACCTTTTTCTGAATTCTACTTGTGCTACTTTCCAGCTAGCTATGTGACCTTGATAAAGTCACTCTTCTTCTCTGGGCCTCAGTTTCTACTTCTGGAAAGAAGGATGTCTGATATCTAAAATACACAGAGAATTGATACAGCACCAAAAATCATTCCTCAATAGATAAGTAGTTGAAGGATATAAAATTTTCAAAAGAACTGAAAACAATAAATGAACAGATGAAAAAAATTCTCCAATCGCTAATAGTAAGAATAGTGTAAATTAGAACAACTCTTTAGTATCATGTGAATTGGAAAATATCCTAAATGATGGGAACAGTCAATGCTGGAGAGGCTGTAGGAGGCCAGGCACAGTAATATATCACTGGTAAGTTGAGCTATAAAGAGATCCAATCATACTTCATTTCATTTTGGAATTAAAAAAGGAAAGTGATCATATTTTTCATTCCTTTCAAGTCAGTGATCTCCCTACTGGGCATTTGACCCAATGAGGTCAAGTAAAAACAAACGTCCAAGTGATTCCAAAATATTCATCATAGGATTCTTTCTAGTAGCCACTTTGTGGTCACCCATCTGTTGGGAAAGATTAAAAAAAATGGTGCCTGGATATAATTGAATACTATAGTGGAATAAGACATGGCAAATATGTCATCCTATATAGTCAACATATTGGATTTTTCCTTAATTGCTTTTCTTTTTTCTTTCCAAAAAAAAGTTTTATATGGGGGGAGGACAATAACTATGACAAAGACAAAAGACATCAATAAGGCATTTTACAAATAGAATGAGAGAAATAGACCAGATGGCTTCTAAGATGTGTTACTTCTATCTCTGAATTCTAAGATGAGGGTTGGCATCAATGAACGGTGTTTACACACTAGGAGTTCCCCAGACCAGTGAAATCATAAATCTGAACGAAAAATAGATTCTTCACCTTCACTTCCCATTAGAAATTTATTGCTGCCACTTTCCTCCAATTAGTTCAGTTCCATCTGTTTCCTTCATCTCCTTACTTCATCTTGTCCTGGCTTCAGATCCCTCCTTTTGGCTTAGGACAACCCTGGTCCACATTAAGAAGCCCCATACTCTAGGCTGATTCTATGGCTTCTCTCTTGCAGGACTGAAAAAAAGAAAGAAAAAAATGACTATTGATGAGATGCTGAATGACAAAAGCCTTAGGAGTGACAACCGCTATGCCCAGGTAAGTGGGACCCAGGCAAGGGACCTACTGAGGTGGGGAAGAAGGGTCTTCTTTGGAATGAGAAGAGTATTCAGTCTTGAAACCCTTCTGATGATCTGCTTTTGCTGCCACTGTCCAGGGTACCTGGGAGAGCTTGTGGGGGATGTGTGGAGGATGATGGTAGTCCAAAGGAGATTCAAGTCCTGCCTTCTGGGAGCCATCAACCTAAGAGGAAAGACTTTGTCTCTGCCCTGGGGCAGTTCTCAGCATGGGGGTGGTGGAAAGGCTGAGGAGTCTTGGTCTTTCTGAGAACTCCCAGCTGGGGGGTGAGGAGGAGCTTCTGCCCTCAGGGAACCCCCAGTTTAGTGAGGGAAGATTCTGTTCCTGCCTCAGGGAGTTCTCAGTCTAACACGGGATACATAACTCCTGTTCTCAAGGGTCTCCCAGTATGAGGAAGGAAGATACAGATTGCTAGATACTAGAAATCTCCTACCCAGCAGGGAGACACATAGCTCCCCAACTTAGGGAACTTCCTAAGGTAAAGGTAAAGGTGACCATGTAGATTCAAAGAACTAAGCCCAAACTGGAGTTGCTTCCCTTCTGTTCACAAAGGACAGAGCCATAACTAGGAATCTTTGTGCTCTTAACAAGTGTCCAGAAGTATGCCCTCATTATTGGCATGGGAGGTATAATGAAAGACCACCCCCCTATTGAAGACAGGAAGCAAAGATCCTAGGATACAGCCTGCTGGGCCAGTTACTTCTGAGGAGGCCTTTACTTATGTCAGGGTGGGGGGCATCAGGATGGGATGGGGGACATCTATGTTCATCATCTGGTAGCTTACTATTTTAATTTACTATTCTTATTAATTAGGTGCTAAGATCTGTTGTTCCTATACTACTGAAGTACTTTGACTATTGTTAGCACCCTATAAATCAGGTACCCTGTTAGCAAAGTCCCAATTGTCTCCCCTTAGTAATAGCTCAGAATGGGGTTGTTTCCCCTTTCTCTTTGCCCACTTTCCTTCTCTCCCTTCCCAAAGCAACAAAGTTAGAGAGCATGGACCCTAGTATGATTGGGACTCTCAAGGTTAAGTGGTGTTTGCCTTGAATGTCAGAGGAGAGGGGGAAGAGGCAGCTCTTAAGATAGGCAAAAAATAATCTGAGAGCAAGGAATGGATGTGGAGGTGTTGTTGGGGAAGTCCATCAAGGACTGGATCTGATAAGGAAACCAAGGAAGAAGAACTAGAGTTAATTCACATCAATGAACTCCTATTGGGAGAATGTAGGGGGGCCATCCATTGTGTGGGGAGAGGAAGACCTTGGTGGAAGGAGCAGTCTTAGGATGGATTGGTGAGGTAGGTCTAGGACAGAGTCTACTTCCCTAGTGCTATTTCCTCCCAGCATAGTGTACTGGATATTACCAGAAGCCCCTGGTTGGAGAACAAGACCTTCCTGCCTTTCTCCATTTTTATTGGTGGAGGTCAAGGATTTAATGTGGTAGAAAGAGTATTTGGAAGATTTGGCATCCAAAACCCTGGGTTTGAATGTAAGCTCTGTTATTGTATCGGTATGTGACCTCAGGCAAATTACTTTTCATCTGGATCTTGATATTTTTCTTTGGAAAATGAGTGGGTAGGAGATATCAGATCATCTTGAAAGTTCCTTTCAACTTTAGATCTGATGGTCCTCCCTCTCTCTTCCCTCCCCATCCACTTCACGTTGATTCCCTCTGATTAGAAATGCATTGACTGGAATCGTGAGGTCCTGAAAAGGGAGCTGGGTCTGTCAGAACGTGACATCATCGACATCCCCCAGCTCTTCAAGCTCAGCGACAACTCTGCAGAGGCCTTCTTCCCTGACATGGTGAGGGAGCTGGTATGAACTGTGAGGGAGAGTCTTTCTTCCTCCCTTGAGTCAGGACCCTATACTTCATAGATCCAACATCAGCAGAAGCAAGGATGGAAGAGGGAGGGAGAAGCAGCCTGAGGGAGGGGGAAGGAGTCTAAATTTAAAAAAAATAATCAGAAAGTAACTTGGGGGTAGGAGTTAAAAATATTGGAAAACCCAGAAAAATTAGGGAGAAAACCCCATCAAGAGTTTTTTCTCCCTGTGCATCTTTCTAGATATCTTCTAGCTTCAATTTCATATTGATTCATTGCCTCATTTTGGCATACAAGAGGGTGAAATGTGGAGTCAGAAAATTTGGGTTCAAATCCTGACCATCTGTGGAACCTTGGGCAAGACACTTGGGCCTCAGTTTCCTCACCTGTAAAATAAGAGCATTGGACAAGATGACCCCTAAGGTCCCTTTTAGCTCTTAATCTGTGATCCTGGATGAAATTCAACAGAAGGAATTAGGGGTGTTCAGTTTGGAGAAAAGAAGATGGAGGAGAAATATGGAAGCTACAATTGTCTGAAGGGCAGTTGTATGGAGGAGGGGTTGGACTTTTTCTGCTTGGTTTCAGAGGCAGAATTAGGAACAGGTGATGGAAACAGGGATGATTTCTCCTCAAAGGGAGAAAAAAACAATACTCAACTTCCTAAGCATAAGAGATCTCCCCAAGTAGAATGGGCTGCTTCTGAAGTTCGTGGTTGGCCTATCTGGAGACCTTCAAAAATAGAATGAATGACCTTATTTTACAAATGGAGATTGGACCAGCTGGCATCCAAGGGCCCTTCCAATCTGAGTTACTGTAATTCAGGGTTCTCTAGTTCTTGGACTTCCGGGAATGGGTCATGTCTGTTGCTTCCTCAGCTCTACGCCTTTTGTTAACCAGGCCCTAATTAGCCAAGGGGAGCTGACAAGCTAGATGTGGTGATGTGATCTCACTGGGAAGCAGAGGCCTCAGTGAGTGTGTCACTTTTGGGAGTGGCTGGGAGCTGATCTTATCAACTCAGTCCAGGAGCCCATTAGAGATCTGGATTCCACTAGAAAACTATCTGGGAATGTTCAGAGGCTGTGGGTGGGGAAAGGGTCATAGTCTCATAGACTGTTAGAGCTGAAAGGGTCTTAAATCTAGTCCTTCTTTTCAGTTTTACAGTAGGGGAAACTGAGGGGAAACTGAGGCCCAAGGAAAGGGAAGCAACTCACACTTGGTCACGTACCTTGTAAGCAGGAAAACCAGGATTTTAACCCATCTCCTGTCTCATGGTTCATTGCCCTTATTATTATGCCAAGCTAGGCATCTAGAACCCATTGGTAGATTCAACTAGTAAACCCTCACCTTCTGGGTATGGTCTCTATTTCACCTCCCCTGTCTTTTCCCATTACAGGTAAACATGATTGTCCTGGGAAAGTTCCTGGGGATTCCCAAGCCCTTTGGACCCATCATTAATGGGCGCTGCTGTCTAGAGGAGAAGGTTCAGGACTTGCTGAATCCACTGGGACTCACATGTACCTTCATTGATGATTATCTCTCCTACCACGTACTAATGGGCGAGATCCATTGTGGCACCAATGTCCGACGGAAACCCTTCTCTTTTAAGTGGTGGAACATGATTCCCTGAGCTGGCTCCCCTCCCACCATCTTCTCCTTTCCCTGTTTCTCACAAGAACATCAACATGAGGAGAGGACCGTCCATCTGTTTTGGAAAAAGGCCACCACCAGCATCTATAGCATGGGTCCCCAGTCACCAGGCCCTAGCCATCACTATAGGATATCAATGGGATTCTTCCTTCTTAGTGAAGGACAACCCTACCTGGCCCATCCAGTCTTCAAAGATGTCCCCTCAGTTCTTCTTTTTTCCTTTTCTCTCCAAGTCTAATTTGTCCTTCTCAAAGAAACTTAGCAATTCTTATGTTCTGTCCCAGACCTAAAGGGACAAACTAGCTCTGTGTGTGTGTGTGTGTGTTTGTGTATGTGCACCATGTTGGATGGGATCAGCTGGTGTGTTTTGATTTTTCCAGTTTCAGGACTCATGCGGGATCATGGAATATTAGAGCTGGATAAGATTCAATGTTCCCATTTTACAGAAGAGAAGAACTGAGGCCCAGAATGGGAAAGTAACTTCCCATGGTCACATCTCAAGTTAATGGCAGAGGCAGAACTCCAGATCACAGAACCAAAGACTCAAAGAGTTGGAAAAGATCGGAGAAGCCACCTACCCTAATTGAGAATGAATAAATAAGGTCTCTTCTATAATACCCCCAAGAACTCATCAACGGAGGCTTCTACTTGAATTCATCCACTAAAGAGGGGTCTACTACCTCCTGAGGCCAGCCCATACCTCTCTGGGACAATTCATATTCTTATGAAGCTTTTCCCCAGTATGGAGTCTGAATCATCCTTACGAATAGCTCTTATACAACACAGGTCTTTTATCTTCCCATGAAGTACCAACCTTAGCTAGAACCCAACAGACCTTAGCCGTGTGGGTCCAGTACTGACCAGCCTGCTGCCCTCTCCTTCAGTGGACCCTGCCCCAAAGCAGAGCCAATGGATGTCTCAGTTTCTCTCTTTTTGCTGAGAGCACCTTTAGCCCAGCAGATGAATGAAGGGAAAGGTCCTACAAAAAACAATAACAAAAATGCCCCTTTTATAGTTAACTGTTTCCAGGAGCAGCGATTGCTGCTTATTGGAGGGGAACAACCCGGATTATGGACACAGCCTGTTTCCGGCCCCAAAGTGCTGAGTGCTCTCAGCTGGTCTGGAGGAGAAAGCCCGAGTGGAGCGTGAGGCTGGGGAGCCTTGGGAGGGGCTGGCAAGGCTAGGCTGAAGCTTTGCGTGTCCGGCTTGAATCATTTCACTTTTTTCCCACGTCTGCCCCCATGCTTGCTTGTGGGTGCTCCTGCTGCTGTTTCAGAACACGGATTGAAGGCCAAGGACTTACCAAGTCCCTGGAATTCCTGATCAGACTGCTATGACGACTGAGTTGTCTTGGCATGGGTTTCAGAGAGAAGAGAAATGACAAGCAATCAGCTCCATTTCTTTTTGCATAGTGAAACCTCACATGGTGGGGGTGGGGTGATAATTTTCCCCATCTTATAAATGAGGAAATTAAGGTTCAGCCTGAGGAAGTGACTTGTTCAGGGTCGTACAAGCAAGATGGACCCAGATCTGCATCCACATTTCCTGACTCCAAGGCCAGTTCTCTTTCCACTGGACAGAATCCTTCCAGAGGTGGAGGGAGGGAGACTCCAGATATTCAGAAAGGGGTGAAACAGATTGAGTTCTCTAAGAAGGCAGGGCTTAATTCCTTCTAATTGGCCTTAATTATTCCTCTTCTTTCTGTAGGCAGTGGGAGGGGAAAGGATCTTTCTCTGTCTGGGCTCATCAGGGCCAGCACCCCTCACGTAGTACAAGTTTTGGTCTCAGTGGCTTAGGGAGTAAATCTGGTATGGCTGCCACAGCAAGAGAGAGGTCACTGTTCATGGGATCTTGGAATGGTAGGTCTAGAGCTATAAAAACTTTGGAGGTCAGCTAGCCCAACTCCTCCATTTTTACAAATGAGTAAACTGAGGCCCACTGAGGTTATATAACTTGCCCAAAGTCACACAGGTAGGATTTGAACCCAAGTCTTTTTAGTCCAGAGTCTTAGAGATTTTAATTTGGTTGATCTGGAAGGATCAGGCAAACCTAACTTGACTTGGAAGGCACTGAAAGAGGAGGCTTCCTCTCTGCTCTGAAAGGCAAGACTCCTCTAGAGGAAGCCCGCTCAGGATCAGCGGCAGATGCCTCCTATTCTCATCATGCCCTTGTTCTCATACTTCTCTTACTACAGGGAGCCCAGGGACACAGAATATCAGAGCTGAGAGGGTCTTTAGAACAAGGAATGTAAGAGCTGGGAGGGTCCTCAGGAGTCCCCTATATCCTTCTACATCTTCCCCTCCCACATTTTATGGATGTGGAAAATTGAGATCTTCAGGAGAAGAAATCCATACTTTCTCAGATCTAGAAGTGGAAGCCAGGCTATTCTCCCCCAACCCGTGCCCATCTATTCCAACTTCCTCATTTTAAAGATTTAGAAACTAAAGTTCAGGTTAAGTGGCTTGCTCAGGATGCCTCAGGATGTAGGATATTAAGTGAGAGGCAGGAGAAGAACCCATGAACCTTGGCTCTAAAGCAGGGATTCTTTCCTACTTTATCATTTTTGCCCAATGTCCCACAAAGACTTCTTGGCAGAGTTGAGACTAGAATTCCAATCTTCAGGTACAGGGCAGTTTCTATTGTCTCACTGGTGGTGCCTCTGAGGATGCTGGTGGACCAGGAGGCAGTTCCAAAATGAACAATTCATGGTGATCCTGTGAGTGTTCCTTATTCTCACTTATCCCCATCCCCACCATCCCCCACTCCCATTCCAACCCAGTTTTTGGTCAGTAAAAAATCCTGGTGGAACCAAGAGACAAAAGAAAGCATCATGGGTCTGAAGGTGTGTAGAAGGGGGTGATTAGCATGGTTGGGATTTTCCCTACGGGGCCTCTGCCAGGGAGTTCTTTGGTTCCACACCAGGACTCAGGAGAACTGTGCAATGATTCATGTGAAAGGAGAAGAAGGTGGGGAGGGGCCACTCACTCCCTAGTGCACAGACCTGAGGCTGTCCTCAGGAAGTCTATTCTGAAAATATGGTGGGATGATGGTCGATGAGGAGTCCACCACCTCCCAGGTTATCAATAAAGGCATAACCACTCACCTCTGATTCCGGGTCAGTCATTGGGCGTCCGAAGCGGGTTTGGGAGTGGGGAACAAGAACCTGGCGGTGCCCAGCCCTACTATCTTCTCTTTTTCTGGTCCCTAAATCCCACCTCCCAGCCTGACCCAGCCCAGCTGCTATTACCGCCATCTTTCCTTCCCTCCTGGTGAGGACTGGCAGCTATGGTTATCCTTACCAACCACAGTTAACATTTACAGGGTGATTTCAAATGGGCAAAGCCCTTTACCGATGTCTCAGGGGAGCTTCATGGTCCTGTGAGGCAGCTCCTACTGTTACTATCCCTAGGTACCCAATGAGGAAACTCAGGGAGGTCATGCCCCATGGCCATGGCTAATAAGTATTGGAGGCAGGATTTGAACGCAGGTCTTCTTGATCCAAGTCACAGGATCGTCTTATCCAACTTCCCCATTTTACTGATGGTTAGGGGAATTGAGACTCAGAGAAGCTAAGAGATTGTCCAAGGTCAGGATTGATACCATGCTCTTGCAACTGTGATTATCTCCATTTTACAGACAAGGAAACTGAGGCTCAGAAAAGTCAAGTTGCCCAGGGTCAGACGGTTAGTAAATGGTTTGCCTGACTTCCTGTCCCGTGCTCTTATAATTAGGACCATAAGATCTAGAGTCAAAAGACCAACCTATTAATTTAGAAGAGAAGGGTAGAGGGCACGCTGCTGAAACTGAAGTCCTGTACCAAGGTGCCCAAGGTCACACAAGGTAGCCCCATGGAGATTTGAACCCACCTCCACTGAATTCAAATCCAGCCTTCTTTCTACTGCGCTGACCTCCCTCTATGTAAGGGCACCATGCAGCGCATCACGTCCATTATGCTGAGGTTTCCTCTTTCTTCCTCTCCACTCCCACCCATTATCCCCAAAGTGCCAAGCACGCAGCTTATCCCACAAGCCCCTGGGCACATGCCCCATTGCCCCTAGGCATGTCCCACCCTGTTGATAATTATCTTGGGAGGAGTGAATGCTCTCTTCATCTCTTTCAGCCTCCATCTGCTTATCTCTTCCATCTTAGAGGGGACCTAAGGTTTTTTGTTTTGTTTGGGGGCAAGGGGAAGGGGGGAGGGAAGGAAACTTTTCTCCTCCCTGGCCCGACGGGCTGGGCTATTTCTCTTGGGCAGGCTTGGCAAATGCCCAATCATTTTCAGGGCTCTCTCCTTCTGCCAACTGTAGAAGGGTATACTGGGGGAAAATGTTGGATTTGGGGTCAGAGGACCTGGGTTCTGGTTTTTACACTTCTTTGGGGGACCTTGGGCAAAATTGTTCATTTCCTGGGCTTCAGTTTCTTCTTCTGTGAAATAAGTGGGGAGGGGTTGGACTGGGTGGCTTTTGAGGTCTCTTCCAGCTCTAAATCTAATCCCTTGAATAGTCCCTCAAATTTTCCCATGATCTCATCCATTAAGTTTCCCCTTCAGAGGCACAGATTTCAGTCCATCCGACCCTCCACAAAGTCATGCTTCCTCCTTCTGGTGTGGAAGTGACCCTGGCTTCCTGAGAGATGCCTCAGTGTAAAGTAAAAGCCCTGGCACCCTACTGAGTCAGAAAGGCTTCCAGTGCCACCTTGGCAACAGAGTTATTCTTTGCTCACTCTGTGCAAGGCACTGTGTTAGACATAAAGTCTGGGGATAAAAAGTAGAAAAAGACCAGATTCCCTGACCTCAAGAAACTTATAGTCAAACTGGAGGGAGAAGGTAAATACAAAATGAAGATATAGTCAGCCTGTCCACAAGCACGATGGGCACTTTTACTAATCTAGGCACTGTGGGTAGTGCTGCTGATACCAAGAAAGGCAAGTTTGGACAAACCACTGCCATTGCTGACTCCCAACCCCCTTCTCACCTGCCTCACTGGACCTGAAATTCCAGTGTAAGATTTCTATTCCTATAGCTTAAGCCTTTTAAAGAAATACAATTTTATTTTTACTTTTACATCATCTACTTTTCCCAATATACATCTCTTCTCCCCTGCCCTCAGAGAGTCATCTCCTATAACAAGACAAAGAGAGAAGGAAAAATTTCATCAACATTAACCAAAACATCCAAAAGGTCTGGCATTATACTCGGCGTTCCAAACTCATTGTCAGAGTTTGGTCATTGAAGTTCTACGGCATTTAGATTCAGTAGTTTTCTGTGTCGTTCTCTGTGTTTATATAATTTGTGAAGGCAATTATGATATATATAATGGATATACTACTCATTTAGATTTCTCGGAGCTGCCTTCTCTGATCTGGAGTCAGAAACTCACAACGTAGCTTGAAATGATCGATCAGATCCTTGACAACGTTCTCATCATCGCTACATTCCTGGGCTTGCGTACCTTAAGTGAATTAAATCAAAGATTGTAGAACCTGTTCCCATCACAGAACTCCAGTCTTGTGCCCCACCAAGTAACCCCCAAGACTTGAAACAATACTGTTCCCACAGGATTCAAGAACACCTGTAATATCCTGTGCTCATGGACTTGTCATCAGAAACCACTTGGGCCCTGGAAATCATCGTGTTGTAATCTACCTTCCCCTTTTCCCATTTGTGATTTAGGTATGTAAACTGTGCTTATACTCAAGCATATAGAGCTCTCCTCAGGAGAAATTCAAAGGTCTGCAGACTGATTCCCCACTCTGAAAGTAATTAATTAAACTGCTTCTTATTTTCTGGCATTCCTGTTTCTGGCCTGCCTTGTGCAGCTCCAGCTATTCACAGGTTAGAGACCGATCCTGTCTAGACTATCTTTAAAATTCTGTTAACAAGTCATAATCCTGTTTTCCTGATTCTGCTTAACTTCACCTTCCATCAGTTTATATAAGTCTTCCATGCTTCTCTGTATTCATTATTTTAATAATTTCTTAGGTACAAAAATATTCCATTATGCTCACACGCCACAACTTGTTAAGACATTCTCTGATGGGCGGCTTGTCAAAATTTAAATCTCCCCGAGAGGGGCACTAATTTGGGTTATCAATCATTTGCATTTTAACATTAAATAATTTAGCTTTTCCTTTCTTGGGAATAGGCATAATAGGAAAATAGATGGAGTGGTGGGGAAACAAGGCATCTGATATAATATGAAGTGATGTTGGCAGTTCTCCATTTGACCACCAAAGTGATTTTCCTAAAATGCAGGTAAACTCCATTGGTACCCTATCACTTCCAGGATGAAATCCAAATCCTTTGTTTGGCTTTCAAAGCTCTTTATAACCTAACCCCACCTTACATTTCTAGTTTTCTTCCACCTTATACCCCTCACACATAGTCTGATCCAGTAACATTGTCTTACTTGCTATTCCAACAGAAAGGCTACCCATCTCTTATCTCTGTCCATTTTCAGTAGCTGACTGTCCCTCATGCCTGGAATGCCCTCCCTCCTCACCTCTGACTCCTGGCTTCCTTAACTTCTTTCAGGTGTCAACTAAAATCTCACCTCCCATAGGAAACCTTTTTCTCCCCTCTGTGAACTGTTTCCTAGATATCCTGTATATAGCTTGTTTGTACATAATTGTTTGTTTGTTATCTCCTTTTTTAAATTGGAAGTTCCTCAAGGGCAGAAACTAGTTTTGCCTTTCTTTGTTTATCCAATACTTAGTACAGTGACTGGCATATAGTAAATAAATGCTATTGATTGATTGATCTGAGGTAATTGGGGAAGGGGGAAGAACTACTAGGGCACAGGAAAGGGAGACTGAGGACAATGAAGACAAACCTCTCTTACTTCACAATTTTTTGATAGGCACTTGGTTACTGACCCCTGGGCAAATGTCCACTCTGAGGAGATTGGTCAGTCAGTCAACAAGCATTTATTAAGTTCTTACTATGTACCAGATGCTGGGAATTACAAAGAAAGGCAGAAACAAAGTCCTTGTCTTCAAGGAGTTCCCGTTCAAATGGAACAGACAACAGGCAAATAACTATATATATATATATGTGTGTGTGTGTGTGTGTGTGTGTGTGTGTGTGTGTGTGTGTGTATTTATATTTAAATACACACATCTATACATACACATGCACAGAAGACATAGACAATAGAAATAGAAGGTAATTTCTGAGGGATCTTGAGCAAGTCACTTCACCCTGTTTGCCTCAGCTTTCTCATTTAGAAAATGAGCTGGAGAGAGAAAGGGCAAACCACTTCAATATCTCTGCCAAGAAAACCCCAAATGGGGTTAAGGAGAGTCACACACAACTGAACAACAAGAAAAAAATCTCTGAGCAAAGGCACTAAGAGTGGGAGAGAGTGGGAATTGGGAAAGGTACCTTGCAGATGGTAGATTCTCCAAACCGGTGCCCAAAGCCAGTAGCTTTTCTAGCCAACTGGAACCATTTGCTGACTTCTGCCCCTGGGGCTGGGACAATCATTCTTGAGAAATTCATTTTGCTGTTGAAAAAACTGAGATAATTTAAATCGACTTAAAATTGGGCCACGTAAGCTGCAAGCTGAATCGTTAGATAAATATCATCCTGGTGTGGTGCAGTGGGAAAGGGCTGGCCCAACAGTCAGGAGACCCAGGTTCTAATAATAGTTATTCTACTGACTTACTGTGAGATCTTGGGCAAGTGCCTTCCCTTCCTTGGTCCTCCATTTTTTCATTTTTTCATCTGTAAAAGGAGAGGAATGGATCAAATGGACTTTAAGGTCCCTTAGAGCACTGGTATTACATATTAGAAGGTATCCCCAATCTGTATCAATATTTTCTATTTTAAGGTCCCTTTTGGTTCTATCATTCTAACAATCAACCAAGAAGATGCCAACATGCATTTCTAACTAAAAGATGAAATTTTGTGGGGATAAAAGTAAAGTTCTACATTTGGGTCCAAAAAATCAACTGCACAAGAACAAGGGGTGGGATGAGAATCTGTATCTAGACAAGACAAAATATGTTGGGCTGTGAGTAGACTTCAAAAATTCAACAATATGATATGACAACCAAAAAAAGCTAATGTAAATCTGGCTACATATGATAGACACAGGGTACAGAATGAGAGTATAGCAGTCCTGCTATACTCTGACCTGGCTAAAGGCCAGTTCAGTTCTGTGCTACCATATTTGAGAAAGGATGTTGACTAATGGAACACATCTGGAGAAGGGTGGCCCAGATGAGGAGGGGACTAGGGAGCATCCCCATATGAGAATGAGTTAAGGGAACTTGGAATGCTTAGCTTAGAGAAGAGAGGGTTTAGGGAGATTCATTTAATTGAGAAGTTTTTGATTAAGAAGCTACTACATGCCAAGCACTTTGGTAGGTATTTGGGATACAAGAACGAAAAACTAAAACCATCTGCTTTCTCACATTCTCTGGGGATGCACATATTTGAGTATATAGAATATAGAATTGATTATTCACATGACTTGGGACCAAATTGATAAATACCAAATAAATAAGCCATTTAGTGAAAGAAGACACAAGTAGTTGGAGAGATAGATATCATAGCCATATCTAATATTTGGGGGACTGTCATGGAGGCGGATTAGTTTTGTTCTGCATGGCCCCAGAGGGCCAAGGACGCAGAAGTAAGGAAGTACGTTGAGGCTGCATGGATGAGGAACATTTCCTAAGGATTAGAGGTATCCAGAAGTGGAACGGATTGCTTGGAGAGAGAGTGGGTTTATCCTTCAGCGGAAGTTTTAGAGAAAAGGCTGAGTGACCACCATATCCAATGTACTGTAGAGAGGATTCTTGTTGAGGGACCAGTTGAACCAGACGGCCTCTCTGAGATCTCTTCCAACTTACAGACTTTGTGATCTATGAATTTCATGCCTCCTTGGACAAACACCCTCCAGAAGTATCTGGTTCAAAGGCAAAACCAGCAGCATTCCAGTGCTCCCCATTCTACTGGTCCAGTGGACTTCTGACTTTCTGTACCCCACCCTACTTCCCCCCATCCCAGCCAGGAGCAAAAAGTTTACTACCAGGTACCATAATCAAGAAGCCCCAACTGTAGGCATCTCTGGGCGGGTACCTGCTCGCTCTCCTTAGGGGCATAATTAGGTTGCACAGGGCAACTGGTTCATATGTAAATGAGTCTCAGCTCCTGGAAAGGATAATGTGAGGACCCAATGAACTGCCGTCTTTGAAAAAAAGAGGAGGGTTCCTGGACCAGGCTGGCCTTTAAATGGAATCATGCTTAGCCTTTGGGGCAGTGGGGACACTGGCTGGAGCCTGGTGGGGATCTATCATGTCCCTCCAGAGGATAGTCCGAGTGTCCCTGGAGCATCCCACCAGCGCTGTGTGTGTGGCAGGAGTGGAAACACTGGTGGATATTTATGGGTAAGAGGACTAGCCTGGGAATAGGGTGTATCTGGGACCTGGGGGAGAGATATGGGATTTTCTCCTGAAAGCTGGTCAGCAGTCTTCCTTTGGGAGCTCCCATCCTACTTTGGACTCTATTGCTACTAAGGAGTTGGAATAGAAGGTTGGAAATGAAGAGGTGGGGAGGGAAGGACTCATCAAGGTCATTTCTCTGTGGTGGTTGATGTTTCATAATAATGAGAGGAATTAATCCTTGGTTTAGCTGTTCTCACCTGGGCTGTGGTCTAGGAATGGTGGCCAAACCACAGAATGATTGAGTCTTGAACAAGCCTGGAAGCTTTGACTAATTCCAACATCAGGAAAATAGAGTATCAGAGTCAGAAAGGATCTTGGACCATAGAAAGTCAACATCGAAAGAGGTCTTTGAATTTAGAACAGAGACTGTCAGAGCTGGCTGGGAGAGTAGAATATAGACTATTAAAACTGGATGGAGCCCTAGAACACAAAAGATCAAAGAACAGAGTCTTAAGACCACCAAGCTCACCGTGTCTTAGTCCAAATGATCAGACTAAAGCTAAGAGGGTGATTTGTCCAAAGATACATGGCTCTAATTAAGTCGGAGGTGAGGTCTTTTTACTCCCAGCCTTGGGCTCTTTCCACTCCACCTCTTACTGGAAATATAATCATTTTTCTTAAAAACCAAAACAAACAAAACCCCACAAAGCTTTGAGAAGAATTGGCAAAGGCAAGGCTGATTCTGGAGTCTGGAAGTCTCAGAGATCAGCAGGGTTTGGCTCTGGTGTAGGGAGCCCAAGTGAGGAATCTTCTGAGGTCCGAAATTGTCCTGCTGCTAAGTCCGGTGTCAAGCTTTGCGGGCTTTCTCACGCATCAGAACTCAGATCTTGTGACAGGATACAATCATCACTGTGGAGGGGCCTCCATTCCCTGGGTGGGGATGAATGAGGATACTTGTTCCTGTCCTGCTTTTCCCCCAATTGGCTTCTTCATGTTCCTGGGAGAAGGGCACCCCTTTCACCCCTGTGGAAGGTGCCTCTCACAACTTCTGCCTGTGGGATTGTCTGAACTGGCTCTTGGAAAGTGAATATGCATGCATACAATTTATATATGCAAGTATTTAAACCTCTCTGACCTTGAGTTTCTCATCTGTAAAATGGGGCTAATAACTCCTACCTTATAGAGGAGGATTGAAGGAGATAATGTAATATACTTTGCCAAATTTAAAGAGCTACATAAATGTGAGCTATTATTTGGATTAGTTTCTAGATGAAGAGCCTGAGGTTCAGAGAAGGGGACCTGAAGGTCACTAAGCTGGTATATAGCAGGGACAGAACTCAAACACAGCTCAAGTCTAATACTCCTTCCAGTACACCATGAATTGCCTTCCTTCCTCCTCTGAGACTTCTGAAGTAGGACCAGATGTAGTTGCAAAGGGTGGGAGACTGGCCACAGGGCTGTGTTGGTGATGAGTTGGGTAGAATGGGTATGAGGAACCAACTTTTGGGAAGGGTTAGTCCTGGGGGTGTTTTTAGAAAATGGTTTCTTAGAATGTCTCCTTCTGTCACAGCATCTAAAGGCTAGAATAGCTTCTTTTAGGAGATGGAGAGGTAGGAGGGAGGGGGTGGGTCAAAACAGCTGGCAAAATTCATCAGAGGCAGTGAGTCGGGTTTTGGGAAACCCTTGTGGGGGAGGGAGATTGAGAATGGAAGCCTTGCAGATGGGCACCACTGCCTACCCTCGGGCTTCCTCACTCACCTGGCCTTTTCATTGACCTGTGTCTGGGAAAGGTAGAATCTGAGAATTGGTCATGGGGTTATCTTTGAGCAAAGCTTGCCCTTCTTTTCCTGAAATCCAAGGAATCTGTTCAGGGGAGCTGAGGTTATCCTAGAGGCTATCAAATGCTGACCTCCTTATTTTACAGAAGTGGAAACTGAGGCATAGTGAGAAGGGACTTGCCTGAAGTCATGCTGGTAATATGTGCCATTTGTAGGGTTTCCCTTTCACATGTGAGTTAGACTTAATGGCCATTTACGTCTCTTTCTCCTTGCAAATTCTGTGATTCTAAAGTGGCAAATCCAGAGTTCAGCTCTGTGGCTTCTCGTTTCTCTTTCTATGCCACCAGTCTACTGACTTCTGGCTTCCACCCTGCCCCTAGCTATCCTGGGCAAATCAGCCAGGGCAGCATTCAGCGTGGTATTGTATGAAAAGCATGGCATCGGTGGTTAGAGAACTTTGGTGCCACTCTGTGCATCAGTTTCCTCCTCTGTGAACTGAGATGACAGGACTAAGTAGTTTTTATAATAAGCCCTATAAAGTCACTTCCATCCTTTAGAAATCCTTGGACTTCAGAGAAAGGAAGACTGTTTGGTGGGAGTGGAGGGGAGGAATCACCTCCAGAGTAGATTCCAGTCCAAGAATTGGATGGGTAATTAATAATAACAGTTATATTTGTATAATGCTTACCATGTGTCAGGTAGTGTGCTAAGCACTTTAAAATTATCTCATTTGATTTTCATGACAACCCTGAGAGGTAGGTGCTATCGTTATCTCCATTTTACAGGTGAGGAAACTGAGGCAAACACAGGCTAAGTGAGTTGCCCAGGTTTACATAGCTAGTAAATTTGAACTCAGGTCTTCCTGACTCCAGGTCCAGCACTCGACCCACTGCATCATGAAGCTGCTGGATTGTTTCAATTGTGTCTGACTCTTTGTGACCCCACTTAAGATTTTCTTGGCAAAGACACTGGAGTGGTTTGCCGTTTCCTTCTCCAGCTCATTTTTCAGATAATGAACTAAGGCAAACAAGGTTAAGTGACTTACCCAGGGTCACCCAGCTAGTAGGTGTCCGAGGAAAGCTTTGAACTTATGAGGACGAATCTTCTTGACTCTAAAGCTAGTGCTCTCTCCACTGTACTACCTAGCTGCCTGCCCTGTCAGCAAATTTTCATAAGGCAGAAAAGAATGGAACCTGTATATTATAGGCTGGTGAGCTCAATGTTGACTCCTGGCAAATTTTTGGGAAGTATTATTAAAGGGATGGTTGATGGATATTTAGAAAAAGAATCAGTGATCCCAAAGGACCAGTATCAAGAAGAAATGCCTGCCTAATCTCATTTCCTTTTTTTGACAGGATTAAATTGGAGGACACTATAAATATAGTTTGCCTATCTTTAGTAAAGCAAAATATAAGGAGATGTACATTATTAAGTAGTCTGGGAACTATTTGAATGACTACACCCAAACAACAGTCCCAAGAAGGCTGGCCTGATTCGGAGATGAGCTCTGAAGTTCAATGGACTGCAGGGAATGGGAATGAAGATCTGAGTTAATGGGACCAGAAGGTCCACTGAGGTCCAAGAAGGGAGAACAGTGTTGCCTATAGACATAAGGGTACACTCAGAGAACAATCCAGCAATTCTGTCACATCCATCCTTCCTGAGCCACTACTGTGTGTCCAATTTTGTGCTGTACCCTGAGAGATACAGGGGATGAAAAACAAGAACCACAGCAGCAGTAATGACAGCTGGCATTGACAACATGCTTTAAGGCTTCCAAAGTCATGTGTCATCTCCTTTGATGGGCCTAGGAGCTGTTAATATCCTCTTGTAATAGATGAGAAAAGGACGACTGAGAAGAGTTAAATGTCTCAGCTAGACTTGCCCAGTTAGCGTGAGGCAGAATTTGAACTCAGATCCTCCTGCCTCCAGTCCCAAGTTCTTTGCACTGTGGTACTTTCAAGTGTGCACACCACAATCCCTGAACTGTTTAGAGCAGCAGTTGTCAAACTGCTTGGTCTCAGGACCCCTTTGCCCCCTTAAAAATGATTGAGGATTTCAAATCTGACATCAGACACTTGGCACTTACTAGCTATGTGACCCTGGGCAAGTCACTTAACTGTGATTGCCTCAAAAAATTATTGAAGACCCTAAAGAGCTTTTATGTATGTGGATTATATCTACTGGCATTTATCATATTAGAAACAAAAACATCTTAATATTATTATAAAATTGTTTTGACTTCACTGACCCTCCTAAAAGAGTCTTAGGGACCCCTCCCCAGAGTTCCCACACTGCATTTTGAGAACTGCTGACTTAGAATTTGATCAGAGTGAGCTAAGAAAATGAAGGTGCAAGAAGTGATCCAATCCAGCTCAGAGTTCCAATCTGAAGGCACCTCCGTAGCCGACCACTGATACTTTTTCCCTAAAGAGGCTTTGCAGAGGGCATTTGAGTAGGATGACTCAGTGGGATCTCAAAGCACCTTGTTAAAAAAAAAAAAGAAAGAAAAGTATTTTTATCCCCCTTTTAAAGATGAAGAATTAGTCTCAGAGAGATGACATGACTTGCCTACAGTTACTCAGCTATTAAATCATGTAGCTACAAGATGTTAACGCTGGAAGAGGCCTTAGAAATCATCCAGTTCAACTCCTTCACTTTTCAGAGGAGGAAACTGAGGCCCATGGAGGTTGAGTGACTTACCCAGGATCATGTAGATATTAGGTGATAGAGCTGAGACCTCAGCCTCTGCTTTCTCACAGCATATACGCGTTACATTTTCCATTCCTTTTGACAGGGAACTTGTCTGGCTGGGGAGAGAAAGTTGACCCATAGGCGATCACTAGAGAACAAAGATGCATTAGGTTGTGTTACCTAGATGATCAGGGCATACAGAGAATTCAGCAAAATCACTGTTGGCTGGGAGTGGTCAGTGGAGGCTTCATGAGGAATGTGAGCTTGAGCTAGGCCTTGAAGGGTGCGCACAAGCCTAGAATAGGAAAGGCATCCAAGGAGGGTTGAAGACCACTGAGTCTGTCAATATCTTGACCATCAAACCTTCCAGATTGGTAAACCAGGGTTCTTCCTTGAACTATAAAATGAAGGGGTTGAACTCGATGATTTTGTCTGAGATCACCCAGCTAATAATTGGTCATGAGATTTTGAGTGGAAAGGAAATTTTGACATCCTAGGATCCCACACTTAGAGCTACAAGTTGACCTGAGAGGTCATTGAATCCACACCACCTTATTCATTTTACAGATGAAGAGCTAAGGCTCAGATTGGTAAAGAGCCTTGCCCAGCATCACAAAGGAATGAAGGAAAGAAAACAAGGGCCTACTATGTGCTAGACATTGTACTAAGCCCTTATCTATTTTTGTCCTCACAGCATCCCTAAGGGGTGGGTGCTATCATTCCTCTTATTTTACAGTTGAGGAAACTGAGGCAGACAAAGGTCATTTGCCCAGGGTCGCACATCCAGTAAGTGTCTCAGGCCAGAGGCAGGTCCTACAGAACTGGAAAGGTTCACCTTGATGGTAGAGAATCCCTAGTTTTCTTCAATGCAGCTCACATGTCCCTCCTCTGTAAGTCCTTTCCTATTTTCCCCCTGGTTATTAAGGGCTCTCTCTCCCTCCTTAAATGACTTTGACTTTGTTTTGTATATACTTTGGATTTACTTTTGTGTGTATATATAAGTTTCTTGGGGGCAGGAATTGTTTCATATTTATATTTTTCTCATTATTTTTGCTGTCCCCATATCAGAGATCTGATGGGAGCTTGAGTTGAAATTCTGAGTGCCTAAGTGAAGTCCCCCCATTCTCCAGACTAGAATCTCTAGGTCTGAGGGAATGTAGGCTGGGACACATAAAACCCAATTTGAACATTCCCAGAGTGGGAGGGAAGACAGAGAAAAGCTCAGCAGAAGGCCATAATAGCTCACTTTTATATAGTGTATTACACAGACATTATCTTCTTTGATCCTTACCACAGTCCTGTAAGGTAGGCGTTTTCATTACTCCCATTTTACATAAGAGGAAACTGAGATTGATGGAGAATTTCCTTTAAAGCATCTCTCTGACAAGTGGCCATCTTTCCTCTGCTTGAATACCTCCAAGGATGGGAAACTCACTACCTTAAGAGGCAGACCGTCTCTACTTTGGAACAGTGCTCATTGTGAGGAAGTTTTCCTGATACTGAGATTAAATCTGCCTTTGCTTCCTCCCCTTCTACACCCTTTTTGCCCTCTTGATGCTAAATCTGCCCCTCTGGGGCCAAACAGGACAAGGCTGGTCCTTCCTCTACAGGTCACTTCCCTGGCTGTCTCCTGCCTTTGATCTCTTATGGTGCTAATTAATAATAACACTGCCTTGATTTTTATGTAGCATTTGTTTTTACAGCTTCCAACAAGCTTTCACATAAATTTCAGTTGGTCCTCATGGAAATCTTGTGAGGAAGACTGGTAGGGATTATTAACTCCATTTTACAGAGAAGGAAACTGAGGTCCAGGGAGAGGGAGGGACTTGCCCAGGGTCATTAGATGAATAAGCATTGAAGCCACCACCCGGATCCCCTAACCAGGAACCAGAAAGATCTGGGTACGAATCTTGACTCCAAAACTTAAATGCCATGTGATCCTGGTCCAGGGAAGGATTTTCTATCACCCTGCTTGCGATATCTTGTCTTATTTAACTCATCTTTTTAATTCCCATTTATTAAGTGCCTGTTATGTGTGCTGTGTTGGGAGCAGGGAATATTCAAACTTAAACGAAAAAGACTTGGTAGCTGCTTCTACTCAAGATACAAGACACATAAAAATAGCTATTATAATATTGTGGGAGGCAGTCTGGAACAATAGTTAGTGGTGGGGTTGGGGGGATGGAGAAGAGACTAAGTTTTTATTAAATACCACTTGATGCTGACACTAACCCTGGCATGTTTTCTCGTTGTTGTTCAGTTGTGTCCAGTTCTTTTTGGGGTTTTCTTGGCAAAGGTACTGGAGTAGTTTGCCATTTCCTTCTGTAGCTCATTTTACAGATGAGGAAACTGAGGCAAAGAGGGTTAAGTGACTTGCCCAGGGTCACACAACTAGTAAGTGTCTGGTGCCAGGTTTGAACTCAGGTCTTCCAGGCCTGGTTCTCTCTCCACTGTACCACCTACCTACCTCAGAGTTATGAGTACCTGAGTCTAAGTCCCATCTCTAACCCATGCTGCTTGTGCCATCTGGGCAACTCATTGAAGCTCTGAGTATCCCAGGCAATGCTCTACTTCAACTCAATTCAACAAGCCTTTATTGCCAGACCCTGAGCTGACTGATGGGGACACACACTGAAATGGTGCAATGTCTGCTCTCAGACAGTGCACACTCTGCTGGGAGGAATCCTGCCCGACAGGAGACCACTGAGCAGCCAGGGAGGAGAGCCAGAGGGCAGGAGATGGTCACCTGTTCTCAGGTTTAGATTGTCATTCATTTATTGTGATTCTAGAGCAAGAGCTAAAGTTAGAAACCTGAGGGGGAAAGAAGGGGGTGGGTCGTGTGTGTATGTGCAGAACAGGTGAAGGTGAGAGAGGGCCAGACCAAAAGATCTGCAGAGAGAAAGAGACAGATGGAGATAGAGACAGAGACAGAGAAAGAGAGAGAGGAGAGGAGAGGGAGGGAGGGAGGGAGGGAGGGAGAAAGAGAGACAGAGAGGGAGACAGAGAGAGGAGAGAGAAGAGAAGAGGGAGGGAGGGAGAGAGGGAGACAGAGAGAAAGTGAGAGACAAAGAAACAGAAAAAGAGGAGAGAGAGAAAGAGACAGGCACAGAAAGAGGGAGAGGGAGACAGGGACAGAGAGAGAGAGAGAGAGAGAGAGAGAGAGAGACTCTTAATGGTGTAGTGGAAAGAGCTACTGGATTTGAAGCCAGGAAGACTCAAATTTAAATCCTGACTCAGACGCTTGAAAGCTGTGTGATGCTAAGCACATCTCTTGACCTCTCTGAGCCTTGGTTCCCGCACCTGTAAAATGAGGGAGCTTTGACTGGATGGCCACTAAGGTCTCTTCCAGCTTTGCCTCTAGAATGCTCTGAATCCTTGCTTTGGCATTTAATGACTGTGTGGTTTTGGGCAAGCTCTGATCACCTCTCTGAGCCTCGGTTTTTCATATATAAAAAGGGGCCAATAATACGTACATACCCTACTTCACACAGGGCTACTGTAAGGGATACATTCTGGAAACCTGGATGTTCTAGGGAAATGGGAGTTAGGATTATGAGGGGGCCATGAGCCATACAAATAACTATAATACAAGATGGTACATGATGCAGCAGATAGCTGGGTTAACATGGAGATTCTGTATGGCCCTAAGGGCAGAAGTGGGAGCAGGGGATGGAAAGGGAGGTTGCACAGGGGCAGCTTTAGGCTTGTTTTCAGCCAAGATTTCCTAACCTTTAGCGCTCTTTAATAACCCTTACTATATACCCAGATACAGAGAAAGATGCAGGATGATCCCTGCTTTCAAAGACTCACAGGAAGATAACATGCAAGCAACCAGATACAGGGAGGGTGTACAAGAGATACACTGGAGAGAACTGATAGAGGGAAGGCACTGATGTGGGGCAGGGATTAGGAAAATCTTGTCGTAGGAGGTGAGATCTGCCAAAAGTCAGAGAACTTAGGAGGCAAAGAGGAAAAAGGAGACAGTTTTAGGCATGGAGGACAGCCAGAGAAAATGTCTGGAGTTTAGAGAGGAAGAGTCTTATATGAGGGACAGTCTGGAGATCAAGGTCACAGGATGGAAGGTTTATAGGTGGGGAGAGAGTGGAAGAGGGAGAGTGTAAGCAGAGGCTGAATGACTACATTTTTTGGATGTGTTGTAGAGAAAACCTTGTTTAAGAACAGGTCTCGGAGGTCCCTTCCAACCCCAGGGTTCTTTGAGGGGTCTTGCCTCTCTTCATTTCTCTGAGGTCTTCCCAAAAGGACCTGTCAAATTGCCTGGATACTCAAGAGTACCTATCCATGCTGGAAATTATAGCCTAGAGAGGAGAACTGACCTCCTTCCCTCCCCCCATCCATTAGGAGCACAGGAACTCCACACAGAGCTGTCATTGTCCAACCTTCAAATTACAGGGATTCTGTCTGATGATCCCTTCTGCTCCTTTTTATTTTTACAAATTGCTTCGGGTCCCTATGAGTCATCCTGGGGAATCAAGGGGTCATGTTCCTGCTGTCCTCTTTTTAGAGATGAGACATCAGGAGTAAGTCCAATGGATACCTTTCAGTTCTAGAGCAGCCAAATCATGGAGTCTGTTCAGGGAGGACTGGCACCTCTGGTGGGAGGGCTGCTCATCCACCTTTGGTGTCCACCTACACCCAACTCTCACCTGTGGCTCCAAGAAGCTGTAGCAGGTGCAGCAGCCACAACCCAGTAAACCATCTGGGCTGATGGGCTAAATCAGGTTGAGGTTAACCAACGGGCCTCAGACCTGTTGGTGAATTAGGGGGATGTCTATGCCAAGCATATGAAGACTTCTGTGGCAGAGTAGGTGATGATCAAAGATGCCAAGGTCATCCACTGCATCCTGGGCTATCACCAGTCATCCTGATTTGTGTCTTACCACTGGACTTTGATGACTCTGAAAGAGAGAGTGAGGCTGATGACTTTGTGCAGCTCTGCCTCACTTAGATCCAATTCACTTGAAAGTCAAGACATCATCCCATGATGTGATTGGTCCTCTATGGAAATGAAGGATGAACTATGACAACATGCTATGGGCTCTCTGAGCATCCCACATCCTGGTTGCTGTTTCTATGCTTAGTACAGTGCCTGGCACACAGAAAGAGTTTAATAAATGCTGTTCAGAGTGACAAGCCATATCCCTGGTGGACATAGACACCTGGAAATAGCTCCTTTTCACCCCTGGGAGAGGAGACCTCAGTCCTGTAGGGTCTACTGCTGCCCCGCTTTTCTAGCCCAGCTGGTCTCTAACCCACACTCACTCTCACTATATCTTCTCAACTGAGTCAAGAAAAATGGGTTCAAATTCCAGTGATGACACTTACTAGCTGTGTAACTGTAAACACTGCTCCATAGAGGTAGAAAAGGAAACTTAGAGGCCAATAAACACAAGCCCCTCATTTTATGGTTGAAGAAACTGAGGTTGAAGTAAATTAAGTGACTTGCCCAGGGTCACACAGCTAGTAAGTGTCTGAGGGAGGATTTGAATTCAGGCATTTCTGGCTCAAAACCTAGTGTTCTATCCAGTGTACTGCATATGCTTCACTGAGCCTCCATTTCCTTCTTGGTAAAATAGGGATAAATAAACTCATCCTGAGTATAGCTTGTTTGTACATAGCTGTTTGTGTGTTTTCTTCCCTATTTTATTGGGAATTCCTTGAGAGCTGGGGCTGTATTTTGGCTTTCTTTGTATCCCCATAGCTTAGGGTAGTGCCTGACACAGAGTCAGTGCTTAATAAACGATTATTAATTGACTGTCTAACTGAACAGAGTTGTTCCAGGGTTTCCGTAAACTTTAGAGCACCATAGAAAAGAGAGTCATTGTTGTGACTACCCAAAATAAGCCATGCCCTTTACCACCAATGGGCTTCTGGAAGCACCCAGGCATCCTCACTTCACAGCTCCAGTTTCAGGGAAATCTCATACAACCCAAAGAATCATTCTGTCTTCTCCTTCTACCTTCCAGTGGCCTCAGTTTCCTCATCTGTAAAATGAGGGGGTTGGATTCAGCGAACTCTGAGATTCTTTCCAGCTCTAGCTCTATGCTCCTATGAGCCTATGTACATTCTCTTCTCGCTATGAGACACATTCAAGTCTGTAGAATGGTCAGGTTAAAATTTGCTTATAGTAGAGGATGCTTGAGGTAATAGAAAATGTCAAATTGAAATGTCAATTTTATTCTATCACCAGTCATCTTGACTTTGGTCTTGCAGTGGCCTTGGATGACTGGAGGAGAGAATGAGGCTGATGACTGAAAACTCAACCTCACTTAAATCCGCTTCATAAGCAGAACAAGACATCACCCTCCTGATGTCATTGGTTCTCTTTGAGAATAAAGGATACCAGAAGAGTTTCCATTTTATCCTAGAGGTACTAGGAAACCATAGGTGTTTATTGATTTCCAGAGTGACTCTTTAGGAGAGTCACTTTGTTGGCTAAGTAGGAGATGGATTGGAGTAGGAAGAGGTTTGAAGAAGGAAAACCAAATAGGAAATAGGACCAGAACTAGGTGGTGGATGCTTGGGAGGAGAGAAGGAGACATACAGGAGAGATGTTGAGAAGATAGAAATGGTGATATTTGCCAAATGATTGTTACATGTGTGATGAGTGAGAGTGAGGAGACAAGGAAGATCCCGAGGGCACATGTGGATGACTGAGAGGATGGTGGTGCTGGTTTTTGTTCTTGACTCCAATAAGGAAGTCTGGAAGAGGAGTGGCTTTGGGAGTAAAACATGAGTTCTATTTTGGACAAGTTGAGTTTAGGATGCCTACAGGGCATCCAGTTAAGAGATCTCATAGATGGTTGGTGATTTAAGGCTAGAGCTAGGGACAGAAACTAGTGCTCTGTGTGTAGATCTGGACATCATTTGTGTAAAAAAATTACATCCAGTAGACCTGATGAGGTGACTTAAGGATAAGAGTACAGAGGGAGAAAAGAAGAGGACCCAGGACAAAGCCTTGGGGGACAACTAAAGTAAGGGAGTATGGTGTGATTGATGAAACAGCAAAGGAATCTGAAGAGTGGTCAGATAGGGAGCAGGAAAACCAGCAGAGAGCATTGTCATGGAAACCCAAAGGGAAGGAAGTATATAATAATTTAGGTCAGGGATGAGGAACCTGTAGCTTTAAGTGCACATGTGGCTTTCTAGATCCTTAAGTAATACCTTTTGACCAAATCCAAATTTTACAGAACAAACCTTAAGGTCACAACCAAAGAACAAATCCAAATGTTTTATGTAAAAATTGGATTAAGTCAAAAGACTACACTTAAGGACCTGGAAGGCTACATGTGACCTTAAGATCGCAGGTTCCTCACCTCTGGTTTAGGTCTTCATTGACCTTCTAGGCTGTTGAAATAACCTCCTAATTAATCTCCTTTTTGGAGTTTCCTCCCTCTCCAGTTCACCCACCGCACAGCTGCCATCACATCGGTAATGATGATGATAGCTAGCATTTATATAGTATTTTATAAGTTTTCTAGCCAGATTCCATTTCACTCTCTCCTTCAAATGTTCCACATTGTAGTCAAACTGTTCTACTTCCTGTTATGTTCCTCAAATTCCTCACGCCCACTCTGGTCCTCATGTCTTTGTATGCACTGTGATACATACTCTACTTCCCTCCAACACTTAGGACCTCTGACTTACTCCAAAGCTCAGTTCAGGTGTCATCACCTATAGAACGTTCTTGTTTCCTTCCAGCTGTGAGTGCTCATTCCTAAGTTGGGTGATTCACTGTGCATTCACTTTGGTCTCTTTAGACACCTCTCCTTTCTCCTTCCCATCAAAATCACTTCTCTTCTTGTCTCCATAATTTTGATACTGAGAGCCACCCATTCTTCCTGGGATGACTTCCCTTGTAGAATTCTAGTTCACAAGTTCTTCTATTTCTTCTAAACTCTTTGCGATTTGCTTCACCAAATCTAGGATGCATGTTGGATCATTCCTAGTTACCCCTTCTTTCTCTATCATACACTCCAAGATGGTGTGGTCACTTCCCCAAGATTCCTGTCATTTCTTCTCTAGCAACCAATTTCTATTGATAAGAATCAGATCCACAATAGAGCATCTTCTTGATGGCTCCTCCACCTTTTGAAGACCCAAGTTATCATTGACTGGTCAAGCAATTACTAACTCTTTTGCTTTGGGCAAAGAGTAAATCCCAGTAGGTACCTAGATATATGAAGTTTCCTGTCATTGTTACACAATGCCTCTATGCCAGGCTTGTAATTTAATCCCCAAACTCCTCATCTATTTCCTCTTTTTGGCTGGGCAGACTTAGTTTACTCATATGACAAGACTGCTTCTGCATTTGTCTCCACTGATCTTTGCTCAGTTACTTTCATTGGACTCCCTCCTCTGAGTCCTTTATTTTCTCATATGAGCATATTTTCATAATATGTTGCACTAGCCCCCTACTGTTCAATCTGTATTATTTCTTTTGAATAAGGTCTATCCTCCCAGAATAAAATTTCCATCATGAGCTTCATCCAGCTACATCTCAATAATATTATGAGACCAAATTTACCTCTAGTTCATTTTACTTGTCATTTGTAAGTGATATACATATGCACATATAGCCCATATATATATATATCCATAATACACATACATGAAAAGTATGTGTATATGTCAGAATGTAAATGCCTATCTGTATATATAAATGTAATGTAGTGTCTATATAAGTACATATATAAACATTTATATATATATGCATATTTATAAGTATTTGTGTACACACACTTATACTCACATGCAAATGAATACACTTATCTGTCACTCAGGAGAATAAAGTGAAAGTTTCTTGAGGCCAAAGTCTATCCCATTTTCATCTTTGTATTACAGCAAGAAGTAAAATTCTTTGTCATCATAGGTATTTAATGTTGGTTGAATTGGAGAGAGAGACAGACAGACACACACACACACACACACACAGAGAGACAGAGAGAAATTTGGTTGGGGATTGGGATGAAATCTGACCATCCTTTCATTTCCTTTCCTACCATTTCAATACAGTTCCCCAAATCTCTCTTTAGTCCCCATTTAATTGATCCATGAAAAAAGAGGGTCAAGTCAACACAGGAATGCCCCATGACAGAGGGGAGAGGGTAGGATGATGCTGGTAGGGAGAACTGGGACAGCAGAGGAAAAGCAGCAGGATATAGTTCTTCAGGGTTCTTTTTTTTTTAGTCATGGACTCCTTTAGCAGTCTCTCAAGATTTGGATTTGACTCTTTGGACTTGATCCCTTTGGATTTGACTGTGCAACATGGGAGACACTGGCACAGCACTGCTCAGCATGCTGTGCCCACATCAGAAAGGGTGCTGCGCTCTGTGGGCAAAGCAGAATTGAGACAACACAAAGTAAACATAGGATGCACAAATTTGGAGTATCCACCCCAAATATTCACACAGACTATCTACGGTAGAGCATTCCGAGCTCATATTGGTCTGATCAGCCACAGTCGGACACACTGAAGTTTCACCTCATCATAGTGATGTCATTTTGGTTCTCTTGGAGAACAAAGGACAACAACCGGTCAATGATTAATAGCAATAAAAGTAATTTTTTGGTTCAGTTTTTCAGTTTTGTCTCTTCATGACCTCATTTGGGGCTTTCTTAGAGATACTGGAGTCGTTTGCCATTTCCTTCTTCAGATAATTTTACAGATGAGGAAACTGAGGCAAGTGGGATTAAGTGACTTGTCCAGAGTCACACAGCTAGTAAGTGTCTGAGGCTGGATTTGAACTCAGGAAAATATGTCTTCCTGTCTCCAGACCTGTTGTATCCACTGTGCCACGTAGCTGCCTTCCATGTATCTAATAAACCTTTAATGTTTTCCAACCTGCTTTGCTCTAAATGGTCAAAAGAGGTCACAGACAAGCAGGGAAATGTGTTGGCATTATCATGTTAAATTTAATGCACATATATTAAGCTCATAGTTTCCTATACAATCCTCTTTTTTTTATTCTTTCTTTTTTGAATATTGCATGTTGACATTTATTGCATCCATAACCATAAGAAAAAATTTTTAAAGAAACAAAATACTTTACTCTCAGTAGTGCTGTAAGGTTGGTACAGTCATATAAGTATCCTTATCTCCATTTTATTAATGAGGAAACTGAGGCTCCAAAAGGGAAAGAGATTGGCTTAGAGTCACCAAGTTAGTCTGAAGTGAACTCAGGTCTCCTGACTTCAAGACTAGTGTTCATTCTATTGGAGAACAATGCCTTGAAGACAAAATTGTTAATATATATGATATACAGAGGAAATAGTACCAGCCGAGAGGACCTGAGTTCAAATTCTCTCCTCTTACACTTATTGTCTATAGGCTCTTGGAAAAGTCATTAAACCATTCTTGGCCTCGACGATCTCATCTGTAAAATGTGGTGGGACTAGGTGGGTGATGAGATAGTGTGAAGGTCAGTTACAACATGGTATTGGTTTGGTGTGGGAATTGAGAGAACCAATCAGATTCTAGCTCATGAACACCAACTCCATCTTGTGCTGCCACATGTATTATGCTTCATCTTGTTTTTGTGCAAATCATCCATGGAAAACTAGATGGTAGAAGCCATCTATTGCTTCACAAATGCAGATGGATGCAATTAATCAGCATCTCTCAGTTATGGGAAAAGAAAGACCTCAAAACCTACTTGGCCCCTCCCAAATTGACCAAATCTCATTCTTTCCCCATCCCTACTTGGAAAGCTCCAATTAGAAATCAGATTACCTAATTTTGTATCCTGGTTTGTATCCTGCTCATTGCTTTCTTTTAATTAATTGCTCTTATTTGATTAATTATTTTAATTTCATAAAAATCTGTCACTCTGTGTTTAGGGTCTTTGGGATGACCAGAGAGTCCATTGACCCATTTATCAGGCCAGTTTTGCTAATAAATCGCATAGCTTGGAATATGTTTTCATTATAAATTATCTACCATGTGGGCTCTGAAGTCCCTTTCAGCACTATGATTCCATGGTTGTCTTCAGGTATTTGAAGAGCTGTAGCATAAAAATGAGATTGGATTTGTCTTGCTTGGTCCCAGAGAGAAAACCAGGAAGCAGGGGGTGGAAGTTATAGGGAAGAGCTTTGCTTCTGATCTTTGGGAAAATGTCCAGATAATGAGAGCTGCCCCAAAATGGGCGAGGCCAACTCATGCCAGGTTCCTAGTTCAAGTGGAGGAGGGACAACCACTCATTATCAATGTATGAGTGTATACGAAGCCTTTCTGGACCCCTCCTTTTAGGTGCTAGTGTTGGTTTCCCCCAAATTACCCTCTATATTTTATTACATACTTATATTTATACTTTTCATCTTCCCTTGGCTAGACTATAAACAATTGGAGGGTAGGATTTGTTTCATTCTTGTCTTTGTATCCCCAGAAACTGGTATGATACCTTGCATACAGGATGTAATAAATGCTAGTGGATGGATTGATCAATGAAATTGAGAGGATTCCCATTCAGGTGCAGCTTGGATTGAGCATTCTCTAAGGTCTTTGCCACCTCTGGCAGTCAAATAGCTCCCCAGCTTCTCCCATCATTCCCTGTCTCTCTCAGGTCTGTGCCAGAGGGCACGGAGACCTTCGAGGTCTATGGCACCCCAGGCGTGGACATCTACATCTCCCCAAACATGGAGACTTCAAGGGAACGGGCGGATACCAAGAGGTGGCGCTTTAACATGGGGCTTGATATCATCGTCGTCATGAACTCTCCAAGCAATGACCTGAATGACAGTCATGTAAGTGGGGTCCATATCCCAAAGGTGTGGGGTGCGAGATTCAGCAGGGAACACTTGAGTGATTGGAATCTGCTCTTGAGGGAACTCAATCACTGAGTGACCTTCAATGAGATGCTTCTATCTGGACTGGTTTCCTTTCTTCATTGGTAAAAAGGAGGTGGACTTGATTAACTCTGATGTCCTCTTTGCTGATATACTGTGCTGTCTGGTCCCTCCCGCTCTCCTATTCTATGATTCTTTGGTTTCTCGCACTAGGGACAAAAACGAATCTCCCCTTACTCAAACCCTGACACAGCTTAGCACAGGGTGAGACGCACGGTAGGGGTTTATGACTCAAAGAAGACAATCTTGGTTGAGTGCACCAACAACCTGAGTTCTAGACCTGAGTCTCTGGACCTTTAATAGCTCTTCCCTTCTCACTTCTAAATCCCAAAGCTGAATTATTCCTTGATTTCGATAACTGTTGCAGTGACTATGTTGGGAGACCTGAACATTTGCCCTTGGATTTGGGATGAAGGGGGCAGGCATGGGTAATTTCATGTTTGGGGTCAATTTCATTGCTGAAATTCAATAAATAGGGAGTAGTAATTGTGGATTTATGGGTGCATCCAGGCAGAAAGAGCCTGTTTCCTCATAGTGTGGGGGAAGTGTTAATTTTAGTTGAGTGAGTCAGAGCTAGACATCTGAGGGGCTGAGAACTAAATCTTCAAATAGGGAGGATCCAAAGAAAAAAGCTATTATACAGTTATTTAAACACAAGGCATGAGTGTTGCTGCCTTAGAAAGCTTTGTTATTCTTTATAGAACTAGAGAAATCATAATTGGAGGTGAGATGGAGGCTAGAACTTGGGATATCAGAACTGGGAGGGCCTTTAGAACACAGAAGGTCAGAGCTGGGAGGGCCCTTAGAACACAGAAGGTCAGAGCTGGGAGGGCCTTAGAACATTGGATGTCAGAGTTTAGAGAGATCTTAGAACACAGAATGTTAGAATCAGGAGGGTCCTTAGAACACAGGATGTCAGAACTAGGAGGGCCCTTAAAATATAGAATGTCAGAGCTGGGAGGGTCTTAGAATATAGAATGTTAGAACTAGAAAGAAATGTAGAGACCATTCCCCCCACTTCTTTTTTTTAATTGTTTCAGTTCTGTCTGACTCTTTGTGGAGCCATTTGGGGTTGTCTTGGCAGAAATATTGTAGTAGTTTCTCTCATTCTACAAATAAGTAAATCAAGGACAAGAATGAGTCAGTGTCTTCTCCAGGTAACATAGACAGTGTCAGAGTTGGAACTAAATTTCAAGACTAGGTAGACGTCATTGTAAACCATGACCTATATGACTCAAAGCCACCAGAGCTAGCTGAGTGAGTGCCTTGGGGAGGGTCAATGTTGAGGGAAGAGGGAAGGAAAAAATAGAGGGAATTACCCAGAATGGAATATCATGCTGCCTCCACTGTGGGTGAACCTACTACCCTCCCCCTTTGGCTGCATAAATATTCTCATTTTCCAGATAGACCAGTTGAGATACAGGCACTAAATAATACACAGACTGCTGAGGGCTTTTGTATCCCCCCTGAGTCATAAATCCTCTCTGGTTCTACTTTGTGAGTTCTACCATGACCTGACCCATCAGTGATTTGGTCTCCCTTGAGCAGAAAGGGGAGGATTGGACTTCACTGGGAGCCTTGGTGCCCCTGAAGGCTGGAACTCTTGCCCTACTGGGCCAAAAGCTACCTCCCTTGGTTTCTGGCTCCCAGGGTGGTCTGTGCCTGTAGGTGGTGACTACGACTCAGACTATTTCTTTCCACAGGTTCAGATCTCCTACCACTCCAAGGATGAGCCACTGGCCCTGGCCTATGCCATCCTCTATCTCACTTGTGTGGGTAAGTGATGAGGGTTCAGCAATGATGGTCCTGGCCAGCTCCTCAGAGGGAACAGTGCCTTTGAAACATCCCTGTCCTAACAACCCCAAGACAAGGGCCCTGGTCCTGACTCTGACACTTTACAGCCATGTTTCAACACCTCAACGGATGTGACTGCAGATATAGTGTGTTTACCTTGCAATGAGGCCTGTTCAGGCTTGCCCAGCCCATGCTACTCTTGTCCATGCCTTCCTGGCACTTAGGACGCCTAGCTAGAAGGGGTCTTACCAATGCCCATCAGAATACTAGGCCAGGACCTGGGATATCTGGGTTCCAATCTCACCTCCCATTCTTTCTGGATTACCTGATTAGCAACAGACCTATTCAGCTCTCCTTGCTCTAATTTTCTTATCTATAAAATGGGAAGTTTAGGGAGTCAGTACCATGTAATGTAGAGACAGCTGGCCTCAGAGCCAGGAAGGCCTGGGTTCAAGATCTGCTTCTGACACAAGCTGGCTGTGTAAGCCTGAGCAAATTCCTTAACCTCTTAGTGACCATGGCAGCTCTCCAGGTCTCTAAGATTCTGCACTGGTGCATTGATGGAGGGAATTTCTCATTGGGAGCTCCCTCTGCCAAAGAAATCGCAGGTTCAGTCCAAAGAGAAATTCCTTTGGCTGCTTAATTCACAGTCCTTTGTAAGTTGTACAACGCTGTGGATGAGTAAGTTGTTGTTGTTAACTAGAGTCCAACCTACTTCTTCTATAGGACATCTAGTTGCATAGAGCCCCGGGACTGCAGTCAGGAAGACTCACCTTCATGAGTTCAAATCCAGTTTCAGACACTTGCTAAATGTGTGACCTGGGGCAAGTCACTTAACCTTGTTTGCCTCAGTTTCCTCATCTGTAAAATGAACTGGAGAAGAAAATGGCAAACCACTCCAGTATGTTTGCCAAGAAAACTCCAAATGGGTTCACCAAGAGCGGGACATGACTGGACAACAAAGTTCATTCTATAGGTGACTCATGCATTGATTCATCCATTCATTCATTGAACAACGATTGAGTATGGGACAGCAGAAAGAAGGCTAGACTAGCACCCAATAGTCCTAGGTTGAATTCTGGCTCTAACTCCCACTTAGCTGTGAAACTCCGAGCAAGTCCTTTTCCTGGGGTGAGTTTGAGTATGGCCAGAGTTTTTTCCATGATGACTTTGAGAAGGACAGCAAGGGGACAGTAGAAAGGGCACTGGCTCTGGAGTCATGGGTCCTGGATTTGAATACACCTGTATGTGATCCTAGGAAAGTCTCTTGGATTCCCTAGGACTCAGTTTCCTCATCTGTCGGAGGGGAGCATTGAACTACTTGAGGAGAAGATCTCCTCTGGCTTTGACCTTCTTAGAAGAATTAGTCTGCGAAGACAGTCTTCTAGGGTACCTGCTACCTATGACCTGCTCCTGGGGATGAATGTCTAGCTTAGAGCAGACCAAGAGAGCTCTGGGACCCTATCCTGACTCAGCCTTCTTTTTTGCAACAACGCAGATATCTCTCTGGATGCCGACATGAATTGTGATGGCAAAGTGGAGAGGAACTACGTGGATAAGGTACTCAGTCACTTCTTAAGCATAGATGTGCCAGGGAACACAGAGGGGGAAGTCCTCTTTGGCACTATCCCCAGACCCAGCCAAGCCCAGACAGGAATATTCCTGGTATCCTTCTGCTACAGGGGTTATAGCTAAGTCTGGGCAACTACGAGGAAGCCAGAGGAGCAGGAACTTTCCTTCCTCAATCCATGTGCAATATTTATTGAATGTATACTTACTCTGTGCCCAGCCTAGTGCTGAGAGCTATCAGTCAATCAGCAAGCATTTACTAAGGACCTACTATGTGCAAGGCACTGTGCTAGACTCTGGGGATCTGAAGAAAGGCCAAACCACAGCCCGACCCTCAGAATGTTTGTAAATAGCTAGATACATGCAAAAATCTGTACACTGTAAATGGAAGGGAGACTCACAGGGAAGCCATTAGCTGGCCCTGCCCTCAAGGCACTTCTAGTTTAATTGAAGGATCAAAGTTTTTACACATGAAATAAAGAAGAATTGAGTGTCTGAAGTGGAGCTGTCCTCCTTAGCTGTCTTCAGCCTCTATTCTCATTCCCCTACATCCATCTACAATTAATGATGGTGTCACACCTCTGCTCAAGAAGCTTGAGTGAATTAATGATGGTGTCACACCTCTGCTCAAGAAGCTTGAGTGGATCTCTATTACCTCTGTAACAAGTTCAGCATCCTTTGTCTGTCCTTCAAGGAGATCTACCATCTGGCATCTCCCTCACAGCCTTGTCTCTTGGTACTCTCCTCCACATAGTCCATGCTCTAGTCAAACTGGATCATTCTCTGTCCCCTGAACAGGAGCATGTGTTCACCCCCTTAAGATGATGAGCTCCTTCCCATTCTTTCAGACCCAGTTCAAAAGCTGCCTCCTCCAGGAAGTCTTTCCTGATTGTCCTCCAGGTCAATAATGTCCTTTCTTCTTGGATTTCCCATAGAACCTTACTTTGAACCTCTCTAAGGCACCAGGCATAGGGTATTCTATGTATCTGTCTTATCCCTCTACTAGACAAGGAGCTCTTTGAGGGTAGGGACCCATGTCTTATCTAAACATTGTTAACCAGCACAGTGTTCTGCATACAGTAGATGTTTAAGAAATGCTTGTTGCATTCATTTGAACTCTGGAGGGCTACTGAGCTCCAGGTATGACTCTGTATCCTCATAGCCCATAAGGATTGAGGATGGGGTACAGGGAGAATTCATGTAGGAAATGAGACATGTCACCCCTGGAAGGATAAAGAGTAGGTGGGATCTAGAGGTGAATAAGAGAGAGAGGGAATTCTAGGAAGGGGGAAATAGTATAAGCCAAGATAAGAGGAGAGTAAATATAGCAACCACAGGGAATGGGGAAAAGGGCCTGGTTGGAATGCAAATTAAAGCTAGGTTTGGTGTGGACTGGGTGTAAAGGGCCTTGAATTTTGGATAAAGCAGTCTAGATTTCATCCTGTAGGTGCTGGGGAGCCAAGAAAGGTTTTGGAGCAGAGGAGTGACATAATGAAAATATTTTTTGAGGAAGGTTATCCTGTTGGCCTTTGGGAGGTGATTTGGAAGGGTGTAGGGATTGTGTATGTAAAATCTTAGAGGAAGGGGTTATTGTTTCCCCAGGAGAGAGGGCATAGGGTTTGAAGAATGAGGGAAGTATGTCTGAGGCTTACACCATTGGTGAATTATAATTTATTATTGTCAGAGGCAGTGGGTGTGGGGACCTGGTGGACACGGAGCAATCCTCTTGGTGAACTGTGACCGGGATGATGTCACCAGTGATGACAGAGATAACTGTGATAAATATGTGCGCTGCCTTGAAGGTACAACTGACGATCCCTGCCTAAAAGACATACAAGATTACCTGGAAGCTAGCAGAGTAGGGTGACCTCGGTTCTGGGTGGGGAGAAGACTCTCCATGTGACTCCTTGGACCACAGTGTTCCATTTTACACATTGTCCCTTAGTCCTGAGGTCTGATTCTAAAAAAGAAGGAGTTCCATGATGTCTCAGGGTATCATTCATAGCATGTAGGTGGCCACCAACTTCATGGAAGCGTGGGCTAGTATTAGATCACATCCTATCAATCTAGTCAAAATGGAGCTCTAGATTCTAATTTTGACTCTGCTGTGACTTCTTGCAAATCACTTAGTTTCTCTGGGTCTCAGTTTCCTATTTACCACATTAGATTAGATGATTGCTGAGGTCCCCACACTCTGAATGCTATAATCCTGTGAGTTAGGATCATAAGACCATAGAATTATAGCTGGAAGAAGATTCAGTTCTTCTAGTGTCATTTCTTCATTTTTTGGATAAGAAACAGACCTAGAGAAAGGATTGATTTGAGGTCACACAGAATTATTGTCAGAGCCAAGACTTGGACCCATGTGTCTGAATTCCCAGCTCTGGGTTCTATCATGCTTATAATTACTTTCACTTGTGGTCCAAGACCCAAGGAAGGAGGTAGAACAAGGCATGTTTGTGAAGGTGGGAAATAAGGCAGCTGGGCTGGTAGTAGTATTTGCAGGCCTGAGCCACCCTTTGCCTCTGGATCCTCAGACCTGCAGGACATGTCCCTCATGATCCTGAGAACCCAGGGTCCTGCTGCCTTCTTTGATGACCACAAGCTTGTTCTACATGTCTCCAGTGCTGATGCTGAGAGGGCTCGAGTCTTCCATGCCTGTGGTGAGTCTATCTCCTTATATTGTTTCCAGCAGAGATTTGCCAGGAGAGATGTCCACTGAACTGTGGTTCCTAAAATGGGAATGGATTGCATGGAGCCATGTACACTCTCTCCTCCAGTCAAGGAGGAATAATCAAGGAAATGGCTAGCAGGGGGAGGGGTGCTCCAGAATCTTAGAACTAGAAGGGTCCTCAGAGGTCATCTACTGTAAGCTAGACTAGAGCAGCAATCCCTTCTGGGATGTCCCTGAAAAATGGTCATCCAGCTTTTTCTGGAAGACCCTTGGCAATGGGGAACTCATTCTTCTGGGGCAGCCCATTCAAATTTCAGACAGCTGTCACTTTTTCTTAATATCAAGTCCACAGTTGCCTCTCTGCAACCCCCTCCCATTGCTTCCCATTTGTTCTGTCCTCTGGACAGAAGAAGAATTCTGTTTCCTTGTGAACATCTCTTCATGGTCAGAGGTTTTCTCTAGGCAAAGCCAAGAGAGGCATAATGATAGGGTAATATGTTTGAAATTAGAGGATCTAGGTTCAAATTTTACCTCTATCTGTTACTACTTGGATGACCTCAGATAAATGACTACAACTCCCTAGATCTCAGTTTCCTCATATGTAAAGTAAAGGGATTGCGCTAGATGGTCTCTTCCAGCCCTAAATCTATAGTTCTATCATGCCTGCCCTCAAGAAACTTATATTCTACTGAGATGAACCCAAGGTAATTTGAGAAGGGAGGGGGATATCAAGATGGGTTTTGCGGAAGAGAAGCCCCCTTAGGTGGGCTGTGAAGGGTGATAGCATGATGGAGTGGAAAGAACCCTAGCACTGGAGTCACAGGGATGGATGCTTCAGCATCTGAGCCTGTCCAAACCTAAGAGCCTCAGGTTCTTCATCTGTAAAACAAAGAGACTGGAAAGCAGACTTCTAGCTCTAAATCCATGAGGTGACCGTGATGGACACGGCGGATGAAGAGTGGAGAATCAAGGACAACTCTGAGACTATAAACCCGGGGGCCTAGAAGGATGGTGGTGCCCTTGACAGGGTTTCTAGGATCACAGATGTCTATGTCAGTCTAGGCTTGGGGATTGTTCTCCTCCTTAGCACACACAGCAAGTACAATGGGGAAGCATGAAATGATCAAGTCTAGGTCAAGTCTAGCCTGTCGCTGCCTCTCTGAATGGTAACAGCTCAGATTCTTTGGGCTTCCCATCCCTAGGGAAGAGCACTAGGGATCAGAGGATGGCTCTGGACAAGAAGCCTCTTCTGCTTAGAGGGGAAGGACTTCATGACCCACCCCACCCTGCAGGTCTCTAGCTCTTTAAGATATGGGTCACTTCCTTCTCTTTCTCCTCCCCTTAACCCCTTATGTCCCATCCTTCCCCTTCAGGTCCTGAGGACTTGTGTGAAGCCTACAGGTATGTTCTAGGACCAAACAAAGTATCCTATGTGGTTCCTCGCTTCAATGGGGAAGAAGAAAGGTTCTATGTAGAAGGACTTTCCTTCCCTGATGCTGGCTTCTCTGGGCTCATCACCTTTCATGTCACCTTGTTGGATGACTCCAATCAGGTATGAAGGGTGGGGATGGGGGGATACATGGTATTGGGCATTGAAGCTAGGCTCCAGGGGTGAGTGGGAGGAAGGGCTGTACTCTCAGCACTGTTGTCCATAATATAGGCATGGAAAGGAGCTGGTAGAGTTGAGTCACCTCTACAGAGAAGACTTTACCTAATCCTAGGAGATAGGGCCTCTGGTGTTCTGACCACTAGGGCCTTTCTCCCATTGGTGCTACGAATACAGGTCAGACCAGGTATTCTAAGGCATGCTAGTTTCAATATCCAGAGTTCAGTCATCAGATCATTCATGTATATCTTGTCCATGCCTCTCAGAATTGTATAGATGTCAATCTAAATTCCCCCTCTTCTCTCTTGCCACCCCCAAGCTTTAATCTTTCCAAACTCAACCATCATTTGGCCATCTTCCCATCCCATTGTCAGAGAAGAAAAACAATTGATGTTAGTGTGACAGTAACCAATGTTAATAATCCTGAGAAGGGCACCATCTTCTTTGCCACTTTGACGTTGCCTGTAGGTTGCCTTATTAAAGCAGACAGAGAGAGAGCTTGAATCTCTGGCCTGAAATTAGAACCTGAACCCTTCCCCCACTCATTATAATAGGATGACTGGAGTGCATATTCAGGGAGAGCAGAGAGCCAAATGAAACCCTTCAGTGGTAGAGTAGTGCACCTCTGAGGAGTTTGGATATCTCTGCATGTCTGTGTGTGTGTGTGTGTATGTGTCTCCCTGGGGAAGGTCTGGTACTCTAGACTGCACTTTGAGCTACCTGAGTTCTCAGATACAGAGTACACCAAACACTAGACAGCAATGACTATGTCCTAAGGTGAGTGACGGTACCTCTTGACAACACCACCTGAACCCTTCCTTATTCCCTTGAGTGAGCTTGGTTCAGAGATTACCAAACCCTGGAAGCCCATAGTTCTCCAACTCCTTGTTGACCAGGGTCTAGCTCAGAATTCCTCCAGAATTTATAAAGCGCTGTTCTTTAAGTATCATCAGCTGAGGTGGCTTCTCTGATCCCTCCCCACAGGATTTCCCAGAGTCCCCAGTCTTCACTGACACTGTGGTATTCCGTGTGGCCCCCTGGATCATGACCCCCAGCACCCTCCCACCCGTGGAGGTGTATGTATGCAAGTGAGTCTGATGTCAGGAGATGGTGATAGGAGCCATTGGGGAACTTTTCCATCTGAAGGCTCCCTCTGCATTTCTCTCAGTCCCCTGGACATTTCTTGAGCCACCTAACCTTCTGACCTGTCCACAGAGTGAGGAACAACACCCACTTTGTGGAAGCAGTTGCTCACTTGGCGAAGAAAGCAGGCTGCAAGCTGACTATCTGTCCCCAGGCTGAGAATCGCAATGACCGCTGGATACAGGTGAGGAGGGCTCTCCATTGCCAAGAATCAGTGCAAGGAATTTGTGGGGCATCGAGATAGAGGAGGATAGAGAGAGGAAGAAGTGAAGAGTGGGGGTGGGGGAAGAAAGGACACAGAGAGTGAGAGTAAAAGAGAGAAACTGAGAGAGGAGGAGGAGGGGGAGAGGGAGAAAAGGGAAGGAGAGGGAGAAGAAAGGAGAAGGAAGGGGGAAATAGGTAAGGAGGGAGAGAGAGAGAGGAAAGACGCAGAGAAAAAAGAGAGGAGAAAGAAGGGGAGAGAGATAAGACCCCTCAGACACTTACTAACTGTATGACTCTGGGCACAGTTGCCTCAGTTTCCTCATCTGTAATATGAGTTGGAGAAGGAAATGGCAAACCACTCCAAGTGTCTTTGCCAAGAAAATCCCAAATGGGGTCATGAAGAGTTCGGTGTGTCTAAAAAACAACTGTACAACACCAAGAATCTGCTTCTTCACAGGATGAGATGGAGTTGGGGTACATCCAGGCTCCCCACAAGACATTCCCTGTGGTCTTTGACTCCCCACGGAATGGGGAGCTTCAGAACTTTCCCTACAAAAGGATCCTGGTGAGTGGTCCCTTCCTAGTCTTCAGGCATATTTCTAGCCCAGACTATAGGGCCAAACAGCAGCTGCTACTTGGATTCGCCCCAGAGGCCCATCTGAAAAGATGAGACAGGGGAGGAAAAGGGGTGGAGGCTGCTCATGGCTCATCCCTGGCAGAAGGTGGGGGGGCCTGGTTTGTCAGCATCTCCTCTTGTGAATCTGTTCAAATGACTCTCCCATTGTTCAGCACTCCAGTGAGGCTACCCTAGACCAAGTAATGAGTAATCATAGAAATGACGTGGACAAGGTCAGAGGTGGAAGGATGAACTACAACAGAGATGTCGGAGCTGGGAGGGTCCTTAGAATACAGGATGTCAGAGCTGGGAGGGTCCTTAGAACACAGGATGTCAGAGCTGGGAGGGCTCTTAGAACACAGAATAGCAGAACTGGGAGGGTCTTAGAACCAGGATGTCAGAGCTAGGAGGAACCTTAGAACACAGGATGCTGGAGCTGGAGAAACCTCAGAACACAGAATGTTAGAGCTGGGAGGGTCTTTAGAACGTAGGATGTCAGAGCTGGGAGGGCCCTTAGAACTCAGGATGTCAGAACTGGGAGGGTCCTTAGAACACAGGATGTCAGAGCTGGGAGTAGTGGTAAGGGGCTAAAGGGGTGAGGAAGGCCATGAGTAAGTCATGGTTCCTCTTTTGGCCTCAGTTTCCCTATCTGCAGAGGGTGTAAAATGTTCTCCGATGCCTTCAAGGATCTTCTGTGAGCCAGAGAGAACTGAGAGATGATCTGGGAAGTGTGTAGAGAAATGTTGCCCGCTCTAGCTATTGCCTGAGTTCTTAGCTGACTCTGTCCTCTCCCCTTCTGCCCAGGGCCCAGACTTTGGCTACGTGACCAGGGAACCCCGGGACAAGTCTGTCAGTGGCCTGGACTCCTTTGGGAACTTGGAAGTCAGCCCTCCTGTGGTGGCCAATGGGAAGGAATACCCTTTAGGAAGAATCCTTATTGGGGGCAACTTGCCTGGGTAAGATAGGGGTAAAGGCTTCTAGCATGGATATTGGAGGTACCTGGTACAGAATGGGAGGGAGAGAGAGCAACCATTTATATAATTCCTACTATGTGCTAGCCACTAGGCTAAAGGCCTTAGAAATATCATCTCATGATCGCCCTGCATATAGCCCTTTATACTGTATATATGGAGTTTATTTATAGTACATATATTTATATATGTATGAAAGAAATACTGTATTTATAGAGAACATATATACATCATGTTATACATATATTACATGCACATATACATATATATATGTGTATAATACAATGAATTTTATATATAAATATACGTGTGTATAATAGAAATAGCATATATCATCTTGCATCTTTGTAACATATATATTTATATATATATCTATAATAGAAATAATACATTCATGTATATTTTATATAACATACACATCACCTTGTACATATATACATATACATGTATAATCACCTATATATACATGTGTATATATATATATATGTGTGTGTGTGTGTGTGTGTGTGTATATACACACACAATGTGAAGTATATAAATATATGGTATATATATTTATCACTTCATAGTATGTATTTATATACATATATACATGCATGTATATACATACATGCACATGTGCATGCACAGAAGGACATTTATATAGCTAGGAACTGCAGTGGCAGTTCACTGGATCTGAAATCAGGAAGTCCTGAGTACAAATTCAGCCTTGGCTTACTAGCTATGTGACCTTAAGCAAGTCACTTTACTCTTGCCTCAGTTCCCTCATCTGTAAAATGGGGATAAAAACATCACCTAGTTCCCAAGGTTGTTGTAAGGAGCAAATCAGATGACATTTGTAAAGCACTTTAAAAACTTTGAATGCAACTATTACTATGATGAAGATTGTTATCTATGCCAAGAAAACCCCAGTGAGGCCACAAAGAGTCAAACACGACTGAAACAACCAAACCACAAAAAGAAATATTATTGTTAATAGTAATCTTCAGTCATTTGAGCCTCACCAAGAAACCTTTGCGGTAGATTATGTTATTATGCTGATTTTATGGACAAGAAAACTAAATAAGTTCTAGAAGCATTGTGGATATACTGGTCAGGATTTTGGACTTGAGGTCACAGAGACTTGGGTTTGAATCCCATTTCAGAAACTTACTAGTTTTATGAATCTAGGCAAGTCACAAGCCTCTTTGTACCTCAGTTTCCTCATCTGAAAAAGAGAGACTCAGACTCTGGTCTCTAAGGCCCTTTCCAGCTCTAAATCTATGATGCTAAATCATGGTAATGCAGTTCATAGAAACATGAATTTAAAGCTGGAAAGGGCTTTAGAGTCCATCCGGTCCAGGGATGGCCTCGAGGCCATGCCACTCTTGAGGACCTAGGGGGCCACATGTGGCTTTGAGGCCACAGGTTTCTTACCTCTGGACAGTAGAATATAAAGTCCATAAGTCCCAGAAAGTCGTAATTTGTTCATGATTTTATAGTGCTGCTGAGAAATTCTAAACCAGCATGCCTTCCATCCCACTGCTCTGCCTCCCTTGGCTAATTATGCCTAGCATTTCTGGTCTTTGGCCTGTTGGTTTTATTTTTTAAAGGCTGATGGACACACTTTGCCCTTACAGACCACCAGGGATCTCATCCCCAGTTCAATTCCTAAAACATTTGAGTATTTAGAAGGTTCATGATTTCCAAGGGAATTAATGAAACTTTCTCATCCACACCAACTCTTTTCTGAACCTGAATTTTGTGCAGATCTCTGGGGTCTCTGAAGAGTTGCTTGATTCTAATGTGTTTATAAGTGGAAGAACCTTAATGGGGCATAATTACGAGGATTCTTAAACTGGGGCATTGACTGACTTTGGTGGCTAGAGTCCTCCCCTTACTGCTTGATTGCAGGAATCTGAGGATATAGAATGTTAGAACACAGAATGTGAGAGCAGGGAGGCAATGTGAGAGGTAAGTGCCCTCAGAACAGAATATCAGAGCAGGGATGGATGAGAGAAAGAGAGAAAGACAGATGGAGACACAGAGAGAGACAGAGAGGGAGAAGGAGAGAGACAGAGACAGAAAGATAAGAGATAGAGATAGAGACAGAGAGAGACAGAATAAGAAAGAGGAGAGAAGAGAAATTGAAAGAAGAAAAGGGAGAAAAAGAGATGGGGAACATTTTTAAGTGCAATAATCAGTCAATCAATAAATATTTACTAGCAGTGTGCCAAGCACACTGCTAAGCCCAGGGTATACAAAGGAAGGTAAAAAAACAGGCCCTGCCCTTGAGGAGCTCCCAGTCTAATGCAAACAGTTATGTATAAATAAACCACAAACTGAATAAACTGGAGACCAGCAGCAGAGGGAAGGCAGCCTACTTCCTCATTTCCCAAACTGTCTATTCCTTGTCCCTCTAGAATGTGTGGTCGTTTCAAGGGAGTCTCCTTTAGGATCCAAGGGAGGGTCTTTGCCCCTATAGAATCTGGCCCACTCTGAGGTCCCCCCTCCCACCTAGTTTACATCTGCATGTTTATCCATAAATACTTCTGACCAGGGAAAAGGCTTTGGATCACCTGGTCCCCAGTTATGGCTGTTGTATCCTTCTAGCCCGTTAGCATTTACAAGGTCCTTCCTTTGAACCATCCTGGTGTGTTTTTCTGGTAAGCCATTCAGTGCCAAGAGTCTGGAAGACCTGTGTTCAAATCCATCTTCACATTTACTAGCTGTGTGACCCTGGGAAAGCCACTTAGCCTCAGTTTCCTCATCTGTAGAATGGAGATAGTAACAGCCCCTACTTCCCAGGGCTGCTCTAAGGATCAAGTGAGATAGTAATTGTAAAGCACTTAGCACAGAGACTACATATCATGGGTGCTATGTAAATGGTAGTTATTATTAGAATATAAACTCCTTGCAGGCAGGAAATTGTCTTGGTAGCTATAGTGCCTGGCCCATAAAAGGAGCTTCAACTCTTGCTGAAAAAAAAGAAATGTATTGCTGAATTCAATTATCTCCCATTTTACAGAAGAGGCAACTGAGGGCCAGAGAGAGGAAGTGATTTTCCATCTAGTCAATGGCAGAGCTGGCATTTGGACCCAGATCTGGTACTCAGTGTTCTTTCCATTACACTGTGTTCGCAACTCATGGATTTAGATCTCTAGGGAGAGAGAAAGATAGTGACTGAAATTTATGACTGAGATAAATATGTCTGGTAGCAGAGTCTCCCCTGAGAGCAGGGGGGACAATGAGAACAGACCTCTCATCTCCAGCACAGGCAGAGTGCTCCAATACAGGCTATAAGCTTCTTGAGGGTGGGGACAGAATCAGGTTTTTATTTGTAATTCTGCGCAGAGTAGGTGCTTAATAAATGTTCCTTGAATTGAATGGATCTATGGTAAACCAATGGGTTCTAATCCTGGCTCAACCACTTTTTATCATGGGACTGATAGGAACCTATGTCTGTGCGTGTGTGTGTGTGTGTGTGTGTGTGTGTGTGTGTGTGTGTGTGTTTGTCTTTTGTTGCCGAAGAAGATCATGTCATCAGAGATATGATGACATGACTTGCACTTGACTGTTTTGAGTGAGTGAGGGCTGTGCAGGTCACGAGCCTCATTTCTCCAGATCCATCTGAATCCAGTGACCACATACTCATCAGGATGACTGGATATGACCTAGGATGAGTCCTTGCACTGACTGCTTAAATGGGACCAATGAAGGATAAGGTGCCCAGGTTCAGACTTGCTTGACTCCCACCTACCTCTTGAGGTCATTTTGAGGTCTATGAGATGGTTGGTATATTAAATACAAGTACCAACTTGCACCAACTGGCACAAAAAGTCTGTTCTATTCCAATATTTTCTTGTAACCTGGAGTTGATCCTGGTGGGCTCTCAAGGGCTGGGCCACTGGAATGCAAATATTAACAAATCTCACCAAGCTGGAAAGGTTTCATGACTGTGTTTCTATTGTCAGAGAACCTACCTTGCTAAGAGCAGAGACCCTGAGCACCAGGGTGGTTTAGTCAATAGGAGATGGGAGGGGGTAGACAGGAAGAAAGGAGATGGGTTATTTTTGGCTGGAATACCTCTTGGAGATCATCTCCATGGGAGGTGGAAGGATTGAATCCCAGCATGGAGTACCCACCCTGATGAAATCATGGGTCCTTGGAGTTTTGAACTAATGACCTAGAGTTAAAGCCTAATTAAAGTCACCAAATGAAATTTACTCTGGTCTCTGGCCAGGGGCCATTTGATCTACCATGAGCTCTCTTGAGTCATTCATCTTGTCTGAATAAATACTTAGGGTGGATTTGGGGTGTGTGTGTGTGTGTGTGTGTGTGTGTGTGTGTGTGTGTGTGTATCATTTCCTTTAGTCACAGACCTTGTTGGTATATATTCTCAGTACTGGGATTACTGATTCAAGGGGTGTGAATAGTTTAATGACTTTTCTCATATAACTCCAAATTGTTTCCAAGAATGGCTCCACCCATTCATAGTGCCCCCAATAATGTCTATTTCTGTGCCTGTCTTCCCATAGCATCTCTGCATCACCAGTTTCCATCTTTCATCATCTTTACCCATTTGATGGATATGAGATGAAACTTCAGAGTGGTTTTCATCTGCAATTTTTCATATTATGATTGATCTATCTACTTATTTTTATATGATCACTGAAAATGCATCTTTCTTCTGAAAACAGTGTATGCCTTGGACCATTCCTCTATTGAAAAAGGGCACTTAGTCTCCAATATTTGAGTCAGTTATTTGGATCGCTTCTGAGTGATATTTTGTCCACCTTTTTCACTCCAGATCTGGTGGAAGGAGGGTCACACAGGTGGTCCGGGACTTCCTGTATGCCCAGAAAGTTCAGCCTCCCGTAGAACTCTTTGTGGACTGGCTGGCTGTGGGTCACGTGGATGAGTTCTTAAGCTTTGTCCCTGTCGCTGATGACAAGGTAAGGTCCTCAAAGGGAGGCCCTTCATGAGCCCTTGAGGGTCCAGTGGTATGGTTTCATCTCTTCCAAGACCTTTCTGCAGCTTTGCAAAGGTGACGGGTTTTATGGTCGCCATTGTGGTATACTCTTTTTATGTATACATGAACACAGACGAGAGGCACCATGGCACACTGAAATTAGGGCTGGATTTGGAAGTGACTTTGCTACTTCTGAGTCGTCTGATCTTGGGTAAAGCCCTTACCCTCCCTGAGCTCTAGTAGGCTCATCTGTAAAATGAGAGGGTTGGACCGAATGGCCTGTAAGATCCTGGAATGTATATTCGAAGACAAAATCACTTGGCTTTTCTAAGTCTTAACTTCTCCATCTGTAAAAATGAGATCTATGTCAGGCACTGTACTAGATGCTGAAGAAAGTGGGAAAAATTCCTTTGCCCTCAAAGAACATTCTATTGGGTAACTGGAACTACCCAGACTGGATGGTAGGGGCTTGGACCCTAGTTCTAAATCTGTAATCTCATAATTATACAGAGTAAAGACATGTAACCACCTGGCTTTAGGTACTTATTTCTGGAGCATCCATCCCCTTGGATGCTCAGGTTGACAAACCCTTGGTGACTGTCCTTCCTGGTCCTATGGTGACAAAGCCCCTGGGGTCACTGAAGCCTGGCCCTGGATGCCATGGACCCTTTGTATGCTGCCTGCAGAGCAGGGTCAGAATCCCCACCCTACATGTGTGGATTGTAGCTGGGGCCCCGGGGTGAGGGAATCTGCCTTTCTCCCTACAGGGTTTCCGCCTGCTTCTGGCCAGTCCTGGAGCATGCTTCAAGCTTTTCCAGGAGAAACAGAAATGGGGCCATGGGAGGGCCCTCCTGTTTGAAGGTCTTATTGGTGAGTTTATTATGTTGCACTTTCTCATTCCTGCCACTCAGCCTGTTCCCTTTCCTTCCTATCACCTCAGCCCCTCAGCTCCCACCAGTACCAGAGATCTGGGGAGACCCTCCAATCCAATGTGTTCAATATCCCTCCCAGAGGAGGGCCCAGACTAGTCATCTGACCTTCCTTTGTTGACTCCAGAAAGGTAGCCTGTTTCACTCAGGGACAGCTCTAATTATTAGGAAGTTTCTCCTCATTCAAGTCTCCAGCCTGCTCTATTTCTGACTCTCAGAGCTAGTCAGAAGCCACTGATAAACAAGTTAGAAGACATTGTGGAGGGGACAGAGAAGAAGATGCAATCCCCACCTTTAAGGTGGGTCACCAGGAGAGAGAGAAAGCCAGAAGGCCAGGCTCTGACATTTAGCTGTGTGACCCTGGGCACGTCAATTTTCTCCATCTTTCCAGGCATTCAGTTTCCTCAATGGTAAAATGAGAGGTTTGGACTTAGGTGTTCTCTACACTTCCTTCTGACTCCCCACTCCTGGGATCACTTATTAGCCAACTATTAGCCTTGAGTAGCACATGGTACCTCTCCAAGCCTCAGTGTCCCCATCTGTAAAATGGTGATACCTCCCAGGATGAGGAAAAAGATTTTCAAAACTTAAATATGCAGTAAAATACAATAGAAAATGCGAGTGGTTATGATTTAAGGAGTGCTAAAAAGAATAACAGTTCCCATTTCTATGCATTTGGCTATTTTATAATAACACTTTCCTTACATGAGCCCTGTGACTTATTTCTCATTTTACAAAGAAACTGAGGCTCAAATATTTTTATTTTACAGATGGGGAAACTGCAACTCAAATATTAATATTCTCATTTAACAGATTGGGAAATTGAGACTCAAATATTATTTTCATTTTACAGATGGGGAAATTGAGCCTCAAATATTCTCATTTTACAGATGGGGAAACTGAGGGTCAAGTAATATTCTCATTTTATAAATGAGAAAATTGAAGCTCAAATATTATTCTGCTTTTGCTCATGGGAAAACCAAGGTTTAGAAAGGTGAGGTGGCTTGTCCAAGTCTTGCAGCTAACAGGTTTAGATTTAGGTGATCTTAGTATGATTTTAGTATGTCCCTATACCCCCATCATTTTTCAAGTGAGGAAACAGAGACCCAAGGAAGGGGGTGACTCAGGACCTTGGTATTTTTGACTCCAGAGCCAGTAGTCTCTTTCCTGCATGGACCACCTGTTGTGCCAGGGCTGAAGCTTGAACCCAGACCTTCTAGCTGCAGCTTTGGGGCTCTCTTTATTACCCACCATCAATTGCCTCACAGTCTAGCTGGTGAGAGAGCTTATCTGCATATGGAAGGATAACTCAGCATTCCAAGAAGTAGATATCCAATGGCAAATGAAGGAGACAGAGAGTCATTGAGTCACTCAACAAGTCTTAAGTACTGATTATATGTTAGGCACTGTTCTAAGACTGGGGATACAAAGAAGGCAAAAAAAAAGCCTACCCTCATGGGGCTTCCATTCTAATGGCAGAGGCAGCATATTAATGAGGAGATACATATAGATTGGGTAGATGGCTTTGTACCACAAGGGAAGCTCTATAGAGGATCATGGGGTTGAGAAGGTCAGTACCACTTCCTGGAGGAGACATCCTCCCCAAAGCAGACCAGCAAAATCCTCAGAATTTCAGGCCTCTGGGCAGCGTTCCAAGAACTCAGGCAACCGAAACTTCCCCACCCAGGGCCCCTAGGCACATACCTGGCGGTCTGTGGAATGATGTGATCTTATCTCAGAGCCTCAAACCCAAGTTATCTCAGGAACCAGTGAGAATATGATTCAGTGGAAAAGGAGTGGATGTAGATTTAGGAGATATTAGGTTTGTATCCTGCCTTTGAAACTATGAGACCCTGGGAGTGTCAGGAGGGTGGCTCAGCTCCTACCCTCCCTGACTCATTCGGTCTGCTCTGCTTAGCCAACCACTAGTGAGCATCAGCTGTCAGATGAAGCTATAGATAGAATGTTTGTCCAATTTGTAGGTGTCCCAAAATTGGGAGATACAGCTAGCATGTTGGATGACAGAACTAAAAACCAAAAAGATGTCACTAGGATAGACTATTAGCCCCAGTCTAATGAAAGAAATTTAATAGCAAAATGTAAAGGCTTATATTTGGGTTCAAAGAACCAACTGTTGGACTTGTAGATAAACTGCAGGATGAGAAAGTTTGGCCAAACTGTGGTTTGGGTGAAAATGATTTGCAGTCTCAGTGGACTGCAAGCTCATTGTTAGAACACATTGTGACATGGCCAGCACAAAGAAAAAAAAAGTGAATATGATTTTAGATTTAGATAATAGAAGCAGAGGTTCAGAATGAGGGTAGTTCCGCCATCCTCTGCCATGGTCAGACTGACACTTCATTTTCGGGAGGATCCAAAATTGATCCCTATTTATCTTACCTTCTCAATGAGGTAGGGAGGGAGAGAATTTGGAACTCAAAAAATTTAAAAAACAATTGTTAAAAATTGGTTTTTACATATAATTGAGGGGAAATAAAATATTAAAGTTAAAAGATTGATACCATTTGTTTTTATATAGACTTTGTTTCCAGACTATCCCTATTCCCTCTCCCCTACCCAAGGAGTCATCTCTTATAACAAAGGCTGAAATAAAAGGGAGAAGGGAAGCAAAATGAATCACTCTATCAAGCGAGTCTTCCAGTACATTCAATGTTCCACACCCATAGTATCCCACCTCTACAAAAAAAGGGGGAACGAGTACATTTCTTCATCTATTCTTTGGGGCTACATCTTCAAAAGGATACTGACAAACTGAAAAGTATCCAGAAGAGAGTGTAGTCAGGCTAGTGGAGGAGTGGTTGGCCATTTCATGCAAGGACAGTTGAAGGACTTGGCAGGGTTTTATTTGGAGAAAAGAAGACATAAAGGAAACACACTATTTATCTTCAAGTATATGAAGAGATCTCATAAGGGAAGAGAAATTTTGACTCATTCTGCTTGGTCCCAGAGGATAGAACCAGGAACAGTGAGTAGAAGTGGCCAAAAATCTGATAGGCTTGAAAAAAAAAGAAACAAAAAACCTCTCCATTGATGAGTGTCCCAACGGAGAGTGAGCCCCCTCTGGAGGTAGTGAGCTCCCCATCATCTGAGGTCTTCAATTAGAAGCTGGATAAACACTAGGCAGGTACGTTGTAGTGGGGATTCCTGTACTGGGATGGCGGCCTCTGTTGTCCTTTCCAACCCTGAAATTCAGTGATTCTGCCATATTAGGGCAAGAAACTTAAGCTGTGTTATAGCACTCTTGGCCCAGCTCAACCCTGTCCTGGACCTCCCTTTCCCCTGTTCCTCAGGGCCTGACCTCCTTTCCAGGAATTCGTTTCAGGCTTTCTATAATTCAAAGGCACATTGTAAGATGTCACCATGCGGAATTACCGCCCCTCCCTGCTCCCCTACACAAACATGCTTGCAATACTGCTTTGCTAAGTAAGAAGGTGTCCAGTCAACCTGTAAAAATATACTGACTCAGTGTCTAAGAACTTGAACTCTGCCTTCTGACCTAAAGCCCTCAAAGCAATAGGATTTAAAGGAATAATTTTTTTAAATTACTGACAGTAATTTCTAACTTGATTTCTCTCCTTCTGTCTCTCTCCCTCTACCCACATTTCTGTTTCATCTCTCCTTCCCCCTGTCTTTATCTCTCTCCTTTGTCTTTTTCTCCTTTTTATCTCTTTCTATGTTTGTGTGTGTCTCTGTCTCTGTTTTCTCTTTTCTCTCTCTCTTCTCTTTTACTCTCTCTGTCTTACTCTTCATTCTGTCTTTCTCTCTTTTCTCTCTCTTCTCTTTCATCCTCTCTCTCTGCCTCTTTCTCACTCTCTCTTTCTCTCTCTCTTCCCTCACTTCCCTCTCTTTCCCTATCTCTGTCTCTGTTTGGCTCCTCCCTTCCTCACTTTTTCCTCTACAGGGAGTTCACAGGTGAAGACCATGTCCATCAATCAGATCCTCTCCAATGACAACCTCATCAGTTACAACAAATTTGTCCAGGTAAGTGGGAAAGGAACAGGGAAAGTCGAAGACACTAATTAATAAGTGTCCTTTATTGCTTTTAATAAAGAGAGTCAGAAAGCAGAGAAAAAGAAATCCTAGAAAAAAAAATGTCACCGAGGACCCCACCATCCCCAGAAGGAAGCCACTCTTCCATGGCTCCTGTGTCTTTCCAAGCACACCCAGCCTCCTTTGCTGATCCTGGTTCCTTAGTTACTCCTATGGCTTTGTAACTTCCCTGATTCAGAGCAGTTGCAAGACCCAGGGTGCAGTGCTAGTGATTAGGGACTGTCTTTCCCTCTGCTGCTCTGGAAGACTTGTGGAGGTGTGGCTCCAGGTGAGGACTCAGGTGTGGCCCCGGGCAGAGGCAGAAGGGCTTGTTGCCTCTGGCAAGTGGTTTTGGAGGCACTGAGTGGCCCACCTGACCTGAAGCTCCCACTACTACAGTACCTCCTTTGGCCAGGGGGTCTCTAAAAGGTTCCAGTTAATGTAAATACATTACTTGAGACGGACAAGATGTAAAGTTATTATCTGCTTCTAACAGATTAATCTATCAGAAGGGTGTTGAGAAAGAGACTGTGTATCATGAAAAGAACCCTTGATTTGTAGACAAAGGGTCAAGATTCAAATCCTGCCTGTGTGACTTTAGCCTTTGCTTGTCTGCCCCTCAGATCCTCACCTCTAAAATCAGGGGGTTGAACCACATGATCTGTAAGGTGCTTTTTACCTCTCAATCTATGGTCCAATGATGATCCAGTGGCCTGGACTCAAACACCAGCACAGTTACTAATTACATCCAAGGAGATAAGGAATGAACTGGAAGATGTCACTTCTGAGACACTGATCTTTAAGAGGCTGTAGAGAATGGGGGAGGTAAAGCAGGATTGGGGAAATTCACCATCCCTATTTTCGAAGAAGAGATTGATGTTTGTATACCATAGGCCAGTGAGCTTGACTTTGATTCATGGGAAAATTCTAGGACGGTTCATTAAAGAGATTGTTTGTGAAAAATCTAGAAAAGGAAGCAGTGATCACAGAGAACTAGTGTGACTTCATCACCAAGAGGGCATGTCAGATGAACCTTATTTTAAGAAGAGAACAAAAGAGCATTTATTTGTATGAATGAAAGAACATCTATTAAGTGCTTACTGTACCACAAGCATAATAGCTGGGCAGCTAGGTGACAGGCCTGGAGGCAGGAAGACTCATCTCCCTGAATTTAAGTTTGACCTCAGATGCTCACTAACTATGTGATACTGGGCAAGTCACTTCATCCTGCCTGCCTCAGTTTTCTCATGTGTAAAACAAGCTGGAGAAGGAAATGGCAAACTACTCCAGGATCTTTGACAAGAAAACCTCAAATAGGATCAGGAAGAGTCAGACATGACTGACAAAAATGTCTCAACCATAAAAGGCAACAGTGGGGACATAAATGCAAAATTGAATCTGTCTCAGCCATCAAGTACATCAATTTTTAATGGGAGAGACCTTACGTTTGGGGAAGATGTGGCCAGGGATTGGGTTACTTGAACAGAGAAATTCTGTTGCTAATCTACCTAGATTTTAGCTAAGCATTTGATAAAGTCACTCATGTCTTCTTGTAGATGGAGTGATATGGCTCCTAGAGAAGGAATGTTGAGTGTAGGGAGACATGGTGGTAGAGCCAGGCTCCCAGGGGAGGTTTGTATGATGATGGAGGGTGAAACAAGGCGATCTTCCATAGAGCTGGACAATACCATACCGAAGAGCCTCACTCAAACTGTCTGTGGGTTCTCTCCTGGAGTCAAATTTTCTTTGGTTTCATTGTCCTTCTCTCTCCACTAACTCTGCCTTTGTCTTTCCCTCGGTGCTCACCACCCATCCCTCCCAGAGTTGTATCGACTGGAACCGAGAGGTTCTAAAGCGAGAACTGGGCCTGCTGGATAGACACATCATCGACATTCCTCAGCTCTTCAAAACAGAGAGGAGGAAAGCAGTGGCGTTTTTCCCTGACTTGGTGAGAAGGAGGAACAGGAGAATAAATGGTGGTCTCGGATGTTGCTGGGGATTATCAGTATCATCATTAATAATATCTCCCTAAGATTTGCAACAGCGCCGTGAGGGAGGGAGGCCTTATCATCGCTTCTTGATGAAGGGGAAAGTGTTTTACATTGACCTGGCATGGATGGGAAGTAGCCAAGAAGAGGCTAGAATTAATGGAAAACTCCAAGAGATCTGATCTGGAAGGCAGGAAAGCCTGATTTCAGTTTCTGTCTCTGGCTACATCCAAGGTTTCTATTGTACATTAGGGTATACTAAGAATTTGTTCCTACGTCCTTTGGTCCTCAGGACAGCTTGGTGGGGAGGGAGGGAGTTCAGGTCTTATCATTCCCATTCTCTAGGCGAATAAAATGAGGCTTCAAGAAAGAAGCATCTTGCTCAAATTCACACAGATATGAAGCAAACATCAAACTCAGACTTTTTAATTCCAAAACTGGTGTTTCTTCCTTCTAGCCCATTATGTCATAATGCCCCCATTTTATAAAGTATAAACTGAGGCATGGACTGGTTAAGTGGCTCATCCAGAAGGACAAAATTAGTAAGTGGCTAAGTTGAGATTAGCTTAAGGCTTTTTACTAGACTGAATTCTTTCAAATGTTGTCCCCATTGGACTGGACAGGGCTGTCTCCTATGGCCCAAAGGATTTCCTCTGGCCTACATGAAGTCCAATCATTTATTTGTTTTCTTGGAAAGGGTATAAGGATCACAACAGAGCCAGAATGAGTGACCAGAATGGACCTGGAAGAAGAATCATAAACTATAGGATCCCAGATTCAATCCTGGAAGGAGTCCAAGAGACTATGCACTCTAGTCCTCTCATTTTATAGAAATAGAAACTGAGACCTGGGACAGGGAAGTGTTTCAGTCAAAATTATGCAGGTAGTAAGTGTTCAGGGGGATTATCACCCAGGTCGTCTGACTCCCAAGCAGGGATATTTTGGCTGCACTAAACTCCCTCCCAGAGGCTTGAGGACTAGAATAAAATCCCCGAAACCAAGAGAACCTGCTCTTTTGGCCAATTTATCTATAGGCAGGCAGGCAATTTATAAATCATCCCCGAGACTGACATTGAATGGCCTTTCTTAATAATAACTGACATTTACCTAGCATTTTAACATTTACAAAGTGCTCTGTGTTCTGTGAACTGTGAGTGATGCCTCCTGACATAGAAGCCTAGGCCTCCTGCACATGAAAGATACAGGCTTTCTTCCTCTCCTGTCCTTCTTTTCTTCCTCTTTTCAGTTAAATCTCCCCTGCCCCTATGTTTCAGCCTTGTTACAAAACCCCCAACATCATTTCCTTTTCCCTCCTTCCTGTGAAAGCAGTGGCTGACTTTTAAGATAATCTTTGCAAAAAAGTTCAAAATACCCCAAATGGTTATCTTTTTTCTGCCCATCCTGGCCCCCATCTTAAATAATCATGGACTGCTAATGATAGTAGGTCAGAGGGAGCTGTCTGCAAAGTTTCCATCAGAGGAGGCCTTCGATTCAACAAAAATACATTAAGTACTTACTATGTGTAGTGCATTCTCTTGGGCATTTGGGATACCAAAATAAACACCAGCATAGTTTGTGGCCTCAAAGAGCTTATAGTCAGTCAGTCAATAAGCATTTATTAAATACCTTTTATGTCATGGTAAGGATTGAAAATTTAAAGAAAGGCAGAAGACAGTTTCTACTTTCAAGGAGCTCACATCTAATGGGGGTGATAACATGCTAGCAATTATGCACAGGAACAGACTAATTGAGGGGATAGGAAATGTGGGCTAGATATGATAAATATGTATAACACAACAAACAGAAGAACTAAAACTTCTTGAGCACCTACTATGTGTAAATGGCAGAGGATGAGGATGAGAAGAAGACGGTGAGTCAGACACTGAACTCATTGGAAAGAGAGATGGCAGGGGGCTTGGAAGTCATAGAGTCCAACACTTTCAGAGGCCCAGAGTGATAGGGTCACTTGCCTAAGGTCACACAAGAAGAGAGAGTGTGGAAGAGGTAAGGTTCAAATTCAGGGCGTTTGACTCCAATTCCAGTATTCTATCCAATGCATCACTGTACCTCTCCGTGAGAAGATACTGGTAACAAGAATGGAGGGGAGGGTAATACAAGGGAATGACCTAGATCCCAAAGGAGCAAAGAGGTCATTTGGGAAAGGTGTGATAGAGGTGAAGCCTGCAGGTGGGGGTGATCAAGAAATAGGTCTGTCCTTCCTTATGGCCCTGAGTCAGAGACAGGAAGATGAGCGGCCTTCAATTTAGAAGTAGCAAGGTTCTGGGCCTGGATTTGAACCTCACCTCTATCCTACACTACCTATATAACCTCAGGCAAGTCACTTCTCCTTCTTAGCCTCAGTTTCCTCATCTGTAAAATGAGTCCAATTCTAAGTCTCTGGTCCTATGAACAAGTCACTTAATCCCTCTGGGCCTCAGTTTCCTCATCTGTAAAATGAAGGAGTTGGACTACATGGTCTCTGAGGCCCCTTCCATTTCTAAATCTATGATCGTGTGTGTCACTGAGGGAACCAACATTTAACTTAGACTCTATCCTTACTCTGATGCCGCCCCTAACAAGGATAGGGAGAAGAGACTTCCAACCCAAAAACCTCTAAAATACAATACTCCATGCTTTGGAGAAGTGAAAATAGAATCCTCTGCTAACTGAGGATGGGATCTTTACTGATTAGGGTGAGATGAGGAAAGAAAGGATTAAAGAAGGCTTTCTGGAATCAAGCTTTAGTTATGGATGGGCTGAGTAGATGAAGAGCTGGGAGAAATCTGAGGATGGGAGGTAGCTTCAATCTGGTGGGCCAGAGAACTGTGATTGGAAGAACAAGTGTCTGAATTAAGTCTTGAGAGAAAGAGGAGCTTCTACAGAATCAGAGTAGATGAAGGGAGAAGGACACTGTTACAAGAATCAGAGGTCAGGGCAGAATAAGCAGGAACACAAAGTTGGGAGAGGGCAGGATGAGAAACAGGAAACCAGTTTGACTGAAGCGTACAACACATGAAAAGGAAATTGTATGAGATAAGGCTGGATGGGTGGTATAGAAGCAGATAAGGAAGGGCCTTGAAGGCCAGGATCATTGAAACTCATCCTTTGTTCATTGAGCCATGGGGAGTCACTAAAGTTTGTGGAGTAGAGGAGTGGCATGATTTTGGCAGGATATTAGAAGCTCTGTTTGGCCATGAGCGCCTATGGTGATATGATATCTTTCCCTCTAACATCCCTGATTTATCTACTCTGTGATCACAGGTGAATATGCTCGTGTTGGGGAAGCATCTGGGGATCCCCAAACCCTTTGGGCCCATCGTCAATGGGCGCTGTTGCCTGGAAGAGAAGGTGCGATCCTTGCTGGAGCCACTGGGCCTTGAGTGCAACTTCATTGATGACTTCACCCCTTACCACATGCTGCATGGGGAGGTACACTGTGGCACCAACGTCCGCCGGAAGCCCTTCCCCTTCAAATGGTGGAACATGATCCCCTGAGCTGGTTCCCTTCCCTCATTTTTTCCTTTGCCGGGGAACTTCAGTATCAGACAGAGGGGGATTCGCCTGAATAATAGAAATTCAACAAAGCAAACAACCCTAGGAACCTTTGAGAGATAATGAATCCCACTGGAAACACCAAGCCCTTTCCCTATAGTCCCTCGCCTACATTAGCTCTCTAACTGGGACCTGAAAAGCTCAGAAACCAAGTCCTCCTTCTCTACCATCTAACATGACCTCATCTTATGCTGACTCCCATGTTTCTCAGATTTGAGACTCATAACGAATCCCCCAAACTGTTTGCCTGCTATTTCTTCTTTTTGTAAACCCCTATTTGGAAAAACTCCAGTTGTATCATAGCGATGTCAATCTCCCTCCTTCGGTTAGGCCCCAGCCCCACCAAGCTTACACCACCAGGCAAAAGGAAAAGTTCACAAGCCAAGTGTGGTTTGGTCCAGTCACTTCTGACCCAATAGAGCACTAGAGCTAGGAAGTGAGATCATTTCTAATGTGAAAAGGTCTGAAAGATCGGGTGGAGCCATAATCACATCACAGTAGCTCAGTCCTCAGAACAGGGCCTGCAAGTTAGAATGAGAAGAATTCATAGGAGAGATATCTACAAGGACTGTCCTTTGGTTCTGAGAAAATCCAATGTCCCTGCTAGGCTCTAAATTCCTAGAAATCACCTTTTACATATATATATGTGTGTATGTATACACACACACACATATATATAATATATATAATATATATATATATCAGTTATATATCTTCCCATCTCTCCCCTAGTACTGAGTTCAAGGTCTTGCACACAGTAGGTGCTAAATAAATGAGTTTATTTTGAAGTGTGAATATGAAGCTAGGTTTCTGACAGACGGATAAGATTCCCTTTGTCATCCAGCATTCAGGAAATTGACTTCTAGTCTGAAAACCTGAGATCTCTTGGGAGTTTAGAGATACCAGGAATTCTGTGAGATTGAGAAGAGTGGAAGTCAACAAGCATTTAGTAAATACTTACTATGTGCCAGGTGTAGTGCTAAGTAGGGGGAGAGAGAGATAGAAACAAAAAGAAAGACAGAGTTTATATAGTAATGAGCAAAGACAGCCTATGAAAGGGAAAAGCTGGGGGTAGGATGGTTGGAGAAGGGAAGACATTTAGAGACCAGAGAGAGATAAAGATAAGAGCTTAGCTGGCCTAGGCACTTTCTCAAAATGGGGGCCATAGGAAGAACAGACGAATCAGAGAAAGGGGCCTCAGAGGAAGAGACATCTTCCAGGGCAAGAAAAGTCATAGGATCTCCCAGTTGGAGAGGAGCTTGGGGGCCATGCAGTTTAAGTCATACCAGAACAAGCATTATCTCTGCAATGGGCCCAACAAGTGGCCATCCAGCCTTTCCATGAAGACCCAGTCAGTGAGAGAGAGCTCACTCCTTTCCCAGGTAGCCATTGCACTTTGGGGCAGCTCCAACTGTCAGGAAGTTTGTCTTGACCTCGGTCCTCGATTTGCCTCGGTTTCTAGTTCAGCTCCCTGAGCTCAACTTTCTTCTATCCCACAGCCCTTCACATATTGGCCTTTATGGTTATTATACTATTAATGTGTTAATAGAACATATTGTCATCATGGTACATTAATATAATGATCCTAAAATACATTACTACATTAATAAAGTAGGTAGATAGCTGGCCTCAGATTCAGGAAGACCCGGATTCAGATCCTACTTCTGACACACGTTAGCTGTGTGCCCATGATTGGTTGCTGTCCGTCCTTCCTGAAAAGGACCAAAATGACATCACTAAGTAAGAGTCAAGTTCTGATGCGTTTGACTGTGAGTGATCGGACCAGTACGAGCTCAGAATGCTCTACCACAGGTAGGGCACAAGCAGTCCATGTGAACATTTGGAGTGCACTCTCTAAATCTGCACATTTTGTGTTTCCTTTGAGCTACTTTAATCCTGCTTTACTCATAGAGCACAGCACCTTCTCTAATGTGGGCAGGCCATGTTGGGCTGTCCTGTGCCAGGTGTCAAACAATCAATTCCAAAGGTCTTAAGAGAGACTTTGGGTGTCCTAACATTGCTTCTTTTGACCTCTGTACGAGCTCTTGCCTTCATAAAATAGTCTTTTAGGCAAGCCTATGTTTGGCTTTCAAACAGTGTGGCCAGCCCATTGGAGTTGCACTCTCTGTAGTAGGATTTAAATACCTGGTAGCTCAGCTTGAGAAAGGACCTCAGTTCTGATACCTTATCTTGCCAGGTATCCTTAAAATCTTCCTAAGACAGTTCAAATGGAAGTGATTCCGTTTCTTGGCATGGCATCCAGGTTTCACAGGCCCATGTGAGCCCATGAACAAATCACTTAACCTCTCAGTACAGTGGGCAACTCTTTAAGACTCTGGTAGGGAAAAGGCAGCTATTTATACTGAGAGGGGAATTTTTCATTCTGGGAGTTCCACATACCCCTGAAATCACAGTTTCAAAAAAAAAAAAAAAGGATAAATCTCATTTCTATGGTGCTGTATAGACTGGATTATATCCCTGTTGTTCCAGATAAGGAAACTTGACTTGAGAGAACTGAAATGATATGTCCAAAGTCACAAAGCCAGTAAGGTATTCAAACTCTACTTTCCTCATTACAAGCCCTGTTTTCTTTCCACACACCAGGGTCATGACGTAGAAGGGTAAAAAGACTGGTGGCTGCATCCAGTTAGCTGGAAGACAGTCTGTCATTTCTAGGATGGGATGTAGAGGAATCCTACCTGAACCCTGCCATGATTTTTTTTTTATCAAGAGGTCTTATTTCTAAGACCTTTGTGCTGGAGGATGGGGAATTTCTGGGGGGCAATGCCTCCAAGTAAAGATGGTGGCTGGAGCTGCAGCCGGCTGGGAGTGCCAGCCCAGACAGTGGAGCCCAAGAGATGGCATGGCTCTTCTCCACACATGGGTGTGTTACCTGTGGTTTTGGCTCAGCTGTTGACACTGAGCAATAAATCAAGAGAATACAAGAAATTCAAGCTTGGAATGAGGCTGGAAGGTCAGAAGGGGTTACTTTCAGTCCACATATGGCCTTGCTCAAAGCAGGTGCTTCACAAATGGTTGGCGATTACATGAAAACACTTGATGGCTGTCATAGAAATCACAGAATGCCAGCAAAGGAAGGAACCTTAGAACCTATAATACAAGGACTAAGGACCTGAGAACACAGAATGTCAGGGCTGGAAGTGGCCTGAGAACACAGAATATCAGATCTTAGAACATGGAATGTCACTGGCAGAAGGAACTTTACATCATAAAACATTGGAGCAGAGAGAACCTTAGAACATAGAATGTCAGAGTGGTGAGTTACCTTAAAAAAATAAAACATCAGAATTTAAAGGGATCTTAGAAGATATTAAGACTGGGAAAGACCTTAGAAAAGAAATCAGGACTGGTGAGGCTAGGCCTTGGAGGCCAAAATGCTAGCTCTGGAAGAGACTTTATATCACATCTAGCACAATAGCTCCATTTTGTTGTTGATATGTTCGTCCCTCGTTGCTGAAGAAGACCATGCCATCAGAGAAATGATGACATGACTTGCACTTAACTTTGTTTGAGTGAGGGAAGGCTGTGCAGGTCACAGCCTCACTTTCTCCTCCTGGGCCATCTGGATCCAGTGACCAGATATTCATCAGAATGACTGGAGATAGCCCACGGTTCAATGGGATACTTTGACCCCTTTAGGCCAAGTCCTATTCCGTACACTCACTTGGGGTGAGGTAACGCTGTTCAGTAAATAGGCCTATTTAAGTAGTCAGGGGATGGCCCCTTTAATGAGGCAAAGAAAAATAACAAATCAGACTGGGAGAGAAATAGCAACAGTTACTACTGATAATCACTCTTAAGCTAGGAGGATCCAGAAAACAGCCTTTAAGTGGATGTTGGGCAGGGCTCTAGTGTGGTACAGTCTATGGGCTTCAGTGCAGTAGGGTTAAGGTTTTGGGAAGGAAAAGGAAGAGAAGGGAAAGGAGAGGAAAGGAAAATTGGGCATCCTCTGGCCATCCAAATTTAACTTCCTTTGGATAGGAGAAGGAGGGGAGGGGGAGATAGACAGGAGAGGAGGAGCTGAGTTACCTAGCTAGCTGGGTCTCCATTCAGGCAGATGGGTCTATTCACAGGCTGTTGTGTTCATCCTTCATTGCTGAAAAAGACCATGCTATTAGAGAAATGATGACATGACTTGCACTTAACTTTGTTTTGAGAGAGGGAGGGCTATGCAAAGTCACCAGCCTCACTTCTCCTCCAGAGCCATATGGATCCAGCGACCAGATATTCATCAGGATGACTGGAGATGACCCAGTTTTACATATGGGGCCACTGAGGCCCATAATGGCTTGCCCCAGTTCATAAAGTCAGTCAATGGCAGAGTTGTAAATCAAATTCAGGCTCCAGGGTCTTCCTCACTAGGCAAAATTCCAGGCATTCACAAAGCAAAGGGGGAAGAATTATGAAGGAGTCAAGATTTGTCTTTAAGTGCCTTCCTGTTCCAGGCTTTCAGCCCCTCTCTCAACTTCCAGAGTCCTCTGCCCTCCTACACCCTGTGCAAAAGAATATCAGCCTTTGTTTCATCTAACACCAATATTGTCCCTTCTAGGGGTAGTTTGTATTATATCTAGGAGAATGAAAAATCTCTAAGACCCAAGAAAGTGGGTCTCTAGTGGAACACTTTCAGTCTCACCCAGAGGGGCCATATGTTTGAGGTGGGTAGTGGGGAAGGCTCCCTGAAATCACAAATACAGAATAGCATCAGAGCAACCTGGGACCTTAGTTGCTGTGTAGATCAACACTTTCATTTTACAAATGAAGAGCCTGGGGCCCTGAGCATCACTGGTGATGGAAGCCAAGTCTCCTACCTCCTAGTGATAGTCTAGTCCACCTGTGTGTTAGGCAGGCCCTTGGATGAGACTCCCTGTCTCCTCCAGGGCTCCCACCCAACCAGAAGGAAGCGATGCTGCTTCTCATCATGAAAGGATTTCAGGTTCTATGCCTCACCAGACTCAGGGTGACTCATTTTATAGGACTTAAAATCAGTAATTTCAGGATTTCTCCAGCAGATTGCCAACACTAGGGCAACCCAGGCTGGTGAAGAAAAAGCTCCTGCAGATCCTGTTGGTGGGCAGACTCACTGATGTTGGCACCTCACATTCAGGCTATGAGGAAATCCTAGAGAGCTCACATCCCAAAGATGGAGAATCAGGCAGAAAGTCTGGAAACTTGCCTCTTCCTGTTTGTATGTTGGTTTACAGGCTCATAAGAGTTGGTGGTATAGGAGATAGAGAGCTGATCTGAACCAGGAGTCCCACCTCTGACACATACTGGTTGAATGGTGACCCCGAGTAGTGACTTTATCTTCTAGTGTTCTAGGTACAGACCTGCATTGGTAGAGGGAGTACTCATACCTGGAGTTCCCTATATCACATAAATCACAGGCCTAGTTCATACCTCTTACTTCTTTCACAGAACCTCCAAGTTAGGAGGGACCTCAGAAGCCCCCTATATTGCATCCCTTAGCTGAAAAAGGGATTCAATCTATAACCTAACCAGAGTGGTCTCTCAACTCTTGAGAATAGGGACTATTTCTCTTCTACAGGGGACACTGAGGCTGAGAGAGGTCAAGGGACTTGCCCAGGATCACACAGCTCCTAACTGTGTCCCAGATAGGATTCAAACTCACATCTTGCTGACCCCAAGTAGAAACATTCCATCATACCACAGAACTGCCTCCAGAAGGAGATTCCTATCCTTTCCAGCTTATTTATGTTCTTTTTAAATTAAAATGTGGCTCCTAGAACTGCATGCAGTCTTCTGGAAGGGGTCTGACCAAGCCAGAGGGCCAGCCACTCTTTTCCTTAAAGCTGACCTCTATGCTTCTGTGAACATTAGCTTTTTTCCTTTCATCTCCCCCTTGTAACTATTCTGTGACCTGCAGTTCATCCAGCTGCCAGAGAGCTGTAATACAAAGGGTTCTCGGAACAGATCATGAGTCAAGGGCATTATATTCTTGGAGAATGAGCTGGGATGTCCCATACGAAAAGTACCCCTAAATACTTTCAGCATGGGTGGCTTAGATGATTCTCTTTTTTTAATCCTTCCTGTTTCCCTGTTTCAGAAGATGATCAGATGGATAGAGTGAACCTGGGGGGCAACTCCTGTTGTAGTTGGCATGATTTCCCCATTGATTCATCCTGAGTGAGACCTCACCTGGAGAGAGGGAGGTGGCTGGAAAATTCAAGTCTGCTGCTCAGCTCAGATCCCTGATGTTTTAGTCCTGATTTACTGTGATGAAGTTAGAGTTTCCTTTCCTTGTGAAATTGGGCTGTAGCCTCTCAGGGACACAGCTTTCTTTCCAGGATAACTGAGTGAGACTAAGGTTCCTTTCACCTACAGGATTTTATGTTCAAAGTTCTAAAGACCTTCCCAGCCCTGACATTCTGGGTTCTAAAGTCTCTTCCAGCTCTGACAACCTGAATCTAAATAAATTACAATAACTGCCATCTGGCTTCTGATTCCACTCTTCAGTAGAAGCCGCTCTCTCCAAAGTGGATCCATCTCAGGCTTCATTTTTCTTGACTTTTCTGTCATGTTTGACCTTTTCCCCTACCTGGGACATGTTCTTTTCCTTCAGGTTTCATGACACTTTTCTTTCCTTGTTCTCTTCCAACCTAGTAGAAAGCTCCTTCTTAGTCTACCAAAGGGTTTGCCTTCTGGTAAGCTCAATGAGCTCCCATCATTTTAATAAACCTTTCCAGACAGATACCCACTAAATCAAAGAATGCAGAACTAGAATTGGAGATCCTGGGTTCAAATTCTGGCTCTGCACTTTGTATGACCTTGGGGAAGCTACTTTATGTCCCTGGACCTCAGTTTCCTCATCTGTAAAATGAGGGGATTGGACAAGGTGGCCTCAGTTTCCTCATTTGTAAAATGAGAGTATTAGACTGGATAATATATCCAGCCACTCATGGACATCTCTATTGGTATGTTCTATAGGCCTCTCAAGATCAACATGTACAAAATAAAGATTTCCCCCCAAACCAATGCCTCCAACTCTCTTTACTTTTTTGTAGGCCACCTTCATCCTTCCAGCCACCCAGGTTTGTATTCTCATAGCTACCTTCAGCTTTACACTCTCTTGCACATCTAACCTTGTATCCTGTGACAGAATCACACAGAATTTTAGTGTGGGAGGGGACCTTATGTTCATCTTGCCCAACCTCCCCGCAAAAGAAGCACTGTTATCACCCACCCAGCCTGACAAGAGGTCATCCTTTGTTTAAAGCTTTCTTATATGGGAACCCCTTCCCCACCATCACTCCTGGTGAACTGTTACCCTTTTGGGTAGTTCTTTTCAGAACTGGCCTCACTGGGACTCTTATCATTTCTGCCCATTTTTCTTGGTTTAGTCATCAGGGATCAAACAGACCAAGTCTAATCCCGCTCTTCTCCAGGGCAAATACCCCTAATACTTCCAACCAATTCTCCTTTAGCCTGGAAGTGAGACACTCCATCAACTCCTCTGAACATTGTCTGACAATGATTTCCTTCTGAAATTGTATTGCCTAGAAGGGAATGCAACCAAGACAGGGCACAAAGGAATGGTTGCCCTCTTGTTCCAGGAAGCTGCAACCCGCTTAAAGCAGCCCAAGTTTGCAATAGCTTTTATGGCTGATATATGACCCTGGTGACTCATTGAGCTTGTGGTCCACTACAAGCAGGGATGCTCTGCTCCCTGCTCCCCCACTACTTAGAGAGCTGATTGTTACATTTTGGGCAAAGATCCAAATAAGGACTTGGTTTATTGTTTTGTTGATTACCTAGAGTTAGGAAAATGGATACAATTCAGATTAAAACCAGATGTTAAATATTGACCATCACACCCCTGATTACCATCCCCACTAGATCTTTTCATTTAAACTGCTGTCCAATCTTGCCATGCTCTTGTACTTATGAAGCTATTTAAAAAACTCAACTCAACTGTAAGACTTTAAATTTATCTCCATTAAATTCCAACTAATTAAACTTGGCCCAATTTTCTATCCTTTCAAGATCTTTTGGGATCCTGACTTCCTCAGTCAGTGTGTAAACTATGATCTCAACTTTGTTTCATCTGCAAATTTGATGCGCAAGCTTTTCTATGCCTTTGTCAGAGAGAGGTCTTATAGTACACTCTGGGTCTGCGTAGATTCAGTCAGAGGCCTCCTCTGAGGTGAACATTGAACCATTGATGATTTCTCCAAGTTCAGCTAATTTCCAATCCATAGAAGTCTCCAAATGTCTAGCCCACATCTCTTGGTCTTTCTCATAATCCCACTATATACTCTGTTGTTAAAGACTTTGGGGCAGCTAAGTGACAAAGTAAATAGAGTGCTAGACTTGGAGCCAGGAAGTCTTGAATTTGAACCTGTCTTAAGACACTTACTCTAAGAAAGACATTTAAATTGTTTGCCTCCATTTATTCATTTGTTTTTGTGGCTGTTTAGTCATTTTTAGTCATGTTTGACTCTTCATGACCCCATTTGGGGTTTTCTTGTTAAAGACACTGAAGTGGTTCCCAATTTTCTTCTCCAGCTCATTTTACAGATGAGGAAACTGAGGCAAACAAGGTAAAGTGACTTGCCCAGGGTCACACAGCTAGTTAGTGTCTGAGGCTAGATTGGAACTCGGATGAATCTTTCTGACTCAAGAACCAATAGTGTATGCACTATGGCACCACTTAGCTAGCTACCCTTTTCATCTGTACAATATGGATAGTTATAATTTACCTCACAGAGCTATTGTGTGGATCAAATAAAATAATGTATTATTTTATTAGTGTGTTTTGCAAATCTTAAAGCACTATGTAAATAAATGCTAGCTGTTATTATTAATCTAATTAAACCGTGTTTACAGTATTACCTGTTCTACCAGTATAGTAACATGCAGCATAAAAGAAAATAACCTTAGTCTGGCATGACCTATTCATGACGAACCTATGCTGAATCTTGATGGTCACTGCTTTCTTTCCTAAATGGTTACTAACTATTCCTTTCATGGTCCTTGCTAACATTTTTCAAGGAACTCAAGTCCAGCTCACTGGTCTCCAGTTTGCAGATTCCTTTCTCTTCCCTTTACAGAAAATGTGGGCAACAATTCTATAACGCTTTGCTCATTCCTCATAATCTTTTCCCATGATCTCTTCTTCTACTCACCCTCTCCGTGGAGCCTGACAATAGAAAGTTCAGTGGCTCTAGAATCCGAGGACCTGGGTTCAGACCCTTCCCCAGGTGTACATTTACCTGTATTAGCTGGTCACATCTTTTAATCTCTCAAGACCTCATCTCTACCTACAAGGAGACCTGCAAGTTACACGTAAAGGGAAGGGGTCAAATGAGAAGGCCTTTAAGGTTCTTGTCTATTCAACTTCCATCACAGCTCTTCCATCCCTCCCTTTGACTCTAATTACGGGACCTTGACCATTCTATGCAGGGGTGTGCTGGTAAAGATTTAATAACTGGCTCTTCACACAAAGAAAAAAGGATGTACAATACACTTTTAAATGTCATCTACATGTTTTCTCCATCACTTTCTTAAGCCTAGGCAATCAGCAATACAAAATATCAAGGCTTAATTAGTAGCATTTGCTGATTTCCAAGGTATAAATGCTCCCACTGAAAATTTAACAGTTGACTCTCTTGAGCCAATTCAAGCTGGTTTCAGCACACTGAAACCCTAGGCTGGGTCCTTTGCCCTGGGTTATTGAGTAATCTCCTAATTAGCCTCTGCATTCTCAGTCTCTCCTCTATCCAATTCATCCTTTTTTTTTTCCAGCAATTTTTCAGTCATATCTGACTCTTCAAGTCCCCATTTGAGGTTTTCTTGGCAAAGGTACTGGAATGGTCTGCTGTTTCCTTCTCCAGATCATTTTACAGATGAAGAGACTGAGGCAAACAGGGTTAAGTGACTTGCCCAGGGTCAGACAGCTAATAAGTGTCTGAGGCCAGGTTTGAACTCAGGAAGATGAGTCTTCCTGACTCCAGGCTTGGTGCTCTGTGTACTCCATACTATGGCACCCTGTAGCTGTTCTCACCTTCCATAGAGTCGCTAAAATAGTCTTCCTAAAGTGAGAATCTATATTTCCTCACTGGTCAAGAAGTTATTGTGGCTCCCTATGGCTTTCTGGAGAAAATCCAAGCTTTTTGGCATGGAAGAGAGTGCTGAACTTGGTGTAAAGAAAATATCAGTCACTTACCTGATGTAAGCCTCAGTCTCCCCATCTGTAAAATGGGGATAACAATGATATCTATAACTCAGAGCATGCATGGTGAGGATGGAATAAAACAATATATGCAAAGTGCCTTGCAAACTTTAAAATATTAGCTACTACCATTATCATTGGTATTTAATGCCCATCACAACCAGGGTCCAATCCACCTTTCCAGATGTATTTCATGTTATTCTCCTTCAGCCCTTCTACACTTCAGGCAAACTGGTGTACTTGCCATTCCTCATATAAAATATTCCATCCCCCATTCCCATGTGCCTTTACACAGGCTTCCCCTTGAGCCTGTAACACTCCCCTTCATCACCTCTGCCTGTTGGAATCTGTAGCTTCTTCTAGGTTCAACTAAGATGCCATCTCTTTCACAAAGTCTTTCTCGAATCTTCTTTCCCAAAAATTATATTTGTTGAGTCTGTATTTTGTATTTCATTGTCTCTGTATCTGTTGTATTTTTCTGGTAGAATGTTAGCTTCATTTTTTTCCTTGTACATAGTAGGCTTGACAAGCAGTAGGCACTTAACAGTTGCTCACTGAACATTTGAACTGTCTCACTTTAATAAAAGTATGAAAATCTTAATTTTATGCTGTCAGTAAATTAGGGTTGATTCCTTTTGTAAGAAAAGTACTCTTTGTTTTAAAGAAACCTTACAGTGAATCTTTTGGTAAACAGAGATTCCCAATAAATATAGGGTAACCCCAAATCTTAAGACTTTTGGGTCACTCTATATATTTTTTACAGGATTTTAAAAAAAATTGTTGATAATCTGAATTAGTAGAGGGAATTTCCTTATCTGGGAGTTTCTCAAAGCAATGAAATACCAAATTATGAAAATCTTAATTTTATGTGGCTAATAAATTAGGATTGATTCCTTTCATAAGAAAAGGATTCTTCAATTTAAAGGAAACCTTTGGTGAACTTTTGTAAAAAAAAAAAAAAGCTTCCCAATATACAGAGTAGCCCTAAATCGTAAACTTTGAGGTTACCTTATATATTCATTGTAGAATTTGATTTTTCTAAAAAAAAGCTTCCCTCAACTTACTGTCATCACATTTGACTTAAGGAGGGAATAACATGCACACTCAGTTTGGTATGAAACTCTATCTTACGCTACAGGAAAGTAGGGGAGAAGGGCATAAGTAGGATGGGAGGCATAATAGAAGGGAGGGCAAATGAGAGGAGCGAGTAATTAGAAGTAAACTCTTTTGGGGAGGGACAAGGTCAAAAAAGAGAACAGAATAAATGAGGGCCAAGGTAGGATGGAGGGAAATATAGTTAGTCTTTCACAACATGAATATTTTGGAAGTCTTGTGCATAACTACACATATATAGCTTATGTTGAATTGCTTGCTTTCTCAGTGGGGTTGGGTAGAGAGGGAGGAAGGGAGAGAAGTTGGAACTCAAAGTTTTAGGAACAAATGTTGAGAATTGTTTTTGCATGCAACTGGGAAATAAGAAATACAGGTAATGGGATATAGAAATCTATCTTTCCCTACATGAAGAAAGAAAAGATGAGGATGAGGGAAGGGAGAGGTGTGATAGAAGGGAGGGCAGATTGGGGGAAGGGGTAATCAGAATGCACTGTGTCTTGGGGTGGGGGAAGGGGAGAGACAGGGAGAAAATTTGGAACTCAAAATCTTGTGGAAATGAATGTTGAAAACTAAAAATTAATAAATTTTTAAAAATACTTTCCTCTAGAGCATACAATGTGAGACATGCTTGTATGTGGCACCTAGTTGCTCTGACAACTTTCTAGTCTTCTTACCCTTGATTCCTCTCCACACACTTTTTGATCTTGCTGATCTCCTGACTGTTCTGCATATATTACACCTATCTTCTGACTCCTTGTTTTTACCTTGATTGTTTCCTATACTTAGCATGTTCTTCCTCCACACCTTTGTCTCCTAACTTTGCTGGATTCCCAAAACTGGGGATGATCTTGAATTGGGGAATGACTGAACAAGTTATGACATATGAATATTAGGGAAAACTTGTTATAAGAAATAGTAAGGGGGATGATTTCAGACAAAACTGTGAAGACCTATATCAACTGATGCAAAGTGAAGTGAGCAGAACCAGAAGAACACTGCACACAGTAATAGCAACATTGTAACAATGGTCAACTCTGAAACACTTTGCAACTCTGATCCACACAATTACCAATTACAGTTTCAAAGACTCGTGATGAAACACTATCACTATCCAGATAAAAAATGGAGGATAGATTGAAGAATACTTCCTTTTCTTTTTCTTTCCTTTTTTATTTCATTCATTATTTTTTCATTCCTTCTTTCTTTCTTCCTTTTTTGGGGGGAGGGTATGGTTAATGTGGCTAATGTGGGAATTTATTTTGCATAACTACATATGTTTGAAATGGGTTGTTTTGGTTTTTTTGCTTCTCAATGGGTAAAAGAGTGGGAAGAGGGAAGGAGAGAATTTTGAATTGAAAATAAACTAGAAATTGAATTAGAAACAGACAGCTCAAATTTCACCTTCCACAGGAGGCCATTACCAGACCTCATGCTCCACCCCTTGCTGGTGCCTTCCACTTTGAAATTACTGTCTCTCTCTCTCCTCTCTCTCTCTCTCTCTCTCTCTGTATATATATGTATATATATATATATATATACATATATATATATATATATATATGTATATATATATATATACATATATATATACATGTATATATATATATATACATGTATATATATATGTATGTATATCATATATGAGTTAGTTATTTACAAGTTGTCTCCCCCATTAGATTGTGAGCTCCTTGAGGACAGGGACTCCATTTTTGCCTTTCTTTGTAATCCCTAGGTTTTAACATAGTGCCTAGAACATAGTAACCACTTGATAAAAAAGCTTGTTGATAGACTGAATATTGCATTTCCCTTGTCTCCCATGATGATCGCTAAGCACTGTTACTCATTCTTGTACAATGGGAGGATGAAACAAAAAAATCATCAGATTTTTACTAGACTAATTCCAATTAAGGGTTGACCAGTTCTCAATGATCTGAACTAAAGTGAGGGCACAGTGTCTTCTGAGCAGGGGATTAGAATGGAAGTTTTTTGACTATTGATGATGTGATTTTTCTTTTTCTTTGGGATGGGTGGGGCAAGAGTTTAAATTTTGGATGACAAATGGCAATGTCTGAAGTCACTCCTGTTTTGACATCCTGGTAGGAAAAGAGTCACACTTGTATTTTCTAGAAATTGTTAAGGGTTCAGCAAATGTCAGTTGTAAAAGACCTTAATACTTCCATCACCCTGGTACAGGCTCCTATGTGCTCACAAATGGACTATTACAATAGCTGCTTGGGGGTTTGCCTGCCTTAAACCTCTCCCTACTCCACTCCTTTCTCCATTCAGCCACCAAAATGATTTTCCTAGAGCCCATGTCAGAACATGGCATCACCATTCCCCTTTCTAGTAGGGAATCAGTAAACTCTTGGGTTCCCTATCATCTCCAGAATCAAATACAAAATCCTCAATTTGTCCTTCAAAGCCCTTTATAACCTAGCCTCCTTCCCTTACCTTTACCTTTCCAATCTTCTTACACCTTATACTTTTCCCAGCACTTTTCAATCAAGTGACTCTGGCTTCCTCATTCAAGATACTACATCTCTCACTCCTGACTCCTGAATGGGCATTTTTACTGGCTGTACCCCAGGCCTGGAATGTTCTCCCTCCTTATTTCTGCCTCTTGGCTCCCCTAACTTCTTTCAAATCACAGTTAAAATCCCACCTTCCACAGGAAGCCTTTTCTAATCCCTCTTAATTCTAGTGCTTTCTTTCTGTCAGTTATTCCCTATTTACCCTGTATATCATTTGTTTGTATGTAATTGTTTGCATATTGTCTCCTCCGGTAAACTGTGAACTTCTCCAGAACAGGAACTGTCTTTTGCCATTCTTTGTACCCCAGAGTTTAGCACAATGCCTGGCATGTAATAGATACTTTAAAAATGCTTATTGTCTTACTGATTAACTTGAGAGAAGAATGAAGAATCACTGAAACTGCTGAGCTGGTGTTCTTGGAAGTCAACTTGGCTTTCAAGGGATTAAATTCTACCAGCTTCTTCCTTTTTTTGTGTGTCTTCTTCCTCTTTCTATATATCGGATATTCTGAAAAATCATCAAGTTTGCAAAGGAAACGCAAATTACTCCTGTTGATCTTGCTTGAAACAACTCAGGCAAGTGAGTCATCATCATCATCATCATCACTAAGGAGGAAGGCAAGGATGATCAATTATCCTGCATTACCCTAATAACCAGTAGACTAGGTTCAGAGAAGTCTCCTCACCAGACTTTTGCTCAAGATGAAGCCAGAGATCCGGTGTCCAAAGTCCACCATTTCAGTTACCTGACTGATAATGGCATTTTCCCTTAGGAAATAGGAAGAGCCTTGTTCTTGGTGAACACTTAGACAGGACAGGGTCCAGATAAGAGAAGGGATTCTAAGATACCAAACTTCGTGGCTCTCATATGTAGCCACATATATTGCCAAGGAGGTAGCCCACTGAAAGCACTGGCCTTTTCTTTCCTCTTCCTGAATTCTCTCCCTGATTGTCAAAACCATTGATCTTTTGGACTTGCTCAAGGTGGGAGTGGAGACTTCTTAGGATCATAGGATGTAGAAATGGGAGAGAACCTGGAATGTTGGAGCTAAGAAGGACCTTAGAACATAGAATGTCAGATCTGTCTGGGAGGGAGCTTAAAACCTAGAATGCCAGGGCTTAGAGGGCCCTTAAAGCCTAAAATATCGGAGCTGGGAAAGTCCTTAGAACACAGGAGATAGAATTGGGAAGGCCCTTAGAACATAGGATGTTGGAGCTGGGAGAGTCCTTAGAATAGAGAGCTGGGGGCGCCTGAGAATGTAGACTATAAGCATGAGAAACCACATTAAAGCAGAGGCTGCCTGAGCTGGAGGGACCTCCAGGAGTCTTCCTATTGTCAGTACAACCTCTTCATATTATAGTTGAGGAAAGTGAGCTGCAAAGGGAAGTATCTGTAGCCATCTGCAGGCTTCCACTAGTCCAACTTCATTACCTCTTCTCCTTTCACAGTAGCTGGCTCCGTAGAAAGTGTGTGTCTGTGATTTGAGGTATGTCAATATTTCTGAAAAGGCAGAGATGCTTCCCTTCTCTAAACACCCTCTCCCTTCCCCAATAACCTGCCCATTTCATGTCTGTAGATCTACTTACTAGTCTTTGCTTTCTTGCTGATGACTTTACTTGTACTGTGATCTCCTTGAGGGCCAAGAGAGATGTCTCTCCCATGCATTCAGACTGAAATTCCATGTTAATCCTTCTCTAATTTAAGGACCTTATTAAAAATATAAATATGATCTGGGAAAAGACATTGCCATTCAGCCACTAACACAGATCAAATAAAGCAATATGAGCAAAGTGTCTTGAAACCCTTAAAAGTTTTAGGTAAATATTGACTACTATTTAAAGGGCATCACAACCAGGGTCCAGCCTACCTTTCCAGATGTATTTCATGTTATTCTCCTTCATGCCTTCTATACTTCAGGCAAACTGGTCTACTTGTCATTCCCTATTCCCATGTACCTTTGCACAGGCTTCCCCTTGAGCCTGTAACACTCTCCTTCATCACCTCTGTCTCTTGGAATCTCTACTTTCTTCTAGGCTCAACTAGGATGCCATCTCTTACACAAAGTCTTCTGATCACCTCTCCCATAAATTATATTTGCTGAGTCTATATTTTGTATTTCATCATCTCTGCATCTGTTGTATCTTCCTGCTAGAATGTTAGTTTCTCGAGGTCAGGGACTCTTTCATTTTTGTCCCTGTACACAGAAGGCTTGACAAATAGTGGACACTTAATAGTTGCTCACTGAATTCATTTGAATTGCATAATGGCAAGAAAATCTTAATTTTATGCTGCCAGTAAATTAGAGTTGATTCCTTTCATGAGAAAAATACTCTTTGTTTTAAAGAAACCTTATGGTGAATCTTTTGGTAAACAGAGATCCCCAACATATATAGGGTGACCCCAAATCTTAAGACTTTGGGATCACTCTGTTTATTCATTGTAGGATTTTTAAAAAATGTGTCGATGATCTGAATTGGTAGAGGGAGTTTCCTCACCTGGGCATTCCCCAGAGCAATGAAATCACAGGTTCATACCAGGAAATTGAGGCAAGCAGAAGTTAAATTACTTGCCTCAGGTCATTCAACTAGCAAGTGCCTAAGGCTGAATTTGAACTCCAGTCTTCAGACACTAGAATTAAAGAAGGCTTTCTTGCAGAAGGTGGGATTTTAGTTGGTACGTAAAGAAATCTGGGGAGGTCAGTATCACCCATTTACCTCTAGAAAAATATGCTGGATTAGATATTGGAAAAATATGGGTTCAAATATTGCCAAAAATACTCACTAGTTGTGTAACCTTGAGCAAATCACTTAATTTTTCAGAATTCTTTATTTATAAAGTGGGGGTAAATAATAGCATCCTCCCCACCCGGCATCTTTGTGTGGGCTGTTCCCCGTACCTGGAACGTTCTTCCTTCTGAGTTGTATCTCTTGAAATCCTCGGTATCCTTCAAGATAGCTTGAGTGCCACCTTCTACATTAACGTTCTTTTAACCCTTCAAGCTGCTGGCACCTCCCTTCAGAGTCCCCCCCCCCCCCCTCCGCTCCATGTCAATTACTTTGTGCGTCTTTTATATATAGCCTATTCATGCCTAAAGATACAGGCACGATCTCCCTTGAGAGAAGGTAAATTCCTTCTGGGCGGGGATTACTTCATTTCCGTCTTTGTATTTGCAGCACCTAAAACAGTAATGCATATAGTAGGTCCTCATTGCTTACTCATTAGTACTCTTCTGCCTGGCAGAGAAGCAAAGAACAATGGGTAGAAGTGAAAAAGAGGTATATTTAGGCTTGATGGCAGCAAGCCCTTTGGAACTGCTCTACAATGGAGTCAACTGTCCTGAAGGGTGGGGAACTTCTCCTCCTTGAAGGTCTTCAAGCAGACACTACACAACCACTTGTAGCAAATGTGATAGTCGGGACTTTTTGATATATGGGTTAGACTAGTTAGTCACCAAGATCCCTTCCAACTGTCAGATTTAGCCACTTGGTGATTCTGTGAGGGCATATGAACGCCCTTGTCAATGTCTCTTATTGATGACTGATTCTAGCTGCCTCTGGGCTTTCTGTATCCACTGATGACCACTGGCCATCAGCCAACCTGGAGCTAGATCTAGAGGACTTGTTATAGCCTGGTTTGCCTCCCAATGTCCCCTGCTTGTAGGATGACTGAACTCATTCATTTTCTGGTAGGGTGGCTAGTGTCATATTAAGGAGGCCCAGCTTTGTGTGATGGAGCAAGTGTGTTTGTGGATGAGGAAACTGTGAGGCACCGAGGGCAATGGGCAGAAATTGACACACGACTAATGACATGGGTCTTTCCCCACAGCTAACTTGAGCAATTAGTTTGTTTTAATTAGGGTCAAGGATTGAAGGAGAAGCCCACTTTCTCTTGAATTCAAGACTGGGCTTCTAGCTGGGCAGAGGCAATAAAGCCAAGTCAGGTTATAGATGGAATGCTGAGACAGACTTCTTGCACAGCTATCTGCCTAACAAATGTGAGTCTAGCTTGAGGGGTTTCCATTAAGAATCTCTCTTAGAAAGGAGGGAAAAAAAAGAGTATTGACCTTTGAGTCACAGGAGCCAGGTTCAAATCCCACCCTCTGCCACTTGATAACTTTGTGTCCTTGACAAGCCATTTCCTTTGCTGAGCCTCAGTTTTCTTTTCCATAAAAGGAACATGTTGAACTAGACCAAGATCCTTTCTAGCTCTAAAGCTATAATCTTACAAACATTTTCTTTTATGAACAGGCACTTAAACTAGGGTCTGTGAAAAATATTTTGGTAATTATTCTCCAAAATAATTGGTTTTCTTTGAAATTCTCTAGATTTTATTTTCTGTATTAAAAAAAAAACAACTTTCTGAGAAGGAGCCCCTAAGCTTCATCGGACTGCCAGAGGGGACAGTGATACAAGAAGGATTAGATCCTCTTGCTTTGTAATGTGTTATCATAGTGAAAACTTGCTTAAAGGTAGGCAGAGAGAAGTTCAGAATGAAAGGCCCAGGGACAGAAACCAGAGGGAGAATGGAGAATGAAGCAAGTGTGAAGACCTGTGTGACTGGGGCTGGGACTAAGGACAGCCAGGTACTTGCCCTAGCTCTTCCCCTAGATCTGCAACTTACTTCCCTTTCTGTGGTTTGGTTTCCAAATGAACAGACTGAATAGCTGTTCACTAAGATCCCTCCCATATTCTATATTTTAAGATCCTTTCCAGCTCTGAAGTTTTGTGTTCTAATCTCAGTCCTGGCAGCACTGACTTTCTTGGTTCTGTGACCTTCTGTGTTCTAAGGGCCCTCCATCCTCTGACATTCTGGTTTCTAAGACCCTCTCCAGCTCTGAAATTTCTTTTCTAAGGGCCTTCTATGTTCTTATATTCAATTTTCCAAGAATACTGCCAGTTTTGACACTCCACATCTCTTAAGTAAGCATGAGAACATTGATTCTAATGACAAGTTTCACAATTTCTTCAAGTCAAGCAACCTTGGATGAATGGCATAGAGACCTCTCCCACTCTGCACCATCCTTTTCCCTGCATCCCTTGTCCCTGCCTTAAGGCCTTTGGTCTGTGCTCCTCAGCCCTCAGGTCCTAGATATCAGTTCATAGGACCCTTGAGGCAGGCCTAACCCAGCCTCATTGATTGACTCCCTGAAAATCTACTGGATGACATCAGTTACAATTACCGGGTAAAGATAACTGGGATCCTCCATTGCAACATCAAGTACAATGCTCCTCGAAATGTAAACCATTGCACAAGAATAACTCACTTCCTGCTAAGAAGGTTCACATCTTTATCCTTTTGTCTGACAGCATTAAGAATATTCTTTTCTTCTGGGATCCCTGGCTCCAAGAGGAAAAAGCCCTGGATTGCAGTCAGAAGTCTTGGGTCTGAAACCTCATTTTACCACACACTTATCTATTTCACTTTGATCAAGTCTCTTTCCCTCTCTGGGCCTCAGTTTACAGATCTGTAAAACTAAATCTGCTGGACAAAATGAACCATAAGGCCCCTTCTGGCTTTATAGTAAGAGCATGACTTCCTTTGGCTAGAAAATGTTCTTAGAAGAAACTAAGTGCTTTAGAAAGCACTAAATCCTGAGAGGACTAACAGAATTATAGCATTGATTAAGCAACTACTATGTGCCAGGCATTGGGGATACAAAATCAAAAAACAAAGCAGCCCCTGCCCACAAGAAGTTTACATTCTCCTGGGAGAACATGACATGAACTCAAATCAGCATATGCACCACGTCTACCAAGGAACTATAAGATAATTTCGAGGAATTGGCAGTAATACCTGGGGAGATGAAGAAAAACTTTGTTTAGGTGGTACCTCAGGAGCTGAGCTTTGAGTAGAGCTAAGAAAGCAGCCTTAATTCTCAGGAGCACATTATATTACACTATGTTACATTACATTACATTACATCACATTACATTCTCCGGGCACACTGAAGAGATAGGTTTCAAATCCCAGATCTGAAAGTCACCAAGCCACAATGCCTCTATTTCCATTAGACCCGGCTTAACAAACAACAGCCCATGAGGTGGGACTGTAAGCCGAGCTAATAGGCTGACCTGTTTGTTCACCAACTCCAATGTGATCTGAGCTTCCATTAAGAGAGGCACACATCCTCTGTCATGGCAAATAGGATCTTCTTGTCCACAGTCCTGGTCCCATCCCATTTGGAGCACTGAGGTCAGTGCTAGAGTAATGGTTTAAGAGGGACAATCTGGGCAGCACCTGGACCAGCTTGGAGAAGACTGGGAGACCAAGTCATATGAGAAAGACACTGAAGAAATTAGGGCCATTTAGCCTGGAAAAGAAAAGACTGATCGAGGGGTTCAAGTATTTCCAGACTTGTCGGGTTGAAGAAGGACCAGAAGTCTTTTACTTGGTGCCAGAACTCAGTCATGAATCAAAGTTAGGAAAAGACAAATTTAGGCTTGATGCTCAGAGGAAGCTCCCAAGAGAGTTGTTGGCTGAAGGTCTTCTAACAAAAGTTGAGTGGCTGCTTGACAGGTAGGTTGTTGTTGCTTACTTAGGTACAGGTTGGAGGACCACCAAAGTCCGTTCTTGCTCTGAGATACTGTAACCCTGTGATTCTGAATTGTGTTGTTAGGAATATTTTTGTATAAACAATATCCTTTGGGTATAAATACTGACAGTAGTTATGCTCATTTTACAGATGAGGAAACTGAGGCTCAGAGAGGTCAAGGGACTTGCCCAAGGTCACATTGCTAGTCAAGAGTAAAACCAGGAATCACGTTTGGATCTTTTAACTCTAAAAGTGAGGTAGAAGCTTAGAGTTGTTTTAATTTGCATTTCTCTTATCAATGATGATGCAGAACATTTTTTTATATGACTATAGATAATTTTGATCACTTTGTCTGAAAACTGCCTGTTCATATCTTATGACCATATGTCAATTGAGGAATGGCTCTTATTTCTATAAATTTGACTTGGTTTTATATATATTTGAGAAATGAAGTCTTTAGTAGAGAAGATTTCTTCACAGTGATGATTACCAACTATGTGTTTCCCTCCACCCTATTTTCTCTGTTGATCCAACTTTCTCTCTCCCTTTACTCTGTCCATTCTCAAAAGTATTTTGCTTCTGACTTTTACCTCCCCCAAACTGCTCTCACTTCTATCAGCTCCTCTCCCTGCCTCCTTCTTTTATCCCCTTCCCTTCCTACTTTTCAATATGGTAAGATAGATTTCTACACCCAACTGAATGTATTATTCCTTCTTTGAGTCAATTCCAATAAGAGTAAGGTTCATGTGCTCCCCTTCTTACTTCCCCCTCCACTGTAAAATCTCTTTCAGGCAAGTTTGTACCTCCTTTTGCATTTGGCCAATCCTACTTTTTAAGGAGTTCCTCTCTTCGGTGAATTTTTGTATATCTTTTACCATTTGGCCAATTCTGCTTTTCAAGGCATTCTTTTCTTCATAGGATTTTTGTGCCTCTTTTACCATTTGGCTTATTCTTCTTTTTAAAGTGTTATTTCCTTCAGTATTTTTTTGCCTCCTTGACCAAACTATGGACCCTTTTTTCATGATTTTCTTGCATTATTCTCATTTCTCTTCCTAATTTTATCTCTACCTCTCTTGCTTGATTTTTAAAATCCTTTTTGAGTTCTTCCCATGACTTGAGAGCAATTCATATTTTTCTTGGAGGCTTTGAATGAAGGAATTTTGACTTTGTTGTCTTCAGAGTGTGTGTTTTGATCTTCCTTGTCACCAGATCAGACTTTCTGTGGTCAGAATTTTTTGTTGTTGTTTGCTCATTTTCCAACCTATTTCTTGGCTTTTAACTCTACGTTAAAGTGGGGCTCTGCTTCCCAAGTGGAGAGAGTGCTGTTCCAAGTTTCACATTTTTTTTGTGCAACTGTTTTCAGAGATAATTCTGGGAACCTGTAAGTTTGGGGCTCTTCCAAAGTGGTATGATCAAATGAGAAGTGTGTTTACTACTCTCCTGGCCTGTGCACTGGTCTGAGAGGGACCACAAGCACTGTTTTCAGCCCTGAAACTGTGACCAATGTTCCTGCTCCCCTGTGGCCACAAGCTCTTCTACGCTACTGCTCCTCTTCACACTGGGACTAAGACCCAGGATTGCAACACAGAACCAAGTATGGGCAAAGCAACAGAATCCAGCCTCAGTACCAGCAAAGAGACCCTTGTAATTTCCTTCTGACCAGTTGTTTGACCCCCTTACCATTGGTGGACTGAGAGTTCTGGAAACCACCACTATTGCCACTGATTCAGTCACCTTGAAGCCTGCTCCGGGTTTGCTGGGGCCTGGTCTGCACCAGTATGGCCTGTGCTGAACTGTGATTCTCTCTCATTCTGGTACAACAGTCCTTCTTGCCAACCTTTTAAGTTGTCTTGGGCTAAAAAATTGTTTCATTCCATCTTTTTGTGGGTTTTGCCCCTCTAGAATTTGTTTAGACTCACTATTTGCAGGGATTTGGGGGAGAGCTCAGGTCAGTTCCTGGCTTTACTCTGCCATCTTGTCTCTGCCTCCATAATTGTCTATTTTAAGGTATATTCTATGAACCTATGGGTTGTACATGTGTAAACAAGCCTGACTTTTATGAGTTTCTCACACCCTTAGTGAGCTGCCCCTTGACAACTTCTTGTCTGATCCTGTCTTGCAAGACACCTAGAAGTCACAGAAAGGCACAAAACATCCTGGTATGACTACCCCAAAGACAGAGTGTCCATCTGAAAATGAAGACAAGTCTGGTGACTGACCAGCAAATAAGTAAAAATGATAAGCGAAGGGTCAAGCTGTCTGCAAAGTCAAACATTATCTTCTCAGTAAGAAACAATCCTCTTTCTTGTTGGAACATCCCCCTGCATTCTCCTCTGTATTCAAGGCTGAATTATAGTTTGTTCATGGGATCATAGAATGTCAGAGTGATACAAGACCTTAGGGTTGGGAGCCAAGATGGCGGAGTAGAAAGACTCACATTTGCTAGCTCTGAATCCACAGCCCATAGATTTCCTGTAAAAAGAACTCCTGACAAATTCTGGAACAGTGGAAGCCACGCAGCAACACAGTGAAGGAGATTTCTGCTGCAGAGAGCCCTGAAAAACCGACCGCAAAGGTACCCTGGACACGGGAGCAGAGTCCTACCCTGCGGAGCGCTACCCACCCCCGGCCCCGGCCGCGGAGCTCTGCCCGGCCACGCGGCACTGAGAGGAGCCAGCAGACCCAAGCAGGCTTCAGAGACCTGAATCTCCGGGCGGCCGCGAAGGTCCCTCCACCCACAGACACACAGGTCAGTGAGAG